>CATIXQ010000005.1:6858302-6956495 GCA_949711755.1 Leptidea juvernica
GGCGAAACACGTGTCGAATTGTTTAAAGACAAATATTGGCGGAATTAACACTAAAGAAAACTCAAATCATTTGTATAACACCGACGATGGTGCAAAATGCCACACAAACCATACCACGACGAGCGAGGTTGTGTATTGAGCAAGGACAAACACTTTAAATAATAACATCTTTTTATTTTTTTGGGATATGTTATGCAAGCGTTACTACGGTTCATAAATATTGTGAATCTCGTGAATAAATATTGACCTCCCTTTGATACCGCTTCAGTAGTAGTTTTGATTTTACCACCCTATTCTTTTTAAATTATCAGATAAGAACTGACCAGAATATAGACTTAGATTTTTTTGTAGTATTTTTGACACTGTGTCATAACAATACTTTATATCCTTTGAACGTAGTATTTAAATTCGCTTTGATATCCTTCTTGAAACAATCCTTAATTTACATTGTTAACAAACTTTGGTTATGAGTTGAAAAATGTTTGAGTTTTGATGATGTTAATATTGTGAAGTTTTTCATCGCTGGAGTTCAGTGATTTATAGCGTACAGACGCTCTGTATGAGTCATGATCGTTAATCACTTTGAATGATTGAGCTCGTTTGGGTCTGATTATACCTTGTCCTCGCTCAAATGCCTCCCCCACCCCACCTGGATGTGTGGAGAGTGTGACTCTCACCCACGAGACAAACAAATCACCTTTGTGTGTTCAACTAACACCGATAAGGGTTTGTTTAAATATATTTAGGTGTTTTTTCCTTTTTTTATTTAAATAGCTCATCGATAAGGCTCGGAATTATGAATGATTGGATGAATCAATGTCAGTATCGTGACTCGACATCTGCAATTCAATTGAAATGGAAGTATCGAATGGCGATAATTTTGTGGGGGCAATGAACCACAGTTGTTCTTCAGAGTGAAATATTCTCTGATAAAAAGAGTATAGATCTTTACTACTCTTAGATACTCTGGTACTGTTAAGTCAATCTCTTCGCGTTCTCTATTGAAAAGGAGAACAAACGAGTGTACGGGTCACCTGGTGTTAAGTGATCACCGCCCCACATTCTCTTGTAACATCAATCACAGGAGCGTTGCCGGCCTTTAAGAGTGGTGTACGTGCTTTCTTTGAAGGTACCTATGTCGTATCGCCCCAGAAACACCGCACAAGGAAGCTCATTCCTCAGCTTTGTAGTACGTGGAATCAAGCTCCTTGAAAATTGCACTGTTGAGGACACACATCCAGATGGTGGGTATTAATAAATTGTGCTTATAATCAAATATAATGTTGTAGTGTCTGTAATACCTTCATACACATATGCACACACTCATCTTTACAACTAGTACAAGAGCTCTTATAGAGCATTATAAAGGGTCTTACGAGTATAATCGGAGGCAAATTTATCATTCAACACTCGAACATCCAACATCGCAATATATCCGATACTTAAAATAATAAACACTAACTCACATTTTCAATATCATTTACAAACAATGTGAATATTGTCCTAACATTGCGAAAGGTATATATAGTTTGAAATGCACTTACTTTTACGTCTTCCAATTTATTTGAGTGATACTTATGCAAACAGTTATTTGAATATTGCCATATTTAGAATACAAAGAGAAATAAAATTATATCTTGTTTATCTAGAAAATATTTACAGAGAATAACATGTTTCGTGAGTCGTAGAGGTGCCTTACAAATTCTTTATATAGCCGAAATGAATGGAATACCAACAACAAGACAAAATCTTATCTTATCCAATACGTGTTATTTTTTTACGAAGTTCTTAAACCTGTTTTCTTTTCAAACGTGGACCAATATATCTTTAGTGTAACCCCTTTAAATATTATATTATTACTAGTGTACCCGACAGACGTTGTCCTGTACACATGTCTTAAATTTTGAAAAATCAGTCCAGCCGTTAGGAGTCGTTCACTAACATACACATGAGCAGGAGACTTATATTATATGGACGGAATTGAGAATCTAAACTAATCTCAAATTCACTGGAACACACAAAAAAATCATCAGAATCGCCGTTTAGGAGGTAGTTCAATTGTGAATGAAAACCATTCTCGAATCCACCTGAAGACACTCAGAAAGTTTCATTAAAATCGGTCCAGCCGTTTAGGAGTTCAGTTACAACAGCCGCACAAAAGAAATATTATTTGTATTAAGATTATATTTTACAAAAAAATATATATTTTACCATAATAATAAAAAGCGACCAAGTGCGAGTCAGACTCTCCCATAAAGGGTTTTGTAGCAGCAAGTAACAGAATATAAAAGTTATATAGAAAGGAAAATACTATTACATTATTTATATGGAATAGGCAAAAAATATTTGCTCAAAATCATACAGTGCAAATGAGCTCACATCATTATCACTCACATCATCATTAGAAAAAACTACTTTCTAGATCTCGTTCAAACCAATTTTCGGTGGAAGTTTGCATGGTAATAATGTACGTCACATATTTTTTTTTGTTTTGTCATTATCTTAAAAGGCATAAAAAGGCATTTACTTACTCAAAATTGATTCCTTTAGAATCCTTTTTTGATGTCATTTTTAATAACTACTTGATACTACTGCTACTGCTTCGGAAACAACAAGCGGCGCAAGAAATTCTCCCAACATTATTTTTTAGCGCTCTTTTAGCTATTATGTATCTTAAAGCTATTATGTATCTTATGAAGCCTACTAGAATAAGTTACAAGCAATCACTTATTTCTAGTGTTATAATAATGAAAATCACTATTAAGAGCAAAGAGGTGACGATTTTTGTGAACGTATATTAAATTTTCTTAAATGTTCTGACAATGAATAGTCGTATTATTTATTTCTTTAAATTTTTCTTTGATGTCTATAACCAAGCTGATATATAGCACGAACAGCTCTCTTATTTTAGAAATTACAGGAGGGCCACACATTTTACCGCTTTGGAAGTGTCTCTCGCGCAAACCATAGGAAAAAAATTATATTGCAAACCTCAATATTATTTTTGAACACCATCCATACCCATTTATGGGTATGCTGAAAAAAAATTATGAATTTCAGTTGTAAGTATGGGAAACCCCCAAAATTATTGTTTTTTTTTTTTTAATTTTTGTTTGAAAATGTTAATGCGGTTCACAGAATACGTCTACCAACCGAGTTTTAATAGTAGAGTTCTTATATTTTGCAAAAAGGTGGCTGTGACATAGACGGACTGACAGACCGACATTATGAATCTATAATGGTTTTGTTTTTTGCTAAAATGGCGTTGAATTTCATAGTAACAATTGTGAAAACTACTATCTCAACTCCTGTCAACCTTAGACGCCCTGAAAATGTGATCTTGCAATTTTGAGGATATAAATGAGTTTTATGACTAACTCATATTTGAAGCCCACATTTTTTATTCACCATAAATTAATTTAAAAACTCAATGAAAATTTCCACAATAAAACGCTATTACATAAAACATTAAAAATAAAGGTATAGTAATGTAAGGTAATATGTAATATTGACACACTTTTACACAAATTATCTTGCCCCAAACTAGGCATAGCCTGTACTATGGGTACAAGATAACGATATGTTTAATACAACATACTTACTTAAACATACATAAATACATATAAACATCCATGACTATATATAGGTATAGTATTGAATGACATTAGATATACGTTTGAGCTCTGTGGCTTTCTCGACTCTTGCAGAAGTCCGTAAATTAGCAATTTCCTTTGGCTAACTGCAACGTTGTGAAGTCATAACTATAGTTAGATTTACCATTGTATTCGACTGTTCCATGATTTACCTTTTATATGATTCTTTATAGAATAAAATGTTTGTTTATTTTTTACAAAGTTAATACAACACCACAGTAATCGCAAGAACGTAAGCAATCCTTTAGGGCTGATTTCACCATAGAAATAGAACCCTTGAAACTAAGTTTACGCTTACAAACGAGTTTATAAATTCAATTCGCATTTCACTTACACAAACTAAACGTAGCTATAGCTTCAACGCATTTAAATACTGACCGCCAAAATTTTGACGTTTAACATATTTTTCACCTTTAAGAGCTGTCACTGTCATGAACGTAATAGAAACATTGATATAAAACAATTTTGATTTAGTTCATACTTCATTACAGTTCTGACAGCTATTTGAAACATTCTATTGTTTTAGACACCTAATATCCGTTATTGGAAACGCACTTAGATTGTATCGGTGGAATTGCTTTGATTTAAATTGAGGTCAAGACTAGAATTTAGACTGGTTTTAGGAAGTTTAACTAAATCGGGACTTAAGCTGGCAGAATTTTGATTGGTGAAATCGGGATTTAAGTTTGCTCGGACAAATGGAAATTCTTTTTAGTATAATCTAACTTTGATTCAATAGAATTGTGATTTTTTTATGAAACAGAAGGGCAAACAAAATAATTATTATCACAACATCAAATTAATAAAATATATATCGTGAGTACCCGTCATAATAATTACAATGTCATTACACATATTTAACATTAAAAAAAGTACTTGCGAATTCAACCGAGACTCCAATAAGAGGTATTTGATTGAAGAGATAAAACGTTATTTGATAGTAAGTGATCTTTCATGTCCATACGCTTATTTAAAACCAGAGGAATTAAACTTTTAAGTGAGAGTATAGCCTTTTCTTGAAGTTGCCCATGTTATATCACCGTAAAAAAAAACGCGCTAGGAATCTTACTCCATAGTTTGGTAGTACGCGGGTGAAAGTTGTTTGGAAACCTCACTAGATAAACGCCACATAGTGAGAGGTATTTTAGTTTATGGCGTGTGGTATGATGGTCTGGTTCGACAGCACTGGTCAGGTCAAACACCTCTTCGGGACAGTCCCCGTTCTGTTATCCTCTGGAGTTGGTGTTTGCGATATCTTGATAGAAACATTTGTTGTAAAATATTTTTTTTTTATAAAAATAAGGGGCGAGACGAGCAGGACGTTCAGCTGATGGTAATTGATACGCCCTGCCCATTGTATTGCAGTGCCGCTCAGGATTCTTGAAAAACCCCAAAACTTCTGAGCGACATTAGAACTGCGTTCGTCACCTTGAGACAGAAGAAGTTAAGTCTCATTTGCCCAGTAATTTCACTAGCTACGGCGCCCTTCAGACCGAAACACAGTATTGCTTACACATTACTGCTTCACGGCAGAAATAGGAACCGTTGTGGTACTCAAAATCTAGCCGGCATCCTATGCAAAGGAGCCGTAATAATATTAATATTTATTCGTAATTATTAATATTATAGAAACATTTTTTACTCTTCTCAAAAAGTAATGACTCATATTGACCGTACCCACTGGGTTGGAGGTCCAGGTTTCGAATCCCGGTTGGTGCAAACAGACATGTGATAAAATATTGATGTTTATTTCCGATTCGTAGATGTTTTTATATATTTATGTAAGCTTAAGTATTAAATATATGGTTGTCTTACACCCATACTGTGTGCTTTGCCTAATCTGGGATAAAATAATTTGCTATTACACAAATTATTTTGCTATATGTACCTATTGTATGTCAATTTTACTTATTATATTCTTTCCATTTAACGTTTTCGTCTTTTTTATTTAGATATTTTGTCAAACTGCGATCGCACTATCAGAACACGTCCTATACCGACGGTCAGCGCTGACGTCGGTGGAGCGTAGCTGATGCCAAATACATACGATATTTCAGCTAACAGCAAACGAGATTGCACGTATACAATTGCGAAGAAACTTAAATCCAAATTAAACATCTTTAATATGTGCGTACTACATACAATGTAACCGATTACGGAATAAAAGATGGAGAAGAAATATCATGTTTAAACAATTATTATAGACCATCAAATTGAAGGAGAAATTTATACAATATATTCAAAGAGAACACGAGTTTTTGTTTACGATGCTACGTACGCGCGTATGTTCGGTCATTCGGTCAGCGTCGTTATGAACGCACTAATTTATCGCTATAGCAAGTCAGCGGTCCGACGATTCTCGCCAGTGCGCGACGTAGTTCTACGCGCGTAGCAATTCATCAGCGCTGGACTGAACGCGTTCATATTATGTTTTCATAGTTCACGACCGACGATTCTCGCTAGCGTGTGGCGTAGCTGTACGCGCGTAGCTTTTCATCAGCACTGGACTGAATGCGTTCATATGTTTTCATAGTTCTCGACCGACGATTCTCGCTAGCGCGCGACGTAGCTCTACGCGCGTAGCAAATCATCAGCGCTGGACTGAACGCGTTCATATGTTTTCATAGTTCTCGACCGACGATTCTCGCTAGCGCGCGATGTAGCTCTACACGCGTAGCAAATCATCAGCGCTGGACTGAACGCGTTCATATTATGTTTTCATAGTTCACGACCGACGATTCTCGCTAGCGCGCGACGTAACTCTACGCGCGTAGCAATTCATCAGCGCTGGATGCGTTCATATGTTTTCATAGTCCTCGAACGACGCGACGTCAACGTTGACCGTTAGTCGAGCACCAAATGCAGCCTAAGATTTATTTCCATACCCCACAGTATCATATATCTTAGTCCTCAATAAAGTTGAGTACGTTCTAAGTAAACAATAATATAATATTACGCAGTATTTACGAGGAAGTAGCTCCGACTGTTAGCAACACAAAGTAATATAATGTACTCCAACAAGCCTCTTACCTTAATTATTCCCCTCTTTCATTTTATTAGGGTAATCTCCTAACGTTACAACCGACTTTTATAACGAAAAGTAGAGCGATATTACGTATAAATGCTTGAATAAGGATGAGGGATACATATTTCTCCTTTCGTGGAGAATGAATAGTAAAAAAAGTATATACCATTATGGGAAAATCTTCATAATATAATTTAATATCAGATTTTTTATGAAGTTTTCTTTTGGTAATAATATTAATTAGTTTAATAAAAACTTTTCTGTTCATCGCTATCAACTGCACAGGATCACACGCTTGGTTCATCTGTAGATATAATTTTGAGTATTTCAGTACAAAGAGAACACACACTTACATATTAAACCGATTTTTTACCTGATGTCAAAAAAGAAGGAGGTTATAAAATCAAGTGTGTCTGTTTAATTTGTTTGCTACCTCACAACATTTATTCATTGGCTACGTAGTTATAGATTGGCCCCTGACAAAATTAGATCTGGTGAGTGAGCAATTAAGGAATGTCATAAAATTTTATATGTAAAAATTTTACGTTTATGATTATATTAAGTACTAGATACCATGTCAGCGGTGGCTATATATTGCAGTAGCATGCGCGAATGTAGGTGGCTAACATCCGTTCTTAGCTGACCTTATAGATATAGATAGATAAATTAGGAATTTTTTTACGGAAAATATATTAGTCAACAATAATCGGACGTAGAAAAAACTATACGTCGTATTGCGGCATCGGCACCGGCATAGTTAACTTATTGATAAGAAAGTTAATAATTCAACGATATAATATTACAAGATGCGAGAGTTGAGATAAAGCTGTCCACACCCGCGACGTGTGGAACGCTGTGCAAGCGGCAACTGACACTTGACAACTGTTCCTGTGTTCAGAACTGATAACAACCGCCTTGGACGTTGATTTACCGACTCTGAGATAGTATATCGTATTCTGAAGTGCTTCTAATGTATTATAAAAGAATCAAATACCATAAGAGGTTCAATAATATAAGAGATTTTTCCCTTGATATGTGAGTATCGGCATCTATGCAACATTTTGAATCTTACTTTTATATAAATTCAAATTCTAATATTTTTTATTCAAAACAGATTTAAAATCACTTATTGAACGTCAAAAACTACCACCCATTCAAAATAGACGGCCTTAGACCTGAGAAGAACGGGCACTCAGAAACTCAGCGGGCTATTTTATTAATAAACAAAATCGATTAGAATGTAATATCGTACAATAAACATTTATAATTAAAGATCCTTAGGGTGTTCGCTTCATTCCCAGTCTGTGGTATCATAAAGAAAATCGTTTTTGCATAAAAACGATTTGGTTTACTTTTCCCACATAAACGTTTTTTAACAATTCTTTTAAATTTCGTAACACGTTTGTTTTGTACATTTTCTGGGATAATATTGTAGGAGCATATACGTCGCCCAATAAAAGACTTATTAACTCGACTTAGCCGAGTAGTAGGCATAATAAGTCTTAGTTTGTTCTTCGTGTTAACTTAACGCAAAACCTTATGTGCTTATGAGACAAAAACATGAACAAAACATAAGAACTAGGTACAATCTTCTTAATTTTGTTCGTGGCGATATTATGTCATACTGGATACTAATTGTAGAGGTTAGCAAATGGGGGCTGACTTACAAGCTTCTAGAAAAATCACGGTGAAAATGCAATATGTATCGCAACTTTCCTTAGAGAAATTAATTATCTCACCCTTCCTTGTATTCTGAGAGAAAATAGAGCGCTAAACCCATCAAGTTCGAATCATTGAAATGTTATTTAAACTAACATAGTGAACACAATATTAATAAAAATAAATATAAGATTAAACTTTAATTTCCTTTACATAAGACTAGCTAATTAGGTGCCGCCATACACATTATACGAAATACACCCCGCAATTTATTTTATGAACCAACGTATTTGCACTCTGTTGACAATTTGTCCCTCGGTGGCGTTCAACGGAATCGCGTGTAGCGGGCGTTTGGCAACGCCACCCGCCGCGGCTGCCTAATTCATTCCACTCTACAAATAAATGATCTAGTCGAAAGTATGGAGATGATTTTAATTTATTGAAAATAATTTTATTACTACTTACTTAGTACCTGTCACGAGAAGACCAAGACCTTCAAATTATTATTGAGGAATATATGTTATGGTCGTAGTATAATAAATACTCAATAGTCATTCAGTTTGATTCAGATTTGTTGTATGGATTCGGGATATGCAGACTAGCCTTCCGAAATCGGCAGGCCCCAGGCCACTAGATTTTTCAGATTCACCAAAACTGAAAGTGCCGTACGGCACACTATTCCCTCACGAAGTACTAACCCTTATTTTGCTTATGAAATGGTTTTTTTGCATGGTCTTATAACTTGTTTCAAAAGCTTTCAGATACATTTACAATTAAATCATCTTAATTAAAAGCAATCTATTGATACACGTTAAATAATGCACATTGACAGAACGCACGCCAATCTGAGGCATACCGCGCGCGATCAGAGTTTCCCGGAACGGAAAGGCTATAGAGGTGATTTTTTCTCTGTCTTAAGCTTCAGATAGTATTTAATGAGCTGTAGTATGCTGCTTGGTTATTTATTTAAACAGAAAAAATTGGGAAGTTTAAAGGTGAGAGCAGTCAGAAAGTACAACCCCATAGCCTCGACCACTCTACTAAGAGTGAAAAATATGAAAAAATGAAAAGTAGTGGGAATAAATAACAGGATTGAAAGAAAATCAAATTCACGATAACGGTTACATTAACTCTTAACATAAGTTTGAATTCCTGAGGTAAGACACAAGTCTACCTTTTTAACTTTATTGGCCAAAAACCAAAATTTGTTAACGCACCTTTCAGTCGTCTAATTTACTTGCTTATATATATGCTTATATCATCCTACATAATTGGTTATCCTTACATAATGTAATGATAACATTTTTGAAATTTTACTTGTTACATTTTATATCCACAATTTTAAATGTATATGATTTAATCTTGAATACAACGAAAGTCTTACATATAATATGTATCTACAAATAGTTTCAGCAAATAGTATGTGTGCTGCTCTCCCCCACACAACATACAGTGAAATGCGAAGTAGTTCCTGATTAAATCAGTGCTAGCTTCTAAACTATGCCATTTATTGGAACCCTGTACCATAAGTTCATAAAATAGTTTCGGAACTAAACCTCTAAACCTCATTTTCCTGATATAACATGTGAATTTGCGTGATTTATTGAGTTACAAGCTTTTATAAAACATATAAAAATAGTATGAGTTGTCAAAAATGAGAAACTAACCTCAAAAAAGAACTTGAAACGTTAAATATATGGTTATTTTTATTTAATCTCATTTGATCGTACAAAAGCCAACCACACTGAAATATACATTACTAAACTATGTAACATTGTTCTAGGTATATCTTGACTCAAATCCAAACAAGAAAGTGCTTTGAGATGGCTTTGAGCGTATAGTTTATAAATTGAATTACATTCTGTCCCAGAGCACGACTTATCAAATGATACGTGATCGGTTCGCCTTTACTCTGTGTCGTATACTCTACGTGATCGCTACTCTGTGCAGTGTGGATTTGCGATCTTGTTTACTCAACAAATTTAAAAATTCCCGAGATAATATTCTTATATTGTTGCAGTTCAATTTATAACTATAATATGGTTCCTAGTAGTTGTTAAAAATTACAGAAATAAATAATTCAATAATGGCATTCGATATATTTACTAAATTAAAGATAGCTTCCGAAAAACGCGGGAAAAATATGATTACAGATAAACTTGTCTCAATACTTGTGTTTAGTATAGTTGTGGCATAGCCAATAAGCGGACGCGCAAGAGCTTCTGTAAATAAATAAAATAAAAATAAAATAAGCTTTTATACAGACAAAATACTTAACCTTTTTTTTTAAATAATTATTATTTATATTTAACAATATTTTCCTTCATAAATGTTTTTTTTTTCAGTTGAATTATTATGAGTATGGTCTATTTGTCTATTATAGACATAGGCCATCTCCAACTGCCTCCACAGACTCCAGTTTTCAGCTGTTCTAGTCCATACGGCAACTGCTTTAATCACCTCCATCCATCTCCTAAATGGTCTACCTCGGTTTGTTTTTCTATCTCTCGGATACCAGTTCATTAAAGTTTTACAATATTTCTCTCTAGTTTTATAGTATGCCCCATCCAATTCCATTTAAGTTTCCTTGCCTTCATGGCAGTGCCGCTTAGAATTCTAGAAAACGCCAAAATTTTCAGCAGCTTCTTAATTGGGCTCAATGCGTTGAGTCATAGTATGTTTAGTCTCATTACTAGTAGTGATGGCTATAACGCCAATTTAGACCGAAACAATAAGGCTTTCACATTAGTACTTGATGGCAGAAAAATCCTGCGCAAAATGCTTGATCTTCTGATTTCATATTTCAAACAAATAATTCAGAGGGGTGACGTGAATGGGAGGAGATCTCCTGGGACTCTATCAGTATGGGGTACCACAAGGGTCTATTCTTGGGCCGTTCCTCTTATCTACATAAATAATCCTCCTTACCTTATAGAAAATAAACATAAGGTAGTATTGTGTGCGGAATCAATTTACATTGCGTGTGTAATAGAAAAAAATAAAAATTTTGCTGTCACTAGTTATTTCTCATCGTTGGCATGAAATGTAACTCCCGAATATCCTCTATGATTTCGAACGAAACCAAAATAAGATCACTACCGAAACTTCGTTTAAAATTCGTTCGTTTACGAAGTTTCGTTTTGGAGAAAGAGAGAACATCTCCCAGAAACGCCTGAACCGATTGTATTGTGTCAAGTTGTTATAATTAGCGGTCGGTTTCTACAAACAAAAAAAATGAAATAAACGCGGATTAAGTAGCAGGTGCTTTGTCACTTGTATGTAATCAGATTATAAATCCTCATTCCTATCCAGGTAAGTAAAAAGCCACAAAACGAAATCATTAAGTAATGGACAATTAAATTCATAAATCTTCTGAACGCTTCGCAATTTAATTGTTCCCACAACGGGGCCGGCCGGATTCAGGAAGAGCTAATTATATCATTCGAGTGGTCGGTATAAATTCATTAAATAAGCAGGTGTTGTGGCACTTTGCAGAACTGTTCGGTTACGTGTTTAAGTTAAACTTTTTGTTGTGCATTTTAGATAAAATTAATTTAAGAGTTGAGGTGAGGCATTTTTTAAACGACTTCAAAAATGGAGGAAATTCGTACCCTTCCTACCCTCAGAACATTCGACATGGTGAATCCATTTTAATAATTCTTTTTTATTTGAAAACTGGTGCTTCCCGTGTGGTCTCATTTTGGCCCAGATCTGAAAATGGCATCTATGAGTAGTAAGACCAGAAACCATAAGTCTCAAATTTGCTAGAAGCATGTGCGGGACCAATTTACGAATAACTCATTATCGCGTCAAACGATTTCGGTGATTCTTTTATTTTTGGAAAGGATACCCTTCGAAGGTAGTTTGGTGAAAGTTTGGTTTCGTTCTGATTATGGGACCCATGAAAAAGTAACGAAACTCAGAACTCTTCAATTCTTAGGAGCCAATTATATAAATATACTAGGCCGAATCTTATCTATGCCATCCGGGTATTTGAGCTACCTACCGTAACGTAGTTATGTTCAAGTTGTTTTTTGTTAATTTTTTTTTAGATTGTAGAATTCCAAAACAACAAACCGAGATAATCATGATTGTGATAAGGACTCGACTCCTGCCGCTGGATTGAACCTTCGCACGTCATCATCCCGACCACCTGGACGTGTGGTGTTCCCCCACGGTGCGGTTTTTAAGGAATTTACTTCTAAGTACAACCAAACTGTGGAAGTAGCTCTGCGGTTTTTGTAGGACGAAATGACATGTGTACCCTCAAAAAAAACCGAGTAAACTTTTCTAAAAGGCCAGCAACGCTATTGTGATTCCTCTGGGAGAGACTATGAGCGGCGGTATTTACTTAACATCAGTACTATACAGTACAGTACAGACCCGTACGCTTATATGTCCCCCTTTTCCAAAAAAATGGTTAACTGCAGCTCCGACTGAATCGTGAGTAAAAAACTCAAAAATCAAGGTTCCGTTCTCGGCAGTTTTCTCCTCCAAAAATTAACTAATTAAATACAAATCAAATATAAATACAAATATTTGAGTAAGCTGGGAAAAAGTGAAAGAAAAATTCTGTGTTGGACTATTGTAATGTTTCGCTTATTGCTGTCGGGTACATACCCGATCGGGTATAACATTATACCCAATACCGGATACCTACTTGGCTTCTCATGACATGACTAAGCTGATTTAGCACTTTTTAAAGAACTCACGCTCTTACAAAAAGAAAAATATGATAACGATGTTATTGACTATGAAAATGAAAATGAAAATATTTTTGATCTAGGCCTAAAAAGCAAGGAGGAAATAGTCAAGAACGTTTGTATGGAAAAATGATGACAAATCCTTCCCCTGTGATTTCGTTTAAAATAAATTGTGTTCTTTTAGATACTGTTTCAGCCGTTTTGCTTACTCACACAATCCAAGAAGGATTCCCTAAGTCTTAGTGGAGGCCTTCTACAGAAGTTCAAAGGAACGCTGATGAGAAGTTGGCGCGCACGCGTACGTCACTCGACAATGACGTTTGCGTGATATTTGACACGTGTGCTGTGATAAAAGTTGAGTAATTTTGGTGTATTAATGTGGGTTTGGTGCTAATTTTTTTCGTATAACAGTGCTACAGTCTAAAACGCGACGTATTTTGTGCGATTGGCCTGCCAGGAGTCGTAATCGGGCCCCGAAACGTGAAGAGAGCTGTACAGAAGAAGACTTCAAGTAAGTGCCTCCATTCTTCTTTGATGAAGGGATGATTTTAGGGTTGTCCTGGGAATGATAAAACGGCCGATACTGGATTAGGAAACACAACTCGTGCAAAATACGGACTTCCACAGCTCGTGATACCCGCCCGCTTAAAAGCCTAGAATTTATCTAGAGCTCAGTATGACTGCCTCATAAGTTTATTTTAAAGTATATGCACATTTGAAGTCGGTATTGTAATATTTTCAATATACTTATCTGCATCAACATTTATTTTTTAATCTTTTCATGATGATATTTCGAAATCAATTACCGTAAAAAAAGTGCTTTTAAGAAAAGGTACAACAATTACAAGACAATTTGAAGTTAATTAATTAGCTTAAAATCATTTTGAACAAGAATGATAACTTAAAAAATTAATAACGCTCTTGAACAGAATCTAAAATCTATGTTGTTTTGTTGTTAGTTTTCTAATCATTACTTTAAAGGTCAGAGATTACGCAATTTCCGGCTCAAATCCCCATTTAATTATCATGTCAAATTTGTACATTACGGACTCGTAAAGTCCAATTAGAGTCAACAATATCTTCATCTCGAATTCGGAGCTGCGAGCCAAACAACTTATTCACAAGTTGCAAATAAATATCTCGTGTTTTTGACAGCTCAATTGCTTCCCGCGCTTCGATCGAGTCGCAAACATTTTGACAGATACCTACATATAACTGAAGTTAGTCTAGGGCTGCGGCATATTTCGGTTGTATAAGTGGCCTTACTTTGTACCCTTAGGCTGAGATTTATAAAGCGTACTTTGATTTTTCTCAGACTTTACTCACGTAAAACTTCGATTTTATAGTCATTTGATAGCTGAATTTTGCGGAGCTAAAGCTAAGGCAGCCCGATGCAAAAATCAAGTTCGCGTTTTAGACAATACTTAGACAATTAGATCATTTATACGTCTAGATTTTTATGACAGCTGTCAAAACGTCGAAGAAAATTGAGTTTAGAGTTATATTTTAAACAATGCACGCACACTAAAGTATTAAAACTGGCCTGTTCTTATCGGTTGTCTAACAGCAAGAGGCTCTATCTAGACGTATGAATTATCTATATTCGTAACATAAGACGTAATATATTGGATAGATTGTGGTATTTATTTCTAAAATATCCTCGTAATCAATTTCAATACCTTCCGTCAACCCAACTAAGCAAAAGTGCTTCCAATCTCAAGTTTTGTTAATTTACTATGTATGGCATTATAGCATTAATAATTCGTCACTTTGTTTTTTGATAATATTTTGATATAAAGTAAATATTTTGCGCTAATTACTGGCTATTATAAAAGCTAGTTTCTCACACAAAGAGAACCACGAACACCAACGAATAACAAGAACAACGGGTAAGTAATTGCATAATAATTTTAAGATGTGCATTGCGCATGAACCTCTAAACTGCATATGAAGTCCTGGTACATGTTACTAGGATGACACATGTCTATGAAAGACATTACTATCACCGCTACCATATTTATGTTCTCCTCGTGTCTTTGTAGTAAAACGTCGTGCGCTTGACGTCAGAATATATTAAGGTATACTCGCATACTGTATAAGACAATCTCTTACTCAACTTTAATCGCCTGGTACCAAAACACTGTAAAATGTTTCCTATCTCATTTTATCCCAAGTTAATTCTTATGAATTTATGTGCCTGTCTCATTCTCTCGCCGGATGAATCCTATACACTAACCTGTTTGTGCCTCTATCGTCTCGCTTTTTCGTTACATCGAGTTTCAAATCACAGCGATTCTAAAGAAGTTTCACATAAAAAATAAGAATCTAGGTTTATTCGTTAAAAACAACACACGTCATGTGCAATAATCTGAAAGTTTCATTTAAAATATTGGCGTGTTGACAGAACCGTAATGTTCATGTAATGCTTTGGACAATGATAAGAGCTGTTATCAGTGTACTGTGCTATCATTGTTGTGTTAGTAATTATTTGCAGAGTATCTAAGGCCTCGTGTACAATATTATACTATGAATTAAAAATAACAAGCAATTTGTTATTTTTAAACTGATGTCCCTTCTAGGATTCATTATTCAAATTAAATTTGTAACCAAAATCCATTATCGTTCATAAATTTTGGTAACAAATTTAATTTATTCAAAAATAATACTTACTTGGCTGAAGTTGTAATTAATATGTTTTTGTGAGTCTGATCAACAAAAAGTTACTAATCAATTAGTTATTTTTTTAAAGAGATAACCCTCACTTCTGGGATTTTAATGACACAAATTAAATTTTAAAACAAAATTTATGAACGATGCGAGTCTTGAAGCCGCGACCTCTCGCGTTCCGTTTATTTCATTGTGTAAAAAGTTACTAGGTCTATTTTCTTATAAAGTAGTTGGACTATAGAAGGTTCTTGTTGTAAGGCCAAGGACAATTGCTAGCTGCAATGGTTGGAGTGCCATGTGACAACAAATCACTTCTAAGATTTTATTTGTAAGTAATTACCTCCAAAAAGACATTAGGTGGTGGAGTATTATTATGTGCTTCTAAGAATTTGCAAATCTTACATCAACAAGATTGGGTTTGCCCTGGCGTCGAGTCTGTATGGGCGACCATACCAGCAGAAACTCTTCACATTCAAGGAAGACGCAATGTCCACATTGGCTTATTTTATGCGCCACCAGACAACCTCTTACCTGCTCGCATCAGTTCCATCTCAACCCGTCTTGCTGAAATAATTTCTCTATATCCTAATGACTACATACTCCTTACTGGTGATTTTAATCTGCCTAACATTACATGGTCAGAGTCCGGGCCAGCTATTCAGAGCAGAGGTTCAGTAGAACTACAAAATGCATTTCTGAATTTCCACGACATATGCAATTTGGCAGGCCTGAAACAGCAGAATACAATTTGTAATTGCAAACAAAATACGTTGGACCTCTTGTTTAGTAACATCGATTTTGAAGTCAACCACAGCTCCTTGCCTCTTGTCTCTGAAGATAAATACCATCCATGCCTTGAATTCGATCTGTCTAACTTGCTAATTTGTAATACACAGCGTAAACCTACTAAAGGCCCAAATTTTTTTAAAGGTGATTACACTAAAATAAATGAAACTTTGTCCTCAATTAAGTGGGACGATATTCTATCAGCGGATTCAATTAACGACATTACCGATATTTTTTACGCTTGCTTAAAAGAATCTATAGACAACTACATCCCAGTTAAAGTTAAGTCCAAATCGAAATTCCCTGTATGGTACTCTAAATCTCTGATTCACATAGTAAAGGAAAAGCTTAAAAAACATAGAAATTGGAAGGAAACTAACAATCCTCGCGACTATGATGAATTTGTGATACTCAGGTCAAGGCAAAAAAATATTCAAAAGAAGTGCTTTACAGATTATACAGAGCGCATGCAAGATTATATTCGTAAAGATCCTAAAGTCGTTTACTCCTACATAAAATCACTCAAAAACAATAACAATGGGTATCCTGTAAAACTCACATTGGGAGAATCTACATATTCCGATGAAATAACAGTATGCAATGGCTTTAGTAAATACTTTGAAAGCGTATTCGTAAAACCAGCAAATTCAAACGATGCGCCAAGTTTCACAAACATTACACACAACGAAACGATATGCAATATTATTATTCAAGAAGATGAAACTCTCAAATTGCTAAAGTCGTTGGATACAAATAAGGGAGCCGGTAGTGATGGCATTCCCTCAATTTTTCTACATAAATGTGCTTCTTCCTTGGCTAAGCCCCTTTCCATAATCTTTAATCTGTCCCTTAACGTTTTCTGCGCCTTCCCAGATAAATGGAAAGAAGCTTTAATAGTTTCCATTCATAAAAGTGGATCAAAAACTAAAATTGAGAACTACCGGCCAATATCAATCCTCAATGGGATAAACAAACTATTTGAGACGGTTATCTGCAAGCGGATTACCCCAACAATTGCTAGGTCTATCCCCTTCGAACAACATGGTTTTATGAAGGATCGTTCCACCGTGACTAACTTGGCGGTATTCACCGATTACGTTTTAAAGTGCATGGATGAGAGGTATCAGGTAGATGTGATCTACACAGACTTTGAAAAAGCATTTGACCGTGTGGATCACATCATATTACTACAGAAGTTAAGTGCACTCGGAATTTGTGGGAATCTGCACAGATGGTTCACCTCATATATCACGAATCGTATGCAGGCTGTTGTGACGGGTAGCGCCAGAAGCGACTTCGTGTCAATACCATCAAGTGTGCCACAAGGCTCTATCCTTGGCCCGCTTTTGTATAATGCCTATTTATTCGATATAGGAAGTTGCTTTACTCACAGCCAACATTTAATGTTTGCAGACGACAAAAAAGTCTTCCTCAAAATACGTGATATTGATGACTGTTACAAGTTGCAAACAGACCTGAATGCTTTGTCTGAATATTATAGTAATAATAGGATTGTCGTTAACGTTAAAAAATGCCACTACATAACATTGACACGTAAAGTAAAACCAATACTTTTCGATTACAAGATAAACGGCGGATCAATATCTAAAGTGAGCTCAGTTAGAGACTTGGTAGTCAAAATTGATACTAAGCTTTCTATGAACGACCAGGTTAATATCTTAGCAGATAAAGCATATAAACAGCTGGGATTCATCAAACGCGTAACAAGTAATTTCAGCAACATAGAGTGCATAAAAAGTCTATACTTCAGTTATGTTCGCAGTGCACTTGAGTATGCAAGTAACATCTGGTCACCTTACTATATCATACACAAACAAAGGATTGAATCCATACAAAAGCAATTCCTAAAGTATCTAGCGTTCAAGCAATTTAAAAACTTTTCATGCTATGAAGAAGCTTGTAAGCACTACGAAATTGACACTTTAGAGAATCGAAGAAAGCTAAACGATATGCTGCTATTGCAAGCAATCCTATATCCTGTAAATGGTAAAATTGATTGTCCCTCCTTATTAGCGAGTTTTTCATTGAACGTCCCATCATTTAGAACTCGTCACACGCACTTTCTGGCTGTACCAAAAGCTAACACCAATTACACACAAAACTCTGTTCTGCAACGTCTGGCTCTCACCTACAACAAAGCTTATTTTAATTTAGATATGTTTTGCTTGTCCAAAGTACAGCTAAAAAAAGAAATAAGAAATATACATCGACTGCAATGATTATCCAAACACACACATACTACATACACCCTCAAATATACTACACACAACCTTACATACACGCACACACACTCCTGTAACCTTATTTTGTAAAGCTTATTTTCTAAGTAGCTTATTACAGTAATTGTAAATATTTTGTTAGCTTATTCTGGCTTGTTTAAATCATAAAATGTTACTTCTTTTGTTTAATACCTATATACTGTAATCAGTTTTTGGCCTTATTTTTATACTTAATAATGTAATTATATTGTATATAAAATGTGACGCTGTAGATTACATGAAAATAAATAAATAAATAAATAACCCTCGTTTTGTTAACTTCGGCCGCAATGTTCATAATATTATAATACCCGCCCACAGCAAACGTAAATTTTTTCAGTAAATAAGCTATTATTTTCTGTAATTTTTAATATATTTTCAATTGATATAAAGATTCGTTTTGTTACCACATAAAAACAGTATTACTTTCCTAGTTCTTTAGTTTTACTTCTTCCTAGCATAGAAAATGGTTCTTTGTGGGGCGCAAGGTTTTGCGAGAAACTTGGAAAGATTAACAAAGAAAAAACATAATAATATTTTATTAATGGTTATTTTTCTATTCAATACATTTCCAAATGTGTAAAACAATATTAATATAACAAACACGTTTTCACTTCTGTCGTCGCCGACCGAGTGTGACTACTTTATTTATGTTTATTATATTTTATCTACACCCTTGCTTTAAATCCTCTATTAAAGATTCTGAAGCAGTTAGCTTATTGCCAACATTAAAACACCCAATGTCCTAATAACAATTACATCATCCAAATGAGTGTTGCAATGTTGTACTGAATTTCATAAAAACACTTTGTTTTTTTTCGATCCCTTCATGCGCAAAGAGTTTCCACAGATAGTCACATTCTTATTGCTCGATGCGTGGTATCTGTATGAATACGAAACATTTTCGTTTACGTGCGTTCCACTCAACCAGAACGTCTACAGAATCTACTTTACAGTTGATAACCTGCTCAACCCCAATATTTGCATATTTGGAAATTGACTTTATTGATTGTCACTTTAAAAAATAACATATTGCTAATATTAATATTAAGAAAATTTATTGAAATAGGCGTTACTTTGCGGAAATCCATAATGGGTGTTAATTCTGCCAATATTGGCGGAATTAACAAACAAAGAAACTTATATGGTTAAACTGGTTTATGCGTTTGAATTCGCGGGTAATAGCTGGTATTGGTTTTTTATGCAACTGTTGTTCAATACCTAATTATAAACAGTTGCATACAAGACTTTATCTACGCCCATAATATGAATCCTCTATAAAAGATTCTGAAACAGTAATCTTACTGCTAACATAAAAAAAAAACTGTTCTAGTAACCATTACATCATCCAAACGAGTGTTGTAATGTTGTACTGAGATTCATTACAACACTTGCTTGGATTCTGAGTGACGTGTCGTTGATAAATCTCGCACGTCTTGTTCAACTCTCAGGTTGTGGCTTCATCTACAGTTTCGAACACTCGAACGTTCGAACAATGAGGTCGCGGGTTCGAGTCCCGCATTGTTCATAAATTTTGTTTTCAAATTTATTTGTGTAATAGTTGTATAGTCAAGATGTTTGCGATGTCTTTAACAGAGTCAATAATATTAGATGGAATGGTTTTTATATGGAAATAATAGGTATAGAATAGTTGGATAACAATATGTACTCCGCTTCTGTGAATACAATGGCTGGCAGTGGTAAATTTCGTTTCGTTAATAGCTCCCCGACGAGAGATACGTTGACCCATAAACAAAGCATTAATTCTCCAATACACAAACATCAGCGAACCATTAATAATAAATACAGAAGCGTTGTGTTATTACGTCAATATTCTACTTATGTTATAGATATAAACAACTGTGCTTGTTTTTGACAGGTATGTTTGTTTTAATAGCAATATATATCTCAATATTTATTTATTTGAGCAACTAACAAATTACACTCTTTACATGCTTAAACTTAAAAAATAATATAGATTAGAGTTAATTCACTTATAAGCTACCACAGCATTCATAATTTTTACTACGTTTATAAGACTGTAATTTTAACAATTTAAAAACTAAAATCTATATTTTTTTTATATATAATCGAAAAATAATAATGAAATATGAAAACAAGGTTTCTAAGTCACGTGTATATACTTAATTTAAGTATTTTCTTTTTATATTGAGCAAGCGGAATGAATAAATCAATGTTCTGCGATTTGGCCAGTGAGTTATATGATCTACAGAGCCTAGAAATAGTTGCGTTTTGACCCAGATTAGTCCTAGATTGTGGTACTACAAACAACGAATAGGCATTTTTTGTTATTAATTTTGGAGGAACGTTTATTTTGAATTTTGATAGCAAGTATGGAGAAACTATTTAATAATTCTCAATATATAATTCAACAGATTTTGGATAAAATAAATCAACGATTTAAAGGGAATTCCTTTGCTATGGTATATTTTGATAGAATAAAATAATAATTAGGAATTTGTACTTCGTTTTACATCAGCACTGTTCATAAATTTCATTTTACATCACAGCCTTATTACTTCAGATTCCAGATTCAAATTTTTCCTTTACATATTATGTGCACTCGTGTTTTACAATATCATCACCACTAATACATTACATTTGGCTTGGCACCGACTTCAAACCTATCACGCACTATATACGCCACAACTTCGGATATCATCCCCACCATCTGGATGTGTTGCGGTCCTCCACAGTGCGGTTTTCAAGGAGGTTTCTTCCACGACAAAACTGTGGAATGAGCTTCCTTGTGCGGTGTCTCCGGGACCATACGACATGGGTACCTTCAAAAAAAGCTCGTACTCCTTCCTTAAAGACCGGCAACGCTCGTGTGATTTCTCTGGTGTTGCAAGAGATTGTGGGCGGCGGTGATCAGTTAACACCAGGTGACCCGTACGCTCGTTTGTCCCCCTGTTCCATAAAAAAAAAATCAATAGGTAGCACATACAAATAATAGTATCTTATTAATGTTAAAGGTATAAGGTTTGCTTAAGAGGTATATCGAAATAAATCTTAATGAGGTTATTATATACTTTTAACTTAACATCTGCAATACTAAACTACGTGCGTTCCCAGGTTCTGTAAGTGGGAGTAAATTGTCTTGATGGTTTCTAAATTCTAAAATGGCATAGAAATTACCAGTATTTGATTTTATAAAGTAGTTATGCGAGCCTACCAGTTTTGTGCAGATTTTTGCATTCTGAAATGACCACCCGTGATGATATTCGTCTACAATGTACGGCTTCGTACAATCAACACCGCCCTAGTTTGCACATCATTAACCCGGTGTGAGTGAGGTTGGTTATCTCAGATCCGAGAAATTTTAAGTGCAATTATTAATTGTTATTATTCCTATTTAAGTTCTATAGCCAAATAAGCTGGAGATAACGATTCGCAGAGTGAATTGCAGTTTTTACCAGTTCCTTTGCATATATATATATATATATATATATAATATATATTTCTGCTGTGAAGCAGTAATATGTAAGCATTACAGTGTTTCGATCTGAAGGGCGCTGGAGCTAGTGAAATTACTGGGCAAATAAGAGTTAACATGTTGTCTCAAGGTGACGAGTGCTGTTGTAATGCCGCTCAGAATTTTTGGGTCTTTCAAGAATCCTAATCGCCACTACATTGTAATGGGCAAGGCGTATCAATTAACATCAGCTTAACGTCCTCCTTGTCCCGTCCCTTATTTGCATAAAAAAATGTATCGCATGCGTTGCCAGTTACAACTGACCTCAATGAGAATCAGTTAAATACAATACCAACCCTTACTTTCGTAAAGAATTCAAAACAGATTTTATATTAAAAGTATCAAGGTCCTTACATAACATAAAGTGTCCTACAGTCAGCGTGGGGTTCTTTGTACTCGAAGGATCCGTATAAATAGCATCATGGAAGGCGTATTTATTATATTGAGCACAAAATTTTCAAGATCGAATCACTTAATAATATTTTGCTACATTTCTCTCTAAAAGGCTCGGATAGAAGTTTATTTTTCATGAAAATATTAACTTTCTTCGTTGGTTTTCTGTTTTTCTTGTTCAGGGTTGGAGCTCTCAGTATGATTGTTATCGCAACGATCGTGCCTGGCACTAGAGTGTTCAATGTCAAATGTTTTTTTACTCATTTGCCTATTGCTAATAAAATCATTGAAAGAACAATATTGTCGTCTATTTTGCTATTCTGTGAAAAAATAGTAAAGGAATTATACGAAAAATTATATTCGAAAGTTGTTTTTAATGTCAATAATTATAATTCAGTGAATCCAATAGATGTCCTTCGGACTAAATAAAAATATGCTCATTATGATTTCATAAATTTAATAAGCCAAGTATAAGAAAAGTTGAGCAAAGCTCCTGTGAATCCGGTGGTTTTGCAAAAGATCCTCGAGAGCAGTGAATACTAAGCATCGCGTGGCCCGTATTCAATGTCTTTAAAAATAATTTGACAATTCGTAAAATTTTGTTTTTTTGTCGCAAGTAAAAGCGTTAATTAGTTATTGACGTAATGAGCCTCAGGCTTTCCACATACTCAGGATTTTTAGCAGTGGGAGGCTCCTTTGCACAGGAAGCCGGCTAGATTATGGGTACCACAACGGCGCCTATTTCTGCCGTGAAGCAGTAATGTGTAAACATTACTGTGTTTCGGCCTGAAGGTCGCCGTAGCTACAGAAATTACTGGGCAAATGAGAGCATCTGTCCCATGGTGACAGGCACAATTGTAGTGCCGCTCAGAATTTTCGGGTTTTTCAAGAATCCTGAGCGGCACTGCATTGTAATGACTAGGGCGTATCAGTTACCATCAGCTGAACGTCCTGCTCGACTCGTCCCTTGTTTGCATAAAAAATACAGTGCTTGAATTTTTTAAAGTCAGCCAACAATTCGATGCATTTTCATCAACAGAAGTGACTCACAAAAAGAAATCAGTTAATAATAATGTTTACATAACATCACAGTGATATGAGTTGAAACACATTAAAATGATGAATTTCACAGGCTTAAATGTACCAAAGATATTATATTCACAATCTTCTGAAATGTCACTTTCATTTTATTTATTTTTTGCGTAATATTAATGGAATTGTTGTTGTTATGGAAACATGAAATGCTTATTTGTATTTTTTTGGGTTTTCAGATAGTTCTTTGGATTCTTTCTAATTTTCCGCTGTGCAAACAAAATAATTAAAGAAATATGTCAAATTAATCTCAGCTTACCAGTGGGAGGCTCTTTTGCCCACGACGCTGACTAGATTATAGGTATCACAACGACGCCTATTTCTACCGTGAAGTAGTAATGTGTAAGCATTATTGTGTTTCGGTCTGAAGAGCGCCGTAGTTAGTGAAATTACTGGGCAAATGAGCCTTAACATCTTATGTCACAAGGTGATGGGCGCAATTTTAATGTCGCTCAGAATTTTTGGGTTTTTAAGAATCCTCAACGGTACTGCATTGTTATTAGCAGGGCGTATCAATTACTATCAGCTGAACGTCCTGCTCGTCTAGTTCCTTATTATCATAAAAATAGCTTTTAGCCTATCTAAAGAACAACAACTGATCTTTTCAATGAAACCATTTCGTTAGTAATCTAACTTACTTTACGCCTAATCTTTAGCAGTAAGATAATGTAATGGCCAAGACATGTCAATTTTTGATGTATGTAGGTGAGGGTTTAGTCTGGGTCGCATTAGCAGAACATTTGATGTAACGCCGGCTTGGAGTCTCGCCAACACACCGCTATCGGCAACTCAGCCCTGCATTTTGCATTACGATAACTGTCTTTATGTTGTTCCATCAATGTTTTATTAATATCATAAAAGTTGAAGCGCAGGTAAAATATTTATAAGATACAGAACTTTAAGCATCACATAAAACTCTTCAACTTATGCTTACAATTAGACTTCACTGTGGTATAAGAAGTCAATAATATATAGTCTAAGTTTTTTTTATAATAATATATTAATGGGGGGCTAATGAGCGAAAGGATCTCCTGATGGAAATTGTAGGACAGTCACTTATGGACATCCGCAATACCCTTTCCGTTACGGGAAACTGATCACGCGGTATGCTTTAGATCGGTGTGATTTTTGCACTCGCGCAGCATTGTGTCAATGCGTATTATATTATGTTTATTAATAGATTGCTTATAATTAGGATGATTTAAGTGAATGTATCTGAAAGCTATTGAAACAAGCTATAAGACTATCTAAAATAAACCATCTTATAAAGAAAATTAGGGTCAGAATTTGGTGAGGGAATAGTGTGCCGTTCGGCACTTTTAGTTTTGGTGTATCTGAAAAATCTAGTGCCTTGGGGCACTGCCGATTTCGGAAGAATACAGACATGATGAAGATTCCACAAAATGAAAGAAGGAATGAAAATACTTTATTGCACTTAATAAATAAAGATACAACTTGTTCATAACAGTTATGTTAGCACAATAAGGCGACTCTATTACTATTCTGCGATCTCTTCCAAGTAACCTTAAGATATATGAGATTTGAGAATATAAAGACCGGTGAGGCCTAAAAAAAGTCTTGTGAATTACCGGGTGGAATTTGACATATTAATGTGCAGTGGCAGAATTTTTTTCGTATATTGAAGTGATATTCATTTCATTTAAACCTGAACAATTCTACCCAACACTACCCGTGTTAAATACGGTAGAAGATAATAGAGAATTATTAGAATTATTTATTTATTTATTACACTTTTTTGACACCACATTAACAAAAATAACTTAAATACTAACATTCACATTAATATCACAATGGCGACCTAATCACTATATAGTGTTCCCTTCCAGGCAACCATTTGTAATACATTAAAAGAGACATACAGTACATTAAAAGGGCAAGAAAATTGTCAAAAATATACACACACATAATATATACTATACTAAAATATAGATGAATATATAAGAAAGTAATATAATAAATAAAAAGTTGAAACAATAATTAACATTTCTGAAATGGTGAATTTTAATTTAATAAATAAATCCTCTATAGAGATCAATTAGTTTATTTCGAGCGTTTACTTCAGTAACCTTCTTCAGTAAAATTATATTCCACAAAATTCAAAACTTAAATCTTGAGCTTGTTCCAGAATTATATCCAGATAATTCAACAAAAATAACAGGTAAGAAACTAAGATCGTAAATTTACGAGTTTGGCAATTCATCCCTTGTCAAAGTCTTCGTAAATAACTCAAACATTATATATTAATATATTCATTCAATGACTTTGAAAGCCAAATTTCTTTAATGCGAATTTAAGCTGCAATACTTGAATGTGGGCCAACTCCGGCTGCTCTTGTGAGAAACTAGATCGGTACTAAATCATATTATCCTCTACCACTTTAGATGTAGTAGTATCGTGTTAATTCAAAACTCCCTCTTGTATTAGAAACTGGGCTAAATTTTTCGCGTAGCATAACATTATTAAAAATAGCTCTGAAGCAACTGAAAATATTTTGTTAAATTGCTTCCATGCCTGCTTTGTCTTCCAAAATGCCTTACCGCACTAAGGCAGAGAAATGCTTAACTTATACCTTTTAACGAGCAAGTATTGTACATATATAATATGAATCTTGGAAACGGCTTCAACGATTTTAATGAAATTTAGTATACAGGGTCGAGAAATCGGTCTAGCTACGTTTCAATTTTAAGAAATGTAGTTTTATCCGTGTTTTAATGAGAAATAGCTACAATAACATTAGAATACAAAGGTAAATTTTGCCACTATATACAAGACTATAATAGCTCAGGTGGGACATTGGGTGATCCGGAAAGCAGAAGACCCCGGTTCGAATCCGAAATTTCCGAAATTTTTTTTGTTCAAGTTTAAGTAGGTACATTCTTAAAAATCCGAGCAAGGCTCGGTTGTCCGGATATTATTATTGTTTAACACAATATAAACAATTTGCTATTTTTAGTGATCCCTTACTATTTCATTTGTATAATAATTTTGATATGAACCAAAATTTATAAACGATGCGGGATTCGAAAACATGCGAGCCTTTCGGAACACGCTCAACGCTCTTACCAACTCCAGCCAACCATCCAAATGACACTTAATATTGGTATGTTTTTTAATTTCCCTGGTTGTGGCAATATAATAATTGCCATTAAGAAGATATTATCTAATCTAACACCTTGAGTCATACTAACTTATTTGTACATAAAATATTATTTGACTTAGAATCTGTGGCTATATAAAGCACAATAGAACATCAGTAGCCTCGACATTTTCATATAAAGAGTTCCCACAATGACACAGAAAGCGCATTTCTGTTTCAAACAACAACAAAACCTAGATTCCCATTTACCGCTTGCAGTATGCCGCTTGTTATTTCTATTTGCTATAGAAGTCTTAGATGGAGCGCTTTCATTACTGCCTGTTTAAAGTTCTGCTCAGATATTATTTTATGGTTTTAAGCAAATGGTTACAGAACCACTCTTACTTTACTTAATATTTTCGTCAATTATTTATTTAAAATAAGTGATTGCAATCAAATTTATAATAAAGCGAGAATACCTTCCCTGCTTCAGGGCACTAGATTTTTCCGATACACCAAAACCGAGTGTGCCGTACGGCACCCTGTTCTCTCACCAAGTTCTGACCCTTATTTTGTTTAGAAGATGGTTTATTTTGGCATGTTCATATAGTTTGTTTCAATTGCTTTCAGATACATTCACTTAAATCATCCTAATTATAAGCAATCTATTAATACACGTAAAATAATACAGACAGAACGCATCGCGAACGCCAAAATCACGCCGATCTACACCGATTCGCTTAGGTTAAGGCAATAAAATAAAGTAAAAATATACTTGCAAAGAGAATGCAAAACTTGTAATAATTTGAAAATCGTACGTGGAATTATTGTTTATTAATAGAACTCCAACCGGAATTTGGATAACTGTAGAACTCAAAAGTATTATCCAATTATACTAATAATAATTTAAATTATATAATACTTATTTCCACAATTAAGCGTACGATGGTACTTCTTACATAATTAGTTATATTTTATTATAATGAAATAACGCATCTATTCGAACAAACCATTATATTCTTATTAGCTCTGATTCTAAATATAAAACCCAATAATAATAATGATAGCTCAATTAAGACAATGACAACATTTCACAAAAATTGTTACCCTTTTGCTCCTAATAGTGATTATTATAACACTAGTAATAAGGGATTGCTTGTAACTAATTCTAGTAGGCTTCATAAGATAGAAATAGCTTTAAGGGTAAATGTACTAACACTACACTTTATAATAAAGTCCCAGCCACTGTTCAGGCAATATATATAAATAAATTTAAATGTTTTATTAAAAATGGCTTTGTTGTAAATCCTTCTACTCTACAGCTGAATATCTAAGCTGATCCAACAGCCTGGGACTAAATTATGATTATTTTATAGCAATAGCAATGACAATAAAATATTGTATATTGTATTCACAGAGCGCATAAAAAAATGCTGGGAGAGTTTCTTGCGCCGCTTCTTCTCTCACAGAGCGCCATTAATTTATACTGAAGCGGTAGTAGTGTTTAGTTTATTAAAAATGACATCAAAAATAATTCTAAAGGAATCAATTTTGAGAAAATAAACGACTTTTATTACATTTTTTACATTGTAAATATAAAGAATTACATATAGGTCATCTGGTAGAATGTGATGCTCAAGTGTGTGATCATCGGCCTATATTCTCTCGTAACATCAAAGGAACCATAAAAACGTTTCCGAACTTATAAAGCGTAGAGTAAACGTTTATATGAATTCTAAAACCAAAACTCATTGGTGCGCGGTGGGCGAGCATCTACTCTGGGCCTCACACACAATTACTTTCAAAAAAATTAGTTTGGTTAATTAATTAGTTAATTAACTAAATTTAATTTTCGTTTGGCGTCGAGACACTTGGCCCGTGGGGCTCAGAGGCGCGGAGAATGTACAAAGTACTATATTCTCGCCTAAATAGGGCTACTGGCAACCCAAGCGCTGGCAGCTATTTTGGTCAACGGATCAGCTTAGCTATCCAACGCGGAAATTCTGCAGGTATTCTTGGTACGCTTCCCCGTAATGATAGTTTTATTTTTATGTTATCATAGTATTGTAATAGTTATTTATGCAACTGTTGTGTAATGAAGGGTATTAAAACACGAATGTGGGTTGGTGTTAATAGTATCACATGAGTTTTTTAATACCTAATTGTCAACAGTTGCATACAAGTTATATACACCCATACTATGAATCCTCTATAAAAGATTCTGAAACAGTTTATCTTACTGCTAACATTAAAAAGCCAGATTAGTAACCATTACATCATCCAAACGAGTGTTGTAATGTTGTACTGAATTTCATTACAACATTCGTTTGAATGATGTAATGGTTATTAGGACATTGGGTGTTTTAATGTTGGCAATAAGCTGTTTAAGAATCTTTAATAGAGGATTTAAAGCATGAGTGTAGATAAATATAGTTATAAGATTTGTAAAATTTAAGTTAAATGATAATAATCATTGATTATGCCTGGACCATGAAGTGAATTAAAATCCGGTTATGATGCTTGAAAAATTATATCGTTTCTTTGATATATAATTAAGGAATCGTAACTCATGAAAGATGGCAACTTGCCAATTTCAAAAACGCAACTTTTATATTGTAAATACAAGTTTGGAAAATTTAAAATAGCGATGCATTATTCAGTTTTTCAAAGTTATCGGAAATAACATTCGATATTTTACTTTGTAGAACTTTTATAGTTATCTAGAATTAAAATTGCTTATTTAAAATTTTCTTATATTATTTCTGTTTTTGATGTAATATAGTAACTTTGCCATAGTGGAAGATATCATCATCAGGCGGAAGACGTCCACTGCTGAACAAAGGCCTCCCAAAAAGATCTCCACGACGATCTCTCCTGAGCGACGATACGTTGGACGAGGGCACGTCCAACGTATCGTCCGCGTCGGTCTGTCTTGTGGGGGGCCTATTAACACTGCGTCTACGACATTTGTGGATTTTTCTGCCCCACCGGCCATCTGTCCGTCGAACTATTCTCTAGAACTCTTCAGGACACACAGCAAGTATTCTTAAAAAAATATTCGATGTGCAGTTTTTACTTTGATTATATTGGAATATAATTTATACCTATATACCTAGAAATACACAAGTTTTTTTTCAATAAATTTCAAGCAAATAGTTGTGAACTTACAATAATTTCATTTCCGCATTATTTAAAATATATCATAAGACGCGAATCTCTCACACACTCTCGCGACGTCAGAACATCGAACGCAGCTCAGAGTCCAATTCTCATGAGTGCAGTATAGTGACGCCACTGCAATCAGCGACCATGCAGTGATTAGCAAACAACTTTATACATCGAAAACTGTACTTCAAGACGAGTAAAAATTTAAGGCACCTAAACCGTTGAACCACCTTTGCAAAGAAACGGCAATCAGATACGGAAGTCGGTGGAGTAGTGGTATCGCGGGCCTTGAGCGTGGAGACCGAATCCAGAAATTCCGTAACGAAAATAACCTAACACTTACTTACTAGATGTATATAGATATTTCGCCACGGTCATTTCAGTTGCCGTGGAACAGCGGTTATCACGTATGCTTTTTGTGCAGAAGGTCCCAGGTTCGAGCCTGGGGTACGTCTTGATTTTTATTTAATTACTTTTTTTTTCTATCACGTTTTTTTAATTTTTATTATTATGACAAGCATTTTTATCAAGTTTCACCTGTCTCGTTGTCTGTCTGTAATAAAATCTTGCAAGTTAAATTTTACTCACTTCCCGTTTGCTTCTTTTTTAATTAATTTTATTAAAAAAATACTGTCAAAAATAAATAAATAATTATAATTGCATAAGTTGATAAAAATGCTATGCAATAGCTTTACCGCGGCAGTCCCTGAGTGCCACACGTCTTTTTTTATGACAATAAGGGACGAGAGGAGCAGGACATTCAGCTGATGGTGATTGATACGACCTGCCCATTACAATCCAGTGTCGCTCAGAATTCTTGAAAACCTCAAAAATTCTGAGTGGCACTACAACTGCGCTCGTCACCAAAAGACATTGTACAGATGTTAGGTCTCATTTGCCCAGTAATTTCATTTGCTACTAGGCCCTTCAGACCAAAACACAGTAATACACACTTACACTACTGCTTCACGGCAGAAATAGGCACCGTTGTGGCATTATCTAGCCTACATCCTGTGCAAAGGAGCCTCCCACTGGTACACATATGTACTCAGTGTCCTAATCATGAGATAGCTATGCAACTTCACAAACAGTTTATAGAATAGCCATTAAGAAGCATAAATTATATATTTTAAGGAAGAATCTCTTGGCAGTGCTTCATTAGAAAATAAGTATTACAGCTCTGTCTAGTAACATTCAAATGATTGCAGTACGCGAATGTCTTTGTATGTTGGAGGTGCGGGCCACAGAGGGGTGCAGGTGGATATTGAGCATGGAAAGTGCGGGGGGGAGGGTGTATTAGCACTGGCTCTTGGTAAGTAATGAGTTGTAATCACGTAAATGGCAATGATAAGATAAGGACACGCGAGCGATGCTTCATGTTACGCTTATTGCAAAATTATGGATGCTATTTAATTAGATGCTTGTTCATGGACATTAGTTTTGCTTTGCTTGCACAACTGTTTTCATATAACATATTTTACCATTGGGAGGCTCCTTTACACAGGATGCCGGCTAAATTATGAGTACCACAACGGCGCCTATTTCTGTCATGAAGCAGTAATATGTAAACATTATTGTGTTTCGGTCTGAAGGGCGCCGTAGCTAGTGCAATTACTGGGCAAATGAGACTTAACATCTGATGTCTCAAGGTGACGAGAGCAATTGTATTCAGTGCCCAGAATTTTTGTGTTTTTCAAGAATCCTGAGCGGAACTGCATTGTAATGGGCATTGCGTATAAATTACCATCAACTGAAAGTCCTGCTAAGCTCGTCTTTTATTTTCATAAAAAATATTAGGTAATATCGTTTTCCTTTCCTTATTGCAGTTGAGACGAGATTTAATATTAATAAAAAGACAAAAATTCAATCATCAATCGCTTACATATTAAGGTTACCTGGATGAGATCGCTGACTAGCGATATGGTCGTCTAAAAGTGCTTCAATATTTCTAGAAATTGTCAAATAATTTTTTGTGTAATGAATAATTTTTTTACTAATTCATTTGAAAATTGTGAAAATCTTTATGAACACCAAGAACAGCATTTCCAACAGGTAGTTAGTAATAATATCAATTTAAACAGAGCATTTAAAACATAGAAATATACAGAACTTAAATCAAAACTGCAAAAATAAAGAATATTTCTTATTAGAGACTGTTAGCACGATAGTTCTCAATTAAGCTTGATAGAAAGTAATCATTTAGACAAAGATGCATCACGCGCGGGCAGTAGAAAATTATTTGTAAATGCCTATTTGCCTGGCCATAAAAACACTCCTATTGTAATATTATTCTAGATTTCTGATTCTGGAGAACTGATGCCTCAAGATTATGTCATGGCTTAGCTGTTGTTATGATGTTACTTGAGCGAAACTTCTAGCGAAAGCATAGACAAGGGAAATCATAAATGAAATACCATAAACTTCTTTCACGACTGAGCGTCCGCTGCCAAAAAAAAAAGAAAGTTATCACGCAGTTTCTGAGCACTCGCTTCGAAGAAATCTGTATAATACTGATAAGGAATGCGACCTTACAATAGTAAGCCTGATTTCAAAGTTAGGGATAGTTAAAGTAGAACAAATTATTTTAAGCGAGTAAAGGGAAGATTTCTTTCGCAGCTGAACCTTTGAATCTACTTTAATGAAATTTGGTATGGAGATGTATTGAGCCCCGGGGAGAGATCAGCTACTTATAGTTGAGGGGAAATCTTAAATGAAACGGAAAATTCATCGTTTTACTTCAATAAAACACCACAGGATTATTAAAAATGTACTATGGGTGTTCACCAGTGTAAAGCCATTCTTAGTACATGATATTTATCAGTGGAAAGACTCTTTGCAAGGGAGAATAGCGGTGACTTTTTCTGTTGAAAAGCAATTATCTGCAAATATTAAGTTTCGCATTAAGGGGGCTCGTAGCCAGTGAATTTACTAGGCTAATGAAAGTTATGCTTTATACCTCGAAGTGACAGGTAATTGGGAAGAATTTTGATCTTGGTATTTACCAATTCATTTGAACAGGACGTAATTATAGATCCTAATAGAACTTAATTTTATCCAGATCTGCTATGCATGACCTGAATTAACTCTCTCTTATTCTTCTAAATCTTGTCTATTTTTAATTTCCTTCCGCAGTTGAGTATGGAATTTTTGCCTCTTTTTCTACAATTTCATCAATTTTTGCTATGGAAAGGCAATAATTTTTTTGTCCTTTTCTAAAGGTATTGAGATACATAATAATATGATTACCACGGATCATTATAACCATTTACGTATTGTACGTAAATGGTTATAATGATCCTCATCTCTCAATAAGCCCTTTAGAGCAATAGTTGAAATGACACAAAATACAACTTTTATGTCGCTCTCAGTCAAATTCAAGTTTGTTCCTTCGACATCTAAATTCATTTTATAATTTCAGAAATCTGCTGATACAATTTACATAATGGCGCGAAAGCTTTGGTTTCATTATCTGTTCTGTTACCTATGTTTTCTTGAAAAACTGTTATCTTATTACCATTACATACATAAATAAATTGTAAAACTGTAAGGTATCTTTATTACAGAATATCAGCCAATCAAAACACAGAAAATCATATTATTCTCTCTAACTAATTAATAAAGTAATCTCTAGTTAATAAATCATAATCATAAAGTATTGGCATCAGCCAAGTAAAGCTCATTGCACCGCTTCATTAGACTGCTCAGACAAAATGTATTTGGTCCAAAAACTCACAGTTCTTTGTTATTTACGCAATTTCTCGTTTATAAATAAAATGGGTAAATCATACATGCGAAGGTGATCTCAATACGCACCTTGGTAATAATAAACATAGTGATTGAGTTCACCAGTCAAATACCTTATGACATTGTGAAGCGGTGCTGGGAACGTACATAAAGTACATCGTAACAACTATGTGCTAATCGCATAGAAGGCAGTAGCGAAACATAAAAACAAAATTTCACTTAGCTCAGTATTCACGCACATTAATCGGCTGCGCCGATGACACGTTTTTTTATTCCACGGAAAAGAATAAACAAAGGATTATAATTTAAATAAAACATTTTTAAATAATTAAAATGCGTGTAACTGTGTAATTGTAACTGTGTTTTTGCATTAGATTTTTGTCCCCTGAAAACGAGCTCTGGAAAGGTCTTGAAACGTCGGGTTAGCTAAAATAAAAATGTAACTTTTACGCAAAACTCTAATGCAAAAACACAGTTCTGATTCAAATATTTTTGTTAAAATGGGGATTTTATGTCACTTATTGCACGTTAAAATCTATCGAAAATTAAGGCTTCGGATCTGAGAAGAATGGACATAAAAACTCAGCCGGGCTCCTTTTTTACACAAAAATTCTGTTACAATATAATTTATTAATTCAATAGCCTGAGGACGGTCGCTACATTCCCAATCTGTAGTATTATAAAGAAAATAACTGATATTATTAACATAAACATTATTTAACAATTCTTTTAATTTTCGTTACACATTTGTTTTATACATTTTCTGGGATCATGTTGTACAAGTATCGTCCAACAAAAAGCTTACTATCTCGGCTTACTTGAATAGTAGGTACAACTTTTCATTTATTAGTTTATCGCATCGCGTCAATTATCTCGCGGCCCCTGTACGTATCTGCGTCATTGATCTAAAAATGACTTAAATTTCGTTATAAAAAGTGTTTTGTTTAGAGCACGTTATGGATCACAGTTCTCTTCAACTGACTCTAATGAATGTGTTTCGAGATTCACACTCGGCTCTCAGCTGTCAGCACTGAACTGTGTACAATGTTGGATAAATTATGTTTGTGTTGGCCTTATATCTGTTTCTTTGAACACCTTTGCTGAGTGTGAAAGACAAAGAAAATATGAAACATTCTTCGATATATATATTTTTTTAAATGGAATAGGAGGACAAACGAGCGTACGGGTCACCTGTTGTTAAGTGATCACCGCCGCCCACAATCTCTTGCAACACCAGAGGATCACAGGAGCGTTGCCGGCCTTTAAGGAAGGTGTACGCGCTTTTTTTAAAGGTACCCATGTCGTATCGTCCCGGAAACACCGCACAAGGAAGTTCATTCCACAGCTTTGTAGTACGTGGAAGAAAGCTGCTTGTAAACCGCACTGTGGAGGACCGCCACACATCCAGATGGTGGGGATGATATCCTAACTTGTGGCGTGTCGTGCGAAGGTGGAATATGTAAATAAATAAATAATTATAACTGCATAAAACAGGCAGCCATTTTCTTATTCCACTAATTCTTCACAAACACACATTTTTTGTTTTATATATTGTTATTTTTAGTTTTGTTTGATAACGATTTATCATAACGATTATTTTTAGACACCCATGTTAGAAATCCATACATTTAAAGTTCATTATCTTTAAAAAACTGCCTTCAATATATAAAACTCTGCTTTTTTGCTTCTTAAATACACATAGAAATTTGTACTCATAGATCCGTGCACCCGCGCATTTACATATTGTGTATACAAATTCATAATTCTTCACAGATCAAATTATTAAAGAAATATAATAGATGTCAGAGGTCTTCCCCGATCGGATTGACTCTTCGGCGTTTTTTTTTATGGAATAGGAGGACAAACGAGCGTACGGGTCACCTGTTGTTAAGTGATCACCGCCGCCCACAATCTCTTGCAACACCAGAGGAATCACAGGAGCGTTGCCGGTCTTTAAGGATGGTGTACGTGCTTTTTTTGAAGGTACCCATGTCGTATCATCCCGGAAACACCGCACAAGGAAGTTCATTCCACAGCTTTGTAGTACGTGGAAGAAAGCTCCTTGAATACCGCACTGTGGAGGATCGCCACACATCCAGATGGTGAGGATGATAACCTAAATCGTGGCGTGTCGTGCGAAGGTGGAATTCAGCGGCAGCGTTGCGTAGAGATGTGGGTTCTCTCTGCATCATCTACCGTATTTATCACGGGGAGTTGTTGTTGCGGATGTCCATGGGTGGTTGTCTCACCACTCCCATCCCGTGAGCCTCTTGCCCGCTTGCCTCATCCTATTAATATTATAAATGTGAAAGTTTATGTGTCTGTATGTATGTTTGTACTTCTTTAACGCAAAAACTACTGAATGGATTTTGATGAAACTTTACAATATAGATGCTATATTATACAAGATAGAGCTTACACACCAGAATAACACATAGGCTATTATTTATAAAACTATCGCGTGAATTATACTTTATATGGCAAAACAACGTTTGCCGGGTCAGCTAGTCTTATATAAAAAAAAGATGTTTGTCTATAGTACTCACATATTCTGGTTGCGTTGAAATTTTAGACAACACCTTGCTTCATCTGTATACGAATACTTTAGTAAATTCATAGGGGCTTAAGCATGAAAATGTCTGTATAAGTCAGAGCTCTATAATTTTTAGTATATGCTTGCAAGGAAAATGTGGAAGTACAACAAAAATTTTTTTTGATTGTAATTGATACGCCCTGCCCATTACAATGAAGTGCCACTCAGGATTCTTGAAAAACACAAAAATTTTGAGCTGCAATACAATTGCGCTCGTCACCTTGAGACATATTAAGATGTTAAGTCTCATTTGCCAAGTAATTTCACTAGCTACGGCGCCCTTCAGACCGAAACACAGTAATGCTTAGTAAATAATTGTTCAAACATAACGTAGAAATGTATTTGAAGTAGTTTTAACAGCCTTTAAAAAAAAGACTATTGTTTTTTATTCTTCCTACTGTGACTTCTGTGGAAGACACACTACAGCCACTTGCCAGTATTACGTTAAAGAAAAATACCAAGCTTTGAGTATGTGCTTCCTAAGTTAAACGTTAATGATCGGAGCTAAGATTAAACAAGGTTTTATTTTCTTGTAATAATTAATTGCGTAAAATTTAATAATGTATTTAATAAAGTCAATTTATTTTATTTTATTAAGAAAATAATTTATGTTATAATAACCTTTATCACACAACCGTTTTTTAACAATTCTAAAATTGAAATCGATATCAACTAATTTATAGTTGTACGTTACTCACTTGAATGAATACATGAATCATTCATTGGATATATTTTACCAAGGACGTTATTAGAACTAACTGCTACATCTAATCCAAGGCTATAATTGAGTGATGAAACGATGCCTATTCAAAACGTACTATTAATAATCGAGAGACGAGAAAATGAAGGTACAGTTACAAGCCTTGCGTTGATTGTGATACGATTGAAATTCGTTTGCAAGATATTCTGGAGTGTAAACAGACGAGCATTTAGTTGACCACGAATTAACGCTTGCGAGGATTGAGCAGCCATTGTGACGACTGGCTGGCTTTCAGGGACAGACGCCGTATTGTTTGTAGGTTATTACGAGTATGTAAGATAATTCATTATAATAGAATAATTCGACCTTAATTTTTCTTGTCTTACGGATGGAACAATCACAGATTTATTTGCACGAGTCCGTACGTTTTATATGATCTTTCAATTACAATACTATTGTATTTATAAGAAATTATATCTTCTACCGTATAACATATTTGATATAAATTTCAAATACTAGCAAAATAACATAGGTAGATGGTTGAAACTGATGTCAGTATTTTCAGAACTTTAACAAATATATTAAAGAATATTATTACAATTCAAAGGTGTTTATAAATCAAACAAATTTCATAAGCAAAACACTGCAATGTGTGCCTGCTGGACTTTTCTTAAAGACTTCTTTACACCATGAGAAAATATACACTATTTATAGGAAATACGGATTTCCTATAACTTTAATAAGTTTATTTGGATACACGACATGTTTTAATAATTTTTAATCATTTTCTGAAGTACAGTGTTGTTACATTGTACGAACTTAAAAGTTCAAATTTTGTAGGTAAAATACGAAAAAATCCACCCAACAATTTTAAAAACTATCCAAAATGTACTTTCATTGTGGATATTCGCTACCCGATTTATTAAAATACTAGTTGACCCGACAGACGTTGTACTGTTCATAATAGAAAAGAAATCCGAAAAGAGAGAATTGAAAAATTCCTACCAAATTTCAAGTCTTAAGCTCTAATGGTTCCAGAGATATCGTGATGAGTTACTATATACGTGAAAATCTCTTATATATATGTATACTAGCTGACCCAGACGGCTTCTGCCGGGTCAGCTAGTACTGTACTAGTCTGTTCATAAAAAAAAATGCGGGTGGAATTTCGTAAAATCCGTTCTTAGCTGACTTCTACTCGACGAAAGGAATATTCCTACGAAATTTCAAGTCTCTACGGCTTATGGTTCCAGAGATATCGTGATGTTTATACGTGGAAATCTCTTATATATACATATATTGTAGGATGTCACTCGCGAAGTTTTTGTGTTTTGTATGTATCTCGGAGACGGTCGCGTCGGAGTAAGTGGAAGCTTTGGCTGTAGCTGCGATCAACCGTATGTTGCAAAAATCAAAAAGGTTTTTTGAGCTGTTGTGTTATAAAGAATTGTTCTTTGAATTAATATTACCATGTAGTATTCGTATTCCCAATATTTTAAGATTTTTCCTGATACATTTCTAATAATATATAATGCTATAATGTATTCTAAAGCTCGTGGGGGGCGCGCAGAGATATTTTTTTCGTTAAATATACACAGAGTAAGACAAGCTACACGATATACCACAAGAAAGGTATTATTTATTATTAAGGCTGGTTACCGAGGAAACGGCTTTGAGTAATCGTACGGAGTTAGTTTAGAAGGTAGTTTTGATTCGGAATTAGAAACATTGTTTATTTATAACAAACATAATACAATTTTCTTTACAAAACTAACAAAACTATATCACGTTATATAGTATTGGTGTACAATCAATAAAGTTTCGTACAATTTTTATCTAGATTAGATAATTGGCATGGCTCCAACTGCAAAAATTAGGGGTATTATGGTGATATTTTTTCGCACTGTCTATGAAATTTAATGACATAATGAATTTTCTTCTCGTATTCTGTAGACATATCATTATTTTTTATAAAAATATAAGCTTTACATAAACCGTCAGGAAATTGTAACAGATAGCTGTTTTGGCGAATTCTCGGGATAAATTCTAGCAGCCTTAAAACTTAATACAGCTACGAAGAGTAACGAAGTATATTTTAAAATACGTACTCTTTGCAACTTACCTTTGATATCGAGACTTGAAATGACAGAAAGTAACAGCTCAGCGAGATCTATTTACCGGAAGCTACCTGACAAAAAAAAAACAAATTTCATTACTTTAAACGTAGAGATAAAGACAAAGCATCATCATTGACAAGAATAATTAATTACCTTATTTTACTACTGTATATAATGATATATACAAATTGTGACGCTATAAAATAAATAACTTTTTGTTTTTTTATGAGTATTGTTGAACATATTTTCAAAATAGCACATGCATATATCTACAAATACAATACTTATAAAGATTACATGAAGTAAAACTATCACTACAAAGTGTACCAAGAATTCTGGCAGCATTTACGCGTTGGATAGTTAGGATATCCGAAATATCTGCCAGGTTTCCAGTAGTAGTGTTGAGGATCGTAGATAGTAACATTCTACATATTCCGAGCACTCTTTCTGGGCCCCACACGTAAAGAGTCTCGACACCAAATGGCACAATGAGGTAAAACTCACTGACGAACTGTTTTTCATTTAAAAGTGTTGGTCTTCCAGATAATACCTATACCGATATATCCTTACTGCAGGAGTAAAATATATCTTTGGTATCAATGAAGTCAGGATATTGACAAACGGATCTTGTATTAAGGCAAATAGGATTCTGAAAATACTCATTTATATAGCTAGCTAGCTTTCTTACTTTCACGCTGAATGTAGAAAAAAGTTCCCGTCTATATCTCCCATGATTATACATGAAACACACGAGGAGAGTAGCTTCCTGTTCTTCATCTGTATCAGTTCCTGGCATCGCGTTGGAGTACCTTTGAAATTTTCTAAGTCCAGCTGATCTTAGCATTCTCGGGCTCATCACATCTTTAATAAAATTATGTGTTCTTTATTTCAGAGTCCGACATAGCTCTAGCGCGGTACGTAATCAAGTTAATTCCTTCTATCCGCATTTCATCTACATAAACTGGATACGTTTACAGCTAAAACGCGTTTAAATGCAGAACGCCGAAATAAGAACGGCTAATTTTTTAGCGCTAAGTTTTTGGTGTAGCTTGCATTAAACGTTGTAATTATTGTAAAAATAACAGCAGTTACGTACTCCAGAATACGTTCAATACCTTTATTTAAATATAATTATTAAAATACATAGATAGGTAAAATATAAAATCAATTGGAATTAACTCCTTTAAATGTATATCAATTTACATTTTAATATTCTATTATTATACCTACTCTATTACTTGTATATTCGTAAGCACGTTCAAAGTGTTATGGTAAATTGCCGATTTTTATCGACTGTACGATATATGAACAAGTTAAAGCTGACTAATTTATTTTATCTACACCCATGTTTTAAATCATCTATTAAAGATTTTTTTTAATGGAAAAGGAGGACAATAGAGCGTACGGGTCACCTGGTGTTAATTGATCACCGCCGCCCACATTCTCTTGCAACACCAGAGGAATCACAGGAGCATTGCCAGCCTTGAAGGCAGGTGTAGGCGCTTTGTGCTTTGTGGTTACTAGTATGGGCTTCTTTAATGTTAGCAGTAAGGTAACTGTTTCAGACTCTTTTATAGAGGATTCATATTATGGGTGTAGATAAAGTCTTGTATGCAACTGTTGATCATTAAGTATTAAAACACTCATGTAATACTATTATCAACCCACATTAGTGTTTTTATACCCCTTATTACACAACAGTTGCATTAATAACTATTATAGTTTATTGCTGGAGATACTCCTTAACTATAGCACATTACAAATGAAAGCAAAGTTCTCTCATCATCAATGGCCGGATACATGAAGGGCGGCGGGGTGTACACTGGGGGAGAGGATCCAGGCGATAATTACATTTCTCGCTAATGAAACGTACACACGTGAGTCTCATTACTATCCAGGACCAAACATAGAAACAGACCGCTATTACTCTTACTATCAATATTTACTTTACACAAATCTTATATACAGCCCAGTGGCCAGTGACTCTGCCTACTGAGTGAGAGGTTCCGGGCTCGCATCCCGGTAGGTGCAAACATTAACATTATGATGAATATGTATGTTCGTTTCCGCGTCATGGATATTTCGGTTTAAAGACATTTATTCTCATAAGATTTAACATAAAATCACATACATGAGAATTTTACAAAAAATATACAATATAATATTAGTTTAGGTTACTATGACTAAGCATGCAAAGCAAACAAAGTGAAAAATTACAAACAATGGACAAAAAAAATGTTTATATGTATTTATGTATGTTAAAGCAAGTATATTGTATTAAATATATCGTTGTCTTGTGCCCATAGTACAGGCTATATGATGAGCAAGATGTTCCCTAATGGTAAATGATAATGTGGTGCTCATTAGCTCAGTAACTTCACTAACTACGGTGCCCTTCAGACGGAAAAACATTAATCCTTGCACTTTTACTGCTTTACGGCAGAAAGTGGCGCCGCACTCGTACCCTCAAAGCTGGCAATGAAAGATTCGTTTCAAAGAAGACTCTCACTGGTAAAGTGACAATCTGTATTACACATTGTGTGGCAAAGTAGTTTTCATATTACATTAAAATCTTCAGACACCAGATAAGTTACATATATATATTTTTATTTTATGAAAATAAGGGACGAGATGAGCAGGACGTTCAGCTGATGATAATTAATTGAAACGCCCTGCCCATTACAATGCAGTGTCACTCAGGACTCTGTGAAAAACCCAAAAATTCTAAGCGGCATGACAATTGCGCTTGTCACCTTGAGACATAAGATGTTAGGTCTGATTTGCCAAGTGATTCCACTATCTACGGACTACCTTCAGACCGAAATACAGTAATGTTTACATATTGCTGCTTCATGGCAGAAATAGGCGCCGTTATGGTCCTGTGCAAAGGAGCCTCCTACTGGTATATTTAAAAGGAGGACAAATAAGAATACGGGTCACCTGATGGTAAGTGATCACCGTAGTGTATACTCTCTTGAAACACCAGAGGAATCACAAGATCGCCGAATAAACGTACATATTAACTAGAAAACCGATAACACGTGGGTAGAAAACAAACATCACCTAAAATGAGAAAAAGAAAATATAATGAAATGAAATAAAATGAAATGATATTTATTTATTTAGATTTATTAATTTGGCATACAAATATTTGATTGTCAATCTTAGATTAAGGATAGGTCTCCGCTGTGCTCCAACAATATACCGCAGGCAGTCGCAAAGTGCGGCAACTAATACTACGCCCAATCCCAAGTGGACCTACTCGAGCTAGTCTAGAACAATGTGTGACGTTGTCGTGCCACATGGTCTGTTTATAATTGAAACTAAAATGCCGGGTGGTATATAATTGAAAATAATTTGTAAAAATAATAGTACAAGAAATAAGAATGACACTTTGATCACATATCATCAGTAAGTATTTTGAATTCTCTTAATTTCAATGTAAAATAACACGAAGCGTCTAATACGAAATTTGAAAGACGCCATTGAGTGTCAAGATGCCACGCACACAAGCATCTAATAATTGCCGTAATAAAAAAGCTATGTTTCTTAGGTAGTGCGTTATGTAATTGGAGCGCAGCGGAGACCAATCCTTAATCTAAGATTGTTATGATATTGTCTGTTGTGAGAAACACACCTTTATCAATTGTAAAGTTTGGTTCAAATATGGCCGCCTAAACAAAAATCTCTTTTGGTGCCATCCGGATCCATATCCAAGAGTATCTGAGGAGTCCCTGATTATTTAATTGTGTAAGTTCGGGATTCACGTTTTTTTAATAACAAACGATGAACTTTTGAGTTTGTAAATTTAAGCCGGGCAAGAAGTTGGACTCCATTCACACCAATAGATTACTGTATCTTTTTCTTTTTGTTGGATTAGATTATAGATAGTTGGATTATAAGAAGATCACCTACGTTTTTTGCTGGTGAGCTAAATTATCTGTGAGTGGTGATATCTGTGATTTTATTTCTGTCCTAATGCAGCATTTCGTAATAGAAACTAGGCGCTAGGTAAAGTAAAATGCAACAAACAACGCAAGCATAATACGACGGCCACTAATCTGGTAAGATGCATTTAGAATAATAATAATAATAAACCTATTTTATACCAAGATTCATTCGTTCGTGTGTTATTCAAAAATAGGATTATTCGCTGTTTTATATTCCATGAATGTTAAAATGAACAGAGTTTTACGTAATCTGCCTTTATATTCATGATACCCGTTGTTGCGCTATGTAACGGTTACAACCAATTTAACACGTGACTCTTTTGTAACATGCCAACCGTTGTCAATAAGGGATGTCAACAAGTTGGTAAATGTGTTACTTCTTGATACAGCTCCTAAAAATATGAGTAATAATAATATAATAATAATAAGCATATTTATTCAAGAGTTACAGATTACATATTTTAATGTGTAACTTAAAAATATACCTTAAACTAATGTTATTACTTAAACTATAATCTTGATCCCATCCGGGTATATGCCTCCTCCATCTTATTCCACAACTCTCTATTTTTTTGCTTTCTCTAGCCAGTTTTTACCTGCCACTGTAAGAAGGTCATCACTTAACCTCATTTTGGGTCTGCCTCGGTATCTGTTACCTGATTGACCACTCCAACTTGTCGCTTTTAGAGTCCATCTTTATTCTGGGACCCTAGCCACATGTCCTGCCCATTGCCATTTCATTTTTAATGCATGTTCAAGGACATCTGTCAGGTTTGTTTTTTCCTGATGGTTTTGTTGCGGATTTTATGTATCTTTCTGAGCCTCAAGATACTCTCCATGGCATGATGTGTTGTTAGTAACCGATGTTTAATCTTATTTGTGTGCATATATAATAAAAATATATATATAGATATATAAAAGTATTAGAAGTATTAGCACATAAACGTTTCAATTGTTTAAATCATTAAATCTTTCGTGAGACTTTGTAACGTTTTTTTTTATGAAAATAAGGGACGAGACGAGCAGGACGTTCAGCTGATGGTAATTGATACGCCTTGCCTCTTACAATGCAGTGCCGCTCAGTATTCTACAAAAGCCCAAAAATTCTGGCATTACAATTGGTAATTTTAGACCCTTTACACCAAAACACAGTACTATTAACACATTACTGCTTCACGGCAGAAATAGACGACGTTGTGGTACCCATAATCTAGCCGGCATCATGTGCAAAGTAGCCTCCCTGGCAATTATTAGTTAAGTCATCTATTTACGTGAGTAAAGCCGTGGTTATAAAATTGTAATTGTTATTAACAAAACAAGATAACAAAAAGAAGGCATTTTGTTTTTGATTAATCACTTAGAAACTATTAATATTTGAGGGATATTGAGAAAAGATTATTAAAAAGGAGGAAATGTTAATAAAATGTATAGAAATCACACGTGGTAGAAATAAAACCTTCAAAAATTTTGGCTTCGAGTGAGATAACTGTAAAGTTTCCGGAAGAGGATTACTCGTGTTGTAGGTTTTAGTAATGATCATAGTGGTACAACGTTTGATAATTGTTTTACATTTTATTCGTATATGTAATATATATTGAATGTTCTTCGAAAACCGTACTGAAGAGGAAAGCCAGAAATTCAGATAGCAGAAAATTCTGGTGCTGATATCAACCTGAACACTCGCCGTCATATATTCGGTAGAAGATGCAGAAGCAGTAAACATGTCAACGTAACTCTGAAGAATCAAGCCGATGCGAGATAACCCGTTTTAGAGGTATACAGGTACTTGCCAATAAAATATAATCTATATCTGTACGACCGAGCCTTGCTCGGATTTTTAAGAATGTACAAAACTTGAACAAAAACAAACTAATAGAATATCTGGATTCGAACCGGGGTCTTCTGCTTATCGGATCACGCAATTTCCCATCTGAGCTATTATAGTCTTGTATATAGTGGCGAAATTTTGTATTATTATACCATTGTAGCTGTTTCTCATTAAAACACGGTTAAAACTACATTTTTTTTTAAATTGAACCCCTTTAAAGATATAAGATTAAAGATATAAGATATTAAATTAGAGCTGAAAATTACCTAAAGTTCGACTAATCTCTCGTTAACTCTCAGGCAAATTTCATCTTGGAGTGTTTATCGTAATATAAAAGTATTTTTAGCCCTCGACGCAAATGAGGGGTGCGACAAGCTTAATGTGTTTGTGACATCTTAACTCTCAAAGTAATGGATCGATTTGTCATTGGTATGACGAATAGACTTTGAATATATCAGCGTATAGAAGACCTGACAGTAATAATGTGTGACCAATTTTGATTTGTCCATGTGTGTATTAGCTAGTGGTTACCTTGTATATTAGAAATGACATCAAAAATAATTCTAAAGGAATCAATTTTGAGAATAAAAAAAGACTAGTATAATTTTCAAAATACTAGCTTGCTAATTACAAACTTGGCTGTCTGCTTATGACTTGTAAAATTGTGTACAGCAACAATAGATTCTCTCGCTTAGAAAGAAAGAAAGAATAAACATGTATTCAGTTAGGTCAAAATGACACTTACAAATGTCAAAGACTTTATCACCACTTCGAAAAAGTTGAGTTTTAATAAGAAGAAGTGGCAAGAAATTCATTGGATTTAAAGTCATGCATCAAAATAACTAAAAGTTCTTAACTTACTTGTTTAAGATGAAAAAAGAGAAGGAGGGATTCAATTCAACAGAAAAAAAAATTCAATCAAAAAATATAAATTAGCACACACAGTAACTAAGTAAAATTATTATGCGAGCTATTATATATTTCAACTAAAAACTTAAATGTCCCCGAGGAGCCCAGCCATCGCTTTCCTCGCACATATCTAAGGGGAGGTATCAACAACCCGCCCCACGACACCACCACGAGTAGTTGATTGACTATACTCTAGTATATTGTAAGTGGCAAAATAAGAAATATTATGATCATGAATTAAACGTCACACATGGTAGGTTTGAAGAATTTATTTATTAGTAAAATTTATTTATTAGTAAAATTTATTTATTAGTAACATTTATTTATTAGTAAAAGCGTGACTACAGTGAATATAGTGACAACTCGAATGACCGGACCTCACTAATTATACAGCTTAGTTGTGTGATCCTCTTGTGTTTATTATACTCGAGGTTTAATTCACAGACTAGTAAAAAAAGAAGGACTCCGCGCCGAAATATTAGAAAGTGAAGCACCTTTATGGTAGTGTGTGTGCGGTTACGGGGTACACAAATTTTTCTCCCTTAAATAATCATATATCCACAAATACTATAATAGTATTGTTTTTAGACTTTTTCACAACGCACGACGGTATTTTTAAAATATTTTATTTCACGTAAACTGATCTGTCACAGACGATGGCAAATCTCATAATGGCGGCCGATCGACTTGTATTAGTGTAAGTGTATGTGTGGGGCTATGTATTTACACGTTTATCGGCTTCTTTTGGTGCCTCACTGTTATGTAAGGTGACACGGAATCATTCTTATGTAAAATAAGAAGTGGTTTATGGTAAATTGTCCGTGGTTTCATTATGCAGCTTATGTTACGGGTTTCTAGTTCAACAAGCTTGGTTATTGTAAAGAAAAAACGCGATTTATGATAGATTCGTGCTGTGATATCGCCGCTCTTTCAGAGTTGTACGAGAAACTACCCTGGACCGTATGGGAGGTTAAATCTGGCGGGCAGTGTGGTCAAGTGCGACATGTACTCGTACAAAATGGTTCGTTACCATCCTAGAAGAGGTAACGCTTTTTACTTTTTAAATACTTTAGTAAAAGAAACATTTTTTTAAATTTGCTATTCAGCAATATTGAAATTAGTCGTCGTTTGTTTTATTATGTGTTTGATTTAGCTAAAATACTATGTTAAAAGATTCAGTTGTAAAAAAAAAACGCTTTATGAGATACTGCCAACTGACAGAAATACAGACAGATTGAAGGATGTCTGAGCCATAATAATAGTGTTCCTGTGGGTTATGGTAACCCTAAAAATTGTCTGACACCTCTTTGGATTCTTTCTGTTTCCATGAAAACGAACCTCAAGCTGCTCTATGTGGGCGGCGGTGATAACTTTTTAATTTACTGAACACATTTATGAGAAAATAATAAACAAACCCATTAAAAAAATTATGTCACGAAAATAACAGAATGTTGACATAATTCATAACTAATTATTATACTGAGTTTTTGTAAGTCTGTGTAACTTGATGTCGTCTTAAATGCCCACAACAATGGATCACAAGGATCCTTAGAGCGCGAGCGCACTGGAGCGATCACGACCCGTCTACGACCAGACTGGCCAAATGCAGCTCAGAAAATTATGAATTTTATATAGAAACGCTGCTGGTTGTAACGTGCACGGGGCCGCTGCGGCTTCCTGGTCGGTGCGACCTGTTCTCTGTGCCTACGGATCGTGACTGTTGCGGCCCGTATAAGAAGAAGAATAAAAAGAGAAATAAGCAATGACTGCCACTTCCTCGACATCCGTCTCCTCTAATGTCAGCTCATTAACTGCTGGAGCCGCCACTGCAACAATGCGACCCGATTACTCCTGACGAACCGTCTGATCATGGCTGTGACCGCTCCAGTGCGCGGGTGCCCTTACTATGTGACCGACCTTCCCCCGTCATATATCTCTACTTTACAACAAAGCGTGAAATTTTTGGTAGTTAAAAGCAAGTGGTTGTTAAACCAAATTAGTTTAACATGAAGATAAACTGTATAAAAACTGGGTTACGTTTGGTTTGCCTAGAGCCATCTTTATTTTCTCTGTTGCATAAATAAACTCACTTATAAAAGCTAAAAAACGTGTCATTTAATTAAATCCTGGTTAGAGGTCGCCCGTGTGACAATGCTGAACTCAAACAATTTGCATAAGGCCACTATCCACTCCACTAATTAACAGCTTAACTATCAATTATCATACAAATGTCTCTCGATGCAAACGTGGCCCTGCCATGCGAACATGCATATGCAAGCGAAATGTACTTTGAATAAATTATATGGCAAAATCGACACGATAACACGTCGGCTAAATGAAAAGTTTATTTTATAATGAAATTTTCTGTACCGAGGAATGTTTAATATTAAAGATTTGTCTGAGTCTATGAAAAGACTACTAGGGAGATTCAATGTTGAAAATAAGGTAATTTTTGAGAGTGTGTGACTTTTTTAAGGTATGTTTAATGCCGTATTACGCTTACAGATGGTGAGGGTTATATCCAAGTGAAATTAAGCTGCAGAAATCAGGATATACAGATCTTTGGAACACTCCCCGTGATAAATGCGGTAGAAGACGATGAAGCGACATCTCGAAGTACTGCCAAGTGATCTAACCGTTCACAGAGTGGGGGATCCTCAAAAAGTTAAGCAATTTTGGGTTGCATTCCATACGAGATGGGTCAAATTCCATACAAGACTGAATCTGCTCTTTATTGAGCGCTAAAATGTGGGCCAGCTTAAATGGCACGCTATAGTTTCTTTTCTTTTTGTTTCTCAGTTTTGTTCAAAGCCAATTTACGATCAGGGGAAGCACAGAGAAAATTTCTGGCTTCCAATTTTATCAATACTCTTACACAAACTTCCTTAGCTTTACAAGATAATCTGATTCCAACACTTTTTTCTTCATTTAAAGTTGTGCAGATAATCGAACATCATCTATAACCTCAATTTTTTTTATGTAATAGGAGGACAAACTGTTATTAAGTGATCACCGCCTCCCACAATCTCTTGCAACACCAGAGGAATCACAGGAGGCCTTTAAGGAAAGTGTATGCGCTTTTTTTGAAGATACCCTCTCGATCATATAAGATCAAATCGCCTCAATGTTTTCTTCTCAAAAATTGCCATGACAATTTATTTAACACCGAAATGAGTTCTGATTTATGATTTTATGTCTACCGATCTTATCCAAATCAAACATTTCGGTTATTTTTTTTTAATTAAAATGAAAGTTTAAGAATAGTCTAAATATGGCAAACAAACTAAAATATTTAATTTTCATCAAGATTTAATTTGTGTGTATATAAATTAAAGTGTTTGCGAGGACAACACTGCCCTGTTTGTTGTAAATAAGTTTCCAATAATAATTTAATCTTGTTAAATCTCTGCAGCAATTTGTTTTTAAACAGCAATTTAGACTCAATATTGAACAAACGCCTGGGGTGTTCAGATTGATCGTCTTTAGTTACATAGTAACTAAGCTATCGCGCTTATTAATGAATATTTGATTAAGCAGTAATTGATAAACTTTCGAAACGAAACTATTTTCATAGCTGCTGGCATAATTAATCTTATATATAAAATTCTCGTGTCACAATGTTCGTTCCCGTACTCCTCCGAAACGGCTTGACCGATTCTCATGAAATTTTGTGAGCATATTGAGTAGGTCTGAGAATCGGCCAACATCTATTTTTCATCCCCCTAAATGTTAAGGGTGGTCCACACGATTATTTTTTTATTTTTTTTTTAAATTTGTTTGATTATGAGTCAGGATTAAAAAATACATACAACTTCAAATTTTCACCCATCTACGATCAACAGTTACTTTTGTATTGCGATTTTAATATCGGCAATACAACGTTTGCTGGGTCAGCTAGTTTTAAATATAATTGCGGTGGTCTATAAGCCTGAATCTAATATAAATTGAAAAGTAGACGATATTGTTAAGAAAAACAATTTGTCTATAATTTTATGAAAATTAAATATTGGTTTTAAATAATTACTCAAATTACTTGTACTAAGTAGGCTTCATAAAATAGATAATGTTTTACGTGTAGGTAAAGCTGAACTCTTTTGTAGTAGTATTCTTAGTTGAGAGTTTTATTAAATAAATATGATCTGCACTTAGTGTTTTTATTTATATGTGGTAACCGGAACAAAATTATGATTGTCTACACAAACATTTATGAAGTGCATTATATCGATGGTTTTTATTAAAAAAAATACGGCTTGCACTTCGGGAGTGCCGGCAGAAGTGAAGACTTGAACATTAACATTGTGCATTTTTGAATATTTTGGAATGGTAAGGGAATAATTTCGCACGAATTGCTTTATTTATCAGTATAAAAGTACTAGCATTTATGTGGTTAAATATATCATTCATTTATTGCGCTGTCGTACATAAAAATAACAATTTATATAACATAAAAATTTTAACACTTGAGAATTATTACAATTATTTTACATTAAAAAGTTTATTTCTCAGAAAAATAAACTTACATCTATAATTTCAACGGTCCTGTGCCCGGTTTCGTGTCCTGACGCGAGTTTAACATTTTATACCCATCTATAATTTCAACGTCTATCTTACGAATTCTCGATCAGGTCACGTGTCCTGACGCGAGTTGAACATTTTATACCCATCCATAATTGCAACGACTGTCTTACGGATTCTCGATCAGGTCACGTGCCCTGACGCGAGTCTAATATTTTATACCCATCCATAATTTCAACGACTGTCTTACGGATTCTCGATCAGGTTACGTGCCCTGACGCGAGTTGAACATTTTATACCCATCCCAAGAAAAGTGCTCAACGCCGCTAAAGTAGTTTTCACTTCAAAAAACGCAAAAATAACACTGGAAATCTTTCATCGACGTTTTATTTTCTCTCAGTGCGTCATTAAGAAACCTCAAGGAATCATTTGAGGAAATAAAGTACTATTACGTCATTTACATGCTAAAAAAAGCTTTATTCAAAAGAATGTAATGATTTTTTTGATGTAATAATATAATGTCTAAATAAAACGCTTTTAATCTCGTTTTCAGGGGGACTGTTCCCATTGGAGTACCAATGAAAACAAGATCTGGAAAGGTCTTGAAACTCCAGGTAAAATAATAATAAAAATGTAACTTTTACGCAAAAATCTAATGTAGAAACACAGTTACAATAACACACGTTTTAATCCTTTAAAAATTGTTTTATTTAAAATGTGTAACACTCGCGTTATTCATTCTTTGAATTATAATGTCCTCACTCCTAATTTATTACGGACTAGCTGACCCGACAGACGTTGTTCTGTATGTAATAAATAAAATAATGTTTTTGTATGAATTTGTCAATAATATATCATAACATCAAAAAATATTATTATTATTATTAAAAATGCACCCTGCTGTCGTAATGAAATTGTATTACAGCAGAACTGTCAAACCGTGCGTCAGTAAATTCTCTCATAGAAATTATGTATGGACACATCAAAGGAAAAACAAATTTGTTGTTTTTATTTAATTTAGCAGCATTTTCCTATTTATTCACCTTTTAAACCTTCTCTGGACTTCCACAAATAATTCAAGACCTAAATTCATTTTTTTATAACAGTTATTAATCAACATTAAATGCACTTTGTTCTGTAATATCGACCGGATAAAAGTCCGCTAGCAAATGGGAATACGATCGTGTCTCGGGGGAGCGGTGACGAGGACACTCGCCGTGTGTTTAATTACCTTCATTGCACTTTGATTGATGATGTCATGACCCGTCCCATATATCAACCCTCACAATAACCTACTTTGAACCAATACGCTGAGAGATCGAACGACTTTGCTGGTCATCACCATTCAGTTTTATAACTGTATTCTATACAATATATAAGCCTTGGTTAGAATGCCTAAACCGTTCTGTGGTGTCTGTTATATATATAGGTACTAGCTGACCCAGCAAACGTTGTATTACCGATATTAAAATCGCGATACAAAAGTAACTATTGATGGTAGATGGGTGAAAATTTGAAGTTGTATGTATTTTTAATGCTGACTCATAATCAAACAAATTTAATAAAATGTCAAAATAATTAATAAAAAAATTTCGTGTGGACCACCCTTAGGGGGATGAAAAATAGATGTTGTCCGATTCTCAGACCTACCCAATATGCACTTAAAATTTCATGAGAATCGGTCAAGCCGTTTCGGAGGAGTTTAATGTTTGACACCATGACACGAGAATTTTATATATAAGATATAGGTAGGTATAATAAAACTGTAGAATAGACATGTTTATTCATTGAATATATTTCTAAAAACCGATTGTAGGTGATAAAGGGAGTGTAGTTGACTGTTTTTTGTTCACGCTCATCTCAGGAACAAATGGACAGAGTTTTATAAAACTTTAACGAATCGAACGCAGCCTGGAGGTACATTTAATCTATTTCTGAGCAAAATCGGTGTATGACGAAAAAATTTGCATGGTTTTCATAAAAAATAGGCATTCATATATATTTGCTGAATACGATTACTAATAATGACAGTAATCTCGATCACTATGTTCACGATACATCCAATCACATACAGTAATTTTGGCCCTGAAAAGCTTATAATATAGATTATTTTTAAGAAATATTTGATATTTAAAACCTTAAACATTAATCATATGATATTGGATGCAGTAACTTCCAAACTAATTTGTTATGCAAATTGATTTGAAAACAAAATTTATGAATTCGCGGGACTCGAACCTTCTTGCTTGCGAGAGCCAACCGTTCGAATGACGTAAAGCCACAACCTGCCAGTTGAACAAAGACATACAACGCGGGTTCGAGTTCGCATCGTTTCATAAATTAGGTTTTCAAATCAATTTGTGTAATTAATCCCAGAAGTGTTATTGTGAATTTGTGTTTTTAAGTGATGACAATCATGACTTAAAAAAATAACAAATTTACAAATTGTATTTTCTTTGGTTAACGCGAGTGTTACACATTTAAATAAAACACTTTTAAATACTATCTTTGACTCATTTCATCTGCAGTCCCCCTGAAAACGAGATCTGGAAAGGTATTGAAACGTGGGTTAACTAAAATAAAAATGTAACTTTTACGCAAAAATGTAATGTAAAACCGTTACAATTACACGCGTTTTAATCCTTCAAACGTGTTTTATTTAAATAACAAATTGTTTAACTTATAATATACATAGCATATTCTTTTAGTTTCATCTTACAAGCTCTGCTCTCTCCGAACATAATATGGTAGATTCAGTAATTTAATTTAAATATTAACATTGAAATGTTTAAAAAGCACTTAGCTTAAGCTTATTTGAATGAAGTATTTGTATTTAACTTTGATTTTGAATAACTACTGCGTATGCGGTTAATTTATATAAAGCGAGAAATGATTTTTTTTTTTTTGATAATAAGGGACGAGACGAGCAGGACGTTCAGCTGATGGTAATTGATACGCCATGCCCATAACAATGCAGTGCCGCTCAGGTTTCTTGAAAAACCAAAAAATTCTGAGCGGCACTACAATTGCACTAGTCACCTTGAGACATAAGATGTTAAGTCTCATTTGCCCAGTAATTTCACTAGCTACGGCGCCCTTCAGACCGAAACACAGTAATGCTCACACATGACTGCTTCACATCAGAAATAGGGGCCGTTGTGGTACCCATAATCTAGCCGGCATCCTGTGCAAAATAGCCTCCCACTGCTGAATTGGATATATATATACCTACAGAAAATATCGGCATCAAATTAATCTATACTAATATTATAAAGAGGAAAGATTTGATTGTTTGTTTGTTTGCATTGAATGGGCTCCGCAACTACTGAACCGATTTGAATAATTCTTTCACTGTTGGGAAGCTACATTATCCCCGAGTTTTATAGGCTATATTAGAGTTTCAAAAAATTAGGGATCCCTACCAAAAGTCCAGTAATGTAACCCAAGTTGTAAAAATACGTACGAGAACGACGTCGCAGGGTATCAGCTATAAAATATACATCGTGAGTACCCGCCATAATAATTACAAAGCCACACGCTACTTGATTATCATTTTTCGTCACGTTTTCTGAGAGAATGCTGAGGTATCCTGTAGGGTGTGTTCGTGTGTGACGGGACTAATGAGGTGAAGGGAGAACATGGGGTTAACCCGGGTCGTTGTTTAATTATCGTTATTGTATTTCGAGTGTATACTACTTGATCGATCCTCGGGTAAATTATATCGTGCTTGATGATTTAGTTCACTTCACTAAGGATGGTTTCTCATTGAATATTAATTAACAGACGAATAGAGTCTCATTTATTTGTTTCATCTTAATTTAAATTGATAAAATATTCTTGGAAATCTTGATTGAACTTGAATGCAAATGCCCTTTAATTAAATAAATCAAAATCAAATCATTAATGGACCAATATTTTTATTTAACTTTCAATTTAAGCTTTTAAAGGGTTAGTATTAGTTATAATTTTTCTTTTTTATTCTTATTTTTGTAGCAATGTAATGGTTCATGTGTGTGTCAAATGTATATATATAAAAATGAATTGCTGTTCGTTAGTCTCGTTAAAAGTCGAGATAGGCTGGACCGATTTGGCTGATTTTCGTCTTGAATTATTTGTGGAAGTCCAGAGAAGGTTTAAAAGGTGAATAAATGTGAAAATGCTGGGAATGAAATAAAAACAACAATTTTGTTTATCCTTTGATGTGTCGTCCCCCGTCGTTCAGAAATCAAATTCAATGAATATTTTAAAATGAATAACTAATTAGAATTTTCATTTCTTTCCAACTAAAAAAAGTAAGTCCAAGTAAAATATAAACTTAATTTTAGCTCAAATAAAATTTGAAAATGAAATTTTTATCAACAATTAATCTTAAGTTTTGTCATAAGAAATAAACATTTTTATAAGTAATACGAGCTTAGTCATGTGTGCACGCGGAAAGTCGCGGGTATCAGCTAGTAAAAGATATTATTATTATTATCAATGACGTTCTAGACATATAGACAATGCATCTCCAAACCAAAAAGCACCAGCACCACAAAATCAAAGCCAAAATATGGCACATGGCACAAATGACACCATAATAACCTTCAACTGCTGTGTCTATACATTTCTGCGTTTACTCCAATTGTTAAAAATATAATTGGTCAATAGGCAGCAATGTAAATACTATTTCAGTTTCAGCTGCGTATTTTGAATTCAAAACCGTGAACAGTGACATCAGTGGAGTAGCAGTTAGGTATTTTTTTAAATCCAGACAAAAACGTTGGTTGCTATAAGTTTTACGTTCGTCAGTCTGTCCCATTTTCCGATCAAGCCGGAGGTTTTTTACGTTTTTAATAAAAAATAACACTCATATTATAAAGGGGAACGTTTGTATGTTTACTTATTGGGTTGAGTTTATATTTGTTCACATCTCTGTCTTGCTACCAACTGGCGCCAATTTTCTTTCATTATCTCGTGTACGGGAAAGCTGAAAAATATTAGCTTTTACATACTTGCGATGTAAATAAGTATCAATTATCACTAGGTAATGATACTTCCGTGATAACATGTAAATAGCACTAGTATGTAAGCGTTCATTTTCTTGTAAGCCATTCACATTAGACAAAATACAATATTGATAAGCATTGTTCACTAGGTCTTTAAAAAAAAATTAAGAAATAAACAAACGACTTCAAGAACACTATTCCAAACCAATAGATATAATATAAACTAAAAAGTATAAAAATAATTGCGTATACAATCTAAGTAATAGAACTTATTTTAGTAAATAGAACATGGAAGCACCAGCTTTCAAATAAAAGAATAATTATCAAAATCGGTTCTCACAGTCGAAAGTAACAAGTATAAAAAAACATACCGACGAATTGAGAACCTTCACCTTTTTTGAAGTCGGTTAAAAAGAGCGACTCTTTTGTTTTCATTTCTGACTGTGTCCTTTCATCTGTCTCATCTGACAAGCGGGTCTTGTCTGGGGACTTGTCAATAATTAATACCATATTTAATGAAAAAATATTCGTTTTATTAAATTACTTAAGCTTTTTGCATATCAATCTTATATAAATAAAATAACCTTACCGATGATAAGTGACACCATCTTTTTTATGAGTTATTAATGTATTATTTAAGCACTTTTTATAGCACACTTAGGCTTGTTGATTGACACACAGTTGACACACGACTAAATAGAAAAGTGTGCTTACATTTGCTATAAGCACACTTTTGCCGTTCCACTGTTAGACTGCGAATGATATGTCCATATATATAGAACGTCATTGATTATTATTATTCTCTTTATTATAATTTCATCTTATTTTATACATTTATATATATAACATATTTATAAAAAAAAAAAAAAAAACAATATTATAAATATAAACATAAGAATAGAGTCCCGCCGGCGTTGGTTCACGACAATTGCGCCGGTGGTTAGGGCGACAGACTGAGGAACTTCCGCACGATGCGTCCCTTGCACAAAACAGCTGCTTTCTGTTTTATTATTATTATTAAAAGTAGAAATAATCGGTCATTCTGAGTCAGACAGTCAACAAGATATTTTTGTTTATTTTTTTCCCTACACAGCTAGAATAATGTATTAATTTCACTTCTCTAACTAAAAACCAAGTAAATTTTGAATCTATAAACTAAATATATGAACGATTCTGGACTCGAACCCATGACCTCTCGCGTTACGTGCGAGCGCTCTGACACATATTATCCTAGAAATGAGGGTTATCACTTTGAAAAAATAACAAATTGTTTAGATTTGAAAGACTGACATCTCAAGTCAATTTCCTAATATGCAAATATTGGGGTGGAGCAGGCTGTGAAGTAGATCCTGTAGATGAATCTACAAGCTGAGAGTTGAACAAGACATATCAATATTTATGAACGAAACGTCACTCGAACGGTTGGCTGTAAAATTTATATTCATAATATCAACATTTAGTACCATGTAATAACTCTACCCCAATAATTATACAAAAACTGAAGTTTCTGAGGCAGATGGAAACTTATCGTTTGTAAACTCGTTCAAGCTTTTAAGTTCGCACTCATTATAAATGAGTGAAACAATTTATCAAAACTCGGAACTCTTTGGTTTTTCATTCGGTTTTAATAAATTTATAAACATTTCGGTATTACAAGTAAATAATTTAAACATTGCTTACACACGTGTCTTAAAAGACTTCTATTACAAATCTGTGTCTTTCTGTTGTTTAGCGTTTAAAAATCATAGACTTCTCTCTCAGAGCGCCATTTATTTCTGAAGCGGTAGAAGTATTTAGCATATTAGACAAACATCAAAAAGTATTCCAAAAAAAATTCAATTTTGAGAAAATAAATGCCCTTTATTTCTTTTATATTCCTTATATTTAAACGAGAATTAAACACAATTACAAACTTGTCTAAGGTGTCTAACGGGTATATCATTTTCTTAACTACTCAATATAGCGTAATACTGTTACGTTCCCGTGCAATTTTTTGTAAGCTTTTGTAAAGAGTGTTCGAATCTGCCTATTCAAAACTATACCTACATTATTCGTCTTCATTTTATTATAAGTTCAAAGCGGAATAGCACTTCGCAACAACGCTTTCGATTGAGTGGTATCGTATTTCAAGTGTTTCATATTGACTCACTCGGATAGCCGTGCGAATTTCAAAATGATGCATATTGACTTACTCGGTAGTTAACGGGAGAAAATTTAGATTATTTGATGGCAGATAGATGACAGCTGACAACAATTGTGTTCCTTTCCTTTAATTATTGTTCCTGTACACAAGCTAAACACTGTTTTGTAATAGAAAAAAGATAAACTCTCAAAAATTATTATTGGGTCACTGACGTTGTTATAGTTACCTCACTGTAACAAAACACGTTTTTAAGCCATGTTTAAATTATTTATTTTGTAATAACATCGTTAATGTTTGAAGAGTTATATTTAGTAATATGATTTTTAGCAAAGATTATCAGATATTTTCTTCCATGAATAAGTTTCAATACTAATTTTCCTGTATATTAGAGGTCAAGTTATGAGTTCATATAGGATTTAAAATGCAATAGGCATTTATTTAATTTTCACAAATTGATTCCTTTAGAATTCTTTTATTGATGTCACTTCTAACACTAACACCTCTTCGGAAACAAATGACGTTCTGAGAGAGAGGAAGCGGCGCAAGAACCTCTCCCAGCAATCCTTTTTGCGCTATTTTTAATAAAATATACAATTTACATGATTGACCGTTTAATCTACAACCAGATATCCTCTGTACTAGGCTGTTTCGTTGGTGAAAAAGTGCTAGTTTACTATGGTAAACTGTTTAAACTGGTGAATCGATATGACATTTTGGGCGATAGTGCAGATATCGCTTGTTAAGATTCTCTGCAGTTTGTAAGGAATTATGGATTCAGCAAGATTTTGTATAGTATGTAAACATTAGGTTTTAGGGTTAATATCATAAATGGAAAAAACGAAACCCTTATAGGAATCATTTGTTGTCTATGCGACTTTCCGTTCGTCTGTCTGTCTGCCAAGGCCTATTATCTCGGGAACGCGTGGAAGTATTGAACTACAGGCTTACAGTCTCTTGAAGCTATGAAAAACCAAACTTATGAGTTAAGTCAATTTTAAAAATTAGTAAGAAAATATACAGCAATAAAACTTTCAATCTTAGATAATTTATACGTCTAGATAGAGTCTCTTGCTGTTAGACAACCGATACAAACAGGCCAGGAATATTAGTTTAGTGTGCGTGACAAGCTACGACTTACGCTCGCGATTTGTATGACACTTTGTGTGTTAGTGTGCGTGAATTGTTCAAAATAGAAGTTAGTTCTAAAGTCAATTTTTTTCGACGTATTCACAGCTGTCATAGTCTATCTAGATGTATAAATAATCTAAAATTTCAACACACTCAAAAGAGTAATAATCAATATATAAGGGATATTTTCCGTAACCGTAAATTTCATTATTGTACTATGAAATTTGGTTAGTAATACCATTCTATACAACAGGTATAGAAAAATTTTACGCAACCCTCGATGAGCTAGTATGACTCGCACTGTCCGGTTTTATGATATTTGAAACGTAGTAATAAAAGCAATTACGTTTTATTAAGTGTTATTTGCTAACCTTGATAAACAGATGATATTGTAGTATTTACATACATACCTCTCTAAATAACGTACGTGAGTTTAACAAACTTTCAAGACAGATTAAGGGAGAGTTCAACCCCCCGGTGTCTCATGACTGTGTATCACACGTAGAAGCTACGAAACTATTAGGTGCTTACATATGAAATTGGCGTTTTGTATGGGATGAACAAAAAGTCGAATATTTTTAAATATAATATATTTAATTAATCAAAGTATGAACCATTGTTTTCTTTGCACTTTTGCCATCTCATAGGTAGTTCATTGATCCCTTTACTAAAAAAACCAGTCGGATCAATAAAATCTGTGAAGGCGATTTGGACTGCCCCATCAGAGTTAAATATTTTCCCTTGCAAGAAGTTGACCAAATTTCGAAAAAAATGGTAATCTGTTGGAGCAAGGTCCGGGGAGTACGGAGGATGTCTTAGACATTCCAATTGAAGCTCTTCTAATTTGGTAGCAGTGTGTTGTGCAGTGTGTGATCTAGCGTTGTCGTGAAGTAGCAGTGGCGTGGAGCGATTGACCAGCCTAGGTTGTTTAGCCGCTAGCTTTTCCATCATGGTTTGCAATTGCTGACAATAGACATCAGCCGTAATAGTCTGTCCAGATTTGAGAAAACTGCAATGAACAATACCGGCACTAGTCCACCAAACGCTTACAAGTAACTTTTTTGGGGTTAATTTTCGCTTGGGGCAGGATTTGGTGGGCTGGCCAGGATCCAACCATTACGCTGAGCACTTTCGATTATCGTAAAGAATCCATTTTTCATCACAGGTAATGATTCGGTTTAAAATACCTTCATTATTGTGCCGGTTCAGTAATGTAACGCAGCAGTCGACGCGCGTTTGCCGGTTTGCTTCAGTCAATTCGTGAGGTACCCACCTTTCAAGCTTTTTAATCTTCCCAATTTGCAGAAACAGCAGAAAAAAACAGAAGGAAAAAACAAATGAATGACGGTCATCGAAGCACAAATACATGAGTAAATAGCTGTACAAATTTGAATTTGGAATTCCTTACCAAAGAGGAGAACATCGTGATTAAAGTGGCCAGTACGAAATACGCCAATTTCATATGTAAGGACCTAATATGACTACATTGCTAATTATTGACCTATTCTTGGACTGTTGCTTGCTACGAGACTTACAGTTACAAATAAAATATTAAAGTATTTTATATTTTTATGTGCTTTTAGTGTTATAAAATGTTTCATGAATACGGATTACAAAACGTATTGCGTATTTTTGTACTTTACAACGAAATATGATTAATGCCTTATTGTTATGAAAATACGGGATGATACGAGCAGGACGTTCAGCTGACAGTAATTGATACGCCCTGTCCATTACAATGCAGTGCCACTCAGGATTCTTGAAAAGCCCAAAATTCTGAGCGGCACTACAATAATTGCGCTCGACACCTTGAGACATAAGATGTTAAGTCTGATTTGCCCAGTAATGTCACTAACTAATTTCACAGTAAAGTTAACACATTACTGCTTCACGGCAGAAATAGGCACCATTGTGGTACCCATAATCTAGCCGGCATCCTGTGTAAATAATAATATAATAAATCATTTTATTCCAGGCTACAAGGCCCATAAAATAAATACCTTTTAATCTAACATACATATTTATATAATTTAAATCTACGTCACATTTTCAGTACAGTAAAGGAGCCTCCCACTGGTAATAGTAGCCTTATTTTCTTAATAATTTATTTTAATTCATTAAACATAATTATTACAAATATTTTACGCTGGCAATAATGCTCAAGATTTATTAGTCTACAATCAAAACACGACATCAAAGCAATAAATGATGCGAATTCATTAACATTTAAAATATGAAGGTAATTAGACAAGATGAATCGAAAACAGACAGATTTTAAGGCAATTTTTTAGAAGTATATAATTTAAAAAAGAAAGATCTTTTATTTTACCGTAATATTTTGTTCAGGGTGAAGATTAGATTAAGGCTAATGGATTCTTTAATTCTCTCTCATTCTCAATGTCAACACCAAGTAGATATTTTCAAAGAAGCGCGTACAGTAGCCAGTTAACGGCCATTCCCAATATACTATCTACAGATAGAGATAAATTACTACCTTCTACTGTCAGTAATTAGCAGTCAATAATCTGAAGCTGTCCCAATACACCCGATAAGTCATACTTACCGCCTTATATTGGGACGCGTTAATTGAAATTTCCACACAAACTTCTATCGCTGGAAAGCTATACGCGTCGTCCCAGTGTGTACGGATAAGGTGAGTTACCGTCGATAAGTTTATTGTAACGGAAAAGTCAGCGAGAGTTACGATTTTTATCTCAAGTAAGAGATAGAGTGAATATTGGGAACGGCCGTAAATAAACTAATCGACGATGCGTCGACGGTTTGACGGTTGACGTATTTCAAGTGGACTAGTTCAATTCATCAACAGACTTAAACAAGGAGTTCGTTTGTCGTCCGTTTAAAACAGAATGTAAATTATGAACTAATTTTTATCACTAGATACTACTTAATCATGAACAAAAAATCAGTTGATATTTGAAGTACACCCAAATATGATTTTGTATTTATATAATTATGTTTTATTTAATTTAGCTAGTGGAATCCTCATAATTTTACATTATTATAACAATTAAAATTATAATATTACAAATTTATTCAGTATGAATTAACACAGTTTCTTCTAAGCCACCGCGAGTCCGCGTATTGAACTAGTCGAATGATGACTACATAGTTACGATGGCATAATATTATTTATTTAATCAGTGATAGGATCCAATTATCAAAATAATTATGCCATACAAATCATCTAAGTATATATGTATAAAACACAAATGATGCTTTGGAAATTTTAATACTCAGCAACTACAATATAAAACCCCAATAATATAAAAGGTATTGATGAGAAAAGCTCAGAGTTTTTCCTTGGTGGTTGGGATCAAAATATATTCAGGTTCAAACAGTTCCCATCCCAACATTGAAAATGAGATTTGTGTATTACGAGTGGGTCCTCACTAGTTTATACTAACTATATCAATTAGGTATTTATATTAATGAAGCAATTTCATAATTAACTCGAATACTGTTACTGTGAGATCGAACAACTGACTTCACTAAGCGGCGTAGTTTGCACTACACTGACTTTACATAAATTATGAGAATCAAGTCAGAATTAATTCAACAGCGTATATTGCAGAGCTGCTTCAATTATTGTCTATTACACAGTACTATGCTTTGTGTTGAAAACTCGCTTCATTATGTATCTGTGTATAGACCAGGTTCGATAATTTTTTAAGTCAATAAAATAATTGTAGGAAGAAACCCATTCGAAAAGGAAAAGAATATAATAAAAATGAAAGGAAAAATAAATTATGGGTGATCTGAAGTTGGGAAGTAGAAAAGAGGGGTGCTTGCACCGATTTCGAAATTACAAGTCCTATGGAAAAAAGTTATGTTGAGGTAAAAGTTGTAGGTTTTAGATCTTTTCATTAAAAGAGATCTAAAACTTGTACAAACTTAAATTTAGTACATGCATAAGGTATTTTCGAATTTGAGTTCCTTTCGTTGCTTTTCATTTTTTAAGAACATTTACCATAGTAATGTATATTTTTTAACATCATCAAAAAGTCGAGATTTCAACAAACGAAAAGCCACTTCTTCACATGTAATGAAGAAGTGGCTAGAAATACAGAACTGTGCTTAACTGGTACCAGAAAAAAACTTTTGACATTAATATGTCATTTCTTTGACCCACATGAATAAAATGATTTTGATTTGAGCTCTTTGACCTAATTCCTACCTATCATACACCGCAACCTTAAATAACATCTACACTATCTGGATATATGGCTTGCCTTTATAATACGGTTTTAACTTAGCTGCATTCTTAAGTTCAAAGTAACTGAATAAATTCAAGTTAAATGTAAACGATTTTATTAGACTTACACATTTACAGAGAAACCAAAACAAATGAATAATAGCTACATAAAACAAAAGTTACACATTTTTTTTAAACAAAATTAAACCTTTTTCAATGTCATTAAAACCAGCCAGATACAAATAGCACAGTCAAAGAGATTTTATTTCAAATTTATACATACTGCGATAAGAGTTCAGTGACCTATCATGTAATGCAGGCAAAATACATTAACTTACTACTCAAATTCGTATATAGAACAATCAAAGCCTTTAGGACAATTCACACCTTAACTTTATTACCATTTTTAAAGTGAAAATTTATTTAGCGGCGTTGAGGACATTTCTTGGGATGGGTATAAAATATTAAACTCGCGTCAGTACACGTGACCTGATCAAAATTTCGAAAGACCGTCGTTTAAATTATGTATGAAAGTTGATTTTTCTGAGAGATAAACTTTTAATGTTTTTATGTAATATAAATTATCATTTTTGTATAAAAAAGCGCAATAAATGAATATTGTATTTACCCACATAAATGGTAGTATTTTTATACAGATAAATAAATCAATTCGTGTGAAATTATTCCGTAACCATTCCAAAATATTCGAACATGCACAACGTTAATATTCAAGTTTTCACTTCTGCCGGCACCTTTTTTATTTGGTCCGTTGTCTTTTAAAAATAATTTTATACGTTGCTTAGTATCCCGAACGTGGCCTAAGACAAGACAGCCAAACATACTTCTTAACCGTTTTGAACTCATCGCAAATTCTCATCAGTCTTTAGAAAGTCACATAAACATTACGAGAATGTCAATCTCAACAAGAGTTTGAAACTTTATTTACCCTTTCTATATTTTTACATAACAGTTAATGTACAAGTTGTAGTATTGTAGTATTTGCGTCATTCGTATAACAAAAGCGTTGAGTTCTTTTTGTATGTTAATTCGTGAGACAATGGTTACAGTTCAAGGGTAGGTAGAGGCATGTCTCTATATGTGGAGCCGTGAATAGCTCACGAGAGCACGGGAGTGACCTTGAGTGATGTACCGTGTAGAGCGTTTTGGTCTGTGATGTTTAATATAGAGGATCTATGTACTGGTTGCATCATTAGGTTATATTTACAAAATTGTTATTTGCAATACCGTATAAGCCAATGAAGTTGGAAAACATAATTTTATGAACGATGCGGGACTCGAACCCACGACCTCTCGCGTTCCGAGCGAGTGCTCTTTCAACTGAGCTAACCGTTCGAGTGACGTATCGTCATAAAATCTTGCATGCTTTGTTCAACTCTCAGGTTCATAAAATTTTGTTTTCAAATTTTATTTGTGTATTAATCCCAGAAGTGAGGGTTATCACTTTAAAAACATAATAAATTGTTATGACGAATTAGGTAATATGATGGAGTAAATCTTGAAAATAATTAAGAAAAGTGGTTTATGCGTACGCAATTTTTCCTTTTGTAAACAAAACGTTACGAAACTTCTGAAACGTTAACACTGTCAGAGGTTGAAAAAAAGAAGATAGATAGAAGATACTCTGGAAGTGTGGTGCTGAAGAAGGATGTAAGAAAGGAAGGACCAGTGGGAGGCTCCTTTGCACCGGATACCGGCTAGATTATGGGCACCACAACGGCGCCTATTTCTGCCGTGAATTGTGTTTCGGTCTGAAGGGCGCCGTAGCTAGTGAAATTACTGGGCAAATGAGGCTTGACATCTTATGTCTCAAGGTGACAAGCGCAGTTGTAGTGCTGCTCTGAATTTTTGGGTTTTTTAATAAACTTGAGCGGCGCTGCATTGTAATGGGCAGGGCGTATCAATTACCACCAGCTGAACGTCCTGCTCGTCTCGTCCCTTATTTTCATTAAAAAAAAGAATGCTTCTTGTTTCGTGTACTGAATTTATAATAGACTGCAAAATTATCTCAATATTCCAGGAAGTAGATATCAAGTAGCGTTTATCTGCCGTAGTGTAGTCCCTAATACTCGACTTCTTTTGACACGAATGGTGAGACTGCCAGTCCATAGAACGACTTGTCATCCTGGGTAAACTGGAAGGCACTAAACCGTGAGGACAGTCACTCATGCGATGGATCGCCTAATAAAATAAAATTTTACGAAAATTTTTAAATAAGGTCTTTTTGATTGTATCATCACCTATCGAATTTGATCAAATCATCGACGATCGGCTTAATTATTTGGTTATTGATGTCGTTTGTATCTGCATCTTTTACCGCATATATTGAGGCTAATTAATTCACCAAACAGTAAGGTTAATAATACCAGCAGCTATGGAAAATTACTCACGCATCACATTGATATCTGGCATTCGACAACCAACAAACGCATTTTGCAAGAAACTTTACTCTTTGTATTCACTTTGTTCAATCATCTACCGACTGTAGTATTCCTAAACTCATATGAATGAGCACCTTCAAGCTTCAAGGTTTTGAATTGCGAACAGGGGCGTGCATTGGTTTTCTAGGAAGGTACTGTAGATGTAACTAGTCGTAGTTGAGCCTGGAGATTACTTGCCGTAGGTATTTAGGGAAATTTATGAGTTCAATAGAAGTTTGGTTATAAAATAATGGAAACCAAACTAAATTAACTTTAACACTATATTTGTTTAGGTTCATAACGAGGTAAGTACTGCATAATTGCCTATATGATATGCACACCCCTGATTACGAATGTCCATGGGCTTAGCCTTCACATGAGATCACAACTTCACATTTCACGATTAATTGAAGGTTTCACGATACATCTGGTTGATACAGTATCTGAGAGCTATAACAATTTGATATATGATCATGCAAGTTGTCAATAAATTTATTTTATTAGTCTTATTGATTCTTGAAATCAGAATTCCAGAGTAAGAAATAAAAATGTAAGCTTACAATCGAGACAAAGCATTCATATTGCATTAGACCCTCGTGGAATGTTTTTATATCCCCTTTGATATAAAAACATGCCGTGTGAGGAATGTCTTATGACGTGAACAGAATACGTATAATTGAAAACGTAACTATGTGCGCACGCCTGGAGGGGTAATATATATTTTGTAGGAACCAAAGCTAGCTGCAACATCATCGTGCCAATAATAAGAGTAAGTTAGCATTTTGACACTTGAATGTCTCTAAAAAAGCAAACTATACGTTTCGGAAATGCATTAATTAAAAATAAGGTTTTATAAATAGATATCCTCATATGAACACGTATACGTCATAAGGATTCTATTTAAAAAATAAAAATACGGGTTGCACTCCTGGGAGTGCCGGCAGAAGTGAAAAATTGAACATTAACGTTGTACGTTTTTGAATGGTTCGGGAATAATTTCACACGAATTGACTTATTTATCAGTATAAAAGTTCTTGCTTTTAAGTGGTTACACAAAAATGACAATTTATATTCTGTACTACAATATTATATTTAAAAATTATTCTCTCAGAAAGATCAACTTTCATCCATAATTTCAGCGACTGTCTTACGAATTTTCGATTAGGTCATATGTCCTGACGCGAGTCTAAATTTTATACCCATCCCAAGAAAATTGCTCAAAGCCGCTAAAGAAGTTTTAACATGGAACAAAGTACTAAATATGATTGAAATTGTTTAATACACAACCATGACTGACTTCCGGAGTATAGTTAAATTTTGAGACCTCCATTTGCCACAAGCATGAGCCCTTTCGTATACATTCTTATTCTTGGTACAGCCAAGGGTAAAGGAGCCAGCCCTTTTTTAGGTCAACCAGTCTCAACATTCCAATCCAAATTCTTTATTAATTAGCTAATTAAATCTACATAGGCAACCCAATCTACATGGTTAAAAACAGCTACACCTGCTGAGGCAATGTTTTTTTTATGGAATAGGAGGACAAACGAGCATACGGGTCACCTGGTGTTAAGTGATCACCGCCACCCACAATCTCTTGCAAGACGAGAGGAATTACAGGAGCGTTGCCGGCCTTTAAGGAAGGAGTACGCTTGCGAGCGTTTTTGAACGTACCCATGTCGAATCGTCTCGGAAACACCGCACAAGGAAGCTCATTCCATGTAGATCATATATATATAGAGTAGATGATATAAGGGCATTAATTAATTTTTGAAGTAAAAATTTCTTTAGCATCGTTGTGACTTGAAATATCGATGAAACGACAAAGCGAGACAGTAAAAAGAGGCAGACATGATTTAACGTGGTAGAAAATGAGATAGGAAGCATAATACAATGTTTTGGTACCAGGCGATCGTAGCTTAACAAGAGATTATCTTATGAGATGTTATAATGTCTTTCATAGCGGTTGAAATCATGTGTCTTCCTAGCAACATGTACCAGGACTTCATATGCAGATTAGAGGTTAATACACAATGCAGGTTGCACTGACATGTGGACTTTGTACGCACGCTATTTTTAGTTTAAAACATTGTTTCTGCTACTAAATTAAATATTCTTTCATTAAATTCACAAATACTTATATAACTTCATAATAGTTTTGATTTTAGTTCTAATACAAAGAAGAAGTTTACTCAATATGCATGCGGATGTTCTGGTAGGAAGCAAGCCACTAAGTACGTAATATTATTAGATGTGTGCGAGATAAGGCGGGGTGTAGGATGAACGGTTGTTTGTTCCGGGCTCGGAGCTACATGCTTGTGTACACACGACTTAAGCCTCAGGTTCGACAACTTAAACCGACGCATTCAACTTACATAACGCTGTTATACTAGATTGTAAATGACTAGAATCTCGTTAAATATTATCGTCAATATAATATGGGATATGATTTATCGCGTCAATATATTAACAATAAATTATACATTTATTTGTTAAAATTTCGTTTGAATAAATTATCCATTCTACTACGTAACTAAAAAAAGTAGATAGGATAGATATTAGATAAAATTTTATTTCTAAAAAGATATAAACCATGAAGAGACCTATTATGTGGCCTCCAGATCACACAATAACACACAGACTAAAAATGGACTTCTAGTTAACATCGTTTTTTCTTGATAATTATACAACAGTATATCTGAGATCTGTAAACTGAAATTAATACTGTAAATCATCATTATTTAGATTATATAGTCATCTCATAGTTTAGCACTTTATAACAACTGATTGGGGGCGAAATGGTGGTATGGTACTATGTAGAAGCACTAAGCTCAACTCGAAATCAACGTTCTAACCCCTGTTATTAATTATAACTGACTAAGCGATTCATTGCGTTGTGATATCTCCTTGTTTTTATAGAATTTTATTGAAACCTAGAATTATCCTTCATAAAATAACCAGAAATTTAATAAAAAAATAGAAAAAGCAATATCCAGGTCTAGAGCAAGTGATAAAGCAAGCGAAATAATAAGCCACGACTATTTTTAGAAGGAGAGGTTTGAACAAAGTCGAATAGTTAAACTAAAATTCAGTGTGAAGTGAGTGATGAAATAATGAAAAAATGTTTCCCGCTGAGTGAGTTTCTTGCTATTCGTTTTTTTTCTCAGGTCTGAGACTTAAATTACCGAATGGATAAGTGAATTAAAAAATCTACTTAGATTATTAATGTATTAGTTTGAATTTGACGATCAGGGTACCACTCGTCTAAAATAATGTAATTCTTCGTTCGATCTCATTTCGATCTCTTGTCTGCTTAAAAGTTTACTGACCATTCAGTATTTCGGACAGAAGAAACAAGAATAGATGACGCCAAGTATTTATTATTTTGCAAACTTTTAATACAAATTCTTTACACCAAAGCAATAAAAAATAAATCAAAATCTTTGAGGAGAAACTCTGTTCTTGCAGCAAATGAAGCTGTTCTGTATTATTACTTTAAAACATACAGGTTTAATAGCACGTTTACGGCTAAGCTATAAAGTTGTAACTCACAATCTGTATTTGTGTTTGTTCTCGCAACATTTTAATGTCTCAATCCAGACGGATGTAAAGCAATTAGAAACAATAAATTCAACCACGTTGTTACATAATTTATCTATAAATTTATTTTAGCATATGCACAATCAGTACATAGAAATTAAACTAACAGGTTCTTTATTTTCTGTCTTGCACAAAATAAGTAATGTAAACAAATGTTTTGTTTGAAACGTTTTGTTCACACAAATTTTTGACATGTTGTATTCTTTTATATGTTATTTATATCATTCCATATTGAAGAATCTAGTTAAATTAAATTGACTAAGAATTGTACTATATTTACTAACGGTACCCCAATATAGTGTTAATGTTTAAAATTCTCTTTTAGTAAAATCAGCTAATTAAACTAATATTTTCACATAAAAAGTTTATATATTTGTTTCCATGATATCCAATATTTTTATGATATCAAAGATTGATATGACGAATGCCTTCAAGGAAGCCCCGAAAATAATTCAAATTTCCGCCATTGACTGATGTGGTTTTTGGTAAATGTAGAAGTAGAAAACGTTTAATTCCTGAGAAAAATAATCTGTTTTGAACTTTACCAAAGAAAAATACAAAACAAAGTTCAGGATGTACTAAGTCAATTCAATTCTGAATTCTGTTAGGTGAGAATAATATTAGATTCAAATTGGTTCGCTTCACTCCCGCTTAGCATTATTGGATATTCTTTTACAAAAACACAAAGTTTTTCCCTCCAAATTATCTAAAACCTTACCGGTCAAACTAAGATTTAATTGTACTTAGCTTCGATGTTTGAATTTCCAAATCAAACTGTCCTAAAAATAAACATACTCGTATTATACTTGAAATTTGGTAGGAATATTCCTTTCGCCGAGTAGGAGTCAGCTAAGATTTTACGAATTTCCACCCGTAAGAGTTTTTTATTATGAACATATATATTTTAATGTTGACTCATAATCAAACAAATTAAAAAATAATGTCAAAAAAATAAAAAAAAGTTGGCGTGGACCACCCGTAAAATTTAGGGGGATGAAAAATAGATGTTGTCCGATTCTCAGACCTACCCAATACGCACTCAAAATTTCAAGAGAATCGGTCAAGCCGTTTCGAAGGAGTTTAACTACAAACACCGCGACATGAGAATTTTATATATTAGATTAGAATTTATGTGATAATAATGACAGACATGCACCATAATTTAATATTATATATTAAATATATGTCATCTTACTTATTCAACATGGTCACGCAAATAATTGGTCACAAAAGACAATTTTCTAGAGGTTAGTGAGTCTTTTGTGAGATATATATATGCCTTTAAAACAACATTCTTCTCAGGTCTACATTTTTGAATTTAAATAAATGTAAAATATCGATAATATGATTTGAATGAAATTTAAAAGGAATTTAATATCTCAAAGCATTAGCAACAATAAACCACTAGGATCAAAACGAAAAGGTCAAATTAATTAAAATGAATCGTCGGAAAATTTTGAGACGAATATAACAATAATCCCTTTAAAGGTCGTTATTATTACGTTCAGCATTTTAAAGGAATTGTAATCTTCCTGAATCTGGAATACAAAGAAAGCAACTTCAAAGCGAACAAATGGTTATTCAGAAAATCGTTACTTGAGGAAAATTTTCATCATGAAATTTTAAAAACAAATTTTGCAGCCTTGACTTAAAATTGTTAGCTACGATTAAATCCATGATATGGACAGATTAGGAGACCAAATGAAAAGATAAACTTTAGCTTAACTCTCGTAGATTGATAGCACAGAACAGTGTGTCTTTTACCTGTTCAGTGGTTATTAGTATACTAAACTTTTACCAGTGGGAGGCTCCTTTGCACAGGATGCCAGATAGAATATGGGAACCACAACGGTTCCTATTTCGTCGTGAAGCAGTAATGTGTAAACAATATTGTGTATCGGTCTGAAGGGGGCCATAGCTAGTGAAATTACTGGGCAAATGAGAGTTTACATCTTATAGCTCAAGTTGACGAGCGAAATTGTAGCTACGCTCGGAAATTTTTGGGTTGTTCAAGAATCCTGAAGGGCACTGCATTTTAATGGGCGGGGCGTATCAATTTCCATCAGCGGAACGTCCTGCTCGTCTCGTCCCTTATTTTTATTTAAAAAAAAATACTAATCAAAAACCACTTAAAACTAACTTCAAATATACGTCAAACAAAGTGACTAGTTATAATCCGTTTTTTTATGTCTGCATGACAAGCTATGATTTACACTCACGATATGTATTTCAGTTTATATTAGTCAGCTGAAAATAGAGGTATATAGTTTGCCGCTATATCGTTTGACGTGTTCACAGCTTTCATAGTCTATCTAGTAGACGTATAAATTATCTTAGGCATATTCAAATAAAACTCAGTTACGTGATATTCGAGATTTAGACAGAGCAACCGCAGAAGCGATAGATTATTCTTTCATTTCATAAATGTCAAAAACTACTACCCATTCCAAAACGAATGCCTCAGACCTGAGAAAGATGGGGGCAATAAACTCAGCCTTTTTATATGTTTACAAAGTAATATTGAACAATTAAACTGATTATTTAGTAGCTTGGGGGCGGTCGCTCCATTCTCAATCTGTGGTATCTTCACTTTATATTAAGAAAGTCATTTATGTTATTTTTGCTACACAAACGTTTTTTGAAAATTCATTTGAATAAGGTAATTCTTTCGTTTTGAACATTTTCTGGGCTCTTGCCGTAATAGCATATACACGATGTATATGCTTTTACGACATATACCCACAAAAGACTTACTAAATCGACTTAGCCGAGTAGTAGGTTATAAGTTTATTTCTGTTCCTGGTGTTATTATTATTAGATATTATTTTCTTTTTATATTTAAAACGTCCTGATGTACTTAAATTTGTTCTTGGATTTAGCAGATATTAATTAAATAATAAATACGAAAATATCATGAACAGTGACTGAATTGTCCATTGGTGCAAAAGGTTTAAAGAGAGTATAAAAAACAAACTCACAAACAAAAACAACTCTAACCTATTATATTTAATTTAGTTTCGTTAACCGTTGAAAATAATATGTAATTAATATTACTATTTTCCCAACCTAAGATAAAAACCGAAAGTCCGTCTTATAGGTTATTCATCAAAAAAATAAGCTTTAAACATTAAACTTATAAAAAATTAAGATAAATTCCTTACCGGTTACAATTTTGGAGCCGGTTTTAGTTTTCAGTGTATTATTAATACAATAAAATATACTCACAATTATAAATCTCTCATACGATAAATTCCTTGAACAATCACAAAGTTTTAGACAATTTAAGGAACAGAATAACTCGACATGCACGGCTCGAATCGTATAAAGTTTCGTTAAAGAACTCGCGAGCTCTAGACGTGTTGCCAGTGAGAGCGCGCCGCGCGAACTGTAGCCTGAAACAATCTGTGAAGTGGCCTGCCCGTAGCGTGTAGCCGTAGCCGTAGCACCGCCTACAACATGCAAATTAACATAAACTTTTCCCTTTGTCTTCGAACTTTTAATACGAAAATATTCAAAATTCTCAGGACAAAGTTCTTGTATAAATGTTTCGTGACAAAATGAAACTGAGAGAAACATGATAATATACACAATATTTCAATACACGAGTTTCTTTAACATGTTATTATTGAACCTTATATATATATTATATTTCTTGTGTGCATGTGTATGTCACTGAACTCCTCCTGGCTGGACCGATTTTGATGAAATTCTTTTTGTGAGTTCAAGGGGATTCGAGGATGGTTTAAATTCACAATTGAACTACCTCCTAAACGGCTGGACCGATTTTGTTGAAGTTTTTGGTTGTTCCAGTGAATTTGAGATTGGTGTGTGTCTTCAGGTGGATTCTAGAATGGTTTAGATTCACTATTAAACTACCTCCTAAACGGCTGGACCTGTTTCGATGAATTTTGTGTGTTCCAGTGAATTTGAGATTGGTTTAGATTCTCAATTCCGTCCATATAATATAATTCTCCTGCTCATGTGTATGCTAGTGAACTCCTCCTAACGGCTGGACCGATTTTTCAAATTTATGACGTGTATACAGGACAACGTCTAACGGTTCCACTAGTTTAATATAATATAGTCCAATCATACGAAGTATAATTGTACATATAGTTATACATAAGCAATGTTTTGTTGTTGTTAAATATTTTGTTGTATTGATCAAATGTATTTTAATATATTCCAACGAATCTTGGCGTTATGGTGATCGTTGGTGTTTTGAGTTTTTAACCGACTTCAAAAAAGAGAAAGTTCTCAATTCATCGGTATGTTTTTTGATGTTTGTTACCTCAGAACTTTCGACTGGGTGAACCGATTTTGATAATTCTTTTTTTATTTGAGAGCTGATGCTTCCCGTGGGTTTAATTTGGATCTGATAATCTTATCCATGAGAAAACCATACAAGTCTTAAATTTGCTTTATGTATGTATGCGACAAATTTACGAATAACTCAATATGACGCCAACCGATTTCGACGATTCTTTTTTTTATTGGAAAGGATATACTTTATAGATTATTTTGTTAGGTTCTGATTATGGGATCCATGCCAAAGTAACGAAACTCTTCAATTCCTAGGAGCAAATTAACGATACCCGGGCGATTTTTTTTACGCAATCCGGATATTTGAGTCACCTACCGTAACGTCGTTATGGTCAAGTAATTGTCGTAATCGAATGTGTCTTTATCGACATACGGAAAGAGTGCGATCTGTGGCAGAATTTCTAACTTTCTGTAATCAAATTGCAATGCGCTTACATTCATTGCTGCATTGCAAAATTTTGTAGATCTACACATATTTGTTTAATAAATTCGTTTCCCTGAAAAATTTTCTCATTAATCATTTCATATATTTTTATGGTGAATGATTGAATATTTGTTTGAGTTAATTATGTTATTAATCATAATATCATCATCATAGCGGCATTTTTTATAATAATATTAACACTGGAACTATGACAAGGGATTTTATATATCAATTGATGTTGGATGACCACAGCTGTATTTTTTATTTTATTAGATTCTTACAACACCGGTGTCATAAGAAAGAAACACAATGATTATATCACATTGTCCTCAAAAAATGCTGATTGTTGCTCAGAAAGAGAGTATCCTGAGAACTGCAGTGCGGTTGAATTTCACGAAACCAGTTGTTGAGCATGATTATTAACTCACTAATATTATATAAGGGTATCGTCGGCTGAAATCAGGTCAAACAGTTCTACGAAACTCTCACCTTAATAAGTCAATAGTTCAGAATAATATTAAATGAAAATTGTGTTGTATTAATTAATCATTAAGAACTCATTCGTAAAAAATTGTAAAATAGGTTAAGCGTACGTTTGGTTTAGAGGTAGTAACAAATTATATTACTTTTTGCAATCTCTATATACAATACAGAGAGTTAGACCTAAATTCGAGGTTATTTCATCTTTTTAAAAATTTTAAACTTTGATATTCATACTTGTAGTGGAATTGTGTTAACATATTGTCATTTTGTGAAGAGAAGACAAACAAGCTGTGTGTCACCTATTAGTAAATGAAAATATATAAATGTCTAGTGCTCTGTCAATTGCTAGATCACTTGGCGTTACGTAGAGATGTCACTTCATTGTGTGACTTCTACCGCATATATCACGGCAAGTGTTCCAAAGAGCTCTTTGACCTGATTTCTGTCGCCAAATTCCACCTTCGCATCACATGCTACCAAAATACGATATCACTTCCACCATCTGCATGTCAGTGATTTATCAACATAGTTTGGTTACGCATGGAAGAAAGTTCTTTGAAAACCGCACAGTTATGGAACGCTACATATCAAATCAAATCAAATCACTTTATACATGTAGGTCACGGAAATGACACTTACGAATGTCAAAAAAAAATAATAATGAAGATGTCCAGATGATGCTTAAGTAAAGTTTAAGAGGCTTGTGATCCGGTGAAGCTTCTTCGAGACACTCCGTGTCTATCACTTGTTTATTGAAAATCCTGCCAATGACAGAGATTTAAGCCTAGTAATTAATCTATTCGAAGAAAACCCCTAAAAATGTTGAAATCATTTTATTTTAAAGTAAAATGTAATTACAGACACCAGACAAGAGCTCTCGTTCTCAATCAAGATTAAGGCTTAAGACTTTGAGTCAGTAGACGATACAAAATTATAATTCAATGCCTCCATCACAGCGGCTGCGTCGCCAAGATCAAACCTGTATTTAATTAATGTTCTCAGTCGCTACGGCTTGCGACTCTTACATCACACTGTTTACACTTCTGTAAACTGTAATTTGAAATCATTGTCATTCTTAAGATATATAAAGGCTTTGAAGGTACATGTATACACTTTTATACCAAAGCCCCAGCCACTGTTGAGGCATTATCTATAAATAAATTAAAATGATTTATTAAAAAAGGCTCTGTCGTAAACTCTACTGCACCACAGCTGAATATCTCAGAGATCGGACTAGATTATGATTATTTTATAGCAATAGTAATGACAGTAAAATATTGTATATTTTATTAAAAAGAGCGCAAAAAAAGAATGCTGGTAGAGTTTCTTGCGCCGCTTCTATCTCAGAGCGCCATTTGTTTTCGAAGCGGTAGTAGTATCTAGTATATTAGAAATTACATCAAAAAGTATTCCAAAGGTACCAATTTTAAGAAGATAAATGCATTTTTATTTATATCGCTGAAATGTAGAGCGATTTATGTATTCTACATACTCACGAGTAACTTCCCACAACTCATCTAATGTGCTCCTATTTTAAGTATAAACCAGCCAGGTTTCAAGCCTCTTTCAGTTATTTATAGGTGAATGGTCTGAATTTCTAAAACTATCATATTTTCGGAGCTTGTGAGAATATCATACAAGAAACTTATGAACATTGAATATTGGGGGTCTAAATGGTGCTTCCTGGATGAGACGCAAGAGCCTTAGCTACCATTGCGTCAATGGCCTTCGCATAATTTAATGATTGCAACAAAATTAGTCACCATACTATCGAATATGATATTATCAATATTTCCATTTTAAAGAAGAGAGAGGGTTGCAATAGAGCCCGTTGGTTACCCTTCGGCGACGGAACCATAAAAATTATGTAACATGACCCTTACAATAATACACTTATCATTGCGAGGCTTAAGATAGAACGTCTCATGTATGTCATAATACCAGCACCCTCAACTTTCAAACCAGTACAGAGCACTGTAAGTGTACTGATATTTTTGTAATAGAAATAATATGCGAGGGTGGTTTGTTCTAACGTTCCATTTATACGTTTGAAAAAAGGATCTAAACCTAGTATACCAGTAGACTTATTTATTAATTTATATTAAAATGCAGAATTGGAGTTAACCTCAGCATAATACTGATCATACCCATAGGTGATATGATCAGCGCTGGTCTTCCGGAGAACCGCAGGTAGTCAAGTGGATTGACATTGTACATACAGGTTATACATATAAAAAATTTAACAAAAAAACAACCGACTTCAAAAACACTATTCCAAAGCAATAGATATAATAAGCAATAAAAAGTGTAGAAATAATTGCGTATTTTTATACAATCTAATTCTAGTTAAGATTATTGTAATTTTGAAGTCGGTTGTTTTGTTGTATTTTTTTTTTTGAGTCTTAGTGAATTTGAAGTACACTTATTAACAACTTGTCTAAATATGTGCAGATATACTAAATTTTTCAATGCAGCAATGAACGTAAGCGCTTAATTGGAGCGTACCGTTACTTTGCCATGGATTCCATAATCACAACCTAACCAAACTCTCACCAAACTATCTTTGAAGTATATCCTTTCCAATAAAAAAAGAATCATCGAAATCGGTTGGCGTGATATTAAGCTATTCGTAAATTTTTCATTAAATTTGCTATACGTATGTGTAGCAAATTTAAGCCTTTTATGATTTTTCTCATGGATGATCTGGACCAAATTACAATGGGACCATACGGGAAGCACCAAATAAAAATGTATATTAAAAAGAATTATAGAAATCGGTTCACCCAGTCGAAACCATAAAAAAAACACCGACGAATTAACAACCTCCTCCTTTTTGAAGTCGGTTAAAAAAGGGTTACCATACTAAAATAATAATATCATAATAAAAATAAAACAAAATTTACATAAAAATATCGTGACCTAACCCAATTTAAGATGTAAGTAATAATATTAAGAACAATAGTAAAAAAAAGAAAGAAGAAAGAAATGAGCGTGGCACAAGGTTTATACAATTCGCGGCAGTTAATGGTCTTACCATTACGAACAGTATGTTTAAACACCATCACAGAAGACTCTACACGTGGATTTCACCAGACGGGCATTACCGAAATCAAATCGACTATATACTGATCAGGTCAAGATGGAAATCATCCGTTAAAAACACCGTTACTAGGCCGGGCGCAGATTGTGGTACAGATCACCAGTTGCTGGAGGCAGAAGTTAAGGTAAAACTAAAGGCCGCGAGATCCACTGAGAAACGCACTCGTATAAGTGTCGTGGACTGCGAAAAATTTTCCAAAAGTGTAGAGGAACAGAAACACAACTGGGTAAACCAGAAACCTGATCAGTGTACAGTAGATGAGGTCTGGTCTCAAGCCAAATCGATTATAATAGATTCCGCAAAATCTGCTGACCGAACGAAGGACGTGACGACAAAACGCCAACGTTGGATGACGGACGAGACTCTCGCGCTTGTCGAAAAAAGACGTGTTTTAAAAGTTACTGGGGCTGACATTACGCAGCAGAACCGTCTAAGTTGCCGAATTCAAGCGGCTTGTCGTCGTGATAAAAATAGGTTTCTTCAAAATATATGTACCGAAATACAAATCCATGGCGAAAAGCATGAAACCAAAGACCTTCACAAGAAGATTCGTGAAATTACAAAAAAGTTCAGTTCTAAAACATGGACCATCGACAACTCGGAGGGAAAGGTTGTGACTGAATTGGAAAATACTCTGAAAGTCTGGAAGAATTTCTGCCAGTCGCTCTTCTTTGACCCTGATTCGCGCAGCTATATCTCCACTGAACCGGAAGATCAGGACTTGGAACCTCTTATTCTTAGAGAAGAAGTTAAAGCTGCAATCAACCATCTAAAAGGAGGGAAGGCAGTTGGAAATGACTGTATTCCAATAGAGACAATCAGATGTTGCGGAGATTTCGGAGTAGATATGTTTCACACCATATGTAACAAAATTTGGGTGAGCGGAATGTGGCCGAAGGAATGGACGCACTCTGTTTTCATACCATTACACAAAAAGGGGTCTACAACGAAATGCAATAACTATCGTCTTAAAGTGCTCATACCACATGCCAGCAAAATTTTACTCCATATAGTAAACGAAAGACTGAAGGCTTATATTCTGAAGGAAATAGCACCAGAGCAAGCCGGTTTCGTAAAGGGCAAAGGTACACGAGAACAGATCCTAATTGTGAGACAAATAATAGAGAAAACAAAGGAATTCAACAGACCGACTTTCATATGCTTCGTTGATTTCCAAAAGGCATTTGATTCTGTTGAATGGCCACAACTATGGAAGATCCTCATAGAGATGGGAGTGCCCAAGCACTTGGTGCAAATCCTCAGAGCCCTTTATGAACATGGTTCCGCTTCAGTCAAGGTGGATAATGTCACGTCCGACCCACTTCATCCCTCTGCAGGAGTCAGGCAGGGCTGCTCTTCTGTTCAATATTTATACGGAGCACATTATGAGGATAGCTCTAGAAGATTGGACAGATGGCATACCAATTGGCGGCAAAAACATATCCAATCTCCGATATGCCGACGACACCACGTTAATAGCGACAAGTAAGGAAAACATTGCTGAATTATTACATCGTATCGAGCATACCAGCCTCCAGTATGGCCTTAAAATAAACCGGCAGAAAACAAAAATGATGATTGTCGATCGAAGTCAAAACAATGCACCAGATATAGTCGAGATTGCTAATTGCGAGGTTGTACAGTCATACATATACTTAGGATCACTGGTCGCTAATACTGGTGGCTCGGAAGACGAAATTAGAAGGCGAATGGCTATTACCAGATCTGCAATGCAGAAGTTGACGAGGATATGGCGGGACAGGAATATCACCAAAGCTACTAAAGTTCAGTTAGTAAGATCTCTAGTGTTTCCCATACTACTATATGGTGCCGAAACATGGACAGTCAAAGAACGAGAGAGACAAAGGATTGACGCACTAGAAATGTGGTGTTGGAGACGAATGCTACGAGTATCTTGGACACAACGCCGCACAAACGTCTCGATACTTGAAGAGCTCAAGGTGAAAGAAAGGCTTTCATCTATAGTCAGAGCCCGTATCCTCAGATACTTCGGACATATCACGCGACGTGGAGAGCATGCCATAGAGAGACGTGTTGTTCAGGGAAGGGTCAACGGCAGTAGGTCAAGAGGACGCTCCCCTATGCGCTGGACAGACCAGATCAAAGCCTTAACCAATACTCCCCTCAACACATGTGCCAGAGAAGCAATAGCCAGGGATAACTGGCGTAGAATCGTTCGTCGTTCGACGTGACCACGACTGCTCTGTCAAGAGTAATCCGACGAAGAAGAAGTAAAAAAAAATATAATAACAAGTGAGTACTAATTGAGTGATCGAAAGAGTTCTAATTCTATTATATAGTGTGATATTAATAAGAATCTTTAAAAATAACTCATGACAATTACAGGTCGTCTAATGTATTTTTAAATAGTACTTGCACCAGTCTGTCTGAAATTTAAAATAACAAGAATACTCACCCATTTTCCTGTATTCATTGCTAAAAGCATATTATAATAAATGAGTATCTCTTTGTCACAAATCGAATTAAATCTTATATATAAAATTCTCGTGTCACAATGTTCGTTCCCGTACTCCTCCGAAACGGCTTGACCGATCCTCATGAAATTTTGTGAGCACATTGAGTAGGTCTGAGAATCGGCCAACATCTATTTTTCATACCCCTAAGTAATAAGGGTTGTTCACCCTTAAATTTTTTTTTTAATTTTTGGATGAAATTTTTTGTTTTTAGTTTTTTATAATGTGGCATTAAAAAATACATACAAATTCAAATTTTCACCCATCTACGATCAACAGTTACTTTTGTATCGCTATTTTAATATCTGCAATACAACGATTGCTGGGTCAGCTAGTAATTTATAAATGTAAAAGACATTCATTGAATATATATGTTTTTTTTACTAAATATAAGAAGAATATCTTGTTAGTTATTACAATAATAATAATAATGAATATTCTGCTTTCCATCCAAAGCTTTGTGTTTTTCGAACATTCGACATCAAACGAAAGCTATTCATTAGTTCGAGATTTTATAAATCTTCCCTCATTCAAGCTGCAGTAAAGTTACGTGGCAAGTACAATTTTTAAAATGTCTAGTATAATACGATTGCTAATAATATATGCCCCATGAATAATATGTGATATCAAAACATTTTTTTTTATTTTGAGATCTACCAGATCATATTATAATGAGGAATTCGATTGCAATAATACTTTGCTTAAAGTTAGGAGCATCAGAAATAGTAAGAATTGTATCAGAAATAGGTTTATTTATGGTAAAAACTGACGAGACAGGCTCATTACTCCTCATTACTCATGAATTAAGAGCGGTTCAAATCTTCGACGATCAAGTCATCTCCTATCGGCTTGATTATTTGTAGTTGCGTAGTGATATGTTTTCTCTTTGAGTCTTCCACCACATTAGCACAGTTAGTGCTTAGAGGAGTTGGTATCAACAACCGAATCCCTCCACCGGACATTTCGTCAAAATTGACATTCCACCTGCATCATGTTGACGTCTGGCATTCTACAACCATGTGGTTAGCAAGGAATTTCGTCACATAAACACTTTGTGGAATCAAATACCGGCTGCTGTTTTCCCGAAAAATATAGGTATTCCACTTTAAAGGCCGGCAACGCATCGCTTGACCCATGGTTTGCTAATGTTGCCCATTAGCCTAATGTTATGTAAAGAAGATGCACTCACTGAGGATTCTTAATTGAAACTGACGTGCTGATCAGCATCGCAATTTTGTATCGCATTTGAATACCTTAGATGTTAAGAATTCAACGAAATAAATGCACGACATTATTACTATCTCAATATACAGATAAAATAAATGAAGCTCTTAATGCCACAAAGCATGTATAAGCTCTATTTCCCGACTTTTCACGTGCATTTGATATATTAAATCATAAAAGGCTAATTAATAAACTTTATAATACTGGCCCATTGTTAAAATGGTGTGAAAGTTACCTACTAAATAAATCGTACTGTGTCAAGGTAAACGAAAGCTACAGCAAGACTGAGGCAGCCGACGTGGGAATAGCACAGGGATCTGTGTTCGGTCCTCTCTACTTCATTGCCTATATGAATGACATGAACAATGTCCTGAGTCTCTGTACCTCATTTTAGTACGCAAACGACACATGTCTACTTTTATCTGATAAAGACCTATCTGATGCGTTCATAAAAATGCAAGTAGATCTAGATAAAGGTGAACAAATGGTGTCATGGCAATGAATTATTTCTAAATGCGGGCAAAACCAAATTTATACACATTTGCTCACCATATATTAAAACCCAGTATTCCAACGGAGAAAGGTTGATAGCTCACGAACATGCTTACACGAGAATAGTAGTGTATGCCAATACCAATAATGTCAATTATGTGAAAATTTTGACCAACGTTTACATTATTAAAGACAGGACAGACCACTAAAGGTGAAATTTATGCTTTATAACACCCTCGCTTACTCAATAATAAGATATGGTAATACCTATTCTCAAATTTAAAAAGAGAATTCTAAAAAGTATTGTACCACGAAATATAACAGAAAAATACAAGGACAATGCACTGTTTTCTTTAATAAGAAAATACAGACATACATCACAACAATCAAACTCGTCTAAAATCTAACAAAAGACTAGAGACAGTTAGTGCTAGGAATACATAATATGGTGAAAGAATCACAATTGTTCCAAGGCTATTAAATAATTTAAATACCTCTTTTATTGATAGCATTTGAAACACAAATTAAAAATATTTTAAAACAACAACCTGTAGATGGCTTGTGAAGCTGAACACTGAGCCGGTACCATTGTTTGCTCGGCGGATTAGTATGATCGTTTGCAAACAAGAATTGAAACCATTTTAATAATACGTCTTTGTTTGTTTTTTTTTTTTGGGTAAATATATTTTTTTGTTAAAATTTTTTATTTTATTTTTTTTTTTTTTTTTGGAGGGTCCGTAGCTACTACGTAAGTCGGTACTGGCAAGGAGCCGATCTAATTCCTAGCCAACAGTGTTTGAAGCGTTTAAGCAAAAAGCATCATATATCGTGAACTATATCGTTTCTATTCTCATTAATTAATTATTTTGTTTTAATGTCGCAATGTAGAACCTACGGCACTGCACACAGGCCCAAGTGGTTTATGGGTGCTTTTATATTGTAATATTTTTCTTTATGTTCCTTAAAATAAATATTTAAGAAAAAGTCTTACTAGCCCAGTAAATTCAAAAAAATAATATAGCCGAATTGTTAGTGACCCTGACTACTAAGAGGTCCCGGGTTCGAATCCCGGTAGGTGCAATCATTTATACGATGAATATGGATGTTTGTTTCCGAGTCATGGATGTATATACGTATTTATGTATGTTTAAGTAATTATATTATATTAAATATATCGTTGTCTTGTACCCATAGTACAGGTTATGCCTAGTTTGGGGCATGATAATTTGTGTAAAAGTGTGTCAATATTATATTATTCACCAGCAACCGCGCCCTTCAAATCGAATACACAATCACAATAATACTTGCAAATGACTGCTTCAGCCAACAACCCTCATCCTAAGCAAACAAAATAATAGCAAATATTGTTATGTCACATATCGAAACAGCATTTACAGTTTACTCATACATTAGTATGTCTGTTTGCGTTCTTCTTATAAAATAAATAAATATTGATACCTGTCAATCCACACTTCATGATACATTACTCGATCGATTTAAATAACAAATACACACGGACACGTGCAGAAAAATTTGCAATAGCTTAAAATTCCGGCCGTTTACAAAACGAAAATTTAGTCGTTACGGGTACAAATGGTTTTCGCATCTTACCGCGACATTCCGTTACATACACAAAAGTGATCATGAAAGTACAATTGTCTCGATTCTAATGCTTTAACAAAACGACGGAGACTCTCTAATCTGTTGGAGTTATTTCATGAATAATTTGGAGATGTTTAAATCTCAGACTAACTGATACAGACAGAGTGATATTGGCCGGTCTTTGCTATTCTGACTATTCGTGTATTATTATTAAAAAAATATGGAAAAATCAATACAAAAATGAATATTATGGAGCTTAGAGTGGTCCGGAACTAGTTAGTACTTACACCATAAAACCGTGAGGAAGGGCGATTTAAATATATACAGTTAGTAATGTCTCACGAAAGTTTCAATAATTGGATCTTCTCTCGAAGTTTCATAGTAATTAAGTTAATGTTTTAATCAATGATTAGTTTTTACGTAGATCGGTTGTGCGAGAAAGAAGGAGAGAGTTTTGATGATCACAAAGAGAACAAATATTATGGTTCTAGCTATAAATAAAAAATTTCATTAATTTCAAAGATAAATAACAAATAATACTTGCTTAATCAAATAAGAGATAAAAATGAAAACAAAATTTACAAGTATCGCTCAATTTAAACAAATCTTAAAACTGTATGTACGGTTGCGTGTGTGTGTATGTGTGTGAGTGTTAGGGAGTGAGTGTGTGTAATAATGTGGATAACTACTGTGTGAATTAAAAGATGTAGTTTCATGTTCGTCGAAGGTGCTAAGCGTGTTTCAAGTTTTCACTTTAGGTAATTTATACGTCTAGATAGACTGTCAAAAACTGTGAAAACGTCAGTTCACTTCACTGGTAACCTCTAACCGATTTTTAACAATGCACGCACACTAACACAAAGGCACATACAAATCGCGAGTGCAGACGTAGCTTTTCAATAAAACACTATTTAAAGGATTAAAACGCCTGTAATTGTAAATTTGTTTTTACATTACATTTTTGCGTAAACGTTACATTTTTATTATTTTTTTAGCTAACCCAACGTTTCAAGACGTTTCAAGATCTCATTTTCAGGGCGACTGCAGATGAAATGAGTCAAGATAGCATTTGTTATAGGTAGTTGTCGTAATGAAGTTTAGTGCCATTTATTGCCTCGGAGGTAAACAGCAAATGCCACCGCGTTTTAACCCTTTAGAAAGTGTTATACACTCTCGTTAGTCAAAGAAAATACTATGTGCAAGACGTAGCTTGTCACGCACACAAAAGTAATAATACTAAAGACATATAAATTTTCTAAGGTTTTCACTTTAATAATCTATGTTTGTCCCTTATATACTTGCAATGCTCGGCAACGTAACAACCTGACACTTTTTACGCGATGATTGTGTCGTACATATCTGAAGTACTCGATCGAAGTCCCATCATCAATGGATAAGTGATAAAACCACCAAAATTCTCATACGATTCATCTGACGTAGAACTTATGCTATGACTAATAACTCGTTGGTTACCAGCATAAAAAATCTAAGCTAAATGTTCGTTCAAATATGTTGTAGAGCGGTTTATTAGTTTATGTAAATCTTTCATAGTTTACGATGCAAATTGAAAAAGTTTCATTGGACTGCAGTAAGTAGACTACTGTTGTTATGACCTCATTTTATCTTATTCACTAAAATTCAAATGTAATTTATTCCAACTGAATAAATCTTGGTTGGCTTTGAATAGACATTTGGTATACTTAATGTCATAATTTTTTTTATGTCACCACTTGTTTAGCGAGGTGTATGCGGTTTTTGAAAGTTGTGTAGAAATGTATAAGCGCATGCGTGCATGTAGTCATATAATAATATTAAAAATGAAAATATGTTATGGCGAAACAATAGACAGACATACCTGAAGTTCTGAGGAAGAGATGGACTGCAGCTGGGGCCCCCGCTAATCCTCTAGGAACTCCTGGTGCTAAAGTGTGTGTCGGGTTGGTATTTGGTGAATGAATGCATTACACCGAGTACCTTGATGCGATGCGTATATTCCATTGAATACTGATAAATTATTTATTTACCGGCGCGAGATTCAAATGGCATTAGATCAGCCAATCTGATACTAATGCGTCTATTGTCTATAGTTATCTCTCTATTTCTACAGGAACTATCTACACTATAGTTTGCCATAGCAAACATTACAATAAAGAGAATAGACGATTGCACAATTGTGGCATAAGCAACTAAGTGTATCGTCCCGAAAACAATACCCAAGGAAGTTTCTGTTCTTCTTCCTGTGCAAAGAAGCCACCCACAGGGGGAGGCCGGCTAGATTATGGATACCACAACGGTGCCTATATCTGTCGTGAAGCAGTAGTGTGAAAACATTACTGTGTTTCGGTCTGAAGGGAGCCGTAGCTAGTGAAATTACTGGGCAAATGAGACTTAACATCTTATGTCTCAAGGTGACGAGCGCAATTGTAGTCCGCTCAGGATTCTTGAAAAACCCAAAAATTCTGAGCGGCACTGCATTGTAATGGGTAGGGCGTATCAATTACCATCAGCTAAACGTCCTGCTCGTTTCGTCCCTTATTTTCATTAAACAAAAATGTTGTAAAACTTGTCAGATTATGTTAATGCAAGCAAGCATCTTTCAAGTAAAGTCTCATTACTTGCAATACATTACTATTTTATATATCACCTTTAACACAACATTTATGTTTACTTCTAACGAAATGATGTTCGTTCCTAAAAACTTTTATTTCGTTCACTATACAGAGACACCCACACACACTCGCAGAAATACCACGCCTTGTTATAAATATTGTAAAATACAATAATGAGTTAATAGAAGAATTTTTTACAATATTATTATTATAACCTACCTTAATAAATCAATGTAGTACATATTACACCAAAGATTTTATTGTTAACTACACACATTTATATTTCTCTAATATGAATTTACAAAAGTACTATATATTTTCGGTACTAGTTTGTATAGTAGTCTCCGTCTATTTTACTTCCAAAGTCTGTGTATGAATTAATGTTAACATTGTTGAAGGGTTGTAGACAAGATCAAGTTGATAATTTACAAATTGTCTGCCACATTTAGCCTACAGATATTTCACTATAAATTTATTCGAGAATATATATTATATTTCTTTGTGCACAATTTGTATAACTATTTATTTACTATACCGACCTGGGTTTTATATTTAAACCCAGGTCGGCAAAATGGAAATGGCAGTACAGTTTCATCTAAAAATAAGAATAATCCGATAGTATAGAGTATGAAATAAAAAAGATCGATATCCAAGAAATGGATAGTGACAGGACGTCAAAAAAAAAAGATGACACTATCCTGTGATTTCTGTGGTGCATGCGTAAATGGGCATCGGTGGTCATTAAAATCGGGTGACGATTAAAATCGTCGATAAAGGCGTTTTCGCGACAGTGATGACGGGTCTTTCACTCAGAGTAGGTAGTAGGATATCTTAAAAACCTATTTAAGGTTCTAAATAGCAGTCAAAAAGTTTTTAAATGTCAATAAATAATTTTAATTAGTATTAAATCTTACATTATTTCAAGTAGACATCGAATAAAAATTTCTATTCTTACTAACATAATATTTTTTTATATATTAGGAGGCAAACGGGCAAAAGACACACATGATGGTAAGCGGCAACCGCCCATAGATATCCACAGGGTTCAAAGATGCGTCGGCCTTTAAGGGGGAAGAAGATGCACTATGTTTAAAGGTCCCAGAGTCATATCGATTCGGGATGGTAATTAATTCAACAAAGTAGCTGTGCCGAGGCAAGAAGTTCCTCGTAATACGATTGGTAGTGGAATGGCAGACGTCAATATGATGCTGGAAACAGCCATGTTTCAATCGACCTCAAAAAGGAGGAATTTTACAATAACACTGTATGTTTTATCCGTTAAGGGTGTTATTTTGATACGCGTTGCTTAGATTGAATTCATGCTGTTATGTTTAATCTATGAGTAATTGAGGGACTTTCTTTCATTTAACAGGTATACATATAACGTTTTTGGTTTCTTGAAAAAAGAATTAAAGGTTATTATTAAACCAAAGTCACCGACAAAGGCCAAATGTAGGGCAAATAGTTCGACGGACAGATGGCCGGTGGGGCGGAAAAGTCATTGAATGGCGACCACGTCCCGGAAGACGTAGTGTTGGTAGGCCTTACTCAAGATGATGGCGATATGGTTTAGATCGTCGGAATACGTTGGATGAGGCCTTTATCCAGCAGTGGACGTCTTTCGGCTGCTGATGGTAATGATGATGATTATACATGAGATGACGAAATGGTTAAGGAATTTAACAAACCAATTTAATGGGAATTATAATAGTACATTGAACTGATCTGGTGACGGAGCTGGAAGGTAGGTATCGTAATAAAAAAGCCATAGTTTTCACAATCTTTTTGTACTTATTTAAATTATCATGAAACTAACGCTTTCTTTAAACAATATTATAAATTCCCGTTCTTAAGACTGGAATGATACTATTCCGCGTTACAATTAACTCTATCTTTATATATTTTCTCAGTGGGAAGATTCTTTGAACAGGATGTCGGCTAGGTGGGTTCCACGGCGGCACCTTTGTCTGCCGTGAAGCAGCAATGTGCAAGACTATTTGGGAAGACCAGTTCTTCAACCACTTGAAATACGTCAGTCACAAAAGATATAATAAGATTATATAGTTAACAGTGGCTATCATAATAGATAACATTGGTCTTAATAACTAATAAAGCCACTTTACAAACCCTAACCATACACACTTATTGTGTTTTGGTTTGAGGGGCGCCGTAACTAGTAAAATTACTGGGCGAATGAGTAAAGTTACGAGCTCAAACTAAAATAATTTTGGTTTTTTCAAGAATCCTACTGCCTTGCACTAGCCAGGGCGTATTACTTTGTATCATGTGAAGGTCTTGCCGGTCTCGTCACATTTTCTCATAAATATCTATGTAACCTACTCATTTATTAATTTAAAAAAATGTTTAATTCGTAATTTATTCTATATAATACCTAAAATTAATTATTGCTGTGCATGCTGTGTATATTTGTAAGTAAACACTACATTAAGTTCCTAGTTTTTCGTTCTAATTTTTATATTGTGTGTATTATTGTATAAGTGATTATAAAATAACCTTATAAATAAATAAATATCTCAGGAAGGAATCTGTGGTAAATAAAATTATAAACAACCTTGTAAAATTGTGATGATCGCCGCCCGTACTCCCTTGAAATACTTATTAAGAGCAATTTAGGAAATACAGAGCTCAACTAGATTGAAATATTTTTACGTATTAATCCGATCGTAGATGAAAACAAATATGAAACGAAAATATCAATAAAACACGTAACATAAGCTCTTTCAGTGCTCGCTTATCACGAAGAGTTGTCCGAAATTCTGTGTTCTGTATTTCAGTACATCGGATTGGGTTTTGTGCTCGAAAACAAAATAGAGAAATACACCCGTGTCAATGCCATATGGGAGAATATTCAGAAAGCATACTGCGAAAAATCGAACGTCAGTATTGTGTTCAAAGTAAAACAGTTCCGCTATTTGCAATTTGATTTCTGTCTTTTGATTTGTAATTCAATGGAAATTCACTCTTCATTTTACTCTATCATTCCGTTACCTAGAATTGAACTACAATTTACATTAATATATTTAATATTATAAGTATACCTTACCTGATAAGTACCTATCTGTCGTATTGCTAATTTAATTAAAATTAAAGTTAATGCAACTAAAAAACTACGGTTTGAAATGTAGAGCTGCCACAAAGCGCGTGGCCCCCATGGTAGTCTTAAGCCGCCGCGCGTTACGTACGCCAAGGTCAACGGGCTCGGGTTACAATAAGATTTATTGCTTTTGAAGTGTTTCGGCTTGTTTATAAAAACGAACGTCAATGCTTTTGTTATTAAACATGCTAGTGCTTTGTTAGATAACATAAACAATAGATACTGCGTAATTTAAACAAATTTCGTTTAAAGTAGGGCATGCATTTTTTATGATTTGCACCAAACCAATATTTTGGAAATAACTACCGATCTAACAATAAAGTCTTATAATTCCAGAACTATTTCCAGGGTGGTCTGGCAATATGCTAGTGGCTATTATATAAGTTCTAGCTTACTAATTCAACACATGAATAAGTTTCAATGATGCCCTTAGATCGCAAACGGGCATTCCCTCTCTGAACTATGCTTCATACCGTATTGAGAACTATAAATTATGCTAAAGCAGACGTTCCCTCAAGAGAACTACGAACTAGCAAGCTTGAATAATGCTCGTAATTTTTTATTAAGTAAATTAATTCTGGACATTCAAATCTGCGGAGTGGTTGTTTTGATTTTAATCTGTGAATCTTGCCTGTAAACGTTAAATTACTAAAACGTACATAGTTGATGTAAGGTGGTTCTTTAGAAGATGTATATATAAATAGGTGAACAGGCAAGATGCTCACGTGATGGGATATGAAAAAGAAACCCCCCAAGGACATCCGTAATAGATCCTCTAGGTCAAGAGATACGTAGCCAGCCTTTAAGGTTATGCTCTATGCGAAAGAGGTCACTTGTTGAATCCAACTCGGCTGGGCAGCGTTTGGGAAGCTCCGTAAAATTTTCTCGTTCCAAATACCACAGTGTCTGAATACGAAGGTTTTCAACCAGTATGTGTTGCCAGTGATGACTTACGGTACGCAGACGTGGTCGCTAACTATTTCCCTGATGAATGCTCATTGTCGCTCAGAGGGCAATGGAGAGAGCTATGCTCGGAGTTTCCCTTCGAGATCGAAAAAGAAATGAGGAGACCCGTAGGAGAATCAATGTCACTGATGTCATGTAGCCCATATGATTGCGAAACTGAAGTGGCAATGGGCAGGGCGCATAGCTCGATGGGAAGATGGCTGGCGGAGCAGTAAACTTCCGAATGGCAACCACGTACCGGAAGAAGCAGTGTTGGTAGGCCCCACATAAGATAGTCCGCCGATCTGGTCAAGATGGCCGGAATACATTGAGTGAGGGTAGCGCAGGTTCAATCGTCGTGTAGATCTTTGGAGGAGGCCTTTGTCCTACAGTGGACGTCTTCTGGCTGATGATTATGATGACGGTGATGCTCTATGGAAAGTGAATTCATGCATTACTTGTGAATTATTGGTTGTTGCATAAATTAGTCTCAAGGAGACGAGCGCAATTGAATTGCCGCTCAGAAATTTTGGTTTTCTCAAGAATCAATTCAATGACATCAAAAAGAATTCTTTAATGATATCAAAAAAAACTCGAAAGAATCAAGTTTGAGAAAATTTATACCTTTTATGCCTTTTAATCCTGATCGTCATTGCATTCTATCAGCTGAATGTCCTGCTCGTCTCGTCCCTTAGTGTCATAAAAATATATGTCTGCCATCTAAACATATTCTGAAAGTTTGACTGCAGTAACAAGTCATTGTTTTCTTGACTTAGAAAGAGTGCTTGAAATTATTTTTAGTTTATTTTTCAATATTTTAAACTCGACACATTTACAATTTTATTACATGAAAAGCAAAACGCAACGTAAGCCGTGACAAAATTTGGTTCATTTAATATAGCGTTTTCAATCGGGGAATTTTGATGTCAATGATGCACTTGGCGGTCTGGTCATCCTGTTATTAATAAAATACAACATGACTGAAGACCTGGTAATTGACCACACAACAATTTGACTAATTTGATAAAAAGCTACCTAAAAGTTCTCTGAGGGAAATCTAATGTGCCGTGTGCTCATTTGCGATTCCTTGTTGAGACTTAATGAAACGGAACCGTTTCTGAAGAATGGATAACTGGTGTTAAAAATTGGACCACGTACGACAGGATAGTACTGAAAAAGATTGGTCAGACAGAGGCAATACTGGTTTAACTTGCAGTATGCTGTGTGTATGGTGGGATTGGAAGAGCATTGTTCATTATGAACTTTTACCGAGAGAACCATGGATTCAGATATCTATTTCCAACAACTGTTGAGATTTAAGTAAGAAAATGAGAGAAATCTGCCGAAATCGATGAATAGAAAGACTGTGGTATGTCATCAAGATAAGTCTTGCTATACCACCCACGTTTTAAGTCACTCAGCAGAGACTGATGAATGGAGGAATGGAGGTGTTGATGCATCCGGAACATAGCTCTGAAATGCACCTTTAGATTTTCAACTGTTTCGGTTTCTTCAAATATTCTAGGGCGGTCAGGATAATATTAGGAAAGGACTGCCAAGGCTACTTGTCGCGTTTCTTTGATCAGAATATAGATTAGCTTTCAGAAATTAGATTATCAAACAGGATCAGACAAACTATTAAACATTGATTAAACTCGTATTTTAATATCAATAACGAACAAAATTTAATATTATGTATGTAGCAACAAGTTTTTATATATACTATATACTGTATTATTATATATTATATTATTGTATTATTATATATTATATACTGTATTATATATACTTTTTATAGAATAATATACTGTATTATACTATAAAAAGACGCATTTATTATCCGTAGATCAAGCTTTTACGTAAAAATAAAATTATTATTATGGTTTTCGTTTCCTCGTTTGTAAAACTCAACTTATCAAAGTAGTACCATAAATAACCATTAACATACTCACACTTTGCAAAACAATATGGAAGTCTAATAGAGAAGAAACGATAAATTTAGTGAACAACAACATTCTAAGGAACGTAAGCACTCGCTTATATAATTGTGTTATGGGCGTTACGGAAATAGTGTGTCAAGATGCTGCTTGTATGTGTGGTCACGCGTGCTGGTGAAGAGGGGAGGAGGAGGCGACAAGGGGTGGAGAGGGTTGCAAGTGGCACGCTTCGGGAGAGGAAGGTTAACCGACTCTCTGATTCAAAACAATGCCATACGTTAGAAGGATTAGGTCAAATAGCTCTCTACAGATATATTGCAGAAGGTCAGTCATTCAATATTTTATTACTAAATTTAAAGGTTCTTTAACCGACTTCAAAAAAGGAGGAGGCTCTCAAATCGTCGGTATGTTTTTTAGTTTTGTTACCTCAGAACTTTCTACTGGGTTTGTGGGGTTGGGATTTTGATAATTATTTTTTTATTTGATGCTTCCCGTGTGGTCCATTGCAATTTGGTCCAGATCTGACACTGACATATCCATGAGAAAACCATAAAAGTCTTAAATTTCCTATAAGTATGTGCGCGACAAATTTGACACATGACCCATCTATACGCATAACAAGCCGTTCTTGAGTTATTAAAGGACTTACAGGCACATCGAAATTTCAACAACCATAGAGTTGGTGTCAGTGAGTCTTAAAACGTTAAAATAACTTAAAACACTCAGAGGCTAGAGGTTTATGAAGAAGTAATATGTTATATAAAGGCTTAGATTAAGGATTGTTCTCCGCTGCGCTACAACTAGATACCGCACTACCTAAGAACAATAGATTTTTATTATGGCAAATTTAATAAGATGCTTGTGTGCGTGGCATCTTGGCGCTCAATAATATCCTTGAAATTTTATAACTCACGCTTCGTGTTATTTTAAATAAAATACAAAATACTTACTTATGATAAGTGATCCCAGTAGGTGCAAGCATATAAATTATGATGAATATGGATGTTTGTTTCCGAGTCATGGATGTTTAAATGTATTTATGTATGTTTATATGAATTTATGTATGTTTAAGTAAGTATATTGTATTAAATATATCATAGTCTTGTAACCCATAACACAGGCTATATATGCTTAACTTGAGGCAAGATAATTTGTGTAAAAAGTGTGTCAATATTATATTATTATTATAATAATTATTATTATTATAGTGCGGCAACTAATACTAATAATTGAAACTAAAATGCCAGGTTGCGTAGTAAAACTTTGTAAAAATAATACTACAAGAAATAAGAAAGACTACTATGCGACTACACCTGCGGTATCTAGTTGGAGCGCAGCTGAGATTAGCGATCCTTAATCAATGTATAAAGGCTTTATATGATAACTAAAATTACAAACAAGCACAATTTTGATTCAATTTTCAAATTCCTGTCAAATGTCAAATGCGAGTACAGTGCTCCTAAAACTACCCAACATGCGTATGAAGTTCTCACTTCAAAACAATAAATCAAAGCAAACTGTATTTAATCATTAAATATTACTAAACAAATAAAACTAGTCGCTGCATCTCTTGATATAAATAACACAAATAACAGTACATAAAAAAATTGTCAGAGCATTTTAAAACTCCAAATAAAAACTAATCAATCATTCAAAACTTAAACACCCAAAATTTTCGAACCATTTCATTACTTAATTAGGAATCTGTCATCAGCAACTGCCCAATATTCAGCCTCGTCATTAAGTAGATTTCACCAATGTTATACGATTATATTGTATATATATATATATGTAATATATTGTATTTTTCGAACTCAACGTGTTTTAAAGCTAGTAAGGATACTTCCTTAGTTGTATTTACTTAGTAGTATTTATTCGTTGGTAAATTTTTATTTGCCAATAATATCATACTATGGGGTAACAGTGAACATGCACACAAACGTTTTATATTACAGAAAAATACATTCGTGTAGTTGAAAATATTAAACAAAGAGAAAACTGCAAACCTCACTTTCACCATAATTTTGTAACATTCCCCATGCTTACATAATATACTAGAAATAAGTTAATTTGTAAGAAACCACGGAATTTTGTACACCAAAATCATAGAGGCGCTCTGGCGCAACAAACAAATAAATATTATGATAATACTTTAAAAAAAAAACAAATTAGGTTCTTGACGTCTTGCTGAAATGATGACGATGAAGTAAATAATATATAAACACCAACATCTTCGTCGTGTTTTCCCTTCCACGTCAAGGTCGACTTCTTCTTCAAGGTACTCCTAATTATTTTTCATTATTTTAGGTCTCTGACCAATCTAGTTCAGGTGGCTCTCACTGTTAACCTCAGCTCATCCTCCCATCTTTAAGAATTTCTTCCTGTTTCTGCTGATTTGATACCAATGCATTATTGCTTTGCACCATTTATCCATCCCTCTTAATGTATGTTCAGTCCACCTCCTTTTTACTTTCCGCAATCGGCAGTGCGCCAGGGCACTAGATTTTTCAGATACACCAAAACCGAGAGTGCAGTTTTAATGACTGTTAGGACACGAAACTTATTTACATCGTACGCGGCAAAACTAAGACTGCTCGATAAATTGTCAATATGAAATCCCCGTTGGAGTTCGGCGTCTAACGCTATTTCAAGAAAAACAGCGGTATAAAGTACCTATATCTAATTTCTGTTTATTAGGCTGTATTGGCACTTGCTTAACATTATATAAAATTAATTTAAAGTACTTTGTTTTTTTACCATTAAGTATTTAGCTTCAAATCAATGCAATACAATTTAGTTATAGCATTGTTAACATCATAAAAAAATATTAAACAACAGTGTATTTGATACATTAGTGATGCATCATCAACAAAGAACACAATTCGATTTATATATTTAGCAATATATATTATATATCAATAATATCCTAAAATTGAGCCCTGTGGAACCCCCATTTTAAGGATTGATCCAGCGGTCCACTTTCCATTCACGTCCACTTTTTGTTGTCTACAATTTAAGTAAGTAAACATGATCAAATACTTCTTTTTCTATTCTGATACCGTAATAATGAAGTATACGTAATGGATTTAATCTAGCTCTAATTTCTAAGGTAATCGAGTTAGTCGGAAATAGTAAATAAATAGTTATCCCAAGTCTTGAGGATGCAAATAAACAGAAACTAGTTTTAATCTCGTGTACGCGACTTGCGGCACCTCGCTCAACTGCAAGTGACGCCCGCAAGAATTTTCAATTAAACGATCCACAAATGAGTTCCCGATCGACCCACCACGATACCCACGCGCACCCCAGGGTTATTGTTCTTATAGTAATAAAATTGTTTGACATTTGAACTTCGTATATCTATAGAAAGAGTAAAAGGTCATACTTAAATATAATTTTTCTTTCTGTATTCTACGTCTTGACAATCTTTCTTTTAACAATGATCCAATGTGCTGACTGAATATGACTGTATTTTGGTGTTTTTTTTGGAGAGGTATTTCAAGTGAGAAGTCTCTCACTCCTCGTCTACGAATCTTGTTTCTAGTACCTGAATACTTTGGTGTGGTGTGGTGCTACAACTGACTCTAAGAGTAGTAGACTGGTTGACTTCTTCACCTCCTGCAGACAAGAATTAGAATGCCCTACATATAAGTCGCCACTATTGAACATTTCTCAACTAACCAATGACTGAGATATTAATCTACATTTTACAAAACTAAACCTTATAACCTAAAACTGAATTGATGCGACATATATGCTTTTACTTTTATTGGCAATTAGCCAATTGTAATGGAAACTGTAAACGCTGTAAACATAATATCAATTTGCCTAATCTAAACAACGGCTCTTATAAATCTTCTGCATAAATTTTAAGTATTTGTCCAGTCCTAATATGTTTGTCATCTATAAATACGGGTGAGTCCTTGAAAAACTGAGAGTGCCGTACGGAACACTATTCCCTCACCAAGTTCTAACCATTATTTTGTTTATAAGATGCTTTATTTCGAATGCTCTTGTAGCGTGTTTCAATAGCTTTCAGATGCATTAACTCAAATCGTCTTATAATCAATCTTTTAATACACGGAAAATTATACGCATTATATATAGCGAGAAAAGTGTTATAGGTTATAACATATAGTAAGAGAAACAATTATTCAGATAATAAATTTTTGTGACAATGAGATAATACGCTAGGCTAAATTGAGTTTCGGAACGCACCGGATTGCATTGTTTATTTTTTTAACGCGGAGTAATTTCCGGATTTATGGTCACGGCCTCACGCGAGTTTTCACGTATCAATAGCGCCCTTTTCGTGCTGGAGAGGTGAAAAGTTTATTACACAACGCTTCGATCTCCTCAATGTTTGCTGTAGAAGAAAGTCCTTTGCATAAACCATGCTTCCTTTGATCACCTTAAAATACATAACACTATAACCAGATTACATAAACAATATAACGAGCTCCTAATTCATCGTGGATTTCATTCCAATCAAAGTCTTTCATCGACCTATCAACTTAGTTACGAAAATTCTCTTTATCAAATAAATTTTGCACACACTTTTTGAATTGTCCACAATTTGTAAAAGTTTATAACATGATTTAAATGTTTATTGCAGCTTTCAAAAGTGTTCTTTGTTCTTCATTTAAATTTATTATGACGCATCTTTTCTTAGTGACTGATTCCTAACTTTCTCTATGTGGCGTCGTAGCTCGAGAGTCCACCAAGTTTTATTTATTTAATTAAATTGCATTACATGCGACTTAGTTACTAAATAAAATTGTAGTACTAAATAATTATCACATGCACCTCGTAATAATGCATAGCAATGAACGACAGAGGGGCAGACATTCAAATATATTTTTCCTCTAGGTATTCATTAATAGAATAGTAACATTTTTCGAAAAGTAACTTTTTCAAAGAGCTTATGAATTTTTTAGTATTGGCTTGATTATTTATTTAAGTGTTCTGGTAACTTTTTATAAATTTTAACTGACATTAGGTAGGGACCGGAACTGTGTAATGTTAATTAAGAGTTAGTTTGCATAAGATTATTTTTATAGCGAGGTGTGTTGTGCCGGGGCACGTCAATGATTTTTGTTTATAGATTTGGGTGTTTTCTTACAAACTTACATATTTCGAATATATATGTGCACGGTAATGTAAGAATATTTAGATTTTGAAAATGAGGTTTGCAGTTTTCTCTTTGTTTAATATTTGCAAGCATACGAATACATTTTTTCTGTAAAATAAAGAGTTCGTGGGCATCTACGCTGTTACCCCACAGTATGACGCCGTAGTGCCGTAGCCACGCTTGTGCGTAGGCGTGGTAGGCTGTCACTGCCGTTTTTAAATTTGTAGATTTCTTTAATTCTCTTAAAGCGTATATAAATTGTGATAATTTTAATTTGTTTATTTTTGAATATGTGATTTAAAATTCACATTAGAATCTATATTTATACCTTTATAGTTTTATGGGTCATGCGATTTCGGATGGCTTGCGTAATTGTTAAGAAGGGTATAATACCCGAAGAGGGTGGGTTTGGATCCTGCAATGTCCATAACAAGCAATATACCTGATTGCAATTGCTTTGTGATCTGTATTAGTATAAATTAGTTATTTTAACCAAGGTAAGAAATGCTTGGAATTAAATTGGTGTTTTCAAATCCTATAGTCCTGACAGGTAACAGTATTATGTATTAAGAAATTAATTTGAAATACATTTTTAAAGTGATAAGCTTGTCATCATTACTAAATATTTATATTGGCTATTTTGTAACAAAGAAAGCAATGCTCCATTATATTACGTAACCATTATAAGGGCGCAAGTGATTATCACACATAAATCTAATTACATACACAAGTTGTATAATACTTCACAGTTATATTATATTAAGGCAATATACACGGAGCTTTTGGGATTTGCCAGATTACAGAGAATTAAACAGGATTATCAGATATTATTATAGATCTATTAAATTTAATTAATTGCAAATATTACATTATATAATATACTAGCTGCCCCGACAGACGTTGTTCTGTAGATAATAAAAAAATACTGTTTTATAGGAATTTGCCAATAAAATTTCTAAACATCAAGAAATATTTCGTAAAGAATGCTCCCTGTTGTTAGAATGAAATTGTTTCACAGCGGAACTGTCAAACCGTGCGTCACTAAATTCTGTCATAGAAAATATGTCCATACAAAACAAATATTGAAAATAAAAATATTTATGGGTCCCAAATCGAAATAAAAACTACCCTATCTCTCAAGTTGGACCAAACTGCACACCATGAAGTAATCACCATTAAAATCCGTTCATTAGTTTAGGAGTCCATTGAGGACAAACATTGTGACACGAGATTTATATATATTAAGATAAAATAAATATTGTTAGTATATATTATTGTATTGTATGTATGTACATATTGAAGGTTAATCCTCTAATCTGTATTAATTTATATTTAAGGCTTACAGTGGGACGCTACTTGCGTCGACACTCTGGCTCCTTCTCATGTCCAAGTTACGTCAGTTGGTGCTGGGGCTGCTGCTTCGACTGCCGAAGAC
>CATIXQ010000005.1:6956505-7003863 GCA_949711755.1 Leptidea juvernica
GGTAATGCTGCCAGTATTCTTGGTACGCTTCCACGTAATGATAGTTTTAATTTTATGTAGTCGTAGTATTGTAAATATAGTTATAAGATTTGTTTTGAATAAATTTAGTAAGGCTTACAGTATTTGCACGTATGAAATACACTTATTTTCAAATTACTTAAATTATGAAAACTTTAAAGAGACTTAATTTACTAAATAATTAAACCGACTGAACTCACGTCAAATCAATCTAAAAACCAAATAGTTTCGGATTAATTGGAGGTTCTTCATCAGGGTCATTGTAATGAGTTAAGGTCGTGCTCAATATATTCGGCACCTGACCAAAGTACACTTAATAGCTTTATTACGACACTAAAAACAACCTTAATTTTCTTTATAATTTGTATGGTATTATAGATTACAGTACAATATAAAAATATGAAAGGAAGTAAAAGTATTCTTATTTACGTTTTAAAAAGAAAAAAATAATTAAATAAAATGCAAAAACCTCGGCTTTCGATATATTCAAATATTTTTATTCAAGATAGGATTTAAAACCCATTCAAAATAGTACCTATGCCTCAGACCTGAGAAGAACGAAAAATAATATTAAACTTCCAGATTTTTTTGTAAACAGGAATCTACATAATATTGACACGAGAGTGGGTCAGGGATTGGAAATAATACTCCGCTTATAGGAACGAGTCTTTATTTGCGTTCACTATTTCTGAACTTGCACTTCGCCGGTCTGCTGATGTTCCTCTTGTGGGCGGCGGTACCTTGAACGCGTCACACCACACCGAACACTAAGTCTCTTCTATATTCTGCTTCACCTGGATCACTTTCCACTTTTCACTACTTCTTCTTTTCTTCTTCTTCCTTTACACTTTCGAGTCAGAACTAGAACTGCCGTAGGCCACGCTTAGTACGGCTTATACACCCCCGGATCTGTTCTATTTTCAAAATGAGTCTCCCATTCCATCTTTAAATGTAAATTGTATTAGAAAATTCTTTTAATTTTTATCCTGCTTACACATTTTCCATGCCTTTTTTTCTGTTCGATTTGATCCTGAACTTACTAGAATTTTCCATTAACTTTACAAAACCCAAAAAATTCCATAGGTACACTGGTAGGTGTATCGAACCCGGGTCTACAGCGTCTAAAGTAAACACTGTTACGCTAAAGCTACTAGTATTTCTGACGGAGCTGTTGAAATTATCAATGTCTTGTATCATCCTGATTTTTAAGGTTCATAGCCCCGACCAAGATCTGAGAATTTAATAAATTAAAATAAGATTCTGATACTCTCAATCGAAGAATTCGTATATTTTCAAATAACTTCCTAATTGAGTTAACGTAACTAAATGGCAGAGTTGAATGATCATGGGAACACTTCACGCGTATTACAAACTTGTTTGTGAGATTGGATATCCAATATTGTTGATGCTTCGGACATTTACATGAATTTTATAATCTCCCGTGGGTATATGAGTCATTACACTGGACCATTTAAATCTACGAGTATTTTACTACTATGATAGTACTTAGTCTTAGAGCAATATGGAAGGATCCCAAGTACACAGACGGTCCGAGGTTCGAGTCTACCATCATAGGGGAGGTTTTTAGTCGGTAGGTCGAGCCCGACATAGTGTTTCAGGGTCTATATACGTAATACAACAAAGAAATTGAAGGGTTACATCGACATTATCACATATGTAGTCAGGAATTGCGATGGAAGTATGCTCATAGCTTGAAGGTGAATACAGGGTAGTTTTTAAAAGAGAAGAAGTTCGGGGATGGCCTAGTCAGAAACTACAAGACTTAGAGGAAAATCGTGAAAGGACTCATGCCCTAGTTTTATAAGAAACCAATAACTGCATATTTAGTTTTTCAAAATTTCTTGAACTTTTGACAGAAATCGACCCGAAAGATTAAAACAAAAAATTACATTATGTATTATTGAACCAATGCACTGCAAAGATGTGTGTAATAAATGTAATGTTTAACTGAAAATGTGAAGCAAATAGAAAAATTTATTTGCAAAGTTTTATCCTTATTAGCAACAGAGTGCATTGGTCCAAAACTACAAGTTGTAATTTTTTTGAAAAATTATTCGGGTCGATTTCCGTCAAAAGTTAAAAAAAAAATTAAAAAACTTAACTTGCAGTTATTGGTTTCTTTTAAATCGAGGGCATGACTCCTTTCTCGAGTTTCCCCTAAGTCTCGTAGTTCCCGACTTGGCCATCACCGCCTTTCTCAAAAAACCATCCTGTATATCGAAACGAATATATCTATTACAGGTCGAGAGTAAAGATCTATTTAGTCGTTTTTTTAACTGTGAGAGGCTTATTTATTAATACGGCTTTACTCACGTTTTTGTCGGTGTCGGTACCGACTAGTTTCGGGCCATTCGGAGGTACTTCATCAGGGGTGAGTGTGGTGGGTTCGCGAAAACGTCCCACCTCTTACTGCAGACTCCGGCTCATAGTACGCGGCTGGACAGGGTGGGGGGCACGGTGTGCACCGGTGATGACGAGCACGGTATGACTGACACTGTATCACTATTGGTGTCCAAGGATGCACAGAATGTACTCACAATGTCAACTACATGATCATCGGCACTATTGGTCTTATTGCGAGACGCGTTTTGTACCACAGTTTTCCATAATTTTTGGATGTACTGGTGAAATGCGAATCCAGTGGTAGTCTGGTGCATATGGTATTTAGAAAACCCACACATACCGATAAGTACCTAAAAGCAGATTCCCATCACCATCGTCGTATGTTCCACGCACTATCATTAATGGCGCTCTTCGTTTGTGCGATTCGCAATTTATTGAGTCAGAATAAAGACAAGGCAGTGCGGCAAGTATTGGAGAGTAATGGCTACAACTGGCGACAGTGTTATCGACTGGCAAACACGACCATCAAACAGCGGCCTCAACATGTGGAGCGGGTCCCGGCATACCTACCATATATGAGAGGGGTAAGGGATCAACTTGGACACCTATTACGCGGTAGATACAGCATTTGGACAATTTTCCGCCCCCTGACGCAGATTGGTAGTCTTCTACGATCTCCTAAGTATCGGGACCCTCTGGAGTGCCCTGGCGACTACGAAATTCCATGCGAGTGCTGCAAAAGTTAAATTAATGAAACGGGACGCACCATATAAACCAGACTCACCGACCACATCCGCAGTGTGCGTAAGTTAGAGAGAAATACCTCGGCAGTGGCGGAGCACGCTCTAAACTCCGACACGTCACATTATATTAGGTTCGATAGGGTGAAAGTATTGTCTCGCAATAAAAACTTTGTGTCTCGCAAGCTGCTAGAAGCCATAGAAATTGACCTTCGACATAATTTTAATAGAGACAAGGGTTGGTCTTTGCGACCACCTTGGAAACCTGTGTTACAAAACGTGTATCGCAATAAGACCCATAGTGCCGATGATCATGTAGTGGATATTGTGAGTACATTCTGTGCACCCGTGGGCACCAATAGTGATACAGTGTCAGTGATACCGTGCTCATCATCACCGGTGCACCCTGTGCCCCCCATCCTGTCCAGCCGCGTACTACGAGCCCAAGTACGCAGTAAGAGGTGGGACGTTTTCGCGAACCCACCACACTCACTCCTGATGAAGGACCTCCAAATGGTCTGAAACTAGTCGGTACCGACACCGACAAAAACGTGAGTAAAGCCGTATTAATAAATAATTTAATAATGACTCACGAAAGTTTTTATAATTTAATTGTGAGAGGCTTCTTTACACAGGGAGCCAGATAGATGGATAACAGAGCGGCGCCTTTTTCTGAGCGCCAAGCAGTAAGTGAGCAAGTATTATTTTGTTTCAGTTAAAAGGTCACCGCAACTAGTGAAATAACTGGGCTAAAGAGACTCAAAGTTATCTCTTGGTAACATGCGCTACAACAAGCGCGGCGAAAGTCTTCTCTTCATCATCATCATTTCAACCGAAATACGTCCATTGCTGGACAAACGCTTCCCCCAAAGATTTCCACGACTATGGGTTATGCGCTGCCCTCATAAGCGTATTCCGGCGATCTTCACCACATATATCTTGTGGGGGACCTATCAACACGGCATCGTTCGGTACATGGTCACAATTCGAGGGCTTTACTGCCCCAATAGCTATATGTCCTACGAGCCATCTGCCCTGACCACTGTCACTATACGAGTAGTCTTCTCTTATTCTAAAAAAACATGATTAAAAGTATATAGTGAGGAGGAGTCTATGTCTCCTGTGAGGAGAATTCATTAGATATCAGCACATCTAATTAAACTCATTCAAGATCATTCAGCCATCTTCTATAATTATTATTCAGTCTTATCAAGGCAGGCATATCTCTAAAATATATTATGAGAACCACAACGGCGCCTATTTTTGTGCCGGGAAACAGTAATTTGTAAGCATTACTGTGCTTCGCTCTCAAGGGCGCCGTAGCTAGTGAAATTACTGGCCAAATGAGACTAAACATCTTATGTCTTACGGTGACGAGCGCAATTGTAGTGCCGCTTTGAGTTTTTGGGTTTTCAAATATTCTGAGTGGCACTGCTGCACCTGCTTCTTTCTATGTGTTTTACTCTAACGCATTTAACGTCAGCATAATATTCCTCAGCGTGCCACAAGTGCTTTTAACTCTACCTAGCATATTTAGGTATTCCAAAGCACGAACATATTATCAAAACAAAAAAAGAATTTCAAGCAAACATTGTCAGAAAATTATCATGAACATTAGTTTTATAATGTTATTTTGTAATTATCTGTCGCCCAGACTTATCGGCCTTAAGAGACATGACATCCGTATAATGGTAGGCTCCCAAACGGGTGCACTCATCACTAAACAAGCACCTTTTCAGAATCGGCGCATCGGACAGTCCTAAGTGCAGAGGCTGTCTAGCCGAAGACGGAACGGTCACTCATTTAACCCTGGAATGTGCGAGGCCAACCAACGGGCAATAACCTTAACTAATACGAGGTCACTCCAGGAAGTCTTCGAACACCCCAGGAATGTTCTGTACTTTTGGAAGGATCTGGGGTAGTTGGAGTAACTGGCTTATACTGCACGCAAAATCGACCCATGCTAGTGGTTTAATTGCGGAAACAGGAGCCCCTAAACCATACCATACCTTATATGGTATGGTAATTAAGTTATATTCAAAAAATTAGCCAATTAATTAAGTTATATTCAATTCAGTTAAATTTACTCGAACAACTGGCAAGCTAGCTTTGTTTTTTCTTAAACGTGATCAGGACTAAACTTGCCAAAGGGTAACCAATATCGCCTGCGGCTGGTTCGTTGGCACCTGTGTGTTTGTTTGTTCACAATACCTCGCGTCTATGTTTGTTCTCACCTTCGTAACACAACACCTAAGTTAAATATGTTTCGTCTGACACAACTCATTAACCACTGCCCGATAAAGGTTCAGTAAACGCGCGGTTCTTTGTGTGTGTGTGTGTTCTATCTGTTATTAAGTTATAACAGTTTATCAATAAGCAACTTTGTTGTTTTATTGCAGACTGATAAATCAAACTGTAAATTGCTTTTTATTTAAGATTACATTTTGGCGAATAACCTTTATAATTATATTAGGTATTTTTAGGTTAAATAGTTTTATTTCATTTAAAAAATTATCGAAGAGTCTTGTGCCAGAGTTTGGCGTGTTAACATCTCTTGAGGATGCCTCGTGCAGAGGAGAAACACGTGAATTGATTAAAGTTAAGTCTTGGCGGAATTTACACTCAAGAAACCACAAAATTGTAACATTAATTGTTAAGCAAAAAATCTGATCATACGTAATGCGTTTTATTCTACATTTTAATTTGAAATTGAATATCAAACTCTTGTCACCACCGGCGTCTAGTTAGAAATTCAAAAATTTCCTTGAAATTTGACTTAAGAACAGAAGTATTGTTGTAGAATCGAGATACAAAAGCAAGAATACAACACCAAATTGACATTCTAATAACTAACAAACACAGACATGTTGTAGTTTTAAATTTATTTAACGTGACAGCTACAGTTACACTAAAAGTAATCTTATTATAACTAATATCTAAACAAAACTGTAAGTGCATTGAAGTGTCACAATTTGCAAATGAAGTAACAAAATATATCAAGTTCATTAAGTTCAAAACTACATGAACAAAACTACCTTATAGCTTAAGAATTTACAATATTTCTAAAACTTAGATATTATTTAACATTATTCAAAAAATTCCGAACAGTACTTTTAACTACAATGGGTGATATGCTATGGGTGATATCCATATAATATGAAATAAAAATGATATTAAAAGAAACTCTGCCGAATTTAAAATTAATAAGCAAACCAGTGGCAGGCTCCATTGCACTGGAAGCCGGCTAGATTATGGGTACCAACAACGGCACCTATTTATGCTGAAGCAGTAATATACTGGGCAAATGAGACTTAACATCTTATATCTCAAGGTGAAGAGCGCAATTGTAGTGCCGCTCAGAATTTTTGGGTATTTCAAGAATCCTGAGCGACACTGCATTGCAATGGATAGGGCGTATCAATTACCATCAACTGAACGTCCTGCTCGTCTCGTCCCTTATTTTCAGAAAAAAAAATGTAAAGCCAAATTCAATAAATAAGATCAGCATGAATTAACAAAATGTTAAATCAAATCAGATTTATTCAGTTAAGCCAAAAACGATATTTATGAGTGTCAGAAGTTATTACCATTTACATCTACTTTAGAAAAGGTTGAGGTTTAACGAGAAGAAGTGGCAAGAAACTCACAGCCACTCTTTTATATCAGTTTCAGCTTCATCATTTCACAAGTTACAATCTATTCGATGCGATACTACAAAGATACTAAAACATTATGACATATACAAGTGAGTTTCAAAACTATATATTAATTTAAAAAAAACACAAGAGATATTGAATACAGTAGAGTAGAATAATAAAGAGTAATAGTAGAAAATTGAATACAGTGTAGTAGTAAATTAACACGATTTTTTTTTAATTTTTTTGACATTTTTTTTTAATTTGTTTGATTATGAGTCAGCATTAAAAAATTCATACAACTTCAAATTTTCACCCACGTGGTCCACACGATTTCTTTTTTAATTTTTTTTACATTTTTTTTTAAATTTGTTTGATTATGAGTCAGCATTAAAAAATTCATGCAACTTCAAATTTTCACCCATCAACGATCAACAGTTACTTTTGTATCGCGATTTTAATATCGGCAATACAACGTTTGCTGGGTCAGCTAGTAATTTTATAAAAATAAGAATATTTTATTTAAATCGATCTTTTTACATATGCATTGTCATTAAATTACAATAAGTTTAACTATTTTACAAGCTTATATGATGTATGACAACATTGTGATAGTCATTGAATCGCCACACTAGTCGGAGACTGTACCGTGGGATCAAATAAAGCAATAAACAGTAAGCCATTTAAATTTGTAGTCTATGGCAAATTTTGAAGATACTGTATGATAACAATTTAATTAAATAACTACAAATTTATCAATACTTAGTTTAAAAGAATAAAGTTATTTTGCAAAATATCCACTGCACAGCATTCTATTATATTCTGATAACTGATCTCTATCTATCTAGCACATATCATCTGCTCTAAGAACTGGCGTCTTAAAAGATATTTGATATTTACTTCAAAGATTGCCATAGCTATTTAAAATTTAATTAAGTAAGGCCTTAATGTAAACGTAACATATTATATTATAATCAAAGCTACTCCGCTTATACAAAAAAGTTATACTATAATGTGAGAAGTAATCAATCCTTACGAAATATTGTTCCTAGGGACAGGATGCTCTTACAAGTGCATGGATTGCTCCGACTTCCGTCTGTCTTCACGCTGCGGTAAAGCTGTGCAAATATCGATTTATAATTAGAAATTGGAGATATTTAAAATGTAAGTCATATTTATAGCTGATATTTATCGTGTCTTAACAGTAATGGGAGTTTTTATGACTCCTATTTTTCTCCTTTACCTAACTTTTTTAGAATCAATCACAGGAAGAATATTGATGCATAAGAGCACGGCGATGGTTACTAGTTACCAAGTTCATAACATATTATTTTTATTAAATAATAAACAATCATAATAACCACATCTTGGTTACAAGCCTTGCCTTCTGCGCCGATTTTCTGGAACGCTACTTGACAATATGACATTGTCAATATGCGTATCACTCCGGCTAGGTATAAAACTGAATGAACCACATCAATGTAGATGTGGCGTTCAGGTAGATGCTCATGGACGCCACGGGTTATCCTGCCTAAAATCGGCAGGCCGTATCAGTCGTCACGCCAGCATTAATGAAGTCATACGCAGGGCATTTGCCGCTCTTAATATACCAGCTGTTTTAGAGCCAAATGGTATTACACGCCGCGATGGCAAGCGTCCTGATGGAATGACGCTGGTGGCTTGGGCACGGGGAAGGGCGCTGGTGTGGGACGCTACTTGCGTCGACACTCTGGCTCCTTCTCATGTCCAAGTTACGTCAGTTGGTGCTGGGGCTGCTGCTTCGACTGCCGAAGACAGCAAGCGTCGCAAATATGTTGGTCTCAGTGAGTCATACATCTTTGTGCCGTTTGGTGTCGAGACACTTGGCCCGTGGGGCCCAGAGGCGCGGAGAATGTTCAAAATACTATCTTCGCGCCTCAATAAGGCTACTGGAAACCTAAGCGCTGGCAGCTATTTCGGTCAACGGATCAGCCTTGCTATCCAACGCGGTAATGCTGCCAGTATTCTTGGTACGCTTCCACGTAATGATAGTTTTAATTTTATGTAGTCGTAGTATTGTAAATATAGTTATAAGATTTGTTTTGATTAAATAAATGTAAAATATACTTACATCATAATAATATGATATTATCATGACAATAATATGAAAGGCAAAAGCGAAAATACCGCTTATGACATACCTACATACATCCTGTACACGTAGTAAAAATATGACAAAAAATAAAATATACAATAACTTGTTACCGAATCGGAATAAGTGAAGATTAAAACCTTTTAGTGACTACGGTGGAAGGTAATGTTTACTTTGTATTCCAACTATTCGGGACAAAATACTTCCTTATACCTGATGTAGGTTAAGTTTAACCTATTTAAATTTGACACGACCCTTTGTGTGTTTAAAAAGCACTGCCGACCAGAGATTAGAGAGAGCTGTTCGTGCTATAAATCAGTTTGTTTATAGACAGTCTTTCAAAGAAAAATGAAAATAAATAATTATTATGACTGTTCATTGTCAGTAAATTTATGAAAATTTAATGTCTTGTGTGCTAAAAAATTACAGACTACGAAACGGTGGTCTCCATATGACATATGGCAACGGCAGCAGACAGGAGGCTAATATGCGTTCACAAAAATCGTCACCTTTTTGCTCCTAGTATCAATCAATCAATCAAATTCTTTATTAGCGTATAAACATGGTAGGCTCCATAAGATACATAATAGCTTTAAGGTTAAATGTAAACACTTTTATAATAAAGTCCCAGCCACTGTTCAGGCATTATCTATAAATAAATTTAAATGTTTTGCCTTTTATTTAAAGTGTGCAAACACACATCACTTAGATATTCAGCTGTGGAGTAGTAGGATTTACGAAAGAGCAATTTTTTAATAAAACATTTAAATTTATTTATACATAATGCCTGAACAGTGGCTGGAATTTTATTATAAAAGTGTATATATTTACCCTTAAAGCTATTATGTATCTTATGAAGCCGACTAGAACTAGTCACAAGCAATCTCTTATTTCTAGTGTTATAATAATGAAAATGACTATTAAGAGCATCTATTAGGTACCTATTATAGACATAAGAAAGATCAAGTATTTTCTCTGTATATTTTAAGATTAACTGTTACAAGATTCTCGAGAACCGCATTTATTTAAAATTTGCATTCTGTCAGTAATACAGTTTAACTATTCATACCACTAACTTGCCCTGTATAACGATGTTTTATAGTTTGTAATGTAAATAGAGGCTGTATTTCTCACCGTAACGTGCTTTGTGGCTAAGCCTCCCTCTGGCCAAAACTACCCGTCACGCTTCTAACAATAAACAAAGGAAATTCGGTAAGCCTTAAGTAGCAAAAAATATAGATAACTCATCCCAATGTTTTGTTTGAGGTCGCAACACAAAGAGGAGAAGTTTAATTGTTTATTTATTTACTAAAGAATGTTTATTTTGTCTGTATTTTCTTCGAACATTAATTTTCCTTTGAATAAATTTGGCCAGTAATGCTAAATAATTGCTTGCGGCGGTATCCTGGGCGGATTGTTTGGTTTCTTAAAATATGGTCTAGGGTGGTGGCTGGTCCATACGTAATTTTCATTTGCGTCACTCTTCATGTTGCTAATTTTAAATTGAATATACTCTTAGTTGTATTTACAAAGTGTTGATATAATTCCATAATCCCTATATTTCTTAACGTTAACATTTAGGGGGATGAAAAATAGATGTCCGATTCTCAGACCTACCCAATATGCACTCAAAATTTCATGAGAATCAGTAAAGCCGTTTCGGGGGAGTTCACACGAGAATTTTATACATAAGATAATATTAAGTATTTATAGACCGCCAAAAACTTTACAAAGTCATTTTAATACCTTTTTTTCTATCTCAATTCAATCTAGATTCTCTCTTACAAGAGTTCTGCTGTAGTAAAAAGAACAGTAATCTTTGTGGTGATTACAATAAAAATACTCCTAATGAAACAAAAGAAGCTAGGACTTTTCTTCAGCTTTTAAATATATTTAATCTTAAACTTGCTTTTAATGAACCTACCAGACTAATCACTGGATCTTGCATTTATAATTTTATCCATAATATTAATGGGTGTAAGGGAAATATTTTTGACTGTGCTTCATCTGATCATACGGCGCAATTATTATCGTGTCCGGTTAAAGTAAGTTAGTAAGTCTAGAAAAATCTGACGACCCATATAGCCCAGTGGTTAGTGACCCTGACTACTATGCTAGAGGTCCCGGGTTCGAATCCCGGTAAGTGCAATCATTTTATGATGAATATAGATGCTTGTATCCGAGTCATGGATGTTTATATGTATTTATCTATGTTAAAGTAAGTATTATTGTACTGTATAGGCTATGCCTATCCCTGTTTGGGGCAAGATAATTTGTGTAAAAGTGTGTCAATATTATTATTATTATTAAAGCACATCTTGGTCGTCTTAGTTTCAATGAGGTTTATGAGACTATCTATCCTGAGTCTGTTTTTAATCATTTTTACAATCTATTTATACTTTTCTATTCACCATGCTTTCCAGTAATAAAAGTAAAAAATATCTGATACGTGATCTAATGATCCCAAAAAAAACGGTACTCTGGCCCCGGCGAAAATTTCCGATGCGCTGCAGTACCAAGGCAACTTCATCAGGATATGATACGCATCATTGTATTGCACCCTGATGTTGTTGATGGCACGCCTGGTGTACTTCACCTAAAGGTGATATGTGTAGAAGCTTAGATAGTCAGCTCTAAGCATTGTCATCTTCACTGGGTCAGTACTCTTAGCAAAGCGACGCGACAGCATATTACACCTAACGGACAAAGCACGTTTCTCCCGTTCAATATCTTTGTCGTCCTTGAGGTGCTCAGTCACAAATGTGACCGAGATATCTGAACTGTTGAACCCTCTCGAGTTTCTCTCCATCTTAGAAAACAGCGGGTAACGACTCAGGTCCTCTGCCTGAATGGAACACCATTGCAACTGTCTTCTTGACGTTATATTTTAAGCCGTGTTCTGTGGCATAGCATTCGCAGATCGCTTACAGCTTTCGGAGACCCCAGATTGAGGGACTCAGAAGTACCATGTCATCGGCATAGCTAAAGTTATTCATATGTGTAGAGCCCATGTGACAGCCGACCCTGGTGCCTCTCAGTTCCGCGATCAGGTTATTCACGTACAGACTAAACTGCTTGGCAGTGTAATAATTACAATTCCTTATTTATAAAACCTACCACCCATTTGATGTTAATAAAACTATTAAATCACTCAGTAATACAAATGGTACTGGATATGATCAAATAACTACTAAGGTTTTAATATTTGTATCCCTAACAATCTCACCGACACTGAGTTTTGTTATTAATTATAGAAATTATAAAAGACTGTTATAGTAAATCAATTAGATGTTTGTTAGAAGGTACAAGAGACCAATTACGTGGAAATCCAAATAAATGTAAGTACTTTTAATTAGTGATGTTCCTTTTATCTTTTATTCGAAATTATAGGATTATTATTTACTATATTATGTAAGTGCTGCACTTTATTACTTTTTATTATTGTATTTTGTGGTCAAACGTCAAATATTTGAAACGACCGCGACAGGGTAAACTTATATTTTTGCGACGCCCTCTTTTGATCAACACAGAGCAACATCTATATTTTAACATTATAACAATTGCTTAGGATTTCGCACAACAAAAGAAAAATAAATAAATTAAATTTGTTTGATAAATTTAATAATGTTATAACCACGGACGAGTAAAAAAATAAGGACTCCGTGTCACCCTACATAACAGTGAGACACCAGAACAAGCCGGTAAACGTGAAAATACATAGCCCCACACACACACTTACACTAATACAAGCCGATCGGCCGCCATAATGAGATTTGCCATCGTCTGTGACAGATCAGTTTGCTTTCCAATAAAATATTTTAAAAATTCCGTCGTGCGTTGTGAAAAATTGTCAAAACAATACTATAACAGTATTTGTACATATATGATTATTTAAGGGAGAAAACATTGTGTAACTGGTATACCCCGTAACCGCACGCACACTAGCTTAAAGGTGCTTCACTTCACGGCGCGGAGTCTTTCTTTTTTTACTAGTCCGTGTTTATAACCATTGTTTTCCTGACCCCGATTGACGTCAGATTGATATAAAAACGAAAGATTGGCTAGCAAAATAATAAAATTGAGCAAGTGGGCCATCAAATAAACCCTGACAACATATCAAGTTGGCAAGGCGTTGTCCACCCCTTCTATTCGCTTGAGTTTACACAGTCCGGTTATTGTAATATTATATTGGGTACATCCACAGTGAAACAAGGTTTCCTGCATACTTAAAGATCCGGATACAGTAGGAAACACAACCCGGATAGAGTGACAATTACTCCGTTCGTTACTTTTGTTTCCCTGGCTTCATTTCTCCTCGCATATTCTTGGCCACTCTCCGCATAAAGCTGTTAAGAACCTATTAAAAGATATTTTTATATTGTGTCATGTGATGGCCGAGTTAATCTATTTATTTAAAACATAAAATAGTTTTAAATTTTATATCGTCACAATAAGATGTTACTTGGTTACCTAATTACGGTGTAACTAAATACAGAAGAACCCTTTAGTTGGGTCTGAATAAATTGATCGACTTGATTAGTACATGGATCTCACAACTTTTGACGGTAGAGGAAATGAGCTGCGAGTTTTCTTTTACAAGTTATGTTTTGGCTAACTTACATAACTAATAAAATTTTTACAAGTAACCAGTAAGCATGTCACCTGTTTACTGCTTGGCCACACCAACTATTTGGTAAATCACTGTTAGGTCGATTCAATCAGCTAAAGCTGTTGCGTGTCTATGCGTCACCCTTTGTCAAATGTTTGTGTCTGAGCACGTCACAAGGCGCACAAATATTTGTTAATCGTACTTGATAGCTTGACAACAAAACTTCCTTTACCATTTGATATTCTATTGTTATTTTTGGAACTGAAAGTTTGTCATAGATAAAAGCTAATATGAATTGGAATGAATATAAATAGATTTACCTGACAAACCTATGTAGTGCAATGATGTCACTTTGCAACGCTTGGGTAACAATTGATAATACTTAAACCTTAATTAATTTTCGAATGTTTTCAGCATTTAAAAGAAACAAATACGATTCGTATCGCCTTGAAAATGTCACTAAAGAAGATGATTTTACATCTTAACCTTTCGAAATCGGCAAGTACCTCAGGGCACTAGATTTTTCAGATACACCAAAATCAAAAGTGCCGTACGACACACTACGCCCTGACCAAGTTCTGAACCTTATTTTGTTTATTATATGGTTTATTTTGCATGGTTTTATAGCTTGTTTCAATAGCTTTCTGATACATACACTCAAATCATCCAAATTATAAGCAAACTAATAATACACGTCAAATAATACGCATTGACAGACCGCCAAAATTACGCCGAACTAAGGAATACCGAGGCGCGGGGGCATTTAATCGCCTTGTACTTGTTAAAGAAACAAAATTAATTTTAAGTTTCTACAATTTTACTTCATCATCATCATCATCAGCCGTAAGACGCCCACTGCTGGACAAAGGCCTCCCTTACAGATCTCCACGACGATCGATCCTGCGCTGCCCTTATCCAACGTATTGCGGCGTCATCACTGGCAACAAACACTGGAGGAAAACCGTCGTCTTCAGACAGTGTGGTACCTATGTGGGACGAGAAGATTTTACGCAGCTTCTCGAACGCTGCCCATCCGAGTTGTAGTCGACGTATGACCTCTTTCACGAAATTGGACCTGCCTTACTGGATTGTTTGTCCAAGGAGGACGTACTCGACAGCAATTTCGAGAGTACATTTCCCAATTATTGTTACGGTCCCGTAGGTGCGACAAGGATATTTGACAGGATCTTCGTATTGCTTCGATCGAGCATATGGTTTCCGTCTTCCATGGTCTCTGCCATGATTACGATATTGCTTAAATTTTACAAGTTTACTTAAAAAAAAATAACGAAAAAATTGAGCATACTAAAGAAAGTATGAAAAGTGAACAATGTGAGTCCATGTATTTTCTTTGATTAACGCAAGTGTACAGTATTTTTATTTATTTACATCAGATTTAGCAGAATATTTTATAATTCATTCACAAACTGCTGCAGCTTATATTTCTCGTTCATCATGCTTGCAACATTCACTTTGTTGAATATTTTACTATCCGACTTCAATTAATGGGAGTTGCTTCTCAATCGCCGAAAACTTTTATTTTATGTATGGTCCCCGATTAATCGAAGACTCCAGAACCAATTTGATAAATTATTATAAATTTTGTATCGCTTCGCTACGTTACATCGATCGGGTAAAGTCGGCTCGACTCGACTAAGGGAGAATAGCGCTGGGTAAGTTACCTTGCCTTTGTGAAGTTTTCACTGTTATCGAGTGATCTAACACAACTACTACACACGCTGTTTTATTTTTTATTTTCACTTGCTTGTAATGGAACAAACAGTGTTGGGGGGATCTTGTCACAATACACCAATATTCCACTACCAGAATAGTTAATTAAAAAAATTAGTATAAGCTATATAAGGGCGATGGAAAAATGTTAAGTGTCGAATCTAGTTCAAAATAACACTTTATTTTAATGATTTTTTCAAGGTATTTGCTAAACAAATCTACTGCGAGGAATCTAATATAGGAACTTATCGAGTTACAGTGAAATAGGAGCAGTAAAAGTGATCCGGGATAAACATATCACCTTTACACAAATAAATTAGTCCAGTCATACGATATCTGAGATTATATTGACATGACGCGTCGATTTGTCTTCAAAAAATATGTGTATAAAGTACTTATAAACACACGCATGAAGTTTTCCTCCTGGTATTTTGTTTGCAGGAAGAACAATATTGTTTTAACGAGAATAGAACCTCTGTATTGTTTTAAAAAAAAATGTTATATTGCTGATGATCACTCATAAGTGGATCATCGAAAGAAAACTGCAACGAGTATTTCATCACCTTCGTTTATTCCACGGGCAACGTAATGACGACCCAGAGAGGTCCGTATCGTACTACAGCTCGAGCACGAATACCTCAACTGTCACCATATTTATAGGGCTCGGCGCTCGTACATGTGTTCTCAATTAATGTTTTTCACAATAATTTCTCATCACAATGTACTCAAAACTTTTACTTTAACTCAAGCTGTGTTCAGAACTTGATACAAACTCACCTCGAATTCATCGCCACCTGAACGTAACATAAAATTATTAGGCCTGACAAGCCTTATGATGCCTTAACGTTACATAATAGTTTTTAATTAGAAAATGATAAGTAGGGGCTAAAATAATACTATTGCTATCCATATCCTAAAACCCTATGAAAAAAAGCAGCTATGGAAATCCTGATATACACACATAGATCAATATTATATACTACCTGGATAGACAGACATTCTTCTGTGCATTACTAAATAAAATGTTTTTTTATGAATTTGTCAATAATATTTCAAAATATCAAGCATTATTTCGTAAAATATGCTCCCTGTTGTTATAATGTAATTGTTTCACAGCAGATCAGTAAGACTGTGCGTCAATAAAATATCTCATAGAATATATATATATATATATATATAAAAATACGTAACAAACAATTAATGTTGGAAATAAAAATTGTACCCTCATTGTATACATTTGAAAAACTGATTTAACGTCTTGGTCTTCTCTCGCCGCGCTTGCAAGGGCGCGTTGGGATTCCCCCAACGCGCCCTTGCAGTTGAATGAAGAGTCGAAGAATGAGTTGCCGCAGTTGTGCGGGCAACTCATCTTCCTGGACTCGGTTTACTTTGTTGCGGTGGCCAGCGACCACTAGATACTCCTCGTGAGGTCCACAGCGAGGGCTTCGACGTTTGCAACTGTCTCTTCCTTCCGGGATGGAGCGTAGTCTGCCAGCTCTTCCGCGAACACCTACCAGTCCATAACCCGGCGTGATGGTCTGGGTGGTGCTCGCATTGCGGTGGCAGTTAAAGTCATAAGAACTGGATGGAAGTCTGACAGAAACTCATATATAAGAGTTTCCTGAGTCAGCTGGCAGTCCAACTTCTTGACAACGGTGGAATCAATAACATGCAGAAGTGTTGGATGAAAACGTTAAAAAGTGTTCTGTCCGCGGTGTTCTGGCATTATTTGCCTGTTATCATCGATTAAGAACTGACCCAGTACAACCAACCACTGAACTCTTTACGTATAAGCCGAAACTCTAGCTACCAAGCAGTGTGAGGACGAGATAAGAAACTGTATCAGACAACTATCTTTTAACCACTTTATGGACGACGATTGCCTGTTCAAAACAAAGCAAATAAATCTTCAATGGCATCAGACCGAGGGAAGAGACTAAGCATCCGCTAAATTTCTCATGGTCAACTTAACACTGATCAGTGCACTCGAATATGTAGAAAAGACTTGTCAACTTCAACGGAATTGACCTGGGCGATGCTCAGCTCCTAAATTACTAACTCCAGAATAGAAACCTTCTTATAGCGCTTTGGATCATAAAAGTGTATTAGAAATAAATAGTATTAGAAACCTAGTGTTATGTATTCTGGCCATTACTGGCCTTATGTTACTGGCATTTAACAGTTAAATTAAGAATTTTTTATTAATATGAAGGGAGAATCTCCGTATCATCCAAATCCCTCGGGTAATCTTTGAGTTAAACAGGGAGGAATCATGCTAGCTTCACAAGCCAGTCTACTACACTAAATTCATATGAACATAAGCTTCTAGTTCGCAGAAGCGCCTATACAACTGACATCCCGCTGATATACCGTCTGACTCTCCATAGTGTTCAAACAATATGATTTAGATAATAATCATTCAGAGTTAAGACACTCTTTGTATTGGGCTTCTTAATTTAATATCAATTCTAAAGTCTTTTAAAAACATCTCGCGGCGAGCTCCATACAAGTTAACCTTGTTGGCGATCGATATCGATAAATAAATAAAGTTTTAAGGTGCGGTTGGTAACTCATTTGAATTTAAATTTCAGTTCAATGAACAAAATTATTGTATTGGATGAGGTTGATCAGTTTTGTAATTAACTCATTGATATCTTTTCCTGCAAACTATCAGTGAATAAAAATAAACAATTGTGTTTAAATTACATTGTTTATACACAAAACATACAACATTTACTTGGTCTGGCCATAAATACTGTTACAATTAAAAATTAACAAAACATTATATTTGAATTTGGAATATGTCATTTTTATATGAATGATTGTTCATTGAATTTTCTCAAATGAGCCATTTGACGCCAATGCATTGTACAATATTTTGCGATATTAAAATGGAGTGGGGTGATATAGAGAACTGAATCGCTGTGATTGCATTACACAAAGTGGGTATGGAGCCAAATGCAATTTTTTAAATTTTCCATACGCTTGATAATAGTAAATTTTTTGTATACCGGGCTATTAATAGGTACCAGTGGGAGGCTCCTTTGCACAGGATGCCAGCTAGATTATGGGCGCCTATTTCTGCCGTGAAGCAGTAATATGTAAGTATTACTGTGTTTCGGTCCTAAGGGCGCCATAGCTAGTCAAATTACTGGGCAAATGAGACTTAACATCTTGTCTCAAGGTGACGAGCGCAGTTGTAGTGCCGCTCAGAATTATTGAGGTTTTTCAATAATCCTGAGCGGCACTGCATTGTAATGGGCAGGGCGTATCAATAACCATCAGCTGGACGTCCTGCTCGTCTCATCCCTTTTTTTCATAAAAAAAAAGGTACAATAAGACCACCTCTGTTTGTGACAGAAAAATATTTGGCCGCACACGTAGTGTTCGTACGAAAAAGACGTTCAAAGCAGTAAGGGAAATAATTCCAAAAAAATCGTGCCCGAATGCAAAAGATTTTATCTCGGGAGATGAGGATGGCACCTAGAACCATGTCGCGTATTTTAAAAGATGACTTAGGACTTGCAGCCTATAAGAGACGTACTGGTAATTTGACCAATTAATATCGTGACAAATGTATCAAGATACCATTCTGGATAAGGTAGTGAAGCCCCTTGACAACATAATGTTCGATAACCATGAACGGTTCAGTAAGACTCGGAACCTAGTCATAAAGCCCGGCCTACGCAGTCTTGGTTGGAAACAACGTTTCGGACTTCATCACGGCTGAAGACTGGCCGTCGTCTAGTCTCGATCTTAATCCGGTGGATTATGATTTATGGTCAGATTTAGGGAGTGCCCAACGGCTGTTCCCAATGTACTATCTACAGATAGAGATAAATTACTACCTACATTACTAGCTGTCAATAATCTGAAGCTGTCTCAATATACCCGATAAGTCATTCTTATCGCCCTATATTGGGATGCGTGAATTGCAATTTCCATACAAACTTTATATAGCTGGGAAGCTATACGTCGAACCCATTGACAGACAGCGTGCATGGATAAGGTGAGTTACCGTCGATAAGTTTATTGGGACAGAAAAGTCAACGATAGTTACGATTTTTATCTCAATTAAGTTAATAATATTGGGAATGGCCGTAAGACAATCTGTACGATTGACAGTGAAGAATTTTCCGATGGAAAGAGTGCGTGCTTCTATTGATAACTGGCCCCTCGACGTTTAAAGGACTGTATTGCAGCCAATGAAGACCACTTCGAATAAGCTTTTTATATTTTAAATTGTTTTAAATTTATGTATTAAACTAAAACACTGTAAAAGTAATAAATGGTATTTGCAATAGATTTTTTTTCTTTGTTTCAGTATTTATTCGGTATATATATACCTAGTCTTGCTATAAATACTTGTATGTATCCTAACCCATAGTGCAGCAAAGCCTTAAACTTTCACGGTGCGGTAGAGTCCAACGCATCTCTGGTCGGCCTTCCCGGACGTCTTGTTATTGTAACAGTAGTTGGTAAGATAGTCTTAAGTTACATTTTGCATTTATATTTTAGATATTATGATCAGTCTTGCAACAAACTTTGTAAGCTCCGGTAAATAATAAAATCTCATTTAGATTCTGTAATATTAGTTCTAATTTCTATTTTTAAAAATCTAATTGCTCGCTCCCGAAATCTAACTAGATACAAACCAATAAATATTTACAGTTTGTGTAATGTTTCTTAAATACAGCCAGCCGTACTCAATATTTTATTAATATTACTAATGGAATAAAAATAAAACACATAATTTTAAATGATTGAATTTAATACACAAACATAGTAACTCTGAAACATTTGGAGAGACAATCAACATTAATTTACATTTTAACAAACGTAGACAGTCACTTAATTCTTAATTATTATTAAAACAATATTAAATTTAAAACTGAATAAAAATATAATGTTGTATTTTATTTATTTCTGTATTGAATGCTAAATTCGTATCCAGAATGTGGCCTTAATACTGTATCCAATTTCAATTTTACGTTTGCAAAGTTACTGAAAACGTTGTATCGACGAAAGAAGTGCACGAACATTACCTGCAATGACATGAAAGCATATGCTTTACCTGTAAGTAGTAGATTACATTTTAAAAATCATTATTTGTGGTAGTATTTCTACTTCAACATAAGTGGTGGTGAACAATCAACTTAAGGCGCATTCGTTGATATCGTTGGCGATGCCTAGTCCATATGACTATCGACAGTTAATTTTACAAGCTAGCCGAATATGAAGTTATTTATGGAAGAGTAGGAGAAATACCTAGGTAACACTGAAAATGTTAAGAAAATGAAAAACGGCTTATTGTAGAAAGTTGCCAATACTATTATTGATTTCGAAGTAATCTCCGTTCCTCTGTACACATCGTCGCATTCGATGGAACCACTGAGAAAAGCAGTGGGCCCATTCTTCCTTAGAGGTCTCTTCTATGGTATTTTTGTACGCTTTCACCGCATCTTAGGGCTCGTAAAGCGAATACCTTTTTTATCCTTAGTTCTTGGGAATAAATTAAAGTCGTAGGGCGCCAGGTTAGGACTGTATGGCGAATGTCTCATTATCTTGACACCTGCCATAGTCATTTCCTGTCCTGCATTTTATAGATGTATTATGTATTACAGAACATTGCCGTAAAAGTCATCAGCTTCAGTTTAGCTTTAGAGAACATAAAGTAGTCAGTTCGTTTTGTAAGTAATACTAATGATATGGAGGTTACCTAATTATTATTAATAAAAGATTAAAATGTAAAAATAGAAGTGATATTGTTAATCTCTCTATAGAACAACTGATTGAGATAGCTTGTATAGAACTAGAGCAATTTATTATTGTAAGTGTATACCGCCCCCATTTATAGATAGAACATAATCAATAGATAGATATGGTATACCAGCATCAGTTATTATCGTTTTAATCACACGAGATGTGTTTGTGTTTAAGGAAACCCTGGTGAAAGTGACAGCAGCCAAATTTTTTTTTTTGATTTACATTAGTGTTATTGAGTATGGAAAATTGTGTTTATTAAGATTAACTTAGACCTAAAATATATTTCCTCTTTAGTTTAATCGAAATAACTCACCTATACAATTTCTTTTACCAAAACTGAACGGGGCGTGTGGGTTTGTTGGGAGACGCTGATGGTCTAGCCATCGTTCTGGAATCCATTGATCAGCATCTGGGCCCCACATAGAATGATGTAGTATTGCATATAAAAAGAAAGAAAAGATGAAATGGCTTAAATTGTATAATGCGAAAACGTGTAAGATAAGGCAGTTCTAGTTTATATATCGATCTGCCATTTTTTATAAAATACAAGTATCATATAGTCTTGTTTGCCGATGATACATCATTGTTATTTGGAATCAAACGTCAGCAAGATCAGTGTGATGAAATAAATAATGCTTTATTAGGAGTATCAAAATGGTTCAATATGAATCATTTATTATTGAATATAATTGAAACAAAATGTTGTAATTTACATTGCCAAATGTAAGGCAAGTTTAAGCAAAAGTAAAAATTATTAGTGACACAGAATTGAAAATTGATGATAATGCAGTATTTTTAGGTGTAACATTAGATTCGAAACTTCAGTGGAGGCCTCATTTACACAATTTAGTTAGTAAATTAAGTTCAGCAGCTTTTGCTGTAAGAAGGATACGTGAATTTACTGACATAGATATAGTAAGAATTGTCTATTTTAGCTATTTTCATAGCGTTATGTCGTATGGCATTATACTATGGGGTAGTGCAGCGGAAGCAAATAATACCTTCATACTTCAAAAAAGAGCTGTACATGCCTATACGAAATGAGTCCACGTGAATCTCTAAGGGAAAAATTCAAAGAAATTCATATTATGACCATGAACGGCCAATATATTTCTAGCAATCTCCTGCACGTGCATAAACATTATAATTTATACAGTAAAATAAGCGACAAACATAATTTAAATACTAGAAATAACTACAAGCTTATAGTGCCTCCTACTAGGCTGTGCAAAATAAACAATTATTTTTCATCCAATTTGACTTGAATTATCAATAAATAAATTTAAATATTTTATTCAACGCAGACTTATGTCGAAGGCAAGTACACTATTGAAGATTACGTAAACGATATTGCAATGTGAAATTGAATAGTATTATAGTTGTTTTTTTATGTATTTTATGGTTCAGCCTTGTACTGTTTAACTCGATTGCATTATTTTTAAAATATATAATATGTTTATATATAATAAGTTTTGTATAATTACATGTATTTGTATTGTATTTTTTGTGATTTATGTTGACGAGCAATCTTTTGGTTTTGTGTCAATAAAATATTTTTGACTTTGACTTTGACCTTATATTATAGAACTGCGAAAAACTATCGTTAATATAAGCTTATATGGTACTAAGTTTATTTAATTTTTCTATATAGCTAACAGCATATTTATTTGGTAATCAATACTAAATACACACAAAATACATACCGTAAATAGACAAAATATGTAAGAAATAAAGATATAAGCATTATATTATGGAGAAACCAAAAATTAAATGAAATAGATCATTTTCGAAAACCAAGATGGCCGAAATATAATTACAATAACTAATTGGTTATCGTTCAAAGTTTCTCGGGGGAGCAAAGAACGAATTTGAGAACATTTTTGAAATCCAAAATTGTCGCCACAATATTATGTGGATATCATAATTGTAGAATATGAAGTTGGTATTATTTATGAAATTCCAAGATTCCCAGGGTAGCAAATTCGCGATCACTTTTCACTTATGGCCAAATATTTTTAAATACTTTATTTAGTTCATTTTATCGGTTGTATTATGAGGTGGCCGGATGAGAGGCGTTGAAGAGATTATCTTAGTTGTCCCCTACCTGATGAAGCGTTCAATTGAAAGGCTCACCGTCAACTAAGTTCTGCTCGGATGTCAACATACAATGGAGAGGCACCGATGGAGGCAGATCATACGAACTAACACACACAGCCGTGGATGACTAAGATCCTTAGTGATGAGGAAAGAACCATAGAGAGAAAGAGAGAGAAGAAGTATATTGAGTGTTAGGCTTCTGCTACCTATTCTAAGGGTATGGAACAAAGACTTAAGACAGTTGCTTATTTTAAAGATGGTATATGCTTGCTTTTTATTTTTAATGGGCGTCTTCTATCACAACAGTCACAAGAGCGTTTCAAAGAGTTGTTTTTATTTTATTTATTTATTTATTATTTATATATATTATAATTAAATACATTGTTCTACATGCCTAATATAAATTTACAGTCTCAATCTCAAAAACAGAAACAAAGAGAAATTAAATTCCTCTGGATGGCTCACTAGGAAACCCTGTGCAGAGCCAACCAGTGATTACCGTCTGCTATGTAATTTTATTTAATGTTAATAATTAATAAAATAGAACTAAGACTGACACTTAAACAATATTTATCTAACTTTAAAGCATACCTATCTTACAATAAGAACTGTATAAAATTAAATAATAATAGATAAAGCAAATAGTTATATAGATAAAGTAAAGTTATAAACAAATATTCATAATTAAATATATAAAGTTATATTAAATTTGAGTTAGTAATTTTCTCGGTTTCATCATAGCTGCATTGTAAAAGCCACTCTCGTACTGTAGATCTTACTTTGTAAGAAGAGAGGTCCGCAATTTTTATTTTATTATTTACTTGGTTATATATTGAAGGTCGGTAGCTAGCATGATTTCGACACATGACAAGATTGAACTTCGGAACACAGTAAATATTTTTGAATCTAAGAGAAGGTATAGCCAAATTTTCTTTAAGGCGACCGGGCTTTTTGTGCTGGTTGATTATTAAGCAGTGTAGAAATAATTGTCGAACGGTAAGGACTCTAGTTTCTTTGTAGAGCATATGAGAAGGGTACATGAAAGGTTTATATGCTATTATTTTTAAAAGCATGCGTTGGGCTCTTTCAAGACGTATTAAATGGGTTTTATTTGCTCCTCCCCAGGATATTACACAATACCTCAAAACAGAACCGACTAAGGCATTGTAAATTTTTAAACGAAATTCTAGATCACCTAGATGTCTTATAGTTTTGAAAACCTTTCCAAGTTTTCGAATTCTCCCTGAAAGTGTTTTAATATGTTCATCCCTTCTTAGATATTTGTCTATGACAACCCCCAGATATTTAATTTGATGAACACCTTCTAGTTTTAAACAACTGCATTGGTCCAAAGATTTATTTATTTATTTATTTAAGATTACCTACAGAAACTACATATTACATTCCACTATAATTTCAACATACTTAAAAAAATGATAATTGCGATTCTACTTACAGGCAATCGGACATGCATGAAACATAATTTTATGACGATTGTTTGTCGGCTATAAAATAATAACAAATTATATAAATCTAACAAATATTTTACATTTACTTCTACACATATAAGAAGAAAAATATATAAGAACATATTTAAATTGAATTAGTAAATAAAAAAACACATACTTTTTGACGTTAATTGTCGGCTAGATACTAATAACGTATTATATAAATCTAAAACATATTCTACAACTATTTCTACACAAATAAAAAGAAAAGTACACTTAAAGAACAAATTTAAATTAAATTATTATTTAAAAAATTACAAAGCCTACGCCTAAATTCATTTTCAGAATTATGGTTAATGTCTAAGCCCTCAATCCTTGAAGATAGATAATTGTATGACCGCGAAAGCCTTACTAAAGTTGAATTGCCTCCAAGCCTCGTTCTGCGGAGTGGGATTTTAAACAATGCAGTTGCCTTACGAGGAGGTCGATGGGGCATATTGATGTCAAACAAACTCAATAGAGCAGGACACTCAATTTTACTGTTTATTATTTTGTACAGAAAAGTCATATCTAAGTATAAACGGCGGGATTTTAATGAAAGGGTTTGAAAATGACGCAAACGATCGTTATACGAGATCAAGTCTCGTACGTCAGGCGTACGGTAGGTGAGGTAGCGGATTATTTTCTTTTGAAGCCTTTCAATCCTGTCACTGTGGATATTATAGTCAGGGCACCATACTTGGGAACAGTATTCCAACTTAGATCTCACAAAGCTATTAAAAAGGACTCTTATTGTGGATATTTTTCTAAAATCTTTGGCGTTTCTCATTATAAATCCTAGAGACTTAGAGGCTGATGCAAGGATGTTGTCAACATGCTCAATAAGTGTGTTACTCCCAAATCGCGTATGCTATGGACTTTAGTGATTCTTTCATTTAGGATACTGTATTGACTAATTATTGGATTGATCTTGCGCGTGAATGATATATGAAAGCATTTGGTTGCATTGAGCTACATGTTGTTGATTATGCACCACTGACTTAAACGATCGATATCACTTTGTAGTAGCTGAGCATCTGCAGGGTTTCTAATCACTCGTAATAGTTTGAGATCATCGGCAAATAAATATACTTTTGAAAATTGAAATATGTTACTTACGCTGTTAATAAAGACATTGAAAAATAACGGTCCGAGCACTGATCCCTGAGGAACTCCAGATGTTGCAAGGTAAGGTTTTGAACTAAATCCATTAATAACAACAGTGTTGGGTCGCTTACAAAGATAAGTTTTACACCAGTTTAACAGGGTATCTGTTATCCCAAAATTCTTTAAATGTGTTAGTAGCAAGTTGTGGTTAACTTTATCAAAAGCCTTTGAAAAGTCTGTGTATATTGCATCTGCCTGCTGATTATTGTCTAGTGCATTAATTACTTCATTGGTGAAGCTAAATAAATTAGTATTCGTTGATTTACCTTTGATAAAACCATGTTGATGAGGAGTAAAGTTGTTTTTAATAGCTGTAGTGATATGCTCATCTACTAGGCTTTCGAAAACTTTTGACGCTACGCTTAAAATTGAAATTGGTCGATAATTAGACACGGAGTTATTGGACCCTTTTTTAAATATAGGCACAACTTTTGCTTCTTTCCATTTGTCTGGAAAAGTACCGGTGCTCAAGGAGTAATTATAAATGATTGCAAGCGGAACCGAGAGAACTTCAGAACACCTATTAAAGAAGAGTGGAGGGATATTGTCCAGACTGCTACCTTTGGAACAATCAAGTCTTTTTAGTTTTTTAGAGACGTCACCAGCAGTAAGATATATATTTCCAACATATGTCTTAGGTTCACTGTTAGTTAGGGTTATTCTATTATTTAAATTTGAGCTATTGTCGTAGACGGAAAAAAAATGAGATGCAAAAAGATCAGTGATATTTTGAGTGTTAATTGTACCTAAATTCACTGTGGAGGGATAGTTATTAGTGCTCCTACGTAAGTTCTTAATATGAGTCCAGAAGTATTTGGGATTATTAGCTATTTTTTGTTCGATTGAGCAAATGTAATTATTGTACGAGGTAGTTATTAAGTGGTCACAATCTTTTCTTAAATATTGGAATTCAATTCTATCCATTGGGTTATTGTATTTTTTTAATCTTTTGTGACATTTATTTTTCAGCCTAATATATAGTATATATATAGTATGAGATTAGGTGGAAACCAAACAGGATATTTACAGCTGCGTGATTTGGTTTTAGGCACGTGCTTATCAATTACAGATTCTAGAATTATATAAAATTTTTCAATCATTATATTAACATTCTTGCATTTGTTCAGTTCTTCAAGCCAATTCACTTGGTTGAGGTTATTTATAATATTTGTAAAGTTAGATTTGAAGAAATTGTATCAGTATCGAGATTTCATGAAACTGTTGTATTTTGGTAAGCAAGTACGGATATTAATATGAAGCGGAGGGTGATATGGGTCTACATCCCGCAATGGAGATACGCATTCAGTTACTGTTACTGTATGTTCATTGCCCAATACGAGGTCGAGAGAATTGCCCTTAAAGTTTAGCACACCATTACATTGAGTGAAACCACTCACTTGGAGAAAATCAATAAATAACCTATTAATGGCAGAGTTTCCATTGTTGACAATATTTGTGCTACCGTCTTCAGAAAACCACGTGATAGATTTCAAATTTAAATCGCCTAGTATTAAGGTGGAGTCTTCATACGATTCGGGAAGGGAATCTAGAACCATATTGACATTTTCAATAAATGCTTCAATTGTTGTCTTGCTAACAGGTGGTGGAAGATAAATGCCACATAAATTAAGTTTTTTTATTCCTCCTATACTGACTGAGACCCATAAATCCTCATTATTACTTTCCCATTCAAGCTGCCGTTGAGACTGGAGCAGTTTAGATACAGCTATGAGAACTCCTCCACCTGACTTTTTATGTTTCGCTAAGGCAGAAGTTTCGCGATCCCTTCTGTGAACCACATATCGATCATCAAGGATTTCGGAATCAAAAACGCTACTGTTCAGCCATGTTTCAGTTAAGACAATTAGATCAAAATTATTACAAATAACTCGCTGTCGAAAGTTTTGTAGAGTACAGTTTAGACCTCTAACGTTTTGATAGTAGCAACTAAGGGATTTGACTTTGTTTGAATATTACTGAGGGATAACCATTCAAGCTAAAAAGTAATATTGTTTAGGCAATCGGAATCTTTAATATACTTATAATTAGAGTTAGGACACTTACGCATAAATATTTTACCGTTTTTGACCCAAACAAATCTGTAATTAAGTTCTCTAGCTTTTATGCGGGCTTTGGCGTGCAATGTTTTAACTGCAAGTGGCAGATGCTCACCAATGTAAATGGGTTTTTTTTTCACCGCTAATACCTAGATGGCTTGTGTTCAATTTGTCTTCGTTGCACTTCACTTTTCTATTGAAATTTAGAGCAGCGGCAAATAATGAGTCACGAATCCTAGGACTAGAAAACTTCACGAGGACGGTTCGTGGTCGAGAGGATTCCTTGTTAGTCTTAGCAATCCTTGAACATGCAACTAAGTCCGTATTGGATAGATTAAAATTTATTGCGGTAGTAAGTTGATTAATTGTGGTTGGTAGACTTTCAGTTTTGAATTCAGGGATGCAGTGAATTTCTATGTTTGCTGCACGGGATTGTGTTTCCATAGACACTAATCTGGTTTCCAAAGCTCTTACTACTGTTGTCAGGTTTACGTTATCAGTTTGAAGCTGGTTAATTAACTTGGTTTTTTCAGACAGATCTGTGACAGTAGCTTCGTACTTCTGCTCGAGAAAATTCAAGGAAGCTGTGATGCAGGACACTTGATCAATAACTTGCTTAGTTTCAGACTTTAGACGTTCCAAAATATTTATTTTGAATGAATCCAGCACCGAGTTTAACTCTTCACGAATAATCCTACGTAAGGCTTCAGGACCTACGGCGGAGGTTGCGTTGGTTAATATGCTTTCTGAGGTGGTTTCACGTGGTAGCGGAGATCCCCTAACCGGTGTATTGGTATTATCTTTTTTGGGGCGGGCGCATGCTGGGCAGGACCATGTAGCCTTATACTGTTCACTCAGGTCAGTGAAGAGTATTTTTGTAGTGTTAATACAAGCGTGGTGGTATTTCTTCTTGCAGATGTGACAAATTACGAATTCTATAGAGTGTAGTTGTCTGTTACAACATTCAAATTTGGTTTTCATTAGCGGCATTATACAAAATTAAGTAAAAAAAAATACAAATACAAAGAAAAAAAGAGAAAAAAAAAATTATGGTGACTCGAACTTAGGATCCTTGAAGCGTATTCTTTGTTATACTGTGAGTAGCTATTGATGCGATACTAATGCTTATGAATATTTGTATGATATGACGGTGATTGGTCTTGAGTGACAGGTGACAGCTATTCATTGACGTTAATTGTTTTGAGCAATATCACTGTAATTTTTAGAATCACCCTCATATAAAATGTCAATTATTATCTTTTCACATAAATAAAACTTTTGTTTTGAATTTCGAAACAACGTTTATACTTGTAATCACTTACGTTTAACTTAGAAAATGGTATATTCAGAGTCACACACTTCGTAGAACTTCACAAAAGTAGTTTCTTCAACTGAACTGACTATATTACAATTTTAAAACGTTTTTTATCGCGGAGCCGACGTGAACCGTGTCAGTGTTTTTTTTTTTTTTTTTGATGAGCAACAATGCACTTTAACTGAGAAGTTTTTATTTGGTTGTGATTTGACACTTGCAGAGAATGTTATAAATTTTGACTTTTTTAAATTCAAGATAAGAAGGTTTTTCTCGAGCCATAGAGTGACATTTTTAAGTCCTAGTTCAGCGAGTTCCTGGACAGCAACCCAAGTTCTACCTGTGAAGAGCAGAACTGTATCATCGGCATATGATATTATTTTACAATTTTGAATATTCAGGGAGCAAAGGGTGTTAATATAAATTAGAAATAAGGTTGGACCTAAGATACTGCCTTGAGGTACGCCAAATTCTACTTGCTTCATTCGATTTTTAAAATAGCTGTGAAAGAAAAGAAGTGCATTGTCTCGAATTCCTAGCCGTTCAAGTTTTGATTTTTCAAATGCGCGCGCCAAATCCAGGAATAATCCAGCACATTTATGTCCATTATCAGTATTTAAGACAATAATAAAATCTTACTTCGAAAACCAAATTGGTTACAATTTTATTTGAGTTTAAGTACTTAACTAAACGGATATTTACCAAACGTTCTAATATTTTTGATAGTATAGGTAAGATGGCTATCGGTCTATAATTGCTGACTACGTTTCTATCACCTGCCTTTCAATCGGTCGAATTATAGCATGCTTAAATATATCCGGGAAGACGCACGCATCTTAGCAAAGGTTAAAAATGTATGATAGAGGTTGTTTTAAGATGACCACATTATCTTTAATTATTTTTCCCGATATATCTTCTAACCCTATTCCACCTTTAAATTCATTATAATATTAGCTACTTCGTTAAAGTCAGTAGGTAACATGACGAAAGAATCAATTTTATTTTCCCTAAGAGTACAATCTTTGGCTAACTGAGATTCAGATGAGTTTGTTCTTATCAAGATATCTCGCGCTAATGTATTGCCTATGCTTGTGAAGTATTCATTTATGGAGTTAAGTGCCTCCAGGTGATGGGGTGACGCTGTTAATAGTTCTATAGGTTCTTTTTTATCCTTTTCTTAGTAACTAAATTTCTTAATAAGCTTCCAAAGTTCTTTTGGGTTTTTAGAGTTTTTCTCTATTTCCACTCGCTCATATGCACGTTTAATAGTTTTTAGTATTACATATATTCCTATACTTTTTATAATTAGCAAGCAAGGTTAAATTTCCTGTATACTTTTTACATTTTTTAATGTAGTAGATCTCTGCGTTGAATACATTTTAGAAGACCAGGAGTGATCCATGGTTTTAAAGTTATTTTGGAGTGTGGTTAAGTACGAACACTGGTGTTATTTTTCACAATATCTCCGACAGTCTGAAGTAACAATGAAACCGCCTCGGTGGGCTTAGTAAGGCTTGTGATTTGTGACCATTCATAATTAGAAAGATCCCTTGAAATGTTTTTGTAGGAAATGATTTGTTTGTTGATCCAGATTTCTGCAAAAATCTAGCATCGCAAGCATATATCAATATATTATCATCATCACCATTTAAATTATGTCTCGTATATAATGTCTGTAATCCTCTTTGTGGTATTTAGAAACTTTCGCCTAAGCGTAACAAAAGGCTTCCAACCAATATGGGATGAGTGGAATTGTTTACGCATGGCCTGACCTGAATGCTGTGGCCACTGTGAGGTATATACAGGATGGCCCACCCAAGCCGGTCAGTATGGGGATTTCAGAATATATAAGAGATAGAAGAATATCTACTAAGGAACCACGATATCGATTTTAGAGAAAACAAAAACTGCATTCATAGATTTTCAAAAAAAAATCATACACGACTCGGGAATCAAACCCGGTCATTTTGGAAAAAAAAAAGATTTTTTTGTTTTATTGCCACATTGATAGTGTAAGTTGTAAGGAGAGATTGTTGCTATGAAACCTTGTGTCTAAAATTAAAAGAAATTGCTATATTTGATATTGTTTCATGTTAGATGTCGGTTTTACTCGTTAAAAAAATGTAGGCAATAACCAATCGTCATGTTGTCTGGATATACCACTAAAAGATTTTATTTTGCTGTTATTTGAAAATGGAATGTGAACTTTTAAGATTGCCGAATTTCAATTTTAAAAAATGAACGCTTCATGTCTCTGTACCAGTTAAAATATGTTTTTGCTGTTATTTGAAAATGGAACGTGAATTTCTGGATTACCAAATTTCAATCAAAGAGAAAACGAATGACGGGAAATTTAACTCTCATTTCTTATTTTACAGATTTTTTTTCTTTGTGCTGTGTTATTTGCTTGTGTGTAATTTCTAAATATGCCATTGACAAACGGTGAGAATTTAGATTTATTAGAAGCTTACTTTAAAAATGACAGAAATTGCACCCGTGCACTAGATTGGTATCGTATGAAATATCCCTCACGGATTTTACCAACTCGCAAGATATTTCAGAAAATAGTTTACAATTTAAATAATTATGGAAGCTTCAAGAAACGAAAACAGAGAAGTCCACTAAGTTATGACACTGACATGGAAATAAATGTTTTAACATATTTCGAAGCTTCACCAGATGCCTCCACTCGTGATGCAGAACGTGATATCCCTGGCGTTTCACGTGCCACTATTCAACGAAAAAAAAACACAAATTCAAGTGCTATCGAAGTGGACGTTTGGTTCAGGCCTTACATGCAGGTGATGACGGCAGACGACTTGAATTTTGTCATTGGTTAAAAGAGCAGATAAATTTAGACAGTAACTTTTTAAAGTACGTAATATTTTCTGATGAGACATAATTTTCCGATAACGGGATGTACAACCGCAAAAATCATAACTATTGGTCTCGTCAAAACCCCTTACGAGTGCATGAAGAACGACGTCAAGTTAGATTTTCATTTAACTGCTGGGTTGGACTTCTTCACAATAAAGTTATATTCTTAAAAATCTATGATGGACGTTTGGACAGTTTCAAGTACATCGAAATATTAGAAGATGATTTAGATGTCACGAGAGAAATGTCAACAGAAGAAAGAGAACGAGTGTATTTCAAACAGGATGGAGCACCGGCACACAATAGTCGGATCGCCATAGATTTTTTAAATAATCATTTCCACCAAAAATTGATTGGAACAACCGGACCTATCAAATGGCCCGCGAGGTCACCCGATTTAACCCCACTAGATTATTTCTTGTGGGGTTACGTTAAAGATGAAGTCTACAAAACTAGCTACGACACCTCTGAAGATCTACAAATATCCATAGAGACTATTTTAACCCAAATACACAACTTCAAAGTACAAAACGCCATAACAAAATCGTTACCTAAACGAGTTGAATATTGCATTCAAGAAAATGGTTGCCATTTTGAACATTTACTAAAATAATTAAAATAACATTTAAAAAAGCAATTTCTTTTAATTTTAGACACAAGGTTTCATAGCAACAATCACTTCTTACAACCTACACTATCAATGTGGCAATAAAACAAATATGTCTTTTTTTTTTCCAAAATGACCGGGTTCGATTCCCGAGTCGTGTATGATTTTTTTTTGAAAATCTATGAATGTAGTTTTTGTTTTCTCTAAAATCGATATCGTGGTTCCTTAGAAGACATTCTTCTATCTCTTATATATTTTAAAATCTGTTTTAAAAGTTTGGGTGGGCCACCCTATATATAGTGATGTTTATCGATTGTATATTTGAGGCTTTGAAATCTATATAATATTATGCAAAAGCGAAATACCACTGACTCACTCACTCACTGCCTCACTAATCATGAAATCTCGGAAACTACAAAGCCTACAAACTTGGAATTTGGAAGGTATCTTTAAGTAAGTAAGTGTCAGCTAAGCTTAATTTCTGGTTAAGATATTAAGCTACTTGATAATCTTATAATAATAAAGCCAGAATCTAAGTTTGAAAATAGCCAGTGTACATCTCAGAATTGTTTCTTTTACGACCACCTGTACCTACATTAAGGCTTATAACAATATATAAATTGAAATTTTGTTTACGGGGTAGTTTGGAAAAAATAGAACCGTCAGCCAATTTAAAAAAAATGTAAATTGCGACCTGTAGAGGTATGAACTTTACTGCGAGAATGTAATCCGCATTTTATTTCCAAAATCACTAGGATGGAAAATGTTAAAATGGAAAAGTTCTAATGCTTAATGTCCCTCAATACAAAGAACCTCGATAGTATTCTTTTAATTTACTATTTACACACTGACTCATATTTCATATATATTCATTTTAATTGAATTATGTGCACAATTAAGTATTTGGTCATTGAATATTAATGTTATAATTTTTATTATACAGGTAAATTATTCTCGTATTTTTTATTTGTGTGTATATGTGTAAGGTCAGTACATAAATAAATAAACCTATACTTTTACCCTTTTTTATAATTTTTACAGCCAGGTAGTTCATTTGGAACTAATAATATTAAACGATAACAAAATAGTGAATTTTAATATTAAAGATAAATTTTAATTTCTTCAAGTCCAAACATTTCGCATTCATCGTAAGTTTGATCCGATGAATCATTTGTGTTTACTCAAATTTTTTCTGATATTATATCTGAAGTCTCATCCGTAACACAATTTCTAATAACTTTACAATTATAACACTGCCTCTGTTACTGTAACAGGCATAATATACAGCTCCTATATATAGGACGTCCCAAAGTTATGGGACATGAAGGGAAAGTACCTTAAATATCAAAGATAGGCTATTTTACTGAAAGAAGACTTTATGCTATTTTTAAAAATTAGTACTTCTGCATTCAAAGGTTTTCTAAAAAATACTTGCCTCGTCTGGGAATCGAACCGACTGAAATGTAAAAAAAAAACACCCCTACTTTTATGATGCCAATCGAAAGAATGGCCAAAAACTAATAACTCTTCTTAAGTAAAATAGTATTTTAAAAGAAAGGAACAAGGTAAAATGAATGTTTTCCTACTTGGATTGGTACGAATGGACCGATTAGATGGCCGGCCAGATCCCCGGACCTTACACCATTAGATTTCTTCTTTTTAGGATACGTGAAAGATTTGCTATACAAAAAGCGATACGAGAACGTGGGCGAGTTACAAACAGAATTGTGCCATATCATATCAAGTATTCACCATAACATGATAAGAAAATCAACAGGCAGCGGACTCATTAAAAGATTGGTGATTTGCGTTAGACGAGGGATCACATTTTGAGCATTTAATTAATTAATTTACAAAAAAATACCCACTTAATTGACTATGTCACTTAAGAAGAGTTATTAGTTTTTGGCCATTCTTTCGATTGGCATCATAAGAGTAGGGGTTTTCAAGGAGCTTTCTTCCACGCACTACAAAGCTGTGGAATGAGCTTCCTTGTCGGTGTTTCCGGGACGATACGACATGGGTACCTTCAAAAAAGGCTTCTCTAAAGGCCGGCAAAACTCCTGTGATTCCTCTGGTGTTGCAAGAGATTGTGGGCGGCGGTGATCACTTAACAACAAGTGACCCGTTCGCTCGTTTGTCCTCCTATTTCATAAAAAAAAAAAGAGGTCCGAACCACCCGCAACCGGCGAGCATGTATGAAAAGAGTGATGAATTGAGAGGATACGCGTGAGGTTCGTAAGGATAGAAGCAAATGGCATTCTATTGTCCTACCCCGACGGGAACAAGGCGTGTATGAATGAATGGACAGAACATACAAGATATTAGAAAGTAAGGAATTGGAAATTGAATTGTTTTTGAGCTGCTGTAATATAGATATATTATGTTTTACAGAACATTGGCGTCAAAGTCATCAGCTCCAGTTTAGTTTTATTTATTTATTTATGATTCCTTACAGCTAAGAAAAATGTAAAGAGTATCTTGAAATAATACAGAATAGATACGCCAATTAAAAGAAATACTAATAACAGTTCAATTAAGAAAAACTTATAAGATAAAATTTTATAGAAACAAAAGAAGAAATATTGAGTAACTGAAATGGTGAGTGGGTTGTGTGATGTGAGTGAATGTGAGTGTTTGTTAAAACACTACGAGATTTAATAAAACCACGTTGGTTAACAGGGATGCATTTAAAGCAATTTCTATAAATATGATCATTAACAATTTTTTCTAAAGTTTTCCAAAATATATTCAAAATACCTTTATAGTTACCAATATTTTCTTTTCATTCTTTTTATGTATTGGTACTGTTCGGGCGTTCTTCCAACATGTAGGGAAGGTCCCTTCATTAAGGGAGCGCTTAAAGAGTGTTAGTAGGCGAGGTAATAGGCCCGATTCATTTATCTTTATAAAATAGCTGGTTTACCTTTAGTTCTGGCACCCTTTCGGATATCTAATTTACAAAAAAACCTCCTTAGTACTCTTTCATTGATCTCAATTATGTAAAGATTTTCGGAAATATATGACTTCTCGTTGAAGATCTGATCATTTAGGTCACTGGGCTGGAATATACTTTGAAAATATTTATTAAATGCATTGCAGATATCATGTCCATTCGTAAGTTAGCGTACACCTTCCTTAAAGGCCGGCAACGCTCCTGTGATGTTGCGGCTGGGTCCTGGCGGTGATCACTAAACAACAGGTGACCCGTACGCTCGTTTGTCCTCCTATTCCATAAAAAAAAAAAGTTAGCGACTACCGTACATGTACTGAGGATTACCAGAATCAGTGCATTTATTTTTAATAAATTTCCAGAATTCTTTAGGCGACGTTTTGATATTACTCTGACAACGTTTCATATATTTTGTATACGATTCAATTAGCAACCTCTTTATCCGGGCCTCAGCAAGGAGAACATGGCATAGTCTCCAGGTTCTTTAAACTTTTTCCACCTAGTAAGAACTTTGTACTTCTCTTTTATGGAATTAATTAGAGCTGGAGTGTATCATTGTATTGATGACGTGAGGAGATTTTTATAACAGGTATATGAGATTCTATGAGCGAATGTATAATTCTGTAAAAATTATCCACGGCATCTTCAACAGAGCCCTCTGGGATGTCGGACCAGTAGGTATTTTTAAATTTTTAATTTGTCGTGTCATTGACTTTGACCTTAAAAAAATTTTTACAACGCAAAAATGTGGTTTTCATAAAAAGGTCTTAACGACGACGGTCTAAACGACGACAACTACGGGACTATGAAAATGGTCAATGTTTACAAGTGAATAGCTACATATAATACAGTGTAACTAAATCTTCGATAAGTCAAGATATTATTAGATTATTACTAAGTACTCACGATCAATGTTTTAATCCCATTAGATCGTGAGTAATTACTAAACCCAATGATTCTAATAATTCTGAGTTACAATATTTTGTAATGCTGTAACTATTCTCATTACCATAGGAACCATGAAATGAAAGATAAGTTAAAATCAACTATAATGAGAAAATTATCATTCAAATGTTTATCATAAAATGATATTAGGGTTTTATTAAAGTTACTTAATAAATGATTCGCATCCGAGTTGGGGAGTATGTATGCCGCTATAATATGTAAATCCTTATCACGTCACTACGTAGCGAGCGGTTGCTTAAATATATATCCTTCGGAATAGTTCATATACATTCTACTTGCTCGCAGGTTGCGTCCTGGGAAATAAACGCAGCAAGTTATTTCTTAACACATATAAAAACAATGCGCCCTTCTCATGTTGAAAAGGGGTGCACTTAGGGGTAGATATATGTATATTGGTTTTATGGTAAAAGTATTTATTCACTTAAGATACTAAATTAATCTATGATATTTGCTAAATAACTATAATTATTGGTTCTACTTGTGAGTACGCGGATCTCTAATATTAATTGGTTAAAATGGTTACTCGGACCAGTCCTGTAATGGTTATAGACAAATGGTAAATGGTAACTAGGACCGGACCGATCAATAGTTACTCGCGTACTGCATCTCTACTATGCATTGGTAATAAATAATAATGGTTAAAATTGTTACTCTGGCCGGTCCTGTCATGGTCAATGGTAACCAGAACCGGCCCGATCATCCGCGTACTGCCTTACTAAAGGCAACACATGGTTTTATTACAATTATTTATTTATTTATTAGGAAGCCAACGTTAGTTTTATCTACTAAGCAATATTTGTAATATAATGCTGTTCGATGGAATTACTTCGAACACTTGTGTTTCCTGTCAAATCTGTATACATCATAACGTACGCACATATTTTCCGACTTAAAATTCCATCACATAGCCAACTTTCTGTTAAAATGACTATGCCATTATTGCTTGTTTCTATATTTTTATAAAGTGGGAGTAATTTCGTGCGTAATCCGCGATTATTTTGATAGTAAATTTTGATATTATTTAAAATCCATCTTAAAGAAACCTAATTATGAAGTAAAAATATTTAAAATATAAGGATATGTCAAATTGAACACGGTTACGCGACATAATTTAATATAAATACACGATTCTTAATAATAATATTTGTTACAATTACTAATATAAAAGTTACCAAATATGCAAAAGATGAAAACAAAATGAACAAACGTTGCGATCATAATATAAAATTAAAATAAAGTCAGTCCGGAAAAAAAATGCATATTCAGTTTAACTAAGATAAGTGGGGACTATTTTGCCACCTATTTGTAAATCCTTTTGATAATTTTATATGTAGTTTTTGTATTTAAATTTAAAACTATATATGGAGCAACTATTCCTAACTATGTGGTATATTGTTCCAACACTTAGTGGCAGCGTAACGGAAACTACCATTAAATAGCGGAAGTGGATACCTACTTTCTAAGGCATGGCCATTTCAGTTTTTCGTACAGATATTCCGGGTGACCCTTGCGTGTTATACCGAACAAAAGAGTGGCCAAATGAAGCTCCCTACGTAACGTCAACTTAAGTATACCGGCGTTGTTTAGATGTGGAGTGATATGAGTTCGAGGCTGTAAGATAAAGCAGAATCGGAACCGGTGCTTTGGACCCTCTGAACGATTCATTCAGTACGCGGAAGCAACCTCGAGCCATAAACTGTATCACCGTAATTAAACAAAGATATGAGAAGAGAGTCACATAGTGTAATGCGATGATCTATACTTAAGAAGTCTCGAATGCTATATAATATTTTGAGCGGGTAAAAAGCTCTCCGACTCAGTTCGATAACATGTTTCTGAAAATTGAGGACATCGTCCATTAACATTCCTAGATTACGTGCTTCGGTTACCCGTACTAATTGTGTACCTATAACATTTAAATTAGGCTGCGAAGAAACGATTTTATCTTTTTGAAATTTAGACCCAAAATCATATATTTTGTTTTACATGGGTTAAATACTAAAGTAGCGTTGGACCATACATGAATGCGCTTCAGATCGCTATTAAAATTATTAACTGCGTCGGTAGTGATCGAAATGAGATGTATAGGTGTATGTCGTCTGCATACATGTGAAAAGAATGTACACATATAGAATGAAAAGCAAAGGCCCCACAATTGAGCCCTGTGGAATTGTGGAATTCCTTTACTTAAATCTGTACTTAAATATATACTGGCTCTGACAGCAATGGGTATCCATTATCATCACGAAGCTGAACACGCTGATTACGGCAATTGAGATAGCTTGAGAACCATTTCACTGTGTCAGGTTTGACACAATAAGCGCTCATTTTTGACATGAAATGAAATGAAATTTTATTTGCAAGAAACTACAATGTTATGATGTTAACTTAATAATATTGATAATCCAATATGTTTCGTAAATTGACATGCAAAATATGTTATAAAATTGTGTAAATACCAACTCACTACTGTTATACTGAAACATGTCGGATTTCACAATGCTATCATTAATATTTATAAAATTAAAATTTAAAGATATTATAATATAATACGTAAATAATTAATTTATTTATTTAGTACCTATGTAATGTTAACAAATTCAATGTCATAAAAGTATATAATTTACATATATTGTTATCATTGTGTATTTAAAAAATTATTTAAACTATAGAAGCTGGTATTTAATAACCACTGATGCAGTCTTCTTTTTAAAACCTTGAAAGGTACATCTTTCAATTCATTAGCAAATTTATTATATATTTTTTTAGACATGCTGTAACAATTTCTACTAAAGATATAGTTCTACAGAAGGGAATTATGAGTTTATGTGGATACCTTGTGTTTAAAACCTTCTGGTTATTGTGTATAGAAATCAAACATATGTTTTTGAACAAATAGGCTTATCTCATAAATGTATAGGCATGGCAGCGATAGAATTTTCAATTTTTTAAATAGAGGTTGGCAAGAATCCAGGGTGCCGGCTCCACAAACCACCCTGATACACTCTTCTGTCCAATAAATAAATACCCTATGCTCACCGAGTTGCCCTATATGACCAATCCATATCGTAAAGCTGAAACCACGAATGCATGATATGCCATTAGCGCTGTTTTTATACGCCTTTTGTCTTTGATACGCGTCAAAGGACAAATACCTGTTGGTTAATGTTTTTGTTAATTTTGTCAGCATAATATGTTGTTGTAACAAGTTGCTGTCTTAAGTAATAGCAAGAAAATTGAAAAGTTGTGCTTCTTTAATATTCTCATTATGATAATTAACATTAATATCTTTTCCTTTCCCATTCTTATTATAATACTGCATATACATTGTTTTTTTATATTTACAATCAGGTTATTTTCAGTAAGCCATTCAATTGTGTCCTTTATTGTTTTATAAATTTCTTTATTGTTTTATAAAGTCCTTTAATGTTAATTCATTGTCACATTTAATTATAAAAGAGATGTAATCAGAAAAAGTGAACAATAATAAGTATTTTAGAAATTTCAACGTATGGATTGCGGTTTGAAAGACGACTTTTAAGCCAGTCATTTGCTAGAGCACGAATACTATATTGAGCGCATTCATCTAATAGCTTTTCATGACAAACATTGTCAAATGTTTTGCTCATATCAAAAAATACCGACGTTACAGGATTTTTTTTGTCCATGCATTCCAATATCTTTTATTAGCGAAAAACACGCTAAAGTTGTAGATTTTTCTTATTGCAAACTATTTTGTTGCTTCAAAATTATATCATGTTTCGACAAAAAAGATGTTAATCGTTTGTGCAGTATCTTATCGATTTTTTTTTGAAATAATAGAAATTAGTGTGATTGCTCGATAGTAGTTAACGTCCTTTTTGTCTCCTGCTTTGAGTAAAGGTGTTACTATTGACTTTTTTAAATTTGATGGGAACTCACCTTCTTCAAAAGATAGATTTATTAAGTAGGCTACTGGAGCTAGTTCCTTTGCACACTCCCTTATTACCATTGTTGCTATGTCATCACAGCCCGTGGAATTTGAATTATTAAGTGACTTAATAATGGTTATTATCACCATTTCAGCAGTTGGCATTAAGAAAATATTTGGATTGTTATGCTAATTTATATGAAGGTTTTTTATTTTTACACTGATATTGGAAGACCAGTAATATTATAATTGTTTGTGGTATTAATATCGACACTCTAAAAATACTAAAACGAATCTAGAATTTAATACGAATTATATTTTTTTTAAGTCAAGTAGGCTCAATTTTGCCAAGTACTTGGCAAAAACCCTGTATTGACCTCTTTCTTAGAAATATAGAAAATGCCAGGAAGATTCGTCAGTAAGGCCTGTCAGATCACGACACAGCACAATTCTTAGTTGTACCGACAAAAATAATTGAACACCGTCGTATAAGTTTATTTTCAAAAGAGATTTGTATAATCAAAGCATAAACAAATTTAAGGACTATATTAAAAGTCTTAACTGGAAAGTCTTTCCTCTTTTTAAGTATAAAAGTAATATTTCAAATTCCAAAATTAAATGGTTGTCCATAGGTATAAAAAAATCATGTGTAACAATAAAATAAGTAAGGTATCAATATTATAAGAATAAAATACGCGCAAATTAAAACAAATTTAATTAAATATCAAAGATTCTCAACAAGTGTATAGACTAGGTCTAGAAAAAGAGAAGAAGTAACAACAAATATATAATTTACTCGAAAAATAAATGCAAAAAGTCGTGGAATGTGATTATAAACAATACTTACTCTAACTAAGGAAGTATCGGTGAAATTAATTATGAAAATAAAAATATAAATTGTCCAACTCAGTATGCTACTATTTTTAGTAATCATTTTATGAATACAGTCATAAAAAGTAATTAATGAAAGATGAAAGAGTCTGTGTCGGTTCGTTTTCCTTTTTTCTTAAAAACCTTTTAAAATTGTTACGTATTCGTCTGAACAGGGCGATATTAAAATAGCATTTTCTACGATGTTTGAAGAGTCATATTTTCTTATGTCGTAAGTTGATTGAAAAAAACAAAACGTACCGACATAGCTTTAGCATATCTAGATTTTTCGACAAACAATCTCTTCTCTAGAAGCATTATCAATGGAGAAAAAAGGGGAATACGTTTGTATGGAATAACGCTGCTAGCGTCCCCTCTTAATCTAAGAACCGGACTTTACGTCAAAATGCGATATACCACCCGTATCATTTGACGTCTGTAATTCTATAACCGCTTGTTTTGCGAGTAACTTCAATTACCGGCCGCAGTTTTCCGCTACGACTTAAGGACCTTCAGGCATAGTCCCAATTTAACGGCATGTCTTGATCAATGATGCGGATGTTCATGACTGGTTGCCACATCGGGTTCCATCACGTGAATATCTGGCCCGTTTGCCGGCTCTGATGAAAAAAGACGTTGTTGATGCGAGGCAGTCAAAATGGGGTGCGGTGTAATGCAAAATGTCCAGGTTAAGTGCGGTTGCGGGTAATCAAGTTTGGCCTGTTCACAATCACTAAACATAAAGCGCCAAGTGGCTGAAGTACTCACCTGAAACTGGTCAGCCCTTTCTTCAGTCAAGAACTTCACTTGGCACTACGATGACGCGATAGAAGTAGTATAAACCACGTGCGACAATGACGCACGAATGCGTAGAGCGGCTTAGATAATGCGAACAATAACGGCGCAAACAGACGTTCATCTGTAAATAATTGATACGTAAGGCCCACCGCAATGCAAAGCCGCTGAAGATTCTCGGAAATTTTAAATTTTGAGTGACTTCGTGGCTACGCGGGTCACCTTGACATAAGATTTTAAGTCTCAATAGCCCAGTCATTTCACATGCTGCGGATGATCAAACCAAGATACAAAATAAAGTGCTTGTACATTAATGACAGGACGCAGCAAAAGGCGTCGCTGAAGCATCTAGGCTACATGAAATAGATATAGGCAATAGGGAGTGACAATAACATATTGTAACAACACTTGGTACGTCATGAAGCTACATCAGTTTGTAAAGGGGCTTTGGACATGGGGAGAAAAACTGATAATAAACTCTCAGCTCATCTTTTAAATACTATGACAACTTACTTAATAAAATATTAAGGAATTTTAAGTGGTCTGCCCAGAACAGACCAGAACCATGCATCATTAACTTATTTATATTGTTTATCAAAAAATGTGGCATATATTTCTTGCATTTGGGCCCTGTGAGTTTTCTTTACCTGCTGATATATTATTGAAAATTTAATACCAGAGTCTAAGGACTTAAGAAGTTAGGACTCTGGCTAACTTATTATGTAACCTTTACTTATAACATATAATAAGGATGATTTGATTTGTTTTTTTTTTTTTTACTATATTGAACCTTGTCCGATTTTACCCCCAGAAGACTCAAGTTTGTGCGTTTACCACAAAAAAAACCCCATTTATCGTATCACCGATCTTCGACAACATTTCCCTTAAAGCATCGCCCAGTATCGGAATACTGGGTCTCGAAATCTCGAGCTATTTTCAATTCCGTGGTCATCTGGAGGGCAAAGCCAACCTTCGAAGAAGCTCGGCGTTATAAATTGAGCACCGCAATACTTCAAGCCGGCCTACATTCTAGCGCTCTACAAAGCGCATGTCCGGCCACATATGGAGTATTGCTGTCATCTCTGGTTTGGTGCACCCCAGTATCAGCTCGATCCATTTGACCGCGTGCAACGCAGAGCAGCCCGAATAGTCGGGGACCCATTGCTCTGTAATCGGCTGGATCACCTGGCGTTGCGTAGTGTCGTCGCTTCATTGTGTGTCTTCTAGTCTTCTTCTACATTTATCACGGGGAGTGTTCCGAAGAGCTGTTTCACCTGATTCCTGCCGCCGAGTCCCACTTTCACACGACACGCTACAAATTAGGATATCATCCCCACCATATGGATGAGTGGCGATCCTCCATAGTGCGCTTTTCAAGGAGCTTTCTTCCACGTACTACAAAGCTGTAGAATGAGCTTCCTTATGCGGTGCTTCCGGGACGATACGACATGGGTACCAATACTTTCTAAGTGTGCATAGCTGTATGATTAAAAACTTATGATGTAGAGGAGAAATGCAACTTCACCATCAATGGATAATAAAACTTAATAATCTGTCAATAAATGAGTAATGAACATTGTCTCACCCACGATTGGTCTCTCATACGCAAACAAGGCGCCCATATATTATGCTTCCTATATTATATGTATAAGCAAGTTGTCAGGTTGACGTGGAGTTGGGGTCGGCGCCAACGTTGACATATTATTGTTTAATCGACGATATCGTTCCATGATTTGGGCCCATTTGTCCGATACAGTGATCAATCTTGTCCCATCTCAAGCGCCTACTGACAGAGTAATTAGGAAATGAAATTCATATGTAGGTATAAGGGAACGCTTAGATGTCAAGCGAAAAATGTATGCTTTGTTTAAATCATGTTGGCATTATAAGGGAAAAATATTCCTCCACAGATAAAACATTTGCCATCATTAAATTAGGAAAATTTATTAAAGTAGGAGTTACTTTGTGGAAATCCATAATTATCCAAATATTTAGTGTTCATTCCGCCAATATTTGTCTTTAAGCAATTCGACACGTGTTTGGCGAAACACGTCTACACGAGGCATCCTAAGGAGATGTTGACTCGCCAAACGCTGGCACGAGACTCGTGCCAGTTTTGGCACACTTGAAACACGTGTCGAATTGTTTAAAGACAAAATTGGCGGAATTAACTCAAATGAAAACTCAAAACATTTGGATAACATTATATTAACAATTATAGTGCCAAAAATTTATTGTCGTACCTTGAATTTTTTTATGGTATTAGGTCAACGAGGGTCCTGGTTTCCAGAGGAATCTGCCTATGTTCTTTATTGCTTATCGAACTTTGACATTTTGACAGCTAACACTTTGTAACAGCCTGTAATGGTACTATGTGATAAATACTTTTAGCTAATGACGTTCGTTAAGGCGACACTAAATGCCAGCGACCTTGAGCGATATGAGTTCACGGCTGCCGGCCCGCCATCTATGTAACAAAGCCAATATTTTCAAAATTCTTGGGTGGAAAACAGTTTATATGCTTACAATCCTCGTTATTCACTACTAATCTGAATAAATGAACCTACACAAAAAAGTACAAGCTATAAGAATAACTTTACTGCGAAAAGTACCAAAAAAATGCGTCACGCCATGCCATAAAACTTGATTAACTTCAAAGAAAAGTGGAAGTTCAAAAAGGCTCGGCAGTGTTAATTATAACCAACAGCAAGCATTAGCAACCTGCAAATAAAGACTTAAGGATATGTGTAACAGGATTAAATAGTGTTCATAGCTCGAATTGCTATACTTTCACAACAAAACTTGTTTAAGAACACCATGTTTGCGTGTTTTCTGCTTACTTTTCGACTTAATAGAACCTCACTGCTTTTAGCATAAAATTTACTTAAAAATATCTCACTTTTGAAAATAGCCGCATGTTGACCGGCCAGCTTGAATTTGTATAACCAAAACTAAATAATGTTTAAAAGTATTAAGACACCAATTAAATTGCTTTTTTATGAAAATAAGGGACGAGACGAGCAGGACGTTCAGCTGATGGTAATTGATGCGCCCTCCCCATTACAATGTAGTACCGCTCAGCCCTCAGGATTCTTGAAAAACCCAAAAATTCTGAGCGGCACTATAATTGCGCTTAAAGTGTCTACGTACTGTGCGAGTAGAGATGGATACGTACATATTAAGTTATACTATTAATATTGTGCTGATGATTTTAGTCTTGCAATAAATAGTGCTATTATGGCGCATAAATTACCCAACACGCGGTCATCGTTGGAACACGGAAAAGTATAAATCTATTTATTGTTAGAAATTAGGTAAAGGTTTGTTTTTGGCCGGACTGATCTGCGAGTGGTAAATTACTTGTGATTTATCCCTGTGTGATCTGATCCCTCTAAGCATAAAAACCGTTGACTACTGCGCGATTTTGGCGAAAAAAATGCCAAGTATAAGATATGTATAATGTTTTTTCATGTTAGGATAATTTCAATGAAGAATATATAAGGTATTATGACATGCATAAATTCTTCATATTGTGTTTAATTTTACACACACGATACAAAGTTGAAAAACCATTACATTTTATAATAAATGAGTATTTTTTAATGAAAAAAATTGGTTGTACTTACTAGTGTTTATGGTTTTATAATAATCTTTATATGTTCTTTCTCAAACAAAACTAAAATTTACAAGCTTATATAATATAGTAAGTAATAATTTGACATATTCATTCATTCAAGACTAAGAATAATCCCTTGACCTTGATCGACCTTGAAGTGCGAGATTGCCTGTATATGTTTTAAAATGTAACTATGATATATTTGGACAATATAACTACTGAAATATATTTTGCGATAGTTTTTCAAGTAAAGTAAAAATATATCACTTATTCCAAAATAAATAAATAATAAAAAATAGACAAAGGAAAAGCCGCTTCAAGTAGTTCAGCGGCCCGATTCACGTAATTTTACATGAGCGATATCGCAGCGACATTTTTCCTTCACCTACGATTCGTATTCACGTGCGATAGTGATTTAAATCGCACGTTCGAGAAACGATCCTATCCAAAATTCGCTAAAGCGTATTCACGTCAGCTAGACGGACTTCAATCGTTGTGTCAGTGGTATTCTGCTACCTTTATACAATCGGTTACCAACGATTTAATGTCAAATCGAACGTCTGAGAAGTCGCTGAACTGAAGTTAGTAATTTGCAGTTGTTGGCTGTTAGGTATTCGTCCATGATGGATATCGAAAGACAAAGACATCCACGCACATAGGTCTACCAACAGCAACTAACGAGTCTTAGTGTTCTCTGAAATAACTTAAGTTCTATCCATGTAATTCCTTATTATCACAAGCTTTTCGTAACATAAATGTTTTTCTCAACAGCAATAAAGTATTTGTTAAGCGCCTGATCGGGAGCGGCAAGGCGCGACGGGGAGAATGTTCTCGACACAACTAATTGATTTATATCGAGAGCGAGTTCGCGTCGATTCACGCCGACCCGCCTTCTGGTGTTAGACTTGTTTTTATCAAATCAATTTACGTCTTCAAGCTCGTTGTTGATCGCGTAAATCTCCTTAATTCATAAATATATTTGGATTTTGTTTTTGTGACGTTTTATTGGGAAAACATACTGTTTTCAACGTTGTATTCGAATCGTTTCCCTTCAACTCACGTTCGTTGACCCCAGACACCTCTGAGGAGAGGATTAGGATAATTTGTTATTTGTGGGCTTAGATCCATTAGGACAGGGGTGCTCAAGCTTGAACTGCTGGCGATCTACCTCAAAATTGTTACAGTACGATCGATCGACTCTGACGAAGTGACGAAGTGACGAAGGATTGTCGTATTGGAAGAGTGTCACGATGACATAGGTATTAGTTTTTCGCACAATAAATGGATTTTTTTTAGTCAAGGTAGGAACAGGTCTGCTCTAAAATGATGATTCTTACAAAAGAAACGCGTTCTAGTGTCTCAAGTTCTAAACTTAACTAAAGAGTGAGTTTGGATATGAAATCTGGATGACACTGCATGTCCTGAGCATACTTTTCATAAGATGGTACGTAATTACCGATTTTATTCACCTAAAACAAAAAAAAAACAAATTCAAAAATTCTATATTTGGTATTAAAATATATATACAAAATTACTTAAATCTACTTATTAAAGCAATTTACAATTAAGCCTTATATATGTAGGTATCAGAAAACTTATTTCTACAACCCTATCTACGTATTGAGGGATAGAACTTTATTATGCTTAAAA
>CATIXQ010000005.1:7003963-7080941 GCA_949711755.1 Leptidea juvernica
GGAAAACCTGGCTATTTGCTATTGAATAATATCACCTAAAACAAAATCTGTGAATAGTTCTATAGATTTTTTTTTCTCGAGATCGACTCAAAAAGCACACGCGATGGACCGTTTGAGCACCCCTGCATTTGAATATACATCTGTGCTCTTATAGAATTTTGTTGATAAATCCTTCCTAAGCTTTTTCGTAGCCACTCGCTTCTGATATTATGAAAAGGCATCTTTCGAAAATTGTTGTGCCACATGGAGTTAAAATCGTTGAAGCCAGAATACTTTGTGGCCGTAACACATTTTTACGTGCACTTAGACAATTAATTTTTTCACAGATTTTTTCAATTTCAACCTGATTCCTCCACGCGTCCCCGATATACATGTTATTGACAGACAGACGAGCGGATAGACTGCAAAGTAATCCTATAAGGAATCTAGTTTTCCTTTTGAGGAAGTTAACCCCACAAAACATTTCATGAGGTGATTTAGATTACAGTCTTAAAAATCGAACACAATAAATATTACACAAATGAAATTTGAAATCTAAATTTTATGAACGTCATCGTGACTCGAACCCACGACCTCTCACGTTCCGTGCTCTTCCAATTGAGTTAACCGTTTAAATTTGCAAGAGCGACATTTCAAGTCAATTTCCTAATATGCAATTATTGGGGTTCAGCAAGTTATCAACTGTAAAGTAGATCCTGTAGCTGAAGCCACAGCCTGAGAGTTGAACAAGGATACAAACCTTTATGACGATATGTCACTCGAACGGTTAGCTCAGTTGGAAGAGCACTCGCACGGAACGGGAGGGGTCGTGGTTTAGACTCGCGCATCGTTCATAATTTTTTGTTATTAAACTTTAATTTATTTCAAATTATTTACGTATGACTTAATAATTAATAACGCTTTTTATATAAATAATAATAAAATAAAACTTAAGTAATCTAACAAAATTAATTAATTACAAATAGAAAATATCATTAAGGTCGCTATCGGCACGTAAGGTGCCCATGAAGCTGGCAACGTTACCTCTTTGTATAGCCAAACTTATTCTTTGACAGAGATACTCGTACGTACCAGATCTTGAGTCACCTGTTAAATCGGTTAGACGCCTGGATAGCTTTTACGAGTTTTTGTGCCGATGAACCCCAAGGACCCATCGTCTCCACCCCAAAGGGAACAAATATGTATCCAAACTTTAATTGTGTATTAATCCTAGAAGTGAGGATTATCACTTTAAAAACAAAACAAATTGTTTACAATAAATATTCACAAAAACATACCGCAGTATTTGTAGCCGTCGCACTAAACGCTCTCGGTAAATAAACTGTTGTTTGCAACATCTGAAGAGCTTTCCACTTCAGGCCATTGCTGAAATACTGTTACAACTGCAATATGAGAATGTTCTGTGTATCTTGCAAGGTAGTAAAAGTAAACGAGCGGAAATAGTTATATCTTTTCAGTTACAGAGTTTTCTTATCTTAGCCTGTCCATAAATATTGTTACAACTTATGAACTTTATACTTTTCTTAATTCAATTTTGGAACGAATTTACTATGTTAGCATCTTCAATCGATTCCCTCCAATATATAAGTTTTTATCGAGGTTGATAATAAGTCAATGTAGTGGACAAATATGATGAAAATTGAAGGTTTAGGTTTTATTTATTTATTTATTTAATAGGAAGCCCACGTTGAATACAATGTATTTCCTTATAGCATATTTACACATTAATGACTTATATTATTTAACATCGTATATCCCATTTACGGGCTAACTCGACATGCAATTAATTACTTAATTAAATTACAAGTACTTAAAAACATTAATAACATATGACAATTTCCTCGTTTACTTACTACTTATCTAAATTATTTTATAGATTAGTTACGTAAACAAAAAATATAAAAAACTTATCACTCTAAACAAAAAATAAAACAAAATTTTATATAAACTAAATTTAAAATACAGCAACTATTATTAAATAGATTAGTAAGGAACATGCGATTTGACATAAGTTTGAAATAGTAGTAATTACATTAAGGCGATTGGTGACAAAGCATAATCCGGTTAAGTTAGAGAGCGAACAGTTGCATAAAACGTAGTGGATTTCGGCTATCCCCGGGTTTTACAAAATTATAACCGTCATCTGTCAATCTATCAATGACTGCACATTTCATACAGTCGAGTAAATCGCTTTTTTCTTAGAGAGTTTCGCTAGGCTGTTAGTGGAATGAGGTGTCAAGGAAAACATAATTGAATTGATTGCCTTGCACAAAGTAGATGTGGTGCCGTCTATCATTTTCAAGACACTTCAAAAGCAACAAGGTATCGTAAGTATCGTACTATCAATACATATCCCAACACATCCTCTGTCAAAGATAATAAAAGAGCCGCGTGCTTGCTAGAGCAAAAAAGGCTAACACCTGCCTGCTAACTGCCTAACCGCCGGTCCCAATATACTATCTACAGATACAGATAAATTACTGCCTTCTACTGTCAGTAATTAGCTGTCAATAATCTGAAGCTGTCCCAATATACCCGATAAGTCATTCTTATCGCCAGTTCACTGTTGCAATTTCCATATAAACTTCTATCCCGTAAGCTATACGTCGTCCCATTGACAGACACCGTGTACGCCTAAGATGAGTAACCGTCGATAAGTTTATTGGGACAGAAAAGTCAACGATAGTTACGATTGTTTATCTCAAGTATGCCACAACCGGAGATAGGCTGAATATTGGGAACAGCCGTACCAATACGTAAGTTTCTATCCCTACTCTGTGCTAATACTATTCAAAGTGAAATAAACTATTCAAATAGGCTTAAACTAAGCGCTTCTGAATCTTCGTAAAAAGTAGAGCTCGTGAGGAGAACATAATATAAGAAACTCAACAGCCACTCTTTTCAATCAAATAGAGTATTTTACAATGGCCGTACTAGACATACCAAATTAGTTTGTAAGGTGCTCCATCCAATATGTGAGTCGTGTTTAAATAATATAAATTATTTCATGAAAAGTGATAAAGAATTAAATGCATCAATATAAATTATCGTATATTGGATGCATCAATCTTTAGACAAATTATTTAAGTTTTCTTTAGTGTTAATTCCGCCAATATTTGGCGGAATTAACATATAATAATTAATATATTAATTATATATGTTAACATATAATAATTAATATATTAATTACATATATTAATTAATATAATCTGGCACGAGACAAGTCTCGTGCCAGATTTTGGCGAGACAACACGTCCTGAGGATGCCTCGTGTAGAGGCGAAACACGTGTCGAATTGTTTTAAAGACAAATATTGGCGGAATTAACACTAAAGAAAACTTAAATAATTTGTATAATTATGGATTACCGCAAAGTAACGCCTAATTCAATAAATTTTCTCAATCTTTAGAGCTTGAAGTCATGGTATGTTTGCATTTTGCATCCAACAAATAATATTGAAGCCAGAATTCGCCGAATTCCTATAAGAAAAAAAAAATCTTTCACTTTCGCGTTTCACCAAAGAAGAACTGAAAAGCTTTCTTATTGTCGGTATACAGGACATACCCGAATTCTATCTGTACAGTTAAAGAGAGTAGCTCGAACAAAATGCTTAGTGAATAAATCCAGGAACAATCCTTTCCACCACAACAACCAGAATGACCGAGTCCAAGGAAGTTGCAATAGTGGTCTGGAAAGTACAACGTGGTCACCATCCTGCGTCAGTGGAATGGTTTGATGCCACATCGTGCGGTCGCGGGCAGCAGCTAGTTATAAATAACTTGCCTAAGTTAATGTAATATATAATATATCTCGTTTAGGATAATTCGATTTTGAACTGGGTTTATAATGTTAATGTCAACTTTGTTCAAAAAGCAAAATCAATACGCAATATTATGTAATTTAGGCAGGCTTTTTGAAAATCTTAAAAAATTAAGTAAAACCCGATCAATTATAACAGTTATGTATGCTGTTATTTAGGTACTTAATAAATTTTCATTTAAAAAAAATGATTAGTTAGTAAAAGTATTTATTTACTAATTACTTAATTATTTTAAAGCTAAAAAGTTAAAGCATTATGCCTAGATAACATAGGCTTATAATATCATCATTATTGGACCTGATAGAATTAGCTTTACTGCGCCATCTATACTGGAAGCCGAAAACAACAACAGTATGAAATTTATACTTCCTTCAAGGTGTGAACTGTAACTAATAGATGGCGCTTATATATAAAAATAATCTTTTTACTTTAAATAATTTTATTTACTTTTGAAATTACTGAATTTTTTTTTGAAACCAAAGCAAAATATAAAACAATAAAAAAAAAATAGTAAATCGACACGAAACATATTTAGCGGGTTACAATACAGACACGAGATAATATTATATTATATTAAAGTGGTTTTATTAATTATTATACTATGAAGTTGGTTAAACGGGTGAATAGTTCATTGAGGTAAGTTAATTAGGGGAAGATTAAGTTTTGGACATTCAATTATTTAAGTAACTTAGGTTTTTTTAATTAATGTAGTTAAAAGCGCACTCTTCTTTAGGGTGCACATATTCATTTAAGTTTACTGTTAAACCAAATTTTAGAAATCTAATAAATAAATAAACTTTTAAATGCCTACTTACCCTTCTTCTAGGGCTGCCAACCGTACTCTTGAATAGACTATTGTATTCTTTATCACGTAGGCGTAGGTACCTACTCTATAATCTATAACACTAACAGAGAATGCTAAAATACTCTTGATTACACAATGCTTATCATATACTAGTACCAATAATTTCGAACGAATCGAATGTAATATTATACAAACGCTTTGGCTTCAAAATCTTACTGTCTGATGATGAATGCCAGCACAACCACTTATTGGAACCATTTCCATGAATTCTTCAGCACAAGTTTCTCTTCTTGCATCCATTCCTCCGTCACTAACTACCTACTTGAATCTTTGTCAAACCAAAAGACCTAAAGGATTAACCGAATAGTTCCTGAAATACCTGAGCCATCGTCATGTAATGACAAATCCATTTTATCTTTATAATTATATTATATTTAAGAATATAAAAATAAATGATACTCTATTTTTTGTGATAGCTGGCAACCCTAACTTCATCCTGCTTCGAGGATGCCACTGGTTGCACAGATAAACACGCTAGTTATTACAGTTTATACACACAGTGATGTGTACAGTAATATATTTGTGTAAAGAGGGCTAAGAAATTCATTCATTCGTTCTGTTTACCAAATGGGAGTGATTCCTTTGCACCGGATGCAGGCTAGATTATGGGTATCAAAACGGTGCCTGTTTCGGCCTTGAAGCAGTAATGTGTAAGCATTGCTGTATTTTGGTCTGAAGGTCGCCGTAGTTAGTGAAATTACTCGGCAAATGAGACTTGACCTTACTTGACCTGACTTGACTTATTTCTCAAGGTGACAAGCGCAGTTGTAGTGCCGCACAGAATTTTTGGGTTTTTTAAACCACTTAAAATAAAAAAAATGAAAATGAAATGGGCAGGGCATATCAATTACCATCAGCGGAACGAACTGCTCGACTCGACCCTTATTTCTTAAAAAAATGACCTTGAATAACTTACGATGCAGACACGAGATTTGATGAGAGTTGAGACAAGCTTCAGAACACCATAATGACAATTTTCCTTGCTTAGTGACTGGACTAACATTAAAACTTACATCTTTTATGTGTTACACAAACCTTACAATAAAGTAGAACATTTCCATGGGGCACCCCAAAAATAACAATGCACCACTTAAAATAAATATGCTCTTTAGTTTATTAATGTAACTAGGGGTCGTCCATAGATCGTAATTCAATTTATTCTGCGTATTTTATAAAGATTAGTTTTTTGAAACAACAAAATCAAAGTAAAACGAAACTTTAATTGATTTGATATCCAGCGTTTTGTTTATTAAATAGAATTTTAATAATGATTAAATAATTTAATTTAATTTGTAATATGTCATGTTACGATGTTATTTATTTTATCTTTCTGCACTTCGTCACTTTCTAGACTCATTGTTATAAAATAAATAAATTTCGTTTATTTCAAAGATTTCATATTATACATTTAAGTGGTTGAGACTTCCCAGTAAGTTGTCTTAGGACATTTGTGTTGGGAATATCTCGCACTTCCCTAACCCTTGATTAACAATATAGAAATAAACAAAAATGATTTTAAAACAATTAACATTATTATTTATTTATTTATTTATTACTATAACTTATACGATCCATTTGCTTGAGCAAAATTTTAAAGAGAAAATCTAAAGCATTTAGTAGTATAAAGGTGTATTTATGTAAGAGGTTTAGTAGGGAAAAGTATTTTTAAAAAAGGTTTTGATAACATTAAAAAGAACATAAAAAGAAACAAATTAGTGAAGTATTTTGTTTGGCGTGTTTCGTTTGTTTTTCTTTCTGTCAAAATGAGTGAAACTAATGAGGAAATTCGATTATAAAATTTTATAACAGCTAAACAATTTGTTATTTTTTTTTTAAAATAACCCTCACTTCTGGGATTAATCACACAAATTAAATTTGAAAACAAAATTTATAAACGATGCGGGAATTGAACCCGCGACCTCTCGCGTTCCAACTGAGCCAACCGTTCGAGTGACGTATCGTTGATAAATCTTGTGTCTTGTTCAACTCTCAGGTACTGGCTTCATCTACAGGATCTACTTTACAGTTGATAACCTGCTCAAACCGAATATTTACATATTAGGTCGCGGGTTCGAGTCCCGCATCGTCCATAAATCTTGTTTTTCAAATTTAATTTGTTTATAACAGCTCTTTGTGGACTTTCATCACGATAGAGCTAGAGCATGGTTAGATACTGAGCAAGGTGGGAGGCTCCTTTGCACAGGAAGCCGGCTAGATTATGGGTACCACAACGGCGCCTATTTCTGCCGTGAAGTAGTAATGTGTAAACATTATTATGTTTCGGTCTGAAGGGCGCCGTAGCTAGTGAAATTACTGGGCAAATTAGACTTAACATCTTATGTCTCAAGGTGACGAGTGCAATAGTGGTGCCGCTCAGAATTTTTGGGTTTTTCAAGAATCTTGAGCTGCACTGCATTGCATGTACTGGGTGGGGCGTATCAATTACCATCAGCTGAGCGTCCTGCTCGTCTCGTACATAATTTTCATAAAGAAATGGCTTTTGGGAATTCGACTGCAGCCCTGACCTTTCTTCTTTCCTTCAACTTCCACCAGCTTCAGGTGTCAGGCTAGCATCAAGAGGGGTCTACCAAAACGTCTAGTAATTTTTTTGGATAAGAAGTCCCAAAATTTCTACAGCTACGCGATCACGTCCACTGCAAGATATCAAAAATTTAAATATGTAGGTAAATAAACTTTGAAAAAATAAGTCTTGAATTTGCATGTAAAATGCGAAGAAACTTTTATTCCCAACCTAACATTAATATATAGATTTAATCATAGGCCTAGAATATACAAGCGTATAGACGATTTGACAACCCGATAATTCGTTACCAATTTAAATTTTTGAGCGTGAGCTGGTTTTATATTTAAAATGCGAACGAGCGTGGCTGACTGTTTACGACTTGTCAATCAAAATCAGTTACGATAACAATAGATTCACTTTCCTTTTCTATCTTGATGTTGTTAGTTCGTGTCGCTAGAGCTATTCAACTCTCTCACATACTTTATTATTTATACGATAGTATCCCTAAATTTATAATAAATTTAGGGATTTAGTAATACAAGTAGTTGGAATCAAATATTTATTCATTTTGTAAAGACATCACAATATATTTAAATGGTTTTAAATGTACTCATAACCCAATTATTAATAGCACCAAGTAACTGCATTGTTATTGGATTGATAAGAGAGGTCGTAGAGGGCACTCCCTCTCCAAGCATGAGATACGGAGAGGACGACTTTAGCTAGGGTCAGAGGTGGTGCTCCAGTGCATTGCAGTGATAGCAAGGAGAGGTTATCACAACGTATCACTGGCAACACATTTAACGCACACGTATCAACAGTATCTTAAGAATTATTTATCACAATTACTGTTACATTGTAGAGTTGTTTACCATTCTCTGAAGCTACTTAGTTGATAAGTCAGTTAGCAACTGCGACTCGATGTAACTATATAATTCCCTTTTTTTGTTTGTCAACCCTTCAGTATGAAACAAACAGAGAACAGAGTTAAGAAAGTAAGCTCAGATCTCTAGACTTTTGCTACAAAATCGTTGCTATCTCAAAACTTTTGACTGGGCGAACTGATTTTGATGATTCTTTTTTTGATTGAAAGCTGGTGCTTTCGAAATTCAAATTCAAATATTTTTATTCAAAATAGGATGTGACATCACTTATTGAAAGTCAAAAACTACCACCCATTCCAAAATAAATGCCTCAGACATGAGAAGAACGGGCGCAACAAACTCAGCGGGCTCTTTTTTTCATCGAAAAAATATGTTTAGAAAGTAATATTGTACAATTAAACTTATTATTTAATAGCCTGAGGGCGGTCACTCTATTCCCAATCTGTGGTATCATTAAGAAAGTCATTATGATATAGTAACCTTTACCACACAAACGTTTTTAACAATTCTTTTGAATAACGTAATAGTTTTGTTTTGAACATTTTCTGGGATCTTGTTGTAAAATGACTTACTAACTCGACTTAGCCGAGTAGTAGGCATTATAAGTTTATGTCTGTTCCTGGTGTTAACATTATGGTTATGACAGTTTCTAGCAAATTCACTTATGTGCCTATGAACATACATTACATTATCAAGAATATATTGAGAAGCAACAGTCAAGATGTTAATTTCCTTGAATCTGGCTCTCAAATATATTATGTATATATAGTTATAAATAGCGCGAATAGCCAGCCCTCTTCTGCAGCACAAATATTGCATTAATACTCGTATCGGCAGCACTGCCCCATAGCAATACACCATATGAGATAATAGTATGGAAATAACTAAAGTATACTAGTCGCGCCGTATCTACTCGTATGTCAGTTAATTGTCTAATCTTTTTAACCGCGTATGCTGCAGAACTAAGTCTGTTCGCCAATCCTTCAATATGGGGCCCCCATTGTGATTTGGAATCTAGAGTTATGCCTAGAAATATAGCAGATTCCACCGGTTCTATCACCTCTCCGTTTAACAAAACACTAGCATGTACATTTTTGACATTTGGTACGGTAAATTTTATATATTTCGTTTTCTTGCTATTTAACAATAGGTTATTAGCGCTAAACTAGTACACGATGTCAGATAGAATATCGTTCACTTCATCTATGTATGATGAAGTGAACGATATGAGCTAGGTTTTATTTTTATTATGAGCTTGGTTTCTTTTCACTTTGAAAATCAGTGAAGTGTCGTTCGCAAACAATACTACCTTATGTTTTTTCTCTAAAAGATAAGAAAGATCATTTATATAGATAAGGAAGAGGAATGGTCCAAGAATAGACCCTTGTGGTACCCCCATACTGAGAGGAGTCCCAGGAGATCTCCTGCCATTTACGACGTGCCGTCTTAATTCCTTCTGAATTCTATTGTTTAGATATGTTTACGAATAAAAATATTTTACAACAATATTAACATATTAACAAACAAAATGACCGTAATTATGAACTATTATGGATTATTAAGCTCAAAGCTCTAAGGAAGCTTCTCAGCTAGTCAACAGAGGCACGGGGGCACTATCCGACTTCAGTGATGGTTTGGTGGGATATTAGCTATGACGGAGTGACTGAGCCATACTTTGGTATCAAGATAGGCACAAGTGTATCAAGATATCATTCTTGTGAAGGTAGTGAAGCCTTTTAGATTATGTTTTATAGTCAGTTTGAGACAGGACGGCTTGTTCTGAACGCCATGACAATTTGGAGTACCTATAACAATCCGTACGATTGGCAGTGAAGAATTATCCCATGGAAAGAATGCGTGCTTTTATTGATAACTGGCCTCAAAATTTAAAGGACTGTATTGCAGCCAGTGGAAACTAATTCGAATAAGCTGTTTATATTTTTAAAATTGTTTTATATTTATGTATTAAACTAACACATTGTAAAAGTAATAATCACGCCTCATCCATGAGTTGACCCAAGGATGGAAGGCGTGAGAAAATGACAAAAAGCGTCATTTTCACTCATTTCTGGCTGTAAGGTCGAGGACCAATCTAACGACCTTACAATAAGCTATTTAACAACTCGCATAAATAATTATGATTTTTAACCGAATCAAAAAGGAGGGGTTCTCATTTCGATCGGTATTTTTTTTATGTATGTACACCGTTTATGCTGATTTATGATCTGATTTACGTAATTCTACTTTAGTTTGATGCGGAATAAAAAAATCTACATAGTTTGGCCGAGTGAGTTTTCATTTTATGAACATTTTTTATGAAAATTTTTGCTAACGTGGATGATGTAATTATAGTGTATACCTACTACTTTTTTTAGAGTTTTCATTGAGTTTGTTTACATATTATTATTACTAACCCGTTTGCTGAAAAGTGGTTCTTAAGCAACCTGTCGTTCATAGCTAACAAACGTGAAATATTGTTTAAGGCACGCGGAACCTTACATTGGCCTTCCCTTAGCTACTTAAAAAAATACTATTTATTATTTGACAATAAAAAGCAACGAAATCTTATAGTTTACCTGATTAATGACACTAAAAAGTAAAAAATAAAAAAAAAAAAACCTACTTAGATTTTTACAATGCACCTTGGGAATCTTTCATAAGTTTATTTTGCAGTAAATGGAAGAATTCGATTAGAAAGAATTAGGGAGAAGGAATGAGATAAAATTACTAAACTTCCTGATTCGCACTCGTTTGAATCACTGGTCTTCACCAAACTCTCGTCGTCACAGGTAATCTGATGTGAATTTTGATAGAACTTTCTAAATTTTATAACCACGTTGTAAAACTATTTATCTGGCTGACAAAGGACTTAATTGAGATATAGACAGACGCGAATTACCGTGTTGATAGCTGGCTGCTAATGGTCTTATCATTCATTTAGTAGGTCTGACCACTTATTTAAAAAAAAAGCAGATAGCTGTAGGAAAGTTTGAAAAATTAAGTACAAATGAACATTTGTACTTAATTTTTCTATGTTTCTTTATGTTTCGGCCTGAAGGGCGCCGTCACTAGTGAAAGTTATGGGCAAATGAGAATTAAGATCTCATGTCTCAAGGTGACGAGCAAAATTGTAGTGCCGCTCAGAATGTTTTGGTCTTTCAATAATCCTGAACGGCACTGCATTGTAATGGGCAGGGCGTATCAATTACCATCAGCTGAGCATCATGCTCGTCTCGTCCTTTATTTTGATAAAAAAAATACTATAAGCATTGATCACTTGCTAATATCTTGCTAAAACCTGTACGCTCTATGGCTTTCAATTCCATTCAAAATTGATAAAAATTGGCTCCGTCTATATATATCACAAGTCTATGCAGTTCGTATGTCCAAGCTATAACATATTTTATGTTTGATGCTATCTGCTCATAATTCATAATCATTGCTGTGGCTTCAAAGATACTAAGATACCATAAAATACCAACATTTAACGGATAAAATAGTGGGACATCAAATCCAGACATTTTGAATAAGCATCTACTTTTCATATCATTATTACTACTATTTAATACTTATTTAAAGTAATCTTTAATTTTTTTTTATTTAAGACGTTTTGGTTTAATGCAGGACTAATTTTTAGGGTTCCGTAGCCAAATGGCAAAAAACGGAACCCTTATTGATTCGTCATTTCTGACTGTCTGTCTGTCCGTCCGTATGTTACAGCCGTTATTTTCCGAAATTATAAGAACTATATTGTTGAAACTTGGTGTGTAGATTTATAAAAGATTTTCACGCAAAAATAGAAAAAAAACGGTTGGGGGGTTCCCCATACTTAGAACTGAAACTCAATTTTTTTTTTCATCAATGATGTTTCTGGTATGATTTTTTTCTAAGCTGAACAGTTCGGGCGAGAGACACCTCCAAAGTGATAAAATGTCCCTCACCGTAACTTCTAAAATAAGAGAATGATAAAACTAAAAAAAAGGTATGATCTACAATACCATGCAAACATCCGCCGCAAATCGGTTTGAACGAGATCTAGTAAGTAATTTTTTTAATACGTCATAAATCGTAAACCGCAATTTACCTTTCATTCAATCAACTCTATTATTAAAAAAAAACATATTATGTTAATTGCTGCTACGGAACCCTTCATGGGCGAGTCCGACTCGCACTTGGCCGCTTTTAATCATTTCTTTAATTAGACTGAGTACACACAGACAACCCAGGACAGAACTTCCTGGCGCCAAGAAAACGCGAGGAAGAACTAGTGTTTAAATTTAAAATCATAGTAATCTAAAAATTATATTTTTTTGTTCAGCTGACGGTAATTGATTCGCCCTGCCCATTACAATGGCTTGGCTTAAGAACTTGCGCCAATGGTTTGGGAAGAGCACAAGAACCTTATTTAGAGCAGCTGTGTCGAAAGTTGAAATTGCCCTAATGATTGCCAACCTTCGCAAGGAGACGGCACGTTAAGAAGAAGAAGCCCATTACAATGCAGTGCCGTTCAGGGTTCTTGAAAAACCCAATAATTCTGAGCGGCACTACAACAGCTGTGCTCATTGCAACATTTGCCCAGGAATATCACTAGCTACGACGCCCTTCAGACCGAAACACAGTAATGCTTACACATTACTGCTTCATGGCAGAAATAGGCGCGGTTGTGGTACCCATTATCTAGCCGGCATCCTGTGCAGAGGAGCCTCCCACTGGTAATTGTCCCATTTTATGACACATATTTCCATGTCTATGTCATTTATTAACAGCCGTTTTCAATAACCTATCTATCCTTAGTTTACCTTACTAGAGGTATACAAATCTATCCTTTTACGCTTACTTACATTTCAATAGCCTATCGACAGTCATTGGACTGTGGACATAACTATGGATAGATAAGATTTTGTCATTAAACGGTGATAGCAATGTATACGTAACTAGAGATACGTTATTGAAAACAGCCGTAAATAAATTCAGATCTACCAATTAAGTAGTAACTAAAGACTTGAAAACAAATAAAAAATCATTTCAAAGTCAAAACAGAATACTCTCAATGTGACATTCGTTATCGAAAGAGCCATAAGTTGATTTGTTATCGCGAGTCGTTAAGTGACAGAAATAGAGCGACCAATATTTATATATAATCACTGATCGGAAAATAACGAAGACAACATGATAACACCCTGACCCTCCACAATAAACACGCTAAAATACACCGTAAACGTATATGTAGAAGGAATGTTCTGGTATATTATTGTGCGTTTGATAAGCGTACCCTTTGGCCCTGGTCTTCTCGAAGCGGCTTATCGGAGGAATGTCGCATCGGTCATGTACTATAGTGTCGCAACTCGCAATCGTCTGCCCTCAAAACATAATGGTTCATAAATATTTAATTACTTTGTATAACGTACTTATGTTCGCCTATTACATTGCTCGCAGGACATGTTTCTGCTAAAAAGACATTATAATCATAACAATTAACAATGCGTTTACTTTCCACAACACAACATTTCAACAGGGAATTTATAATTTATTTTGTTAGTATTTCGTATTTATTAATTTAATTATTCTTCTCAAGGGCTTAAACGCTTCTAATAACGGTTTTTAGTGAGTTTCTACATCGTTTAGATCAGTAATGAACCTGGTAGGTAATGCCAGCACAGGTATAAGAGACCGTCCTGTAATGCGACTGATTTTGATCAATTTCGTTCCGTTATTCTGAGAATATGTTACATAACATTATCAAAATACATTATGGAAAGAATAACTCTTCATCTTGCATGTGACTATATAAAAATATAAATAATAACAACAGATAACCATTTTTCATTTGTGTTCATTATTTCTGTTCACTCCCATACAAAAATCAGTCGAAAGAAAATCATGAAATTACGTCATTCTTCGAAATAATTTAGTCACTCATGAAGTCTTTTTCTAGTTGAAAATAACACTATAATCTTAACTTATTTTCCGAATACAAAAAACCATTGTACAAAATAAAAACATTTAAAAATATAAAATAAATTTCAAAATGTAATAACTGTTATTAAACATATTGTCAGAATCATGGAACAAAATTGACCAAAATCAGTCGATTTACAAGATGGCCTCTTAATACCAGTGGGATACAATATTCTTAATTTTCCATTGACATTTCGCGGATTTTAGGTATAGGTCACCCAAAATTTCAAGTTACTGATGGGATTTAATCAGTTTTTTTTAAATGATAACGTCCGTCACTATATTGAAAATAAATAGTAGTTTAAAAAAACTAAAAAACACGCTTTTTATAGAAAACCCAACTAAAAACGATAGAAGAAGATTATATAAATTAACAAAAATTTTATTTTGCAAATTTAAAAATGGAATAATTTTATCAAATTAATGAATTGTCATCGGTCCTCGATAAATCTACGAAGTTTGAGCGAAAACTGGCCGTTTAAAGTTGGTCAAAATCGCGCCCAAATGAGTCGGTTACAAACTGACATACATACATGTGAAGCTAATAAAAAGCGTGTATTAAATCGTAGTTGACTTTTGACCTATTCTTTTCAATTTTGACAGCTATGATAGAAATGCATTTGACGTTTCAATTGTGTTCTGAATTATATTTTGACTTTGAATCGATCTACCAACCACTAAATACAAAAAACATATTATCTCTATCTCCTAAACATGTATGCAAGCATACGAAACATATAATTCTGTTTGAATTTGAAGATAATTAAGTACAAGACCTCAATTATTACAAAGATTTATTTCTGTTCATTTCAGAGTAAGACTCGAAGTTGCCTGGTGAATGAATCGCTGTTTTACCGTAATATAACACTATCGTGATTATAAAAGACTTATTTCTCGCCCCTCGTTTATTCTTTCAACATTTTGGTACTGAATCTATAAAAGGGTAAGGAGGAGTAAACATAGGTGTGTCTGAACAATTTATGTGTTTCCCAACAATTTAGTTGTCGGGCTGCCAGATCTACACGCATAATCACACAACTAAATTACTTTAAAAAGACGATTCAAACTTGTAACTTATTTAAAAATTGTGAGTATCTATAAAATTAAACTCTGTAAATCTGAAATTGTGCAAATATTAATAGTTTCAGAATAGTGAAACCTATTTGAAATTCAAAAAGTGTAAATGTATCCTTTCCGAGTCCTTTTAAGGCAACGTTCCCGACCTTACAAGAGCTCAAGATTGGCCCTCATCCAAATCCACTTGGACTATAAATTATGATCAATTTTAGAAGACATGGCTTGGTGTCGATATTAAAAAAAATATATAGTATAACGTGGAAATAATGCGTAATTCCATTGACAATGATTGTTTCATATTGTTTGAGATTTTGAGATCAGATCACTACCAAGTTCCACAAAAGTGGGGAGTGTATACCTCCCTGAGAATATTCCCGAGATAAAAGGAAGCTTTTCTTGTCTTCCCCTGTTACTATTATAGTTTTATAGCTTAGCATGTTGAGTATCCAGTCGATAAGCAAGGTCTGCACTCCATGCCTATGAATGCTATATCAATGCTAGTGATGTTGGTATTGTCACAGGCAGGGGGCCTTTTTCTATAAAGCAACCTAGACTGACTAATTTGTGTTGCATGGCATATTCAATTTTATCCACTACCAGGCGAAATGCGTATTCCGGTAATCTACCCTGGCAAATAAGCATATATATATATATATATATATATATATATCTCGGTTTATGTCCGTTTTTTTACATGATCTCGATTTGCACCTATGATTGCGGTGTCACCTGAGAAGATATATCTGTAGTTATTAAGGAATTGTATTGGTGCTCACCCTGTTGGATCAACAAATAAATAAATAAAATATCTGTCACATAGTCTCTCTAAAATTTATTCCACTAAATTTACGTAACTAACGGGAATCAACTAACGATCTCGTCATTAGCTAACAAAACTTAATAGAATAATAATTATTTGTAAACCTTAACGCAAGGTCGGTTAGAAGCAACATCTGATTGGTGTCGCGGTGTCATAACGTAGTTACGTGACGTCGGTGAGAAGTGTCAAGTGTACTAATGCTCTCTCCGCATTAACATATTGGACGCCGCGTCAATATTTGTCGGTCACTTTACATAGAACAGGTAACTAGCTACCGCCCAATATCAAACAATACTTAAATCCACTTTAAAACACTGTTTGACAGGGCTCCTGTTTGCATGGTGAGAGTCGACGGAGCAACCTGTTGTAGATCTGGTCAAATGCCAGATAGCTGATTAAAGGCTCACTCCACGGCTTGGTTACGATCCCCGTTAGGTGCAATGCATATCTTGCCATGGAAATTTAATGCGGAAATTAAATACCTATCCTGATTCCCTAGTCTATCCTGATTCCCTAATCTAGGGTAATGTTTTTCGATGGCTCGATAGATTTTAGCTTGAGAGCTAGATACTAATTTACTGTGAGACTGATGCTAGGAATATAAAAATAAAACAACAAAATGGCGGATTTTTGGCGCCAAATTTAAAAGTAAGTTTGTCACGCTCTTCTGTTCTGCTCTCTCGTTCGAATTTAGCTTGAAACGTTCGATTCGTGATACGTAATCTTAATATATTTGTATGTCAAATGTACACACATCAAAAAAGTCTAAGCAACATGTACTAATTTAAATTTTAGGATGGTTTTTCACATTATTACGTTGTATTTTATTTTTAAAATAATATTTTTAGGGTCCTATGATGTAAAAATAACAGCTGTTGTAGTTATAAGTTCTTTTAATAACAGAAATTAACAATATTAGAATATACTGCAGAAGCTAAGGTACAAAGGCAACTAAACATTTTTTTAACAAAATGAAATGAATGAATGAAGAAAATGAATTTATTGTGAAAGAATAGTATAATTTAATACACAGTATGGCCTCCTCTACTATTCAGAACTTGTCGGCAACGATTATTCATTGAATTAATGAGACTGCTATTGTCATCTTGCTGTATTCGCTCCCAATGGAATTGTAGCAAATCCTTCAGCTGTTGGGTATTTATGCAGTCGATTTCGCACAGTTTGGGGACTTACATCAACACCACTTGAATTTTGTAGCCTCAAACTCATCTCTCGAGCGGTTAACATCGGTTGGCGTCTTGCAGTCAGTTGTATGTACCGGTGTTGCCCAGTGGTTGTACTCGTTTTACGGCCTGAATGCTATTCAGCGGGTTCCCTTGTATTATTGTAGCGCTGCCAAAGACGACAAATAACAGTTCTATGAATGCCAAAATGCCGAGATACCAGAGATTGATTACTTCTCGCTTGCAACATCCCTACAGCTCTTTGCATTTCATTTGCCGTCAAATGACGTCGCTCCATGACTTAAAGAATGTATTCGAACAATTCAATTTTGTTGCTAGCTTTATTTAAATGGTTGGTAAAATTATAAAATCAATACTAAACGAACTACGAAAAGTTCCGCTTGCCTTAAACAATATAGATCCCCTATTTAGCGTTCTTGTCAGACACTGAAATATCGTGAAGAAGGTTTGTTAGCTATGAATGACAGGTAGCTTATGACCCACTTATCGGGTTACTAATAGTAATATAAATAATCAATCTAAATGAAAACTTCTAAAAAAGCAGTACACAAACTATAATAACATCAACCACGTAAGCAAAAACATTCATAAAAAAAACTCATTTAATGAAAACTACTGGGCCAAACTATGTCAAATTTTTATGAGACCAAATGGCAAATTCCGCATCAAACTAAATAAGAATCACGACACTCGGATCATAAATCTCAGCCTAATCGGTGTACAGACATAAAAAATATCAATCTAATTGAGAACCTCCTACTTCTCGAATTTTTTTGAAAAGCCCTACTGCATTTCTGTTTTGCTGTTACTTGGAAATGATAAAAACAATAAAACAAGAACGTCATACCCGATTGCAATTAACTTAAGAATCGCCAAAGTTAAGGCGATGCTTATAAGCGTCAAATCTATAGAAAAATGTCAATTTAGATCTTACACAATAGTCTCTAGGCAGTATAAGAAGTTTACTGCAAACGGGCAAATCGACGAATAGGGGTCGATAAATTATAAAACAGCATTAAATGTGGATTATCAAATTGCATTTTTTCTCCGTTAACCCAGTTTTGAAGTTCACACAAACGATATATTGGGTTCGATAGAATATAAAGTCATGTTTGAGGTCAGCCGCGACACAATTTATTGGCCAAACAAAGTGGAGTAATGGCCGCCGTGGTCACTCGGACAAGCCCAGCGTTGTATCGTGTGTCAATCAACATATTAATACTGTGTATAACAACCTGGACATTTCTTTGACATATTGATCGATCGCTCAATAAATTGCGTTAAAAAGGGGAAGCCTATAAAAGTATGCTAATTTTTTTTATTATGAAAATACGGGACGAGACGAGTAAGACGTTCAGCTGATGGTAATTGATACGCCCTGCCCATTAGAATGCACTGCCGCTCGCGATTCTTGAAAAGCCCAAAAATTCTGAGCGGCACTTCAATTGCGCTGGTCACCTTGAGACATAAGATGTTAAGTCTCATTAACGCAGTAATTTTACTAGCTGCGGTGCCCTTCATACCGAAACACAATAATGTTTACACATTACTACTTCATGGCCGAAATAGGAGCCGTTGTAGTACCCATAATATAGCTGGTATCCTGTGCAAAGGAGCCTCCCACTGGTAAATGCAAATTCCACCTTCGCACGACACGCCACAAGTTAGGATATCATCCCCACCATCTGGATGTGTGGCGGTCCTCCACAGTGCGGTTTTCAAGGAGCTTTCTTCCTCGTACTAAAAGCTGTGGAATGAGCTTCCTTGTGCGGTATTTCCGGGATGATACGACATGGGTACCTTCAAAAAAAGCGCGCATCTTCCTTAAAGGCCGGTAACGCTCTTGTGATTCCTCTGGTGTTGCAAGAGAATGTGGGCGGCGGTGATCACTTAACACCAGGTGACCCGTACGCTCGTTTGTCCTCCTATTCCATAAAATAAAAAAAATTAAGTGGAGTATATTAAAGATTAAACTTTAAAAAAATGGATTGACATTTATCAGGAAAAGGACAGTATTTAGATATAATTATACTGTAAGAAAACTACTGGTTGGGCTGGGATGGGCATACACACAGAACTAGAAAACCTAAATAACCCAACGCTATCAATGTGAGGTATGAATCAAAACGGACAAAAGACGGATGAAACGAGCTAAACTCTAAAGCTAAACTGAAACAACACCGGTTGCCAGAGATGACAATAATTTTATAAAAATAATATGTATATTTTTTACTTCCTATTAGTATCTTCCCAATTATTCAATTTTCTTTTTGCCCATTTTCAGATCGTCAGTTACAGCTCGTGTTAAGGCAACACTAAATGCCAGCGACCTTGAGCGATATGAGTTCACGACTGCCGGCCCGCCATCTATGTAACAAAGCCAATATTTTCAAAATTCTTGCGTGGAAAACAGTTTATATGCTTACAATCCTCGTTATTCACTACTAATCAGAATAAATGAACCTACACAAAAAAGTACAAGCTATAAGAATAACTTTTCTGAGAGAAGTACCAAAAAAATGCGTCACGCCATGCCAAAAAATTGTTTAACTTCAAAGAAATGTGGTAGTTCAAAAAGGCTCGGCAGTGTTAACTATAACCAACAGCAAGCATTAGCAACCTACAAATAAGACTTAAGGATATGTGTAACAGGATTAAATAGTGCTGATAGCTCTAAATGCTATACTTTAACCACAAAACTTGTCTAAAAACACCATGTTTGCATGTTTTCTGCTTACTTTTCGCCTTAATCGTGATTCATGTAAATTACTAACAGATAAAGTCACTTTCCCGTCTGTATGATTTAAAAAAAACGAATTAGTTTTTACCTACTACTCGGTTAAGTCGAGTTAGTAAGTCTTTTGTGGGGCGATGTATACGATACGATGGAATAGTTAAGAAATGTTTGTGTGGTAAAGGTTACTACAGCATAAATAACTTTCTTAATAATGCCACAGATTGGGAATGGAGCGACCGCCCTCAGGCTATTAAATAATTAGTTTAATTATGTGAATATAACTACAAAAAGCCCGCTGAGTTTGTTACGCCCATTTTTCTCTGGTCTGAGGCATTATTTTGACTTTCAATAAGTGATGTCACATCCTATTTTGAATAATAATATTTGAATTTGAATTTGAACCAGTTTCGAGCTTATATAAGTAGGTTTTCTATAGGCTCGAAACTGGTTAGGCTCTACTTTGCCTAACTGAATTAAATATCTGAAACCATTGTAACTACTCGTTACACTTGTTAGTTAGAATAGTTAGCTCCTACCACGATATATGGCGATATCTTTAGTCACTGCTTACAATTTTTTATTTAACTAGAAGCGGTGATCACTTAACATCAGGTAAGCCGTACGCTCGTTCGTCCTGCTCTTCCAAAAAAAAAGAGGACTGGGTAACAGTTAATGTCATAGTTTACCGTCCAGAATACGAATCATAACGTACGGTTGGGGGACCCTCGTTAGGAATATAAAAGATTCTTGGAATATAAAAGATTCTTAGGAATATAAAAAAAAATCTTGATATAAAAGAGTGGCAATGAGTTTCTTGCTACTTCTTCTCATTAGCTCAACCCTTTACGAAGTAGCGGTAGATTCAATAAGAAAATTTTATTTTTTATTTTTTGACATTCATAAGTGTCATTTCCGTGACCTACGTGAATAAACTGATTTTGATTTGATTTGACTTGAATGAAGTTTCAAACGCCTTTTTTTAACTTCCGAATGTAAATTTAAGTGGATAATCTGATTATTTAACTTTACGTTAGGTTTACGCCGCCTCTATGAAACTTTCTCTCTCTTTTTCATTTGCATATTTTTTTTACTCCTACCATTTTGTATCGCATACATAATACGAAGTTACAATAAATTTAAAGAGATTTTTTTACTATAAAATATAAATTGTGAATTATAAAATAGAACACAAAAAGATCACCTATATTTCCCGACTGACTTAGTATATATATTTTTTATATGTATATATTATTAGTAGTTAATATATTAGAAGTAGATCCTGTAGATGAAGCCACAACCTGAGAGTTGAACAAAGCAAACAGAATTTTATAACGAGGCGGTCCTCGAACGGTTAGCTCAGTTGGTTAGAGCACCGGCACGGAACGCCGAAGGTCGTGAGTTCGAATCCCGCATCGTTCATAAAATTTTGTATTTCAAATTTTATTTGTGTATTAATCCTAGAAGAGAAGGTTATCACTTTAAAAACATAGCATATTGAATATATTTATTAAATAATAATACATGCAAAATGATTAAAAAGTTCAATAGAATGAAATAAATGTATTAAGCCCAATAAATTCTCGCCTCGATGAAGATTGCACTTCTGTTGTGTGATTTTATGCACAATGCAATGTCCTCCTGAATTCTTGACAAATCCAAAATTTTCCGTCATCACAATTGAGCACGTCACTTTGAAACAAAAGATGTTAAGTCTCATTTGTAACTCAAAATCCTTCCTATCAGCATCACTATCAGTGCGGATTTTAGTTTTTCTAGGATCATCCGGCCACAAGTATCGCCTGTTATTGCCTGAAAGAATACAAAAATATATTTAAACTAAATCTGTTTAAGTTTTAAGAAAATTCACTTTACATATATTTTTATATACACTGGCCTTCAAAAGTAAGTATCACACTTTTAAAATTGGGATAATGTTTTAAGTTCACAAGATATACTTTCGAAATAAAAAGGACTCCAAAGAGAATTTAATTTTGTACATAAAAACTTTATAGTCGGTAACCTTCTTTTAAGAATTGGCTGAAAAAAAACTTCAAAAACAAAACCATTCCTTTTTCAAAGTGGACGTTTCCGAATAACAATTTTACCATTCACATTTTTCTTTCTGTTTTAAAATTTTTTCAAGATCGATGGGTCTTGTTTTAAAAATTTATGCCAAAAAGCACATAACATTTATTTATCATGCCTCTTTCAGTTGAAGAATGTGCTAGGATCATGGCTTTTCTGGAACTAGGCATCAGTATGCGTCGCACTGCAAGAATGGTGGGTGTGACGGTACGAACGGTCCAGAAGGTAAAGCGAAGGTACGAAGAGACTGGACACCATCTTAGGAGACCTTGTAATGGCAGACCCAGGTGTACCAGTGCCCGAGAAGATCGTTATATTATTTCCACTGTGTTAAGAAATCGCCACCAAAATGCAGTTAAAGTCCAGCAACAGCTACTTCAGACCCGGAGGGACTACATTAGTGACAGTACAGTGAGAAGAAGACTTGCTGAAGCAAATTTGAAACCCCGAAGGCCAGCGAGTGGCCCAAAACTCGAGAGACGGCATCGAGTAGCGAGACTGTGATACGCCCGTGAACACATGCAGTGGGATGAAGAAGAGTGGTTAAGAATTTTGTTTGCAGATGAGTCTCGATTCTCCCTTTACACTTCTGATGGAAGGCGAAGTATTTACAGGCGACCTGGTGAGCGATACCTTCAAGCCTGCATCTCAGAAAGAGTCCAATACGGTGGAGGTAGTGTACATGTATGGACTGGCATATCTTCAGAAGGTCATACAGAGCTGGTTGTCATAGAAAATGGCACCCTCACTGGGCAAAAATATGCTCAAGAGATTCTCAATGAGTATGCAGGGCCGTATTTAGCAAATATGGGTGATGGATCGATGCTGATGCATGATAATGTCCGGCAACACACGGCTCATATCGTACAAGAGTATATTCAGGAGGTCAGCGTGATGGCTTGGCCATCAAGAAGTCCTGATCTCAACCCGATTAAACTCGCCTGGGATGAGCTTGGGAGGCTAGTCAGAAATCGCAGACCACCACCTACTATCCTCAGGGCACTAAAGCAGGCCCTGGTAGAAGAATGGGAGAATGTTCCCCAACATCGGCTCCGAAACCTATTCAGTAGTATTCAGTGTGCCAAACCGGCTCGAAGCTGTAATCAGAGCTCGAGGAGGCAATACCAGTTATTAAAAATTAAATAACATGTAATACATTTTAGTTGAATTTTTTTACACTAAACTAAAAATGACTATTTTCATTGTTTTATCTTTTTTAAGTTAAAAATGTTACTAATGTATAATTTTAGTTTCTAAGAATTAAAGCCTATAAAATTTGCAATAAAACGTTTTTAATCTTAAATCTCTACCTTCTATAGTTAAGAAAAAAATTTAATTTGAAAAGTGTGATACTTACTTTTGCAGGCCAGTGTATTATTAGTAAAAAATAATATTAACAAAAAAACAACCGACTTAAAAAACACTATTCCAAAACAATAGATATAATATGCACTAAAAAGTATAAAAAAATTGCGTATTTTAATACAATCTAATTAATTAATCTGATTCTAGTTACGATTATTGTTATTTTTGGAAGGAGTCCCATTGATCATCATATGCGACTACGACAATTACTTGACCATAACTATGTTATGGTAGATGTCTTAAATATCTGGATAGCATAAAAAAGATTCGGCCGAGTATCGTTAATTTGCTACTAAGAATTGAAGATTTCCGTTACTTTGTCCTGGATTCCATAATCAGAACCAAACCAAACTCTCACCAAACTATCTTTGATGTATATCCTTTCAAATAATGAAGAATCATCGAAATCGGTTAGCGCGATATTGAGCTATTCGTAAATTTATCATCCACTTTGCTATACGTAGGTATAGCAAAATTAAGCCTTTTATGGTGCAATTATCAGATCTGGACCAAATTACAATGGAACCACACGGGAAGCACCAGCTTTCAAATAAAGAAAGAATCATGTAAATCGGCTGGCGCGATATTGAGTTATTTGTAAATTTGTTGCGCAGATAGCAAATTTAAGACTTTTATGGTTTTCTCGTGGTTTCCATTATCAGATCTGGACCAAATTACAATGAAACCACACGGGAAGCACCAGCTTTCAAATAAAAAAAGAATTATCAAAATTTTTTGAAGTAACAAACATAAAGAAAAACATACCGACGAATTGAAAACCTTCTCCTTTTTTGAAGTCGGTTAAAAATATGAAGGTGTAAGTAGCAATTAGTTTTTTGCCGCTTCTTCTCATTAAAGCTTAATCTTTGTAAAAAGAAAAGAAAACTTTTGATTTTGACAAGTGTCATTTTCTTGACCTAGATGAAAATCTCTGATTTGATTACATTAAGAATCTTGTACAAGATATAAAGTCATAAATTCTTTTGAAAACGTTTGTAAAGGAAACAAAAGAGGGTGATGTAGAAATATATTTAAAAAAATTGAAATAATTTGCCATCACGGTTTTCGAAACAAACACGAGATAAGGCGCTATAATATACGAGATAGGGCGAATCGAAACTCAATCAAACTTTACTGGAGCTGAAGACTTCTAAGGAATTGTGTGACACCCTTATGAAAGAAAGAGAGGAATTTGAAATGGACTTTAAAGATGTAATAAACAACAATTCTAAATTAAACTTGTTGAGATGCACAACACAATATGTATTTATAAGTCAAAGGGATAGTTTACAAGATATTGTTAGCTTATTTGCTAAATGTAGTGCAGAATATGCTCTTAGTCGCATTAGGAATCCACAATTTAAACATAGTATGATATAAAGGCATAAAAGGCATTTATTTTCTCAAAATTTATTCCTTTAGAATTCTTTTTGATGTCATTTCTTATAACTACTAGATACTACTACCGCTTCGGAAACAAATGGCGCTCTGAGAGAGAAGAAGCGGCGTAAGAAACTCTCTAAGCGATAGAAATGACTATACAATATTGTACAGTCATTTCTATCGCTATAAAATAATCACAATCAAGTCCCAGGCTGTCCGATCATTTAGATATTCAACAGTGGAGTAATAGGATTTACGACAGAGCCATTTTTTTATAGAACATTCAAATTTATTTATAGATAATGCCTGAACAGTGGCTGGGACTTTATTATAGAAGTGTATACATTTACCTTTAAAGCTATTATGTATCTTATGAAGCCTACTAGAATTAGTTACAAGATATTTTACTGTTCTATCTTATCACACCTGGGCGCCAGTTAAGCCGGCCACAGAACCGCCATATCATTGACTCACAAATGTCTACTTTCCAAGTCAAGTTCAATGCCAAATGTTTTTAGAATTGGTCTCACTTACCTGGAATAAGTAGTGTCACATAAAGGTGCACTAACACTCAGCGTACATTTCTAGAATTATTATTTTTATTATAAGCACAAATTTTTTTGGAGAAGGCATAAAAAATTGGATACCTCAGCAACGCATATTAACCCTTATTAAAAAAAGAACGAAATATGTTTGTATTTTACTAAAAAAATCATCTTTGTCCTATCGTTTTGTTTTTTCAACAATGTTTTCTACAAAAAATCAGATTACTTTGAGGATAAAACAGTAAGGAGAGTATTGTACTATAATCGTTTTATGTGAAATTTCTCTATTAAGGATTTATAGGATTTCTTGTAGAGACATGGCCTCACTATCAGTACTGATTCAACAAACTACTAAGTAATATTTTTGAATAAATGAGTATTTTCAATTATAGTTACTTCCTGTATTTATAAGGTTTTTATAATACGGCTTAAAAGCCGTCACAACTTCGAAAACGAATGGCATTTAAGAGAGAAGTAAAACGGTGGTAAAACCACTTCCACTATTACTCTTTTTTGCGTTTAAAAACATATAATTTGCCGTATTGTTCTAATCTCTCGTCACTATACTCTGTGATACCGCATTTATCACGGGGAGTGTTCCGAAGAGCTGTTTAACCTGATTCCTGCCGCCGAATTCGACCTTCGCACGACACGCCACAAGTTAGGATACCGCCACAGTGCGGTTTTCAAGGAGCTTTCTCCCTCGTACTACAAAGCTGTGGAATGAGCTTCCTTGTGCGATGTTTCCGTGACGATACGAATGGGTACCTTCAAAAAAAGCGCGTACACCTTCCTTAAAGGCCGGCAACGCTCTTGTGATTCCTCTGGTGTTGCAAGAGAATATGGGCGGCGGTGATCACTTAACACCAGGTGACCCGTACGCTCGTTTGTCCTCCTATTCCATAAAAAAAAACTATACTCTGTAATAATCTACTGTCTGGATTACTTGGCATTGCGTAGAGATTTCGCTTCATTGTGTGTCTTCTATCGCATTTATCATGATGTAGTCTTCTGTAGAGCTGTTTGACCGCGATTAAAATATTTTATTTAAAGTAAGATTTTTAAAATACTCATTGAACTTGTTTTTTTTTAAATATATGCCAAAAAATTGAAAAGTAGGACCAAGAAACTCAACGGCTTTCCTTATTTCTAAATCGAACTTAATTACAATAAAATTTATAAATAAAACAACCTGAGGGTGGCCGCTCCATTCAACAGGTATGATATAATTAGGCATGTTATTTACGTTTAGTAACCACAATACACATTATTTTGACTTTTGTAATTTTGTAATTTTTTTTTGTTTTGTACATTTTTCTGGCACCACTCGACACAAAAGAAAATATAACGTGACTTTGTGAAGTTCCTCCATCGTGCCGTTTTCAACTTCTTCAACGTACCTACAACCAAACAATGGAATGAGCTACCTTGCACAGTGTTCCCAGATCAATACGACATAGGTTCCTTCAATAAAAACGTGTTAATTCACCTAAATGACAGGATACAAGCAAGATTATGGGTACCACAACGGCGCCAATTTCTGCCGTGAACCAGTAATGTGTAAGCATTATTGTGTTTCGGTGTGAAAGGCGCCGTATCTAGTGAAATTACTGGGTAAATGAGACTAAACATCTTATGTCTCAAGGTGACGAACGCAATTGCAGTGCCGCTCAGAATTTTTGTGTTTTTTAAGAATCCTTAGCGGCACAGCGTTGTAATGCGCAGAGCGTATCAATTACCATCAACTGAAAGTCTTGCTTGTCTCGTCCCTCATTTTCATAAATAAAGCCAGACTCGTGTTATTCCTCTGGTGCTGCAATATGGTATGAGTGGCAGTGATCATAAATCTTTCAGTGAAATAATAAGACTTTACCAACTAATAGACAAGCACCTTTACTTTTGAGACCGAGCCAAACAGAAATATCACGAGGAAATTGATTCTTCTAGTCGGCACATTTACATCTGATTTACTCGATGCTCACGTCATCTTATGATCAATTATTTATATAAACCAAGCAGCTGTAGCTGTCAATAATTCACACTGCATATCGGTGAAATGCAGATCAGTTTGATTTATTTCGTTATTGACACAAAAAGTTCTGGTTACATTAAGGACTCTGTATCCTCTGTATCACATCGGCCACTGCATCGGTACAAGCTCATCAATAGTGAATTAAACTTATCTTTGTCGAGTTGTCTTCTCAAGTCGGTTCTTTGTCTTTTGTTGCCTTCTTTGTAATTGTATTCCTTCTCTTTAACATGCCTAGAACTTTCGATTTCCCTTTTTCCCCTCTCGTCCGGGTGTCTCGGATTTTTGAACAAAGGCGACAATATTTTCTTGTTTCACATCTTTGGCGATAGTAGTGTTTCTAACATATCTCGGCACTACTATGGCACGAAAATTTATCTACATAGGTAGGGTGTAAAAAAAAGGGATTTAAGTATAAGACGTGGATGTTATTTGTACTTGATACACCTAGCCTGGCAATGCCACGATGTCCCAAGAGAGTAGCGTTGAGGAAAATCATTAGATGCGATGTCAGCAAATAAATCTATCGAGGATGGAGCTGATATGGGAACTGAACTGAGATCGGAACAGATCATTCAAATCAAGATGTTCGGCATTATTTGCAATAAAATAATCCAAGACTTCAGTAGCAGTTATCAATTTAAGCACATCATTGAATAGGTCATTTCCCTTTCCTCGAATTAAACTCTCTAGCTGATGTCATGGTTGGTTGCGGGCTCAAACATAATAATACACTTTTTATCCATTTGAAAGACAGGCAACCTTTGTTTTCGTCTGTCATCGTCACCACCACATTCCTCATATTTTATTGTGCGATATTTGTAAAAAGTGGTTTTTAATCATTTTTGTTTATTTCTAAAGATACTGTTTATCAAATATTATGTATCCGCCAAGGAAGTTCCGAGGTATTCCCAATACAAGTATCCTAAGACAACTTACTGGGAAGTCTCAACCACTAAAATGTATATGTAATCTTTGAAATAAACGAAATTTATTTTATATTCTTTTGCAACTCTTACGGCTTTTAATAGAAGAAGTGGATAAACGAGTGTTTGGATCACCTCATCGGTAATAATTAATCTTGCCTCAGAGGAATCAAGATCAGCGCGCCGCAGATGAGTTTATTTGCTCGTGAATGGAATCATCGCGCAGGAATCTTCATTCCAACGTCTGGTGGTTCGTTGAAGAACCATGACAACCACTCTGTGAAGGGCTGTGGCACACTCATGTATGTACGCGGTCAAATTTTTTGATCTGAATGAATAACTGAATGAGGGCTGATATTTTGCTGGATGAACGTGGGTCGGCTTGAAGTATTGTCTTGCTGTTTTGATGCCTCCAACTTTCTTAAAAGCCAATTTGGCTTTACCTTCCCGATGACTAGAATTAGCTACCGTTCTTAATTTCGAGGTACATTTTAATAGATGAGGCGCTAAGATTAGTTTTGTTAATATATTTCATATTTTAATTGCATGAAGAAGAATTCCAATCAAGATTTTATATTAACTCTGAGTACTTAATGGATCACAAACAAAAGTATCGGAATTCATTTATGTATCATAATAAATAACTCACGAAGTATGAATAACAGCATTATACAGAATGTAATCGTTCAGTCTAACGTCGCGATTAATTCGTAACTATTACAGATATCAAAAAACTTTATATTGTAAGTACGTAACTTAATCAGCAAAATGTCATCAATAACAATTTAAAAATCAAACGAGAAGTATTAGTCCATTGAAATGTTACAATTCCTTGAGACCGGTCCTTAAGGTCCTTAGACTGAAGCTTGCATTTTTTAGAGGACCAATTTTATGTCTATAGAAGCCTAACCCCAAGTTTTTAGGTTTGCAGCCCTTGTTCCCCGGCAGCCATCTTGGCAGAAGGGGTGCAAACACCTTTTTCGCGATATGTCGGAAACTATTCGTCCTACAAAAAATTCGTAAGGGCATAATTTGTAGCAAATTGCTTTACCTACAAATATGTCCCACAACTTTTTGCTCTCAACTTAAAATTAAAGAAGTTATGAGCAAAAAAGTGAGATAATTTCGAGAAATAACAAATTTCTTTTTTGCTCTGTACCTATTTTTATCCCACAAACTTGGGGTTAAGCTTCTATTGACCCCCACATGTCCCAAAAATAAAATTGCGTCCTCTAAAAAATGCAAAGCTCATGTGATCTTTCAATGGACTGTATCCAAAATCCTTGATATTTAAAACTCTAATACATTAAGTATAAGATTAGTAGAAAGACCATTGTATCAACAATGAGGATTTCACTTCGAACATTTGCTTTGAATTCGAAATTTTGTTCTTACTAAGAGATAAATACTATTAAAAAACAGCTTCAGTACTCACTTTGTTAGGTTAATATACGGTTTCCTTAATTATGAGTTCTAAAACAAAATAACATTTTAAAATGAGGCAACTAAAATCTTTCTACTAATCATATTCTAAATTTAAGGGAGTGTTTATTTAATATCAAAATATTAGATTCTTCTGTATATTATGTATGTACATACAAATCCTAACAAATACTCAATGTTCCTATCAGAAATGAACCCGCAACTCGTTGCACGAGAGGTATACACGTATAATCTCGTCAATTAAATTGAAATAAATTATAGATATCGCTATAAAGTTTTTAAATTTCACAAACTTGAGGTAATTACTTTCATTACCTTCATCATTAGCCGGAAGACGTCTACTGCTGGGAAAAGGCCTCCCCCAAAGATTTCCACGACAATCGGTCCTGCGCTGCCCTCATCCAACGTATTCCGGCGATCTTGACCGGTATGTGGTCGTCATTCGATTACTGCCCCAACCGCCATCTGTCCGTCGGACTATGTGCTCTGCCCACTGCCACTTCAGTTTCACAATCATTTGGTCTATCTCGGTGACTCTGGTTTTCCTACTTTCATCACCCAGTGAGGTCAATATGGGCGTTTATACTACAGACCTTTACTTTGGTTGCGGACTCGTGCAAAATTAAAAGACATAAAAGTCACACAGTAAAATCTCATTGATAACATTACCTGTCTCCAAGTCATCGATACATATAGAATATTATTTCGAAGAGATTCGAATCGAATAAAAGTAATTATAACGTATTTATATTATATGCGCGCCTCGCCTTCAGCCTTCGAAATATGTTAATTGGACGTACAGCGCACCACACAAGTAACTCGTTGTCTCTGATAAAACATGAAGAAGGTCTAATAAAAACCACCAAATACATTTGATTCTTTTTTAATGAAAATAAGGGACGAGACGAGCGTGACGTTCAGCTGATGGTAATTGATACGGCCTGCCCATTATAATGCAGTGCCGCTCGGGATTCTTGAAAAACCCAAAAATTCTGAGCGGCACTACAATTGCACTAGTCACCTTGAGACATAAGATGTTAAGTCTCATTTGCCCAGTAATTTCACTAGCTACGGCGCCCTTCAGACCGAAACACAGTAATGCTCACACATGACTGCTTCACGGAAGAAATAGGTGCCGTTGTGGTACCCATAATCTAGCCGGCTTCCTATGCGAACGAGCCTCCTACTGGTTTTGACGGATGAGGATGAGAATAGGGCTCGAAAGGTTTCTAAAGTCTAAGGCAGTCAAACTTTGTAATAAAAATAGACGTATTGGCAAATTACCGATATGTTTTGTAATTCATTTAAATCTTGAACTTGAAATAATATCTAGTCAAGGCGTGGAATCCGATAAAAATAAACCGGTTAATCTCACGTACATCGTAGAGCTTTTTATTCGGTTTTTTCTACTTTAACCGAACTTTTACAGATTATTGCCTATATAATTTTGTTAAATGGTTTTGTTGAAAAAACCGGTTCAGATTGTTTTTCTATCACCGACTCCTTTTGATAGTGATATTCGCCTGATATTTGTTAACTACACCGCTTGAAACAATCTTACCTTTATTACGTAAACTCAACTCTTTACTACTCTTGCAACATAACCTGCTTAGTAATTGTTATCCAACCAATGTATCAAATATAATATTTAAATTTAAAAAAAATAATACCAAACCTTGAATGCTGCTAACACGTCGTGTGTTATAATACTGCTATACATAGCGACATCTCGAGTCAAATTTCCTAATATGCAAATATCGGGGTTGAGCAGAGGGCAGCAGGGCGGAGCAAGCGGAGAGGGAGAGGGGTCCAAGAAGACCTCTCAACCCCTGCCCCGTCTAGCAGCCGATAGAGGGCCACTGATGGCCTCTTCCCCGAGGTTCTGCGATGAAATGCCCTGCAAATCATCCCGGAGAACCTCTCAAAAAGGGGAACTCTCTGATTTCGAGGAGTTTTAGTGGGTATTACCAAACTTAGCCAACTTCTATCTGCGTAGAAGATGGCCGAAGTGGTTGAGTCCCACACTCCCTGTGTTATATATGGCGCAGGGATAGTACGTAAATGTATTTCTTCCTCTTTAAAAAAAAACGTTATCAACTGTAAAGCAGATCCAAATCTGTGTAAAATTGTGTTAATATTTTACACAATTTTAAAATGTGATTTCTTTAAAATCAGATTTTCAAGAAACAACTGTGATTGTTTGTGTAATATACAAATTAACAACTTGCTTCGACCGCCCTTTAACTAATTATAATAAATGCGTAATTTACTCACAAAAATTTACGAACAACCGGTCGCGGGCACACAAAAAATCATAGAATACGTTTCTACTCTGAGTTCCTTCACATTAAGCGTTTGTTTTGAATTAATATGCGATATAGTTGCTGCTAGACTTAATGTACCGGTAATTAACTTAATTAACCTTTATAGTGTAGGTCGTAGAGACGATAATTGACTGACAAGCCTACCTAGTTAATGAGGGATGCACTGAAGCCTCATTGTAATTTTTGTGATTGTGTGGATGTTATAAAACAGTTTATTTTACAAGCCACTCAAACTGTGGGCCTTACAAATAAACAGTTTGAAGTCATTGAACTAATATATATATTGTCTATTTTCAAACATAATAACAATTTTATTGTTGTTTTTGCTAATCGGAGGTGTTTCTTAATAAGGAATTAAGATATTAATTCTCATACTTCGTTTTTTTTTCGGATAGCTTGATGAAATAAACCCACCGAAGAGCTACGAAGGAGGACAAACGAGCGTATACGGGTCACCTGGTGCTAAGGCTCCGCATTCTCTTGCAACACCAGAGGAATCACAGGAGCGTTACCGGTCCTTAAATAAGGTGTACGCGCTTTTTGATGTGAAACATCTATAGCCGCACGTAAAACCGATTTCTGGCGTGGCGACGCATTCCGTGGCGACGCGTCGCCTTGTCACAGTAATACCGTCCTCAGAGGCAACATAGAATATAACTATTACCGAAGTCACTGATTAAACGAATTAAGTAGTCACGATTTGAAATAAATTCGTAAATTTTTGTATTTAATGAAAATAAATGTTTATTCAATAAATAGTCATCGTTATCTGGAAAAAAATCGTAATATTTTATTTTATCATCATGACATATTTAGTTCCTACCACAATATGTTCTTTTCTGCATATTTCTTTTACAAAATAATGTCGATGTTTCACATCTGCCAGGCGTCCCGTGACGGCTTACATTTTTTTTTTTGTACCCATGTCGATTTCCCAGAGACTATGAAAATTATAAATATTGGTACTATAGTTCCAGGAGCTAAGATTTTTTTAGGAAATTTCCGCCTCATTATGAATCTTCTTTCAAATTTGAATTATCTCGAACAGTTTTTGAGATATTGGTGAAAAATCAAATCCTCTTTTTTCACCATTGCATGATTTTGCGAGCAGCCTTTGCATATTTTCAAATCTTATATACTAATCATATCATAACCATAATTTTCGGAAAAAGCGAAAAAAATTGACCTAAAAAGCACTTGTTGACTAGACTATGATATGTTGTGATGATATATTTGCACAAAATCGTAGCAGTGTAAAAACTCAATTTAAATATATTTATATAAGCATACTTGCTTTTTGTTCTATAAACAATACCGAATACAGAAAGGCATTTGAAATTATTTTAATCTGTTATTCTCTATGTATGTCCGGGCAAAACGGAAAGACAAGGGAACAGCACAATATATTAGCAGTCTAGATGTAGTAGCACTTCATAGCGTCCACACGGGTGACGTGGTGGGCAGCAGCAGGTACAAAAGTAAAGTTATTTTAATGAAAAAAGATAAACAAAACCAGAGAAGCAAGAGTTGGGCCAGTGTTATGCCAGAATCTCTACACAACCAACAGCAGAAAGAGTGACACACGCAATGCAGCTCAGTATTGATATTCATCGTAAGAGGAGTTCATAAACCCACACCCGAGTCACGAGTCCTTGACACTAGTACCCTGCAGCCGTACCGTGAACTATTAAATACTACGGTCGTCTCGACTTTATTCTTCTATCGACATTAATATCCGAAAATAGGATTAAATTAAATTATCTTATATATCTGTTGAGTAAAAATCGAATTTAAAAAATTCCATGCATTCAATACGGTGGCAGATATCCAAACGCATGAAGTGACGACACTATCATGTATACCAACAGACGCAACTTTAAAACCTGTACGTGCCTCGATTTCAAACTGAGTAAGTTCAGTACAAGTATAAATAGGACAAATGACAAAATTGAGTATTGCCTGATTCAAATAAATAATAATAATCTAAACAATTTGTTATGTTTTTAAAGTGATAACCCTCACTTCTGGGATAAATACACAAATAAAATTTGAAAACATTACTTTATGACCGTTGCGTGGGTTCGAGTCCCGCATTATAAGGGTTATCATTTTAAAAACATAACAAATTGTTTAGAATTTAAATTTACAAGAGCGACATTTCAAGTCCATTTCCTAAAATGCAAATATTGGGGTTGAGCAGGTTATCAACTGTAAAGTAGATCCTGTAGATGAAGCCACAACCTGAGAGTTGAACAAAGCATACAAGATTTTATGACGATACGTCACTCGAACAGTTGGCTCAGTTGGAAGAGCACTCGCACGGAAAGCGAAAGGTCGTGGGTTTGAGTAGTAGTGGTAGTAGTAGTGGATTTAATTTGTGTAATAATAATGTATCTCTACACTTTGGTGTAATGAGAGTTGACTTCATTATGAACTACAAAACAAACGAAACTATGATTTGATTGGACTTTCAAAACGTACATTTTTATTGACTTGAGCTATAAATTTAACGCTGGGCTATTTTTGATAGAATTGTCGACGACCATACTTCCAGAAAGACAGCTGCGACAGAATTCAGGTTAAAAAGAATTTCTAAGTACTACCATGATAAACGAAGTAGCAGACAAATAATGACTCTTGTGGTACTTAAGTGAATATAACATATATCGGCGCAAATACTACAACACACCTATTATAAAAACGAGAATAATTCAGTTTAACTAATTTTAGTTAAAATTAGTTCATAATTTATCCTCTAATTACATTGTGACGTGAAATTATTGTAAAACACAACACGAATTGAAAACACGTGCACGTGCGCCAAGTCCTATAAATACAGCCGCACGGTCGACACTTGGGTCAGTCGTGCTCGGGCTGTCGTACGGTACGGACCTCTCTGGGACGTCGTAACGCTGCCCATTGAATAAACGAAAGTAATAAAATACTTACTCGTGTAGTTTTCTTTGGAAGAACCAATGAGTGATCTTCAGCAAGATAGCAATTGTGATGTCAACAGTAATGACGTCACACCTTTTAAAAACAATACATAGGTTCTTTCCTCGTCACATACTATAAAAGCATTAATGACAAGATATTATCTATCCATAGTTATGTCTAATATAATTATAATCCAGTGCTTTATGTCGATAGGTTATAGAAATGTAAGTAAGCGTAAAAGGCTAGATTTGTCTACTTCTAGTATGTTAAACTAAGTATAGATAGGTTATTGAAAACGGCCGTTAATAATTGTTCGGATAAGTGGAGTAAATACATCTCAACCGTTGCATTGCTTAAATGCAATAACTTTTCTTAAATTCAAACTAAAAAAAAATAAAACGCGTTCACGATCTCAACAATTTATGAGTTTGTTCGTAGCCCGATCGGAATTTATATAATATTTTTTATGAAAATAAGAAACAAGACGAGCTGTAGGTACGTACAGTTGATGGTACTTGATGCGACCAGCCCATTGTAACACTTTTTTTAATGAAATAAGGCACGAGACGAGCAGGACGTTCAGCTGATGGTATTTGTGCTGCCCTGCCTATTACAATGCAGTGGCGATCAGCCGGATACAACCTGAGCAGCAATACAATTTCGCTCGTCACCTTGAGACATTAGATGTTAAGTCTCATTTGCCCAGTAATTTCACTAGTTACAGTGCCCTTCAGACCGAAACATAATAATATTTACATATTACGTTGTGGTACCCATAAACTAGCCGGCATCCTGTGCAAAGAAGCCTCCCACTGGTGAGAATTTGAGAGATTTTCAATAAGTATAATATAATACAATAAGATTCCTCTGGTGTTGCAAGAGAGTGTGGGCGGCGGTGATCACTTAACACCAGGTGACCCGTACGCTCGTTTGTCCTCCTATTCCATAAAAAAAAGCATTCGAATTTCAACTTTAACACACTTATATAACATTACCCAGATGTGAATAAATAATATGTTCCTAGCATCAAACCTGTTGCTCGAAAGTAAGATCACAACAGGCTCGTTTAAAGCGTTATACAAGCTGAATACAAATTGATTGATAGAGTGATTATAAATCGTAGATGTTACGATTCACATTACAAATTACATTTAATTGGAATTAATAACGTAATTTCTAATTATGTCTATGGGTGCAAAACTGAATTGCGTGCGTGGCGTGAGTTTCAGCGTGCGGGCAGCGGGGAGGGCGGGGCGGAAACGGCCTTCGAGCGGTTTAATTAACCAGCACTCAAGTGAATTAGACTCGTAATGTCTTCGCACTATCGTTGTTATAACATCGCGTTACTCAAATTTACAGTAACATATGGGACAAGCACACGATTCTAATTGTAGCTTATTATTACTTGCACATTTTATTTAACCGCCCAACTTTTATTGATATAAACCTAACTAAATAGAGTAGAGAGGTTATATGTGTGGTAACCTTACATACTTAAATGAAGATAATAAATAATGGAGGAACACGAGTGTTAATGCCAATCTTTTTATTAAGGTGTACGCGTTTTTCGAAGTAACCATTTCGTATCGTGCTGGAAATCTACAGCTACAGCTTTGGTTTAACGGAACCTCCTATAAAGAGTTAAGTCTATTATTTACCCGAATCAAATCAAATCAAATTACTATATTCAAGTAGGTCCATGAAAAAAAATTTTTTTTCTCATTGAATCTACCGCTACTTCGTAAAGGTTTGAGCTAATGAGATGAAGTTGCAAGAAACTTATTGCAACTTAACTTTTTACTCAACTTTTACTCTTGTAAATCAAGATTTACATTTAAGTCAAAAAAAATAATAGATGTAAATTAATACGTAAAAACAAGAGCTATTGAGTACAGTAGATACATCAATCCACACACCGTAAATATATAAATAAAGGTATTTTGCTACCAATTTATTAGCAATTATAATATTAGCTCCCGATCGATATTAATAACCTATATTTTTTATTGAAGAAGAGGACATCTAAGCAAACGGATAATCATCGCAGCCCATACTCTCTTGTAACATCAGAGGAACCACAAGAGCATTAATGACCTTATAAAGCGTACAATTAACGTACACATGAATTCGTAAACTGAAAAAAACATTGAGGGGCGAGGATCGAACCGGAGGCTCCGTGGTAAGAGTCAACAGTTCAACCTATTGCGCCGCCGACCTATAAATGTGCTTGTAATAGTGCCAATTATTGTATGCTAATCTCGTCATCCCATGGAAATATACATTTAAAAAATATTTTTTCTTTCTTAGAAATAAATATTAGAACTAATTAGAATACATAACGTTGATATATCTTTATTGTGAATGATACACGGACGTCATAAAGCAGACAAATGGGGCAATCCCCGAACAGTTAAATTATAATTAGTGAGGTCATCGCTTGTTCACCCCAACGTGGATGAGCCGGTCGCTCACCGGGGCGGACCGACGGGGCGCGGTAGGGATTCCATACATTCTTCCACAGAGAACCAACAACGTATCAGAGAGCACCTTGCATATCTAAGCATTGCAAAAGAAGAATCGTAACCTCCTGTTTACCCCTAGATCCAATATTTATAGCTGTGTAAAATATTCGGTTTTCTTCTTATAATATGGGATGCTCATGAGACATAAAAAATCGTATCAAATAGTTTCATTTTCATTTCGTTGGTACTTTAAATCGATGGATATTTTATAAAGTTTCTAAAATGCGGGTCTAAAACTGTACATTTCAATCTAGGCCGTTTTAAATTAAATCAAACCATCAAATGCATTCAATGTACCAAACGATTACGAACAAAAGTCAACACAAAATCAATATATTTATTCGATTTATTACGGGCAAACTAACTACATGACAAGCACATGTTCCCGGGATGGTATCGTGGCAAGATACAGCTTTGGACTTTTGTCGTAATACGCCTCAAATATTATAGTCAAAGTAATGGGCACGTGATGCCGTTAATCATCCATCACCATCCAGGTCATCTGTGGTCACTTATTTCCATGGAATAGACAGTGATTGAACACGGACAGATGTAGTCCGACTCTTAATATGCTATTCGTTAAGCTCCGCGTGGTATGGTCGGTAGGCGCGGGGAGCTCGGGTCCCGACGCGCTGAGCTTCACGCTACCGGCCACACGCTGGCACGAGGGCCGCACCCTAGCGCTCTTCATTATTACTTTATTATATTTGATTAAGGATATTTTTCAACATATTTTTATTTTAATGTAAGTTTTTGCCGCGACGAATTCCTTGTATGTATCGCAGTCCCTATTTAGTGTTGTCGACCCTAAGGGTAAACAATGGGTCAATAGGATGGAATAGTCAGTGCGGTGTAACTCACATACCGCTTTACTTATGAACGGTGCGGGCCTTGGACGGAAAATGAGAGAACGCGGGTTCGAGTAAATCCCCCCACATAGTTCATAAAATTTTGTTTTAAGTTTTATTTGTGTAATTAATCCCAGGAGTGAGGGTAATCACTATAAAAACATAACAAATCGCTTAAGTAAGGTTTAGGGTGAGCGTGTTTTACATTACTATAGCCATTATAAGAGTAAATAATAAAGACTACGATGGCGAATCCCACAAAAACCTGAAAAAAATTGAAAAGTTGCATTTTATTATATCTTGATTTGCAATGTTTTATGAAACCATTACCATTGATGAGTGATAGGACAACTTCATTACGCATGAGTGAACTCCTAGCAACGGCTAAATATATCTGAAATTAAAATAATTGAGTTGTAAGAAATAAAAATGAGAATTTATTTCGCATTATTATCCTCACGTTGATAAGTTTTCCTTTCTATAGCACACATCTGCTTCACATGGCTCTTTAAATTTACTGCTTCAATAGCAGAAGGTAATCCTGAAAAGTATCGAAAACAAAATGTAGGGTTACAAAGTTTAGTTCTGTAGATAGATATCTATCATCCACATGTAAAGTTTAATGCCATAAAATAATAATAATTATAAAACATAAAAATATTACGTCTTGATTATGAATTTTTTCTCTCGAGACGAGTAGGACGCTCAGATGATGGTAATTGATACGCCCTGCCCATTACATTGCAGTGCCGCTCAGGATTCTTGGAAAGCCCAAAAATTTTGAGCGGCACTACAATTGCGCTCGTCACCTTGAGACATAGGATATTAAGTCTCGTTTGCCCAGTAATTTCACTAGCTACGGCGCCCTTCAGACCGAAACACAGTAATGTTTACACATTACTGCTTCACGGCAGAAATAGGCGCCGTTGTGGTACCCATACTCTAGCCGGCATCCTGTGCAAAGGAGCCTCCCACTGGTCCCACACCACATAATATACCTTAATTAATTACATACCTAATTTTTATTACTTACCTGTCGCCGAGAACTTTAGATTGCATAATACATTAAATTTTATTGTAACATAGTAATGTAGGATTTTGGGTTTTACTGTAAAAAAAAATAATACTTCGTCGTTAAATAGGCATATTGATACCCATAAAGCAACATAATATGTTATATTATGACAGATTGAAGCGGAGATAATATGTAGCAGCTCCGCAAGCATAGTATTTATATTGCAAGCTGTCTCTGCCTTTCTGTCTGTTCCACACCGGAGCTGATATAAAAAAATCTCTTATGTATGTAAATTATTTAAATCTAAAATATTTTAGTTTAAGTTTAGTAAATCTAAAATATTTTTTTTTAATGTTTTACTCGGGATAGAGTTTTTAAAGGTTTTATTTTATGCGCTAAAACGATATTTCACTTATATACCATCTTTCTTGAACTATTTACTTAGTATATCTTTCTTCTATTTATTTATTTATTAATTATTATTTAGGAAAAACAATATACTTAATGAGTATAAAGGAAATAATTTATTAAAAGAATGAATTAGTACTTTTCGAATGTGGGTCCTTATAATATCTATCTCCTATAAAAATACGCAATTATTTTTATACCTTTTATCATATATTATATATATTTATATTTATATATATATATATCATGTTATATCTATTGTTTTAGAATAATGTTTTTGAAGTCGGTTGTTGTTTTGTTAAAAAAAAAATATTTTTTGATTTTTAGTGAATTTGAAGTACACTAACTAACAATTTGTCTAAATATGTGTCGATATATAAAAAATTTCAATGCAGCAATGAACGTAACCGCTTTGCAATTTGATTAGAGACAGAAATTCTTCAGATCGCTGTATCAAGTCGTTAAGGAGTTCCATTGATCATCATATTCGACAGATACAATTACTTAAATATCCTAAGAGCATAAAAAAGATTCGCCTCAGTATCGTTAATTTGCTCCTAAGAATTGAAGAGTTCCGTTACTTTGTCATGGATTCCATAATCAGAACCCAATCAAACTCTCATAAAACTACTTTTGAAGTATATCCTTTCCAATAAAAAAAGAATCATAGAAATCGGCTGGCGCAATATTGAGTTATTCGTAAATTTGTAGTCCACATACGTATAAAAAATGTAAGACTTTTATGGTTTTCTCATGGATGCCATTGTCAGATCTGGACCAAATTACAATGGGACCACACGGGAAGCACCAACTTTCAATTAAAAAAAGGATTTCAAAATTGGTTCACCCAGCCGAAAGTTCTGAGGTGACAAACATAAAAAATCATACCGACGAATGGAGAACCTCCTTCAAGGTCAAGGTCACGATCTGGTCAATGGATGAGGGCATCACAAGACCGATCGTCGTGGAAATCTTTCGGGGAGGCCTTTGTCCAGCAGTGGACGTTTTCCGGCTGATGATTAGAAAATTCTCCTTTTTTGAAGTCGGTTAGAAATGCATATTTTTTGTTGAACAGCAAATAATGTTCCTGTCTAGTAACATATCAATTTCCGAAGTTTTGTGAAAGTGACCAATATATACAGGGCGTCCCAAAGTTATACGACATAAAAGGAAAGTACCTTAAAGATCGTAGATAATTCGGCATTCAAAGATTTTCTAAAAATTACTTGCCTCGTCTGGGAATCGAACCGACTTAAATGTAAAAAAAAACACCCCTACTTTGTTGTTCTTACGTTGTTCCTTTCTTTTAAAATACTATGTTACTTAATAAGAGTTAAGAGTTTTTGGCCATTCTTTCGATTGGCATCATAAAAGTAGGGGTGTGTTTTTACATTTAAGTCATATATATATATATAATCCCTGATTTGCCCGCTCCCGCTCGTCTCGTCCCTTATTTGCATAATATATATACATATATATAGATAGATAGAGTTGAAAATCCCCAAAAATTCTGAGCGGCACTACAATAATTATTGCGCTTGTCACCTTGAGACATAAGATGTTAAAGTCATAGTCAAAATTATTTTATTGACATAAACGTCAACGTTAATCACCAAAAATACAATTCAAACACAGTAAGTCTCATTTGCCCAGTAATTTCACTAGCTACGGCGCCCTTGAGACCGAATAATAATAGTATTTACACATTACTGCTTCACTTCACTGCTTGTGGTACACTTAATCTAGCCGGCATACTGTGCAAAGGAGCCTCTAGCTAGTAAAATACCTAAGGCAAAGTAGTTATAAAGTCGTGTTACTGTGAATGAGCCATCGTTTTAAATGATTTATTGATTCGAGAATACATTCGAAGTACATCTGTTATTGTATTATACTTTAGTCTCGTGATTGCGTTTTTACCTCCACACTTTCTGAGTTCAATTTCAAAATATTTTGCAAGTAATAATACGTCAAGAAGAAGTAATTTTTACGGCATTCTGAATGTATTTGGCGTACACCCAGCCCCCGAGGACACTTCCCCGCGCTCGCCTTACAAAAATAGAACAGACAATGTTTAAGTGTTTGTTTATCCTTCACTAAAATAGCGCCGTGATTTATTTGCATTGTTTTTCATTGTTGTGACACAGTAACTTCGGGAAGCTCCGTGATTTTTTTTTTTATGAAAATAAGGGACGAGACGAGCAGGACGTTCAGCTGATAGTAATTGATACACCCTGCCCATAACAATGCAGTGCCGCTCAGGATTCTAGAAAATCCCAAACATTCTGAGTGGCGCTACAACTGCGCTCATCACCTTGAGACATAAGATGCTAAGTCTCGTTTGCCCAGTAATTTCACTAACTACGGCGCCCTTCAGACCGAAACACAGTAATGGTAACACATTACTGCTTCACGCCAGAAATAGACGCCGTTGTGGTAACCATAATCTAGCCCGCATCCTGTGCATAGGAGCCTCCCACTGGTAAATCTTAAATCTTCTCGTCCAAAATACCACATGGTCTGAAGACGAAGGTTTATAACCTGTGTGTGTTGCCAGTGATGACATTCGGAAGCAGACGTGGTCGCTAACTATGGGCCTTATGAGGAAGCTCATTGTTGCTTAGAGGGCAATGAAGAGGGCTATGCTCGGAGTTTCCCTGCGAGATCGAATCAGAAATGAGGAGATCTGTAGGAGGACCAAACCGACATAGCTGGGCTATCTCGGTGGTTGCAAAACTGAAGTGGCAGTGGGCAGAGCACATAGCTCGACGGGCAGATGACCGTTGTGGCAGTCCTCGAATGGCGACCACGTAACAGAAGACGCAGTGTTGGTAGGCACCTCACAAGTTGGACCGACGATCGGTCCAGGTCAAGATCGCCGGAGTAGGTTGGATGAGATCAGCGCAGGACCGATCGTCATGGCGACCTTTGGGGGAGGCCTTTGTCTAGTAGTGGACGTCTTCCGTGAAATGATGAAAAATGATAACACCGTAACTTGTACCGCGGAAATTTTACTCAGGTTTTCACATTCGGCTCAGAATGTTTGTGAATTCACAGAACTCATAAATCCTAATACTTAACAGATGAAAGTTGAGTACGAAATGTCTAATCCAATGGTTTTAATTTTTTAACTGAAAATTTCGAATGAAAGCTGATCTTTTTACGGGTATTGATAGAGTTTGTGCCGGCATGCTTGGATATGAAACGCGTTTGTTAGGTTAACGTAGGCTCGTGTCAACTAAGGGAAACTCGGGCGGAGACTTATTATACATTATGATAAGTCAAAGAACAAATTTATTCAAGCAAATAAAATGAATGCTTTACCGACGCGTCATAAACATGCTAACCTTAATAGCACAGTATAATCTTATATCTTTAAACGAGCAATTCTTGTATATATATAATCTGAATCTCGGAAACGGCTCCAACGATTTTCATAAAATTAAGTATGCAGGGGATTTCGGGGGTGATAAATCGATCTAGCTAGGTTTCAATTTAAAAAAAATGGTTTTATCCATGTTTGAATGAGAAACAGCTACAATAACATTAGAATACAAAGGTAAATTTCGCCGCTATATACAAGACTATTATAGCTCAGATGGGACATTGGGTGATCCGGAAAGCAGAAGACCCCGGTTCGAATCCAGATGTCATCTTAGTTTTTTTTTTGTTCAAGTTTTGTACATTCTTAAAAATCCGAGCAAGGCTCGGTCGTCCGGATATTATATAATAGATAACAATATGTAAGAAGCGTCGCCTTGATATAAATGTATATATGAAATTTAATTTACAAATTGTGTGGACCTATATGTCTGCACCATTAAACACATTATTAATTAAAATCAATCGCATTATTATATTTTTTTAGTTTTAAACTTTCACTTCTATCGGCCAGTGCCTGTTATTTAGAGTATTTTATATACTTACTAGCTGACCTGACAGACGTTGTTCTGTACATAATAAATAATAAACTGTTTTGTATGAATTCGTCAATAATATTTAGAAACATCAAGTATTATTTCCTAAAATATGGTTGCTGTTGTTGAAACGAAATTTTATCACATCAGAAGTGCCAAACCGTGCGTCAAAAACTTATCTTATAGAAAATATGGCCATACAAAACATATATTGCATTTAAAAATGATTATGGGTCCCAAATCGAAATAAAAACTATCCTATCTCTCAAGTTGGACTAAACTGCACTCCGTGCAGTAATCCCAATTAAAATCCGTTCATTAGTTTAGGAGTCCATCGCGGACAAACAACGTGTCACATAATTTATATATATTAAGAAGATATTATAAGATAAGATTTATGTTTCAACTTACTCGTGCAACTCATGACGCTTCGCTATATTTGTTGCCTTACTTTATATAAATTGTTATTAAAATAAATTGTAAAACGATAAAGCCTTAAATGTTTAAAATAGCGGCAGCGAGTTTCTTGCTACTTCTTCTCATTGAGCTCAACTTTTTCAAAGTGGTCATTATAACTTTTGACTCGCCTCTCGGGTTACTTTCCAGCGCTCTACCAACTAAGCCAACCGTCCGCATCCCGCATAACCCTAAAATCTTGGTTCCATCTACAGGATCTACTTTTCAGTTGATTACGTGCTTAACCCCAATAATTGCATATTAGGAAATTGAATTGAGATGTCGCTCTTTCAAATCTAAACAATTTATGAGAGCTTGTTGTTTTATAAAAATATAGCTGACCCAGCAAACGTTGTATTGCCGATATTAAAATCGCGATACAAAAGTAACCGTTGATCGTAGATGGGTGAAAATTGAAGTTGTATGTATTTTTTAATACTGACTCATAATCAAACAAAATTAAAAAAAATGTCAAAAAAATTAAAAAAAAAATTTCCTGTGGACCACCCTTAACATTTAGGGGGATGAAAAATAGATGTTGTCCGATTCTCAGACCTACCCAATATGCACTCAAAATTTCATGAGAATCGGTCAAGCCGTTTCGGAGGAGTTCGGTCCCGCACACCGTGACACGAGATTTTTATATATTAGATTTAGCAGAGCTATATAGCTCCAAAGCGTAAAATTTAAAAAATAGGTATGAAAAAAAATGCGAAATGCAAAATATGCAATCGTATTTATCTCCTTGAGAAGAAGTGTATATCCCTTCGTTTCCTCTTCCTTTCATTTGCCTTTTGCCTCAAATTGCTTCATTAATGTTTCGTCTTGGACATGTCAGTTATCCCACCCGTATAAGCCTTAATAGATTTTTATTGAATATTTAATTATATATCTTGTAATAAACGTGAACTTTAACTGGAAGGCCTTTAACAGGCTTTAGTAGGGTAGGCAAAGGTAGTGCATGAGGCGACGTCGTGGGGCAGGTCGTTCTCTTCTTTAAAATATGGTCGAGAGAGGCGATAGCTGGTTCATGCGTCATCCAAGTGATCCTGTTATTGGAGCTCTGCTTCATGTTTTTAAAATTAAAGTTGTTAAAGTTAAAGTAAATAATACGTTTATTTATTAGCAGTGAGTATACTCAGTAACTCTTGAATTTTTGTTTATTAATTTACTATTCTTGTGTAATATATTGAATATTTGGCGTTAATTATAATTTTTGTTGCATTAATTTACATAATATACTGTAATCAAAATAAATTTTAAAACAATGAAGTTGTGAATGTTGATTTAAAAGAATGGCAATGAGTGTTTTGTCATTTCTTCTCATTAAGGAGTGGCGATACATGGTAAAAAAAACTTGACATATTTAAGTGTCATTCCCTTAAGCTAGATCAAAAAAAGTGATTATTGTTTAATTTGATTTAAATAATAAAAGACTACACAACTATTAAGATGCTGATAAACTTTGAACTAAAAACTCTGTAGAAGAAGAAAGAAGCATATGCTTTTTATATGGAACAGGAACACTTTGGATGAAGTCTTAATATTTAATGAAGAAAAAATTTAAAAATGAATGAATCTTTTTTCACAAATATTAAGTTTTATGACTCCTTGATAAGACTTAGGTACATAACCATGACTGGCGCAGCATGATGACGCAGGACGATCTTTAAAAAGATACTTGTGTACTTTTCACCCCCGTATTTTTTTCTATCAGAAGGGGCAACCGGGCAAGAGGTTCACGGGATGGGCAGAGGTAAGGCAACAATCCGCACCAACAGGTGTCAAGAGATGCGTTGCCGGTCTTTAAGGTGGGAGTATGCTTTTTTCTTGAAGATCCCTAAGTCGTATCAGCTCGGAATAACCGCAGCTGGTAATTGATTCCACAAAGTGGCTGTGCGAGGCAAGAAATTTCTTAAACAACGCGCGGTTGTGGAATGCCAGACGTCAACGTGATGCGGGAAGATCGGATCTAGCCGAGCTTATCGGAATAGTAAGCATTTTCGTCGAGTCACTCTCTTCAACTGTAAGTATTGATTTAGAGTATGTGCTGTATCTCGAAGGGGAGCAACAAGCTTTAGGTCTCCTTTGATGAAATGCAGAAGAGTCCTAACGGAAGTATTATATACGGGAGTATCTATTTCTCGAGATTTCTTAAAGGATTCCGCGACAGAACGCGGCCGCCCTGATATTTTATGGTCTTCGCAAAGGATGTGTTGGTATGTGTATCGATAACTGATATCTCTCTTTTAAAGTGTCTTCAAAATGACGGACGGCACAATACCCACTTTGTGCCTTAACCACTGCAATTCTGTACCTTATATTAACTTTGAAAAAAATATGTGAAATCGCCAGAAATGCTTGAAGTTTATAAAATACTAGCGGACCAGACAGACGTCGTCCTGTACACACGTGTTAAATTTGAAAAATTGCTCCAGCCGTTAGAAGGAGGTCACTAACATACGCAGGAGAATTATATATGGACTGTATTGAGAATCTAAAAAACCATCAACATCGGTCCAGTCATTTAGGAGAGAGTTCAATTGTGAATCTAAACCATCTTCGAATCCACTTGAACACACATAGAAAATTTCATTCAAATCGGTCCAGCCATATAGGAGGAGTTCACTGTTAACACTCGTACAGAAGAATTATATATTTAAAGATTAGACGCGTTCCAAATTTGAATTCAAAAAAATATAATAAGTAGTTTTTAAGCTGTGACAATGTTTATTCCAAAACTAGTTACTACTGCTATATAGTATACTCGTACATAGACCCGTTACAAAAATTAAACTCAATAATACCCGATACAAATTTTTGGCGGTAGTATTATAGTAAAAGTTATCACAGAGGCTGGGGCTCCTGTACCAGGCAACAAGTGGGCGTTGCACTAACAGGGTTCAACCCGCTGTGTCGCACTTATAATGTTAAACTAGGGCGTCATCACATACCTGGAAAGTATAATATTTTAAGATAGGCCGTATTACCATAGATCATCATTTTATTTCTTGCAGGAGAAAAATACCAGAAGCATAGAGATTGTGGAGTGGTTAGTTGAGAAAAATTTGCGCCTACTGTGTGCAATTACAACGCCAAACAATCGATTTGCAGGTACTTGAAATTGTCTTAAGCGATTTCCACGGCAAATGGTTTTATCTCCTAAATCCTGTTCATGATTAAGCACATTTGTATTTGTATTCTACTTGTCAGCGATTTTAGTTAAATTAGTTCGCTCGAACGCAGCTAGCTCGCGCCATCATTTAGCATTTATCAATATGATAACCAATATAATAAAGAAATAGTGTATAATAAGAGAAAAAGAGAAAAGAGAGCTGTTCGTGCTATATATCAGCTTGGGTATAGACAGTCTCTCAAAGAAAAATTCAAAGAAATAAATATTATGACTGTTCATTGTCAATACATTTATGAAAATTTAATATACGTTCACAAAAATCGTCACCTTTTTGCTCTTAATAGTGATTTTCATTATTATAACACTAGAAATAAGAGATTGCTTGTAACTAATTCTAGTAGGCTTTATAAGATACATAATAGCTTTAAAGGTAAATGTATACACTTCTATAATAAAGTCCCAGCCACTGTTCAGGCATTATCTATAAATAAATTTAAATGTTTTATAAAAACAATGGCTCTGTCGTAAATCCTAATACTCCACTGCTGAATATCTAAATGATCGGACAGCCTGGGACTAGATTGTGATTATTTTATAGCGATAGAAATGACTGTACGATATTGTATATTTTTATTGAAAAGAGCGCAAGAAAAGAATGCTGGGAGAGTTTCTTGCGCCACTTCTTCTCTCTCAGAGCGCCATTTGTTTCCGAAGCGGTAGTAGTATCTAGTAGTAATTAGAAATGACAACAAAAAGAATTCTTAAGGAATCAATTTTGAGAAAATAAATGCCTTTTATGCCTAATAATATTAATTGCTCGAGTATTAATATCTATGTTTATTGAGGTAAAACTTCTTTAGGCGCGATTTGGCGGTAACTACGGACTAGTAAAAAAAGAAGGACTCCGCGCCGTGATATTAGCAAGTGAACCACCTTTATGCTAGTGTGTGTGCGGTTATTTTTTCTTCCTTAAATAATAATATATCCACAAATACATTTATAGTATTGTTTTTACACTTTTTCACAACGCACGACGGCATTTTTAAAATATTTTATTGCGACGCAAACTGATCTGTCACAGACGATGGCAAATCTCACAATGGCGGCCGAGCGGCTTGTATTAGTGTAAGTGTGTGCGTGGGGCTATATTTACACGTTTACCGGCTTGTTTTAGTGCTTTACTGTTATGTAAGTTGCCACGGAGTACTTCTTTTTTTACTCGTCCGTGGCCGTAACTTAAAAAAAAATCTGACGGAAATAACACTCACTAACAACTAACACTCACTAACAACAACTAACACAACATGTACACTCGGTACAAAAGTCAATTGAAACAATTTTTTAAACCGTTATAATTTTATGATTTTAAATGAAACATTTCAATATGCTCAGTAATATTTTTTGAAAATCTCCAAGTGTATAATTTGCTTATTTATTTCTACTTTTGTAATAAATAATATATAAGTTATCAGAATTTTACTGACGTTTGCGACATGCGTTAATTTGTTTTTGGTTTCTTCGTCCATCATTATGATAGGCAAAGGGTTCGAACCCATACAGCCATATTCCTTAATATTCAATAACAACGTCATATTAATATGTGCTAATATACCCTTTAATTTCTTATCATCAATTATTTTATTTAATGAGTGAATATTTTAAAATGTGCGAATGGTATTAATGAATTATGAATAGAATATAAAATGAAAATTATAATCAGTCAAATAAAATGGCGGAATCCCAGGAACATTTTACTCTTTCATCAATAAAAAAGCATAAAAGAGATAATCAAGAGCCTGATAATGACCACAACTGTAAAAACTGTTTATTTTCTGATGAATAATAATATCAAAATATAACATTATATCATTCTTTGTAAAATATATAAAATCTCACTTGATTAAATAATATTATTTATTATAATGGCATTCTTTTATTTTAGGTAGAGAAAATGCCAACTTTGCTCGAAAGATGAAGTTATATCGTTAGTGTTTCCGAGAAAAAAAATACCAAAAAATCTAACAAAGCTACTCAGTAATACTTGAGTGCTTATTTGGTAATATGGCTTCATATAATGTGTGTGATAATTATTCCTAAAGTTAATTATTATTAAGATTTACTTCAATCGCGCGTAAAGAATACACGCACACACTTTTTTATCATTAACATACAAACACCAGAAATATTATAGAAGAATAAAAAATTGCCAGAAAACTTCATTGATATAATGCCAATAGAAGCCTTAAATTACTTACTTTGTCGTCTTCTTAAAGAAATCAAGAGAGTTTTTTAAGAATCAATATTAAAAGGTTTCATATATGGCTGATAAGAATTATTAACATAATTTTAATATCATTATGATGTAACTAGAGATTGTGTTGCATATTATATACAAATTTATACTTAGTACTGTTAAGGACTTAATAAATGCCAGTGACCTTGCTCATAGGGCGAGGGTGGGTGACTAGGGCGTACAAGCCAGTTAAAATAATTATTCATTAATAATAATTGATGAAAGAAAGAGGTTACTCGTCGAATCCAACTCGGATGGCCAGCGTTCGGAAAGCTCCGTAAAATCTTCTCGTCCCAAATACCACAGTGTCTGAAGACGAAGTTTTTCAACCGGTGTGTGTTGCCAGTGATGACTTACGGTGCGCAGACGTGTTCGCTAACTATGGGCCTTATGAGAAAGCCCGGAGTTTCCCTGCGAAATCGAATCAGAAATGAGTAGATCCGTAGGAGAACCAAAGTTACCGACATAGACCAAATGATTGCAAAAATAATGTGGCAGTGGGCAGGGCACACAGTTCGACAGACTGTGAGAGGGCCGTTGGGGCAGTAAAGTCCTCGAATGGCGACCACGTCGGAGGACGCAGTGTTGGTAGGCCCCCACAAGATGGACCGACGATCTGGTCAAGATCGCCATTATTTGTGTAATATAGGAATAGTTAAAATTATGTTATTTTGAGTAATATTAACCGCTAACGTTTTGGTTTGAACTAAATATTCCGAGGTCAATTTATGATTATTAAGTTACAACGTGTGATTTGGAAAAATAAAAAGAATAACAATCATGCGACATATTGAATTAAAAAAAATCATCATTTAACGTTTACATTTTCATCGTTTTACAAATCATTTCAATTAATTTATACAATAGTACTAGCTGACCCGACAGACGTTGTTCTGTAGATAATAAAAAAATACTGTTTTATAGGAATTTGCCAATTAAATTTCAAAACAAAAAAAATATTTCGTAAAAATGCTCCCTGTTGTTATAATGAAATTTTTTCACAGTGGAACTGTCAAACCGTGCGTCACTATACATTCCCATAGAAAATATGTCTTAAAAAGAAAAATAATTTTGGGTCCCAATTCGAAATAATAACTATCCTATGTCTCAAGTTGGACTAAACTGCACTCCATGAAGTAATCCCCATTAAAATCCGTTCATTAGTTTAGGAGTCCATCGCGGACAAACAACGTGACACGTAATTTATATATATTACCAGCTGACCCAGCAAACGTCGTATTGTCATATAACATATTAAAAAAAAAAAAATATTAAAATTTTGTTGCAACCGATTCTCAGAACTACCAAATATATCGTACTACAATTATTGTATTCGATTGCCATCTTGCAACCCTATATCGGTTTGGTGGATGGAACAGAATAATATTAAAATCGCGATACAAAAGTAACTGTTGATCGTAGATGGGTGAAAATTTGAAGTTGTATGTATTTTTTAATGTTGACTCATAATCAAACAAATTTAAAAAAAAATGTCAAAAAGAATATAAAAAATAAAAATTCGTGTCACCCTTAACATTTAGGGGGATGAAAAATAGATGTTGTCCGATTCTCAGACCTACTCAATATGCACTCAAAATTTCATGAGAATCAGTCAAGCCGTTTCGGAGGAGTTCGGTCCCGCACATCGTGACACGAGAATTTTATATTTTAGAAAGAAGATAAGATAATAAAACTGCTAGTTAAATTAATTAAGAGAAAATCAGTTATAACTACAATGAATGTTCGGTATTCAAAGTCCGTTCGGGCCTTAAATCAACAATGAGGTTTTCTTTGATGACAATCATCGGGGCGAGAACGGAACTCGGTTGAATGTAGGTAACGCTATAAGCCATCAAGCTTTTAACCCGCTTATCACAATCAGAATGGGAAAGCTGCTCGGGTTTTGCAAATCTATCCTTCTCCAAGGATCTGACTTGGAATGGCTTCCCTATTAATCTTGTTGTAAATCTGTCTCAACTCAACCAGCTTTCAAGAATGCCTTTCATATCAAAGAGTTTAAAAAGTAAATTTTACTGTAGAGTTGTATTATAATCTCGATTTTATAGTAGTGTAGTTCTTCTGCATTCAAGTACTTTTTACGAAGAAGCTTTAAAAATCTATGAAAATTTTCGGTGATTTATATAATAATGAAAGAATATACGAATGAACACAGTTTATGAATATTCATTACATTATGTAGAGTAGGTTATTATTTATGCTTGCTCTTTTATGTAATCATGGCAATGGATTATAAAAATAACTTCTTGGTTACGATTTAGTTTTCATTGAAGTACTATCAATAAGCCACTGTAATATTCAGAATGCCGGATCCCAAAATGCAAAAACTCTATCGCCCCCAGGTTTTAAACATACTCTAACATTAATTAGCATAATAACAACGATTCTTTCACTAAGTCGATCTCAATGATTTCCATATTTTAAGTCTCCTATGTGACCTGTATATGTAGACCCCCCCCCGCCCCCCAAGACGGACGGACGATCTGGTCAAGATAGCAGGAATACGTTGCATGAGGGCAGCGCAGGACCGATCGTTGTGAAAATCTTTGTGGGAGACCTTTGTCCAGCAGTGGACAGATGGCCGTTGGAGCAGTGAATTCCTCGAATGGCCGCCACGTACCGGAAGACGCAGTGTTGTAGGCCCCCCCTAAGGTGAATGGATGATCTGGTTAAGAAGGCCAGAATAGGTTGGAATGAGGGCAGGGGCGTGCATATCATATAGGCAACTATGCAGTGCCTACCTTGTTAAGAACCTTAATAAATATAGTGTTTAACTTAATTTAGTTTATTTGCTTCCGATATTCTGTAACCAAACTTCTATTGAGTCCCCACTCATAAATTTTCCTACTACGACTGGTTAAATCGACAGTGCCTGAATGAGGGGGTAGGTCTGTGTGCGGCAGTGAACGTCTTCCGGCTGATGTGATAATGATATGACCTGATATTTTTATTATACAGTTATTCTTGCAGCTAGTCGTTGGTTCGATTCCTGTTGGTAACCTGTTGTACCTTGATGTTTATCAAATCTCCATGTCCATTTACGAGATAGGTGATGTAATGTCGTAAAATAGGGAATAGGCCTAAGATCAAGTGAACCCCATAATTATTGATATGGAGTCATAAATTGATACGATACTTCAGCTCAAATACTTATATAAATACCAGTAAAAAAATTCCCTCATATAATTTATACGTCTAGATAGAGCTTCTTGCTAGACAACCGATGAAAACAGGCCAGGTTAATTAGGTAGGTACTAGGTTTAGTGTGCGTGACAAGCTACGTCTTACACTCGCGATTTGTATGTCACTTTGTGTTTGTGTACGTGTTTTGCTCAAAATAACTTAGAGATTAACAGTTAACTTCAATTTTTTTCGAGGTTTACACAGCTGTCATAGACTATCTAACCGTATAAATGATCTTAGAATTTTCCTTTACAACTTGAATACTCTAATTATCTAACGGAATATTACCTATTATATAGAATAACATAGGTACAGTATTTTTAAAGTATTTAATTAGTAGATAAACTCCACAAATATTTTGGAATTTTTTTATCTTACACCGAGTATAACATTGTGACAGCTGACGGACGTCAAGTACATTGATATAAAAAAATAAAACTTTGTTTCTGAGTACCGATCACTGCCGTTTAAACTATTAAACAAATACTTTACGACTGGCTGAATTGTGCTGTATCTCCCACAGAAGCCACGATATGAAGAATAGAAAAGAATGTGAATAATTTAACGAAATTAGTAAAAAAACTAAAATGTTAGATAAAGCGCAAACCTCGCCCTAAAAGGACAGTAGCCTGCTAGTATGTCCTTTTTAAAAAGTGATTCTCGTGGACAACTACGATTAAAATTGTTTAACCTATTATGGTGGGGCTCATTAGATCACCTTAGGCTTCAACAGTGCCCTGGCTGACATATTGAAGTCGCAGGTATGTGTGCCCCCGTACTCCAGTAAACACGACGCATACCTAACGCCTATCACAACTATTGTTGTTACAACAAACCAAGTACCTATTCAGCGGTTGCTACCCTGGATAACTGTTTGATATAAAATAGGTCGGATGTGATTAGATCGCGTAGTTCGGCAGGAGGGCGTGAGGCGGGCGGGTGTGGCACCGCCTCCTGCTTACCCCGCACCCCGCCGGGGCCCCTCCGCGCGACCTCGTGGCAGCAACAGCCAACGGTCAGTCCACGAGTCCACCAGTCCCAGTGACACTGTCGTCCGCCGCGCTGTCAGTCGCCACCACAGCAGTCCGTGCTGAGCCTTCGTCACCCACACTTAGTGTATCTCGCGCCGTCGCTCCGTGCAGACGTGTCGCATGTGACCCGCGTTTCTACCATCAGCATCGACGTACAAAAAGAAGTTGCGGTTCACATCTTACCGGGCAGCATTAGAGTCCTACAGTATATATTTCTAATACTGTCAGGTAAAGATGTCCTCCGCACTTCATGATCCACGTGGAAGCAAGTGAAACCGGTCCGAAGATGGAGTTTACCGATTGGTGACCGCGTGTTGCTGAGAAGTTGCTAGAAACCTGTTGACCAGAAGAGAGAAGATTCTAGAAGGTATGTCGGAGATGTTGGGACGGACAGACTGAATGACACGTGATTACAAATGGCGCCACTGCAACATGCTGCCCCGTAGTGCGGTTGTACCCGCGACAACATACCGGTCTCTTGACATATAAATGTGACAGAACACGTTATTTAAAGTTTTTCTTCAATTAATTTTATACAATACCTTCGTAATTGTACGAAATAGTAACTGGTTCGCTATCTAGTTTTAATATCCAATTAAAATTACAATATGCCGTTAAAAATATTTAAATTTAAATGGAATCAACTAAGTACGTTAAGGGCATACTTGTACAGAATTTTGGTTATATATTTGTTAATCCGAGTTCGTGAGATGAAAAGTGTGATGTCAATTGAAAAAAAGACACAAGGGATCATTTCAAACAATAATATATCATAGGTCAACACGCGAGTGCGACGATGCACTATTAAGCAAATTCATTATTTATTCAGCCTTGTTTACATTAATTATACATTCAATTCTGGAGGATAGCGACCGAAACGAGCTACCAACCAGGGTTATAGTTTCCTCAATTAGATTAGACAAACGCCAGTAAATATGCTCAAACATACATTATCCTAATCACCCAATTGTGTGTTAATTTAGGTCACAGTTCAGTTTCGTTGGCACATTAAACAGACCTTTAATTAACTATTCGAACTCATGTTTAACTCCGAGGAGCTGTTACGGCTTTAGGCTAGAAAATTCCTACTTAACAAAAACGCAAAAACCTATATGCCATTTCATCAGTAGGAGTTTTCTTTCGTTATGAAATAATGTAGTCCAATTAATGTCGATATTGTTGTAGAAACATGCAGCTGTTCTAATATTGATTGAATTCTTAGCAATCCATAAAAGAATAAGGTTGTGATAAAATAATTATGAAGCATGAATTATACAAAAGTATAATAGCAGGGAGATAAGGCACATCGCGTTACCGAGTCGTGTCGAAGGTCGAGCGTTATCGGGCTGTTTTTAATTCTGAGGGATCGCGCTATCGGTCCGGGGTTATCTGCAGTTGCCATTCCCTCCTCGAGTGACAGCCACAGAACGAGCGTTGCAGCAATCCGTATCGAGGACGTCGAGGTCACTCGTAAGAGTGGAGTGAGAGCGGCCGAGACTCAGGAGTGAAAGCTGCATTAAATTAATCGCTCAGGTGGATTCCGCTTTCGAAACGAATTCTCATCGATAGTGGTTTTGTCGCCGTGGCTGGACCGGTTCTTAATTTCCTATACACAAGGTACACACGTTATGCATCTATTTCGGGAGTCGATGACCGCGGGTTTGGCACTGCGGCCGGTTTTATTCTGTCCGTGTCGGAGCATCGTTCCGGGAGCCGCCATGGGCCACTCCGCGTACAACTGGGTATTTCAGGCGATGACGTAACGGCACGATCGCGACGTCCCCAGGCGCCGCGTTCACAACATGTCTCACAGAACATGGAGTTATTAATATTGCTAGGTGTGAGGGTCAGCGGCCGTTCTTGTGGTGTTTTACGATCAGGTGCAAGCATTCCCCGCACGAACTCGATACCCGTCCAGCGCTGCATCGCTCCATTGTTGTCGGCTATTAATACGTCGCTAAAACTAGCCTGCCGCTTCTCCAATAGTAGACGACTCACCTATACTGTCTGCGTAACTCGTAGAATCTCTAAATTCTCAGATTTCTTAATATGGGAACATAATTCGTGGGAATCATTTTATCATTGAATCTCTTATACGAGGTATAATAGATCATTCATTAGCCACAGTCGCCTTGCATGTAATGATAGTTTTTACCATTACTACAAATTGAGAGTTTGCTTGCATATATTCTTTATATTACAATTAATAAGCTATTGGTATTTCTCGTACTGATTATGAGTCGAGTGAAAGTCATAATTTCCATATTAACACATAATTTAAACACTTTTCATTTACTATCTTGTAATTGTAAAATACCTTGCACAATCATTCTTAGACTAAACAAATATTCATTCATTCATTCATTTATATTTATTTAATTGCTATTAAATAGGGTGGTACAAGTTTAGTCTTACAATAACTTAAAATATTTCCTATTTAGCCATCACCAACAGCATGTAAACATGGTCTTGGCCAAAAATTTCATTACATAGAGAGAACAATAGAAGATATGTAGCTGATGATACAACATTCTTTAAAAAAAGCGCGTACATCTTCCTTAAAGGCCCACAACGCGCCTATGATTCCTCTGGTGTGGCAAGAGAATGTGGGCGGTGGTCATCACTTAACACCAGGACCCTCGTTAGTCCTCCTTTTCCATTAAAAAAAATCTAGATATGTCAGATACTCACAGAATAACGGCAATGATCAGTGCAGCTATGGAGATGATAATAAAAAAGCATGTGGGATTAAGGCGTTAACAGGCCTTACATAGCCGTGAAGTGGCGGCTCCGCCTCATTCACTATTATAAAATAAAGTAATCAGAGAATCTAAAGAAGATTTCATTTTCTTTGTTTTTTGTTTCTAAAATAAACTTGTCATGGTCACTTCTGCATCAATACATGTCATGGTTACATAAAAGCAACCTTGTATTGTCCTGTAAGTTGTGTATTATTTTGAGGAAGCGTGCTACTTAGGGTTTATTGGTAGACTACACAGATGGAGCGATTACAATATAAAAAACATGACCGGCTGACTTATGGGAATATTAATGCCTTCCTGTTTTTGCTGTCTACACTGTATAATTAACTCAACTCTAAACAGCATTTTAGTATAGAATAATGCCAATTTATCAATAATTCATAGCAATAACGAAATATGCAAACATGTCAAATTATTTACTATTCTCTGTATAAAACAATACTCCATAAATCATTTTACTTATACCTTGCAAACGTCATACAATTTTTTGTAAATAGCCATTTGAAATTATCCTTGCTCCGAGTTAATATAACAGATATACGCTAACATTGATCTAAGAAAATGATAAAATTCTTAAATTTATTCATTTACAACATTGTAATACTAGAATTGAAGATCTTAACGAGTAATTTAATAAGGAAGATGCCACGAAATGGCGGTCTACGGATACTGAAATATGAAAACAAATGCATTCAAATAATAATTATTCACATAATAATAAAAACTTTGAAATAGCAAGCGTCGACTATGAACATTAGTTATGCAACAAAAACAGTATGTGACATCACAGTTACCACCAATAACAGAGTTTCTGATGACCAGCCATCACTCTCCTCATCATGTCTTAGCTACCCACTCTACAACGCTGTAATAACCAATGACAATCAAGTGCAACACACCGAAATGTAGAAAAACAATAACTTCTAAAATACAGGCAACTGTTTTAAATTCCTAAAGACTTTGAAATCTTTTATTTTATATATTTTATTTTATTCGGGAAACTTAACTACAACTTAATACACTTAAAAAATAAAACTTAAAATATAAATCACTGACCAATATAAGTTTCCACAATTAAATACCTACACAGAAAAATGCGAGCAAATTAATTACAATTTAAAAGTACCTATTTGTATTGAAAATAATAAATATTAATTAAATATATTGAATTGAAAATAATAAAATATTTATAGAAAATTATTTAAGATTTTAGTAATAATATTAATAATAATAGCATACATTTTTAAGTTAATAAAGAGATGCAATATTATTAAATACTAATGAGAATAAATTAAAACTAAGACATTTTCTTAATTTGTTCAATCAACTTATTATAACACTAGAAATAAGGGATTGCTTGTAACTAATTCTAGTAGGCTTCATAAGATACATAATAGATTTAAGGGTAAATGTATACACTTCTACAATAAAGTCCCAGCCACTGTTCAGGCATTATCTATAAATAAATTTAAATGTTTTATAAAAAAATGGCTCTGTCGTTAATCCTATTACTCCACTGCTGAATATCTAAATGATCGGACAGCCTGGGACTAGATTGTGATTATTTTATAGCGATAGAAATGACTGTACAATTTTGTATATTTTTATTGAAAAGAGCGCAAAAAAAAGAATGCTGGGAGAGTTTCTTGCGCCGCTTCTTCTCTCACAGAGCGCCATTTGTTTCCGAAGCGGTAGTAGTATAAGAAATGACATCAAAAAGAATTCTAAAGGATACAATTTTGAGAAAATAAATGCCTTTTATGCCTTTTATGCCTTTATGACTTTTAACTTCTGTATCGACCCTGAAAAGTAATCAATTGAACAGAATTCTTTGTTGTACTAAACAAGAACGATGAATGAAGGCATTTTGTGCATAGTTAGTGCGTGTAGTATGTAAATTAAATAAAGATTTAATTCGCGAAGATTGTCTTGGACATCGGTAATTAAGGCAATTAAGAAGAAGTGGAGAGTTAATCATATTATGAAGTAATCTTACAAAATATTTACGCGTCAAAAAACCAATCGTAAATTATTATATAAATCATACAATTTTACGCTCAGGTGCTTTATACCTTGAATCACTAATTCACATAATTATAATTCCTTTTAATTTTGAAGTTACTTGATATTCTTACATAAACGAGTTATAATTAAACTTACGGACTATTTTGAACATTATCAGCTTTCGAAATATTTGGTAACCATAGTAAAAGTATTTCACGATACAAAAGTGTTGACGATTAGCCGACTCAATAAAATATTAATAATCACGTTAACATTTTGAAAACAAAGTCAATTTTTGTTTAAAGAGAACCTTTGAATATGATTCTTAAGAATTGCCAATTGTGACAAACCACGTAACTGAAGCACTTAAAGTGTTTTATGCGGTTATTACAATACAAAATCTACTTAATACCATGATATTATTTACTTGAAAATACAAAATAATACATAATAATTGTTATTATTAAGGTTTCGTTCAGTCGTTGGGAGATTCTTCCGTCAACGAAAAACATTGATTTTCAATCAAACTGACAGCAGAAGTAAAAACTTAATATTGACGGAGCTGTTGAAATTATCAATGTCTTGAAGTTTGACAACTCTCACACGTCGAAGCGTTGCTACGCGACACTATTTTGAAATCAGAAGGTTTTATTCGATTTTCAAATTAGTAGTTTAAACTATTTTTCATAATTTGTATTTTATGTATAAAACCTCAATCAGCACTCCCATAAAACAATTAAGTATATTCAGCACTCCCAAAAAACAATTAAGTATATTCTTACCTATATATATTTTATCTTATATCTTTGAACGTGCATATCTTGTATATATATATATATACAATCTGAATCTCGGAAACATTGAATTTCCGACGATTTGAATGAAATTTAGTATACAGGGGATTTCACGGGCGATAAAACGATCTAGCTAGGTTTCAATTTAGAAAAATGTAGTTTTATCCGTGTTTTAATGAGAAACAACTAAATTAACATTAGGATACAAAGAAATTTCGCCACTATTTACAAGACTGTAATAGTTCAGATGGCACATTGGGTGATCCGGAAAGCAAAAGACCCCGGCCTGAATCCAGATGTCCTATTAGTTTTTTTTTGTTCAAGTTCTGTACATTCTTAAAAGTCCGAGCAAGGCTCAGTCGTCCGGATATTTTATTAGTGAAACAAAGAGTAGAGCACACAAAATATACTTAAACACAATATCGTGTATGTCATAAGGCGATCTTCTCGAAACTTCCATAGCATGGGCTTGCCGAGAGTTTGTACAAGTGGTTCACCAGCTTTCTCTATAGACGGTGCGCACACTTACGTTACTGTCGATGGTTATTGCTCAAACGCAAGCCCGTAAACGCAAAATTTCCCCAAGGCTATGTCTCTACCAAAAACCTAAAATACACTAGCGTATATTAGGTTTGACAGCCCGATAATCCGTAACGTAATGAAAATAACAGACGAGACGAGCAGGAAGTTCAGCTGATAGTAATTGATACGCCCATTACAATACAGTGCCGCAGGATTTTTAAAAAACCCAAAAATTCTGAACGGCACTACAACAGCTGCGTTCGTCACCTTGAGACATAATTGTCATGTCTCATTTGCCCAGTAATTTCACCAGCTACGGCTCCCTTCAGACCGAAACACATTACCGCTTCACGGCAGAAATAGGTGCCGTTGTGGTACCCATAATCTAGACGGCGTTCGTTGCAAAGGAGCCTCCCACTGGTAAACTGATTTGTATTAAAAAAAGTGTGAGTTTGGTTGTGGTTTAATATTCAAAATACTAAGGAGCTAATGCCAAGTGTGGCTGACTTTTAACGACTTTTCAATCAAAATTGGTTACAGTACCTAATAATCAATTCGTTTTCCTTTTCTTTCTTGTTGTATCTCCGTTAGTAGTATACAGTAACGGCCGTTCCCAATATTCAGTCTATCTCTTACTTGAGATAAATATCGTAACTATCGCTGACTTTTCTGTCCCAATAAACTTATCGACGGTAACTCACCTTATCCGTACACGCTATCTGTCAATAGGACGACGTATAGCTTACCAGCGATAGAAGTTTGTATGGTAATTGCAATTGACGTGTCCCAATATAAGGCGATAAGAATGACTTATCGGGTATATTGGGATAGCTTCAGATTATTGATAGGTTATTACTGACAGTAGAAGGTAGTAATTTACCGCTATCTGTAGATAGTATATTGGGAACGGCCGTTAGTCTATGATTCAAATGTTAGATCATTTATACGTCTAGATGGACTGTGACAGCTGTTGTGAGAGCGTCGAAAAAAATGAGGTTCACAGTTAACCCCCATTTTGATCAATGCACGTACTCTAATAAACCTGGCCTGTTTTCATCGGCTATCTAGCAGCAAGAGGCTATCTGGAAGCATAAATTATCTAAGATTTTAACTTATTCACATAGCTCTACTTATATCAATAATCTTTCAATGTACCAAGCCTTCAACAAAAAGGCTGAATAGTAGATCCTGTAGATGAAGCCACAACAACACAAAGCATACAAGATTTTATGTACGATACGTCTCTCGAACGGTTGGCTCAGTTGGAAAGAGCGCTCGCATGGAACGCGAGAGATCGCGGGTTCGAGTTCCACATCGTGCATAAAATTTGGTTTTCAGTTTTATTTGTGTAATTAATCCCCGAAGTGAGGGTTATCACTCAGGGGCGTGCAAACCATATAGGCAATTAGGCAGTGCCTACCTTGTTATGAACGTAAATAAATATGGCATTAGTGTTAAAGTTAATTTGGTTCATTTAATATTTTATTACCATTTTCTATTGAACACTCATAATAACAACAGTGGGAGGCTCCTTTGCACAGGAAGCCGGCTAGATTATGGGTACCAAAACGGCGCCTATTTCTGCCGTGAAGCAGTAATGTGTAAGCATAACTGTGTGAAATTACTGGGCAAATGAGGCTTAACATCTTATGTCTCAAGGTGACGAGCGCAATTGTAGAGCCGCTCAGAATTTTTGGGTTTTTTGAGAATCCCGAGCGGCACTGCATTGTAATGGGCATGGCGTATCAATTACCATCAGCTGAACGTCCTGCTCGTCTCGTCTCTTATTATCATAAAATTGTTTTTTTCTTGCTACATACTAAGTACTTACTGTAAGCAGTCTTTGCTTATTCGAAAGCTCAACTAAGACTAGGTAGATCCCCAGTGCCTACTTTGCTAGAAAACCAATGCACGCCCCTGTTATTTTTTCTATATAAATAATATATTGCAATCTTTCTAGGACAACATTTATCAATAGGTCATGAACTTATATATATCGGGCTTGTGCGATACTCGTCCATTGACAAGTCAGTCTTCATTAAAATCAAGCTACAGTAGAAGTTCTTTCATCCTGTGGGTTTTTCCTTTTTAACCTTCTTGTTATGGTAACACCCAGGAGGTGCCTTGCAAGTACATTTGGTTGGTGCGAAATTCTTGTATTATAGGCTTTCATTTTGTCCATTATTTCTTGCATAACTGTTTTCATGTTAAGGTCATGATGCAATCTGTGGCTTGTGATATACCATGGTGTGTTAACTATCATTCTTAGCGTTTTTGAGTGAAACCTTTGCAGGATCTCAATGTTTGAGTTTGCCGCCGTGCCCCATAGCTGCAATCCATAAGACCATATGGGTTTGATGATGCATTTATAGAGAAGCAGTTTATTTGTCAGTGTATCACTTAGAAAACATAACAAATTGTTTAGTGAGCTATAGTTAACAGTGGCTATCACAACAGATCACATTGGTCGTAGTGAAACAGGGCTGCTGATCTGTACTTTACCGATTTACCAACCATACACTAGATATAAGTTATTGTATAAGTTTTAATTGTAAACGTTGTATCACCATGATGCAGCATGTTACATAGTATCTCGACTCTAGTAAATTCTTTGCGGCTCACTGACACAATTCATATATAGAGTGATATATAATAATTCTAGCTTTTTCCCGCGACTTCCTCAGTTTGGCAGTTCTTTTTATACGCTTTTTGTATTAGCTTCACCTGTATGTTTGTATGTTTGTAACCGACTTCTTTGGGCGCGATTTTGATCCACTTTGAACGGCTAGATTTCGTTCAAACTTTGTAGATTTATCGAGGACCGATGATATTACACTAATTTGATTAAATTATTCAATTTTTCAATTTGCAAAATATGTTTTTTGTTAGTTTTTATAAATTTTCATCTATAGTCGATAAGGCAGGAATTGATGTTAAAGTACTTAATAGTATTGAAAATACGCTTTTATACAAAATTTAACTAAAAAATGAAAAATAAATTGAAAATAGTGCAAAAAAATATATATTTTATTGTAAAAAAAGCGTGGGGTGTTTTTTAAGATATTATTAAAATAATAATTCTTCTACACCCACGCTTTTTTTTACAATAAAATATATATTTTTTTTAGACTATTTTCAATTTAAATGTTTATCTTTTAGGATACTTTTTAAATAATAGGTACACATACAAACTGCTCTTTCTGCTGCTGGCAGCAATATCCCTTGTCATTGTAGACAGTGTCTTTAATAGTGTCTCCCTGTGAACTTTAATCTCCTATTTCATCCCCATGTAGGTCAAAGTTTCAAAAATGCTCGAACAAATGATTAAAAACAATTTCTTATCAAGTGCCTTAATACAAAGTTTAATGGGTTTATCTTCGATAATGACGAATTTCCATAAACTACCATCCCCTATTACAAACCCTCCATTTATTTTTTTGCAATAAAAGATAGCCTGTCCTTTTTCAAGCTCTAGTCTGTCTCTGTACTAAATTTTATCAAAATCGTTTTGGTGTATATATAGCTGTTGTAAAACTCTACTTCTTTTATATTTAAAAAATAAAGTGACATAAAAAATAAAATACAAGATTAATTATTTTGAAAATAAAACTAAAAACTTCATAAAGTGATGCAGAAATATTGATTGTTTGAGATTTCTGAATTGATTTTGACATATACTTATACAAACAAACAGATAAACAGATAAACAGACAATAATGTCAAAAACACATCAAATATCCTAGCTTTGATACGATTTTGTTAAAAAATTAATTAAATAATGGTCATAATTATGAAAGAAATTGAGTGTACAAATAAGTATCGAATCGAACATTCGATTGCAGATTGGCACAAGATTTTAAAAGATTTCCATTTCCGTCGTCGACTGATCAAAGTGTGCCGATTATGCAATTCACATAAAGCTATTGATGTCAAACAACTTAATTTTGGAAAGTTGACCAAACTGTGTGTGGATTACGTAAGGGTGCGGAGCGGTATCAATTATTGGTGTTTGTGTTACAGATAACGTTATCAATTGTTATCAGTTACTTCGGCCCCCGCCCGCTTCCGTTGCCAGTAGTAGCCATTCGTCACCAATGCTTCCAAATATCCACTCAGTATAACAGGAGGCATATTCATGCTATGCATAGTATAAGATAATTTTGCGAAGGTTTTATTAAAAGGCATTTATTTTCTTAAAATTGATTCCGTTAGAATTCTTTTTGATGCCATTTCTAATATACTAGATACTACTACCGCTTCGGAAAGAAATGGCGCGTAAGAATCTCTCCCAGCTTTCTTTTTTGCTCTCTTTTTGATGAAATATACAATATTGTACTGTCATTGTTTTTGCTATAAAATAATCATAATCTAGTTCCAGGCTATTGGATCACTTAGATATTCAGCTGTGATGTAGTAGGGTTTACGACAGAGCCATTTTTTAATAAAACATTGGAATTTATTTATAGATAATGCCTGACCAGTGGCTGGGACTTAATTATAAAAGCATTAATATGCAAGTTTTAAAAACTGTCCAGTAAATAATTGCTTCACACCTGATTGTTACGAAGACTATTATTCAATATAATAGTCTCGGTCAAATTCAAATTAAAATATATTTTATTTCAAATAGACTTTTGAATCATTTATTGAATGTCAAAAAGGATCCAATCGTAAATATATGCGAAAGACGTTCTTCTCAAGAACGCGCGCCAGAAAACTCAGCAGGCTTCTTTTTAATACAATAATTTTATTCTCATGGTGTAGTAGATTAAGACAAAAATTTATGTAATAAAAACCTTTACCAAATATACGTTTATTAATAACTAGCTTACCCGGCAAACGTTGTTTTGCCGTATAAAGTATAATTCACGCGATAGTTTTATAAGTAATAAAATATTGCCTATATTATAGGCTTGTACATCATTTTGTTCTATTGTCAATAGTTTTTGCAGCGCACGCAAAAATAGGTTTTCGATTTTACACCTTGTGTTACAAAATAGCAATTTTATTACGGATCCCTAATTTTGAAAAAAAAAACAAACATAGCCTATAGCCTTCCTCGATAAATGGACTACCCAACACTGAAACAATCATTCAAATCGGACCAGTAGTACCAGGAGATTAGTGCGTTCAAACAAACAAACAAACACTGCAGCTTTATAATATTAGTATAGATATTGAAATAAAAAATAGTACCCAATTATATTAATGTTGATATCTAACAAAAAATCATTGGAAAAAAATAACTTTTGTAACCGCGTTATTTGAAAGTTCTCATTAAACGTATGTTTGAATAAACAGTAGATTCGTAATTATTATTTAAACCACAATTTCAGCTTAGCAAATGACTGAACCGTCATTAGTTTATTGCTCTCACTATAAGTATGATTAACATTACACAAAATAAATTTGAAATCAAAATTTATGAACGATGTGGGACGAACCCGCGACCTCTAGCGACCGTAAATTTGTATATGCATATTTGCTCCTGGTCGGTCGCTCGGTAAGTCGCGACTCGAGTCCTTCATTCATATTATTTTTTTCAAATTTAAGTTGTGGCATTAATCCCAGAAGTGAGGATTATCACTTTGAAAAGTAACAAATTGTTCATGAATCATGTTTACTCAAAACAGCAGTGCGAAGGAAAAATGCGTGGAAGATGATACAATACGGCGTAGGAGCCAAGATATTTATGTCAAGTAAACGTGTCCAAGCCCAAGAGATATATTAAAAGTCGAGCCCATAACATGTCCACCAGGCTTTCAAATTGCTTCAAGTCGATTGGCTACATAAACAAACTTGTTTCTGCAACGTGACAAACTGTTGCTAGGCCGACTAGAGCCTATTATATAAAGTAATTACAACATGAAATATAAGCCAACGGATTATACCACTTACGGAAATTCTGAAAGAACCTCATATGTTAAGCTCTTTTGACTGTCAAATCTTAAAGGACCTGTTTTCCTAGTTACTAGCTATACTCGCGACAGTGCGCTGTCCTCCGCGTAGGGCTGTCACGTAACTGTGCTACTCGTATCACGACACTATCAACACACGGCGCATCTAACGCGACATGCCATTCAACGTAGGGTTGTCAAGTTTTCTGGAGGGGTTAATATTTTTCCGTTGGGTTGGGAGGGGGTAATATTAGAAGTGGCTGCATGATCCTCTCACCGGGAAATCTGCTTCATGTTTTTTTATTTCTTTGATTTTCTTTAATTTAAGTTATTATAAGATACATAATAGCTTTAAGGGTAAATGTATACACTTCTACAATAAAGTCCCAGCCACTGTTCAGGCATTATCTATAAATAAATTTAAATGTTTTATAAAAAAAAAGGCTCTGTCGTAAATCCTATTACTCCACTGCTGAATATCTAAATGGTCGGACAGCCTGGGACTAGATTGTGATTATTTTATAGCGATAGAAATGACTGTACAATATTGTATGTTTTTATTGAAAAGAGCACAAAAAAAAGAATGCTGGGAGAGTTTCTTGCGCTTCTTTTTCTCTCTCAGAGCGCCATTTGTTTCCGAAGCGGTAGTAGTATCTAGTAGTATAAGAAATGACATCAAAAAGAATTCTAAAGGAATCAATTTTGAGAAAATAAATGCCTTTTATGCCTTTTATATTTTTATTTCATATATATGATTGCTTTTTGCTTAAACGCTTCAAACATATCTGTTATGTAATAACAAATAAAAAGCTCGTATAATGCCTTTATTTTATTTACGTTATACTTGGATTGATGCATCTACTGTGTTTTACTATATAAGTATGTACTCAATAACTATAACTATGTTTTTACTTATTAATATAAATTTTGTAACTTGCTCGTGCAAGGCATTTAGTAAATGACGTTTGAGTATTTCTCTTGTATTACTTTGCAAATATTGTAATTGAAATGATTTGTAAATTTAATTGAAAAAAAAAGAACCTGTTATCTATTATACCATTCTGTTTTCAAAAGAGAAACCTAAGAGTTTCTTGCTCGTTCTTCTCAAAAGAAATACGCCTTCCGAACGAGCTGTATGAAGCAATGACATAATATATCAAGTTTTACACTCGCAATTTACCTACGAAATAAAATATTTTTGATTTGATTTCAGAGTAGTAGAAATAAAGAGTATTGATTAATAAAGAAGAATCATTAATATATTTTTTTAAAGTGAAACTTGCCTCAAATTTAGTCGTCCATCTATCGTAGTACAGTCGGCCACGGAGAAGATTTAAGCTCTGGCTCCCATGAGGAGCGTGGGGTTGAACCCCACACACCTTACAGATGTATTTTATGAATATTTAAAGCATAACAATATATATATATTTTTTTTTCATTCATATGCTGATGATATTCATGTGTAACTTTGTGACAAAATAATAATAATTTCTTTTAAAATACGATTTTTCCTCCCAACAACTTGTCACATATTATATTTAAACATGACTCATTGTGGCTAGATTAATAAACGCTCAAGTTTTGTTGTTTTGGGTATTAACAAATAATTTCGTTCGGTGAATAGTAAATCTTTATTGTGCGTTATTTTAATCAATATGCTGGGAAATTAAAAAATAAGTATTTTAGGGTCATCTATTACTATTGCAGATCATCAATATAAAATGGTTAAACACATGTGAAAATCAAACATATATAACTGTTAAACGTGATACATAAATATTAAACGACTTTTTATTAATTAATTAATAATTGTGTTATATCTATATATATAAATGAATTGCTGTTCGTTAGTCTCGCTTAAACTCGAGAACAGCTGGACCAATTTGGCAAATTTTGATGAAAATGATTTATTTGTGGAAATCAGGAGAAGGTTTAAAAGGTTGAATAAATATGAAAATACATCTTTATATATTATATATTTCTTGTGTGCGTGTGTATGTCACTGAACTCCTCCTAGACGGCTGGACCGATTTTGATGAAATTTTTTGTGTGAGTTCAAGGGGATTCGAGGATGGTTTAGATTCACAATTGAACTACCTCCTAAACGGCTGCACCGATTTTGATGATATTTATGTGTGTTCCAGTGAATTTAAGATTGGTGTGTGTCTTCAGGTGGATTCGAGAATGGTTAAGATTCACAATTAAACTACCTCCTAAACGGCTGGACCGATTTTGATAATTTTTTCGTTTGTTTCAGTGAATTTGAGATTGGTTTAGATTCTCAATTCCGTCCATATAATATAATTCTCCTGCTCATGTGTATGTTAGTTAACTCCTCCTAACGGCTGGACCGATTTTTCAGATTTAAGACGTGTGTACAGGACAACGTCTGTTGGGTCCACTAGTCAATATATATAAATGAATTGCTGTTCGTTAGTCTCGCTTAAACCCGAGAACAGCTGGACCAATTTGGCTAATTTTGATATTGATTTATTTGTGGAAATCAGGAGAAGGTTTAAAAGGTTGAATAAATATGAAAATACACGGAATTAAATAAAAACAACAATTTTGATTTTCCTTTGATGTGTCCCCCGTCGTTCAGAAATCAAATTAAAATAATATTTTAAAAATATTAACTAATTAGAGTTTTATATCTTTCTAACTTTCTCAGGAGGTAAAAAATAAACTTAATTTTAGTTACTATTGTTGGTAGAATAACTACAGCTGCTAACTATCTATCAGATTATTTTTTAGGTAGATTGATAAAATCTTATGTTTTGTCAAGAAATAAAATTTCTGAACCTAACTGCACCACAAAATAAAACAAAAATCTAGTTTATCCGAAAGCTTTAAATTGATTAAGTTTAGGTCTTTTACGTATCGATTGAAGTACGTATGAAGTCTGCCGGGTCAGCTAGTTTTCAATATAAATTAAAAAAATTCAATATGCTCAATTTTGTTAATTTCTGTAAATATCATTTGGAGACTTTACTTAACATTGCGATAATTAATTTATTCTAGGTTTAATTGTGTTTGAATTACCTATTGTAGTCCTAAATACGAAATAATAATAAAAAATATACAGTAAACATACCTGAACTAAAATTTCTCTTACTCTACTTTAGATCATCTTGGCAACCCTAACTCTATGCTATGATGTTTCTGACAAACAAAGATATTCACGAGCTAACCTAGCAATGAGTTTCTTGCTACTTCTTCTCATTAGCTCAACCCTTTACGAAGTAGCGGTAAATTCAATAAGATTTTTTTTTTTTTATTTTTTTTTTGACATTCATAAGTGTCATTTCCGTGACCTACATGAAAGTGTTTTTGAATTTGAATTTGAATCGATTTTGCTTTCATTGTGTGGTTTCTTTGTAATGCAAACAACACAAAATTTTGATTAAATGCTTTAGTTATTTCACATTCCTCCAGTTTTATCATTTTGAAAAAGAAAATATGTGTCATATTTGAAAATGTAAATATTAAATCCTTCATTTTTCCAACCCAAATGCCAGCCAAGATTTTTTTATGAAAATATTTGATACGCCCTGCCCATAACAATGCAGTGCCGCTGAGGATTCTTGAAAAATCCCTAAAATTCTGAGTGGCACTACAACTGCCCTCATCACCTTGAGACATAAGATCTTAAGTCTCATTTGTAATCGTTTTAATTCACTAGCTACGGCGCCCTTCAGACCGAAACACAGTAATGCTTACACATTACTGCTTCACAGCAGAAGTAGGCGCCGTTGTGGTACCCATAACCTAGCCGGCATCCTGTGCAAAGGAGCCTCCCACTGGCGAAAGATTCTCTTTTAGTTCTGCGATAACAACATAAGTTGTCCTACTTCCAAAATTTTAAATTTAAGATTGATTTATATACATTTTGAGACAAACTTGCATTACTCGTGAATGTATCAATACACTGATAAAATTTGAAAAACAAATTTTTTTAAACGATGCGGGACACGAACCCACGACCTCCGGCCTTCCGTGCCGGTGCTCTAACCAACTGAGCTAACCGTTCGAGTGACGCATCGTTATAAAATCTCGTATGCTTTGTTCAACTCTCAGTTTGTGGCTTCATCTACAGGATCTACTTTACAGTTGATAACCTGCTCAACCCCAATATTTTCATATTAGGAAATAGACTTGAGATGTCGCTCTTGTAAATAAATCTTTTTATGTGCGTATTAATCCTAGAAGTGAGGGTTATCAAAAACATAACAAATTGTTTATATTTATCAATAGTTTGAAAATCTATGCACCTCTAAATGTTTTAGACGTATACCTACGTGTTTTGTGTCCATATGTGTTTCATCCAAGTGAAGTGTCCGTCTATATTATCCATCGATCTATGTATGAGCCCTCATTGATAGTCGTAGAGTCGCTTAGTTACAGCCATTCACCACAATTTATATGAAATAGTCGCGCATCTCTTATGCAAATGTGGTTCTTTATTACTATTTATAAAATAAAAATAGTATCGCTAGAACCGGGCGCGTCGGTTGCGGTCGTTGACCCCACCATTAACTTTAATGTGTTCAAATATTAATATGCTTAAAGTTTCACAACATTTTTTATTGGATGGGTTTTCCAAGTGAAGCTTAATATTCCCCATAAACTTGGAATATACTAGCGTAAAGACGACCTGCAGTCTGATAAAGCGTGAAAATTTTTATTTGTCAATGTGTTTTTTTATGAAAATAAGGGACGAGACGAGCAGGACGTTTAGCTGATGGTAATTGATACGCCCTGCCCATTACAATGCAGTGCCTCTCAGGATTCTCGAAAAACCCCAAAAATTCTGAGTGGCACTACAACTGCGCTCATCACCTTGAGACATAATATGTTAAATCTCATTTTTCCAGTAATTTCACTAGCTATGGCGCCCTTCAGACCGAAACACAGTTATGCTTACACATTACTGCTTCACGGCAGAAATAGGCGCCGTTGTGCTACCCATAATCTAGCCGGTATCCTGTGCAAGGGAGCCTCCCACCGTTATGCAAAGGAGAATCCCGATGGTATGCAAAGGAGCCTCCCACTGTGTTGTGGTTGTCGTTGAATAATCCAAATAATAAAGAGCTACTGTGAACAGTGGTTGACTATTTACGACTTGTCAAGCAAAATCTTCGCTTTTCTTTTCTGACTGTAACTCCATAAGAGATTTTCTGTCTCGCAAACTTTTCTTTTCAATATGCTAGAATCATATAACCTTAATCTAGTTAAGGACTGGTCTCTGCTGCGCTCCAATCAGATACCGCAGGCGTAGTCGCAAAGTGCGGCAACTAATACTACGCTCAATTGGGCGTACTCGAGCCAGTCTTGACAACAATGTATGACGTTGACGTGCCACATGTTTTGTTAAACTTTGCTAATGATTGAAACTAAAATGCTGGGAGCGTAGTTAAGCTTTGAAAAAATAATACTACAAGACATAAGAAAGATACTGAGATCACATATCATCATCTACTAGTTCTAGCATACACACAAGCATCTACTAGTTGTCGTAATAAAAAAACTATTAATTATTCTTAAATAGTACGGTATCTAGTTGGAGCGCAGCGGAGACCAATACTTAATCTAAGGTTGTAACTCTATAATAATCCCTGTGTTTAAAAAGGCCGCTGGTTTTGATCTTAAATTGACTATGATGGTCGCACAATAAAGTACTGTGTAGAATTACTAAAATTAAAATATTTAGTTATTTGTTTCACCAGACTGTTCCAACTAACTTTTTTATGCTTCGTTACGTGATGAACTAAGGCGTACCGTACCTCAATACTCTCTTCTCGAGGCTTACTGAGGCTTCATACCCTTTAAACCTACTTATGTTCTGTTGTCATGTCTGTCTAAAACTCAGTCAGCTATTGAAGAATACAAATTGTTTTAAAATACTGTTATCAAGTCCAATTAATCGTAATGTTTAACGAGATTATCGTGATTATGATAAATATAGTTATCTAAATATTAAATACATGATATGGGATTTACTAGATATTGTTCTAAGTGTCATAGTGAATACATAACGGTCATCATAAAACTAGCATTAAATAAAATTATGTTTCTGTTACACTACGTTTATATGAAGTACTTTTATGTAAAAAGTAACTACACATTAGACTTACTAAAACATTTAGTTTGAGATCTATAGAGCGAAATTAGACTTTACTCACGTAAAACTTAGCTGATAAAACGCTTGAAATTGCATTGGGCCGTCTTGGCATAAGCTCAGGAGAGCTTATTAGCTATAAAATGAATGCATAAAAGGCATTTATTTTCTGAAAATTGATTCCTTTAGAATTATTTTAGATGTCATTCATATACTAGATACTACAACCGCTTCGGAAACAAATGGCGCACTGAAAGAGAAGAAGCGGCGCAAGGAACTCTACCAGAATTCTTTTTTTGCTCTCTTTTTAATGAAATATCGAATATAATATATTGCGAGGATGGTGGCTGGTGCCTGCGAAATAAACAAATGTTGTTTAAGCTATTTTATACAATTATATTACTTATATTGGTTATTGATTAAAATCATGATTTATTTGATCACGACCCACTTGACATCTATGAAGAGAATTTTTTCATCGATATCGATCAGCAGTCTATTCTAGTCTATTGGTCATCATTATAAATTTATATCATAATTATTTAAAAACTTAAACAAAGATTCAAACCTTATAGTGCAGCGGTAACTAAACCTCTCAACGTTGCTTTATCGATAAAACTGAGTCGAGATTCGCCTCTAAAAGACATCAACGACCACGCATGTCGCGCTATAACATAAAACCCTAATTTATAGCTCGGTCAAACTTGTTTACATGCCACTACTAAGTAAGCATGCCTTATATCGGCACATCAGGCCACTATAATTACTTCTTGTATAAAATAAGTAAGAACTAGAGTATAGAAAATCTGCCTACCTAAACAGGTAGTTCTTTAACCATCAAAATTGTGTATCAAAGGAAAGAAAAACATAATATTTTTTCAAATAATCTGTTAAAAAACAATTGAATTGTCAAGAGAGAGAGATACACTCACGCCTTGTTCCCGTTGTCGGGGTAGGCAGAGACAATAGAATGCCATTTGCTTCTATCCTTACAAACCTCACGCGCTTCCTCTACATTCATTACTCTAATTGTCAAGTACCCACATTATCGTATTATTTTATTAAGGCCAGGAATTCAACACTTGTTACCTGTTTTAAATGTAAATGTTTAACATAAATTTGTGTAATTAATCCCAGAAGTTATACAAGTTATCACTTTAAAAAATAATCAAATTGTTTAGATTTGAAAGAGCGACATCTTAAGTCAATTTTCTAATATGCAAACTTTGGGGTTGAGCAGATTATCAACTGTAAAGTAGATCCTCTAGAATCTAGATGCCACAACCTGAGAGTTGATCAAGACATATCAAGATTTATGAACCTTGTGTCACTCGAACGGTTGGCTCAGTTGGAATAGCGCTTGGGGTCGCGGGTTCGAGTCCCACATCGTTAATAAATTTTGTTTTCAAATTTAATTTATGTTTAAACTAAAGTTAAATTTAAAACAATTAAAAACTAAAATAACAACAAAGAATTTAGAAAGCTAAGTGACAGAACTAAACTAGTAATCTCAGGTGCTAAAATTAAAAGAGATGTTTCTCTTACCCTCTTGTCTAGGCCAGGTCCTGCACACCACACAAAAAGATGATGAAATAGTACGGGTAGTAATAGTAGTATATATAAAGAACCATACTGTATTTGCTATTTCGATTTTTGCTAGGCACATTTTGGCTAGGAACCTAATCATTTCAAAATAAATAGCAATCGTATTTTAAGAAACATTAAACTTATCTGTCCAAAACATTATACACGTTCTATAGATACATTCTTTATCGCTGTTCGTAGAACTAATTATACTATCAATTATTTTATTATAAGAGCATGCAACACTTATAATAATAATTATAGTCACTTAGACATTTTTCACAATATGTCCAACCGATAAATTTGATAAATTTTGTTTCATTTGTATTTTTGTGTACTTTTTTCGCCTTATGTTTAATTGTATATCAAATCGTTATATTTTGTATTATATTCACTCCTACTTTGTTTATATATAAGTGGAAACTTTATTGGCTTGTGTAATATAAATTATGTGTTACAATGTGCATATAACTTAAGCTGTTTGTTTTCCAATAAATAAATTCACATTAATAATGCGAAATGCCGGTTACTTTTGACACTGACATTGTTATGATGCAAAACAACTACTAATTCATCTTTTTCATACTAGATTCTAGACTCGGGAACGACGTATAGTGATGTTCTAGCAACGCAATAATTTTGTCGTTTCCTTATCCATCAAGGATAAACATTGTCTTTTTCTTTATCTCTGGAATGGGTACCTGTTTTTTAGGTTACCGTAACATCTGCCTGCATCATAATGTTAACATAAAATGGAGTTAGGAAAAATGGTGCCTCGAATTTGAAAATTCCTATATATCTCATACACATAACTACTCGTGAAATATTTTTTTTTTGTATTTTTGCGGATTAACTTGTATTTTATGTAATTTTCTAGGAGGTGGTGTACAAGACCTAGCCAACTCTGGGAATTCTTCTTTAACTGAATACTGGCATCACAAGTGTTACAATTATATCCTAATAAAATAGCCGACTGTACTAAAGTAACTGATCGATAAAAATATTATATCTAGCCTCAAATTAGGTAACAATATTTTGAAAATATTATCCACAATAATATGATATAGTCGGGTGACAGAAAAAAGCCATTAAGAGACAAACTAAAACAGAGGGGTAATTAGCATTTAAATCGTTTTATTTAATATCAAAATTACATTTTTGAAAAAAATGTTTCGATAGATAATTACGATATCTACAAACTTTAATAATGAAGCAATTATATATATATATATTGTTTTATTTAGAAATTATTCATTTAAAAGTACTTAGTGCGGTTTTCTTAAATTTGAAGAATGGAACATAGTGACACAATCTTAATATTATATAGAACCACGATACACAACCTCAACCATCATACAAGTTATTGTACCTACCGAGATTCAAACCCTGGACAGGGAAGCTAGAGAGCTTACAAAAAAACCTCAAGAATACCAATTTGATTTTCATTTAAATAAAGATTAATTGTGATAAGGTTCTATAGTGGTCTGTAATGAAGTAAGCATCACATAGAGACCAGCACTGCAATGTTAAACAACATGTATTACCCAATAAACACAAATATTTAATTAAAAAAAACTATTTCAACGAAAATCATTCCTTACAACGTAGAGTGACAACCTTGAATACGTTATTTCGATGAATATTTATGATTTTAATGTAAATTGAAATCTTACGTATAATGTCCTAAATTTTATTTAAACAATGGAGTTTTGTAATGGCGCTTTGGAGTAAAATTTACTGTTTTTTGGAACGTAAAGGTCATTGCACCATTTTCTTACAGAATTAATGTGTATTATAAATTAACACGTTTAAATCTGTTTCTTTCTATTTCATTGTATCAGGGTTTTATTTAAAGTTTTTTTGATGGTCAGGTACTACAAATAGTCTGAGAACAATCGATTAAAGTTACCTTTAGTCACACCATTGAAATAATTTAAAATGCAAGTCTCATACTTATAAATCATTGAGACAATTTATAGCATGATTTTTGAACTCTAAGAGACTGTGTTTTTATTCATAATATTGACGATATTTTTTTGGGAATGTTATGAATTTTAATTCACTCTATTTATCTCATTTTATCTATAGGCAAAGTTTAAATTTGATTAATAGTCTTTCCGATACATCTAATTTGTATCTTCTAGCAGCTATGAATCAATAATTAATCAATTCATACATTTTTTAGGGTTTAACGATAAAAATAATCGGTATTTTTTTACAAATTAAATTTGTAAACAAAATTTATGAACGATGACTCGAATCAACGACCTCAAATGAGAGATATCATTTTAAAAATAACAATTTGGGTATTGTTTTGGTAAATTTGGTAACGAAGTATCGCTGCCTTATGCCGTAGAGGAGCCCAAGCGGGGATTTTGTGATTTATATACAGGGTGATACCTTCTTCTCTATAACGATCGAGTAAATCCCCATTCAATATTGTGGGCCCCTACTATTAATAGAACTGCCACTGCGGCCATAAGAGAACAGAATATCCTAGTTTGGAAGACAGTAATAGAGACTGAAATTTGTTGACATAATCACTGTTAATCCACTGGCACAACAACTAAATAAATCAGCAAAGGTGAGAGTGAGCCTCAATGTACTCAACTTTAATAATTGGACGTGGACAGGAACCCAAAAAATATTTTTTTTTACTTTATTCATAATTATGGCGACCCATGTAGCCCAGGGCTTAGGTTAGTTTCTACTACTACTCCTACTGAGCTAGAGATCCCTCGGTTCGAATCTCGGTAGGTGCAAACATTTATATGAATGAATAATAATATGAATTAAGATGAATATGGATGTTTATTTCCGAGTCATGGGTGTTTATATATGTAAATACATATATATTATGTATGTTTAAGTAAGTATATTGCATGTATCGTTGTCTTGTACCAATAGTACAGGCTTTGCCTAGTTTGGGGCAAGGTTCATTTGTGTAAAAGTGTGTCAATATTATATTATTAGTTATTGTTTTATCTGTTCATTAGTCTCGCTAAAACTCGAGAACTAATTTGGCCGATTTGGCTAATTTTGGTCTCGAATTATTTGTGGAAGTCCAGGGAAGGTTTAAAAGGTTTGAATAAACATGAAAATGTTAGGATTTAAATAAAAACAACAATTATGATTTTCCTTTGACGTGTCCCCCGTCGTTCGGAAATCAAATTGAAAGAATATTTTAAAATGAATAACTTATTAGAATATTTATATCTTTCTAAATTTCTCAGGAGGTAAAAAATAAACTTAATTTTAATAATATCTATTGTTGGTAGATTTACTACAGTTGTTAACTATCTATCAGATTATTTTATATTTATATTGATAAATCTTGAGTTGTAACACAAATTAAATTTCAGAACGCAAACAGTATTATTTGACATTTGACAACAAACTATATGGAGATTGATAAATCTTAAATTTTGTCAAAAATAAAATTTCTGAACCTAACCGCACCACAAAACAAAATAAAGAATATAGTTTATCAGAAAGCTTTAAATCTCTGGTACTACTGGTCCGATTTGAATGATTCTTTCAGTGTTGG
>CATIXQ010000005.1:7097010-7142665 GCA_949711755.1 Leptidea juvernica
GAGGCATTCTCAGGACGTGTTGACTCGCCAAAATCTGGCACGAGACTGAATTTTTATTTTGGATTATTATTATTCATTTGGATAATTATGGATTTCCGCAAAGTGGCGTTACTTCTTCAAGAATGACTTCAATAAATTTTCTTAAATAAGTAAGTCTAAGCCCCTTATTCATAATAGTCTGCTAACTTAAAACATTGCCAAATCTCACTCTGTCTTCTTCTATTGACCTAAGTTAGAATGAGAAAAAATACTATTGGCTGTTTAAAGTTAGTGTACCATTATGAATAAGGGGGTAAATGTTTGAGTAATTTTGGTGTATCACTTTACATGATAATATTGTATGAAATATAATGTATAATCGTGAAACTGTAAATATATATTAAAAAGAGTGGCAATTAGTTTAATTATATTATTAAATTGAAAATCATTTAATTAGGTTTATTAGTTTTGATGCGCTTTAGTAAGGCCTATCAATCAGGTAGTCTTATAATAAATTTATTTATGCAAGCAGTTTACGATCGTATTAATAGTAGTGGTTGAGTCGAGGGTCGGATGTAAAGGTCAGACAGACATAGGAGCCGTTGTAACTGCCACTCGCACCTTGATATTTTGAACTTGAAACCTTGTAACACTTAAACAGCCGTTGGTAATGTATTCATGAATAGTAAAATGCATTCCTAGACTAGTTTTATATGCAGACATTGTTCACAGGGGCGGATCTACATGGTCTCATGGCCCCACGGATATAAAGGGGCCCCAGCACTCATTGCAGATATGAATATCAAGAAGAAATGTAATAAGACAAAAACCTATTATTTTTTAATAATGTCTTTAGTTCAGTTGCTATTTTTGTGTGATATATATCTGAATATATATAAATCCAGTGTCCTGTTTGTTCCCAGTGAACACCTTTTGATTTTAATGGGGATTTTCGTGGAGTGCAGTTTAGTCCAACTTGAGATTGATTTTTATTTCCAATGTTTGTTTTTTATGGACATATTCTATATTATTGACGCACGGCTTGACATTTCTGCTGTGAAACAACTTTATTATAACAGCATATTTTATGAAATAATTCTTGATGCTATGAAATATTATTGACAAATTATTTATTATGTACAGAAGAACATCTGACGGGTCTGAAGTCTGTATAGGTCTGGAGCCCAAGCCTAATTATCAATGTCGTAAGATATAAAAAAAAATCGGCGGGAAACAGGTCTTGTTTTCTCATGCGTTTATGTATTTCTTCAAATTTGCTAAAATTGTTAAAAATGTCTATGTTATACTACTGTTTTATTTCCTCGCAATCGAAATGAAAAGCAGAGTTTCAACTCGTACACAAAACCATTTTATCCTCGACTTTACTATCAGCCTCAGTCTCAAGCCAAAGTCTCAGATAAATATGGTTCGTTTTGTGCACTCTAAAATCTACTATTTACCTACTACCTTTATTCTTATACCGACTATATATTATCGAAGACAGTTTTTTGCCAGGCCTTAGTTTATCAATAAGACTGGGCCCCACAGACTCACCATTCGTCTCTGATTGTTTACTTCATGAGGATTTCCACACACAGAACTATGCAATAAAATATTATCTTATGTATAAAGTTCTCGTGTCCCGGTGTTTGTTACCAAACTCCTCCGAAACGGCTAAACCAATTTGTTTGAAAATTGGTGGGTCTGAGAATCGGCCAACATCTATTTTTCATACCCCTAGATGATAAAGGTCCCACACTTAATATATTTTTTAATTTTTTTTATTGTATTATGATTCAACAATTAAAAAATACATACAACTTCAAATTTTCCCCCGTCTACGATCAACACCTATTTTTGTATCGCGATTTTAATTCCATCCACAGATACGCAATAGAGTAGGAGCAAGTAGTACGATAAATTTTATGTACTTTTTATGGCAATAGAACGTTTGCTGGGTCAGCTAGTACTATATAGTATCAAGGAGCTCAAACTCACGCTTATTAATCTCCATCAAATTTAATCTCGATGGTCAAGATCGGATTTACGATTGTTTGATTTGTATTGAAGAGGCAAAGATGTGTTTTTTTACACTATCTAGCCTTTGTTTGTGAAACTGGACAGGGGATGGAACTGCTACCAGGTACACCTAAAGGATATACCTTTTTTATGAAGAAGCAGAACGAATGAGCGTATGGGTAGTGACCCTGGTGATGATGTTAAGTGATCACCGTCGCTCAAATTTTCCTGCAATACCAGAGGAATTCCAGAAGCGTTTTCCAAACGGCCGACCTTAAGATTAAATGTACGCGCTTCTTTGAAGTTACCCACATTGTACGCGTCTTTGGAAAACCGCGCAAGGAGGCCAATTCCTTAGTTTGACTAACCAGTTGAGATAGTGAGATAGTAAGATAGAATCCCCAAGGTAAATCAGGCCACCCTAAGCACACTTGAGAACGAGAGGTCATTGCAAAAGCGATCGCAAGTCTTCGCTGTTGCATCTACGAACACAGAACCTTCAGTCAAGTCAAGTCAGTGCTTCTTACATTGATACACAGCCAATAACTATAACTATATATCACAGAGATGAATCGTTCGACTTCCACAGAGATATGTCGTATGCATTGTTGTAACGCGCCCATGCGCTTCCGCGTATAACGCTGAAGGTGTAATTACACAACACAGCACGTTCGTTGCGATGACCCCGATACTGTTTGTTTATATTCTAATTTAAATTAAATAATATTAAAGCACCGCCAATATTATGGATGCTTCAAGTGCTATTAAGCTTGAAACAAATACTGAGCAATTCTTGTATCTGAATCTCGGAAACGGCTCCAACGATTTTAATGAAATTTAGTATACAGGTAGTTTCGGGGGCGATAAAATCGATCTAGTTGGATTTATATTTAAAAAAATGTATTTTTAGTCGTGTTTTAACGAGAAACTGCTACAATAACATTAGAATAGAAAGGTTTATTTCGCCACTATACACAAGACTATAATAGTTCAGATGGGACATTGGGTGATCCGGAGAGCAGAAGACCGCGGTTCGAATCCAGGTGTCCTATTAGATTATTTTTGTTCTAATTTTGTACTGTGTAAGCTTTACTGTGTTTCGGTCCGAAAGGGCGCCATAACTAGTGATATTACTGGGCAAATGAGACATGACATCTTATGTCTGAAGGTGTCGAGCACAGATGGAGTACCGCTCAGAATTTTTCGGTATTTCAAGAATCCTGAGCGGCACTGTATTGTAACGGGCAGGGCGTATCAATTACCATCAGCTGAACGTCCTGCTCGTCTTGACCCTCATTAAGTTGGTACTGTCTAGGAGCCCATCTAATTCCTAGCCAACAGATATGTTTTAAACATATCTGTTGGCTAGGAATTAGATCGGCTAAGCAAAAAGCAATCATATATCGTGAACTTATAATGTCAAGAAAAGCCGCAACAAGAGATAGTTGAATACCTCATTCTGCCCGCCATTGAGGCTTTAACAAAAGTTAAAAACAACGAACCTGATAGAGAAAACTCAATTGTAAAAAAAATACCCACCAAATATTGCCGATCTGGATCATCGATGATCTTCGTTCCATGCGGCAAAATGGAAGGAGCTGGTGGAGTAGGAGCACCCACCCCGATGTGACAGAACTACTCCGAAAACGCGGAGATTGTTTACAAGCTATGCATTATATCAAAATGATATTAAATACTCAAGACATCTCTGCAAATCTTCTATATATAAAAATGAATTGCTGTTCGTTTGTCTCGCTAAAACTCGAGAACCGATTTGGCAAATTTAGGTCTTGAATTATTTGTGGAAGTTCAGAGAAGGTTTAAAAGGTGAATAAATAGGAAAATGCTGCTAAATTAAATAAAAACAACAAATTTGTTTTTCCTTTGATGTGTCCATACATTATCTCTATGAGAGAATTTATTGACGCACGGTTTGACAGTTCTGCTGTGAAACAATTACGACAGCATGGTGCATATTTTACGAAGTAATTGTTGATGTTATGATATATTATTGACAAATTCATATAAAAACATTATTTTATTTATTATATACAGAACAACGTCTGTCGGGTCAGCTAGTCATTAATATATAATAATATACTATGAGAATAAGCTATCACGAAGCCTGTTGGTTAAGGATACAAGTGTTACTTTAATACGTTTGATATTACTGGGTGGGACGTGTTAGTAACTGAGTTAGTTCAGCACAATATTTTTAACAGCCGGTCTTTACACTGTCGAACTGCGGGCGCTAGTGCGACTGTCTACTTACCGCTGACCAGTAACCACACACTTCCAAGCTTATCAACGATTTTGGATAAGTGCCAACCATTGCTTATCTCGGTGTGTTATCGATACTCCTTTGTTGTGTATTCACATCTAGTTTCGACTGATAAGACATAATTTATAGTTGCATTTAACGCGAGGACAGTATCGTACCTACCATTAATGATAACTTACTTTTGGATATCGTTTTTATGACACTTCTATCTGCATTGTCTCATCACTTTTTGCTGAATAAATCATATAAATCAATAGGATATTGATCGATACAAGACAAATATATCAAAAAGCCTGGGAGCCACAAAACCTTTCATAATCATTCGTTATCTAAATTATCGATATGTCGATATGCTAAAAATATAAATTGATACATCACTAATTTTAAATACAGGGTGTTGTAATATGTGGTGTAGTTTGACGACGAGGAAAAAAAATTACTCGTAGTTACAAACTGGTGTGTGAATACAAGTGGTAGGCTCCTTTGCACAGGATGCCGGCTAGATTATGGGTACCACAACGGCGCCTATTTCTGCTATGAAGAAATAATATGTAATCTTTATTGTGTTTCGGTATGTAGGGCTCCGTAGCTATTAAACTTACTGGGAAAATGAGACTTAACAACTTATGAGCGCAATTGTAGTGCCGTTCAGAATTTTTGGGTTTTTCAAGAATCCTGAGCGTCATTCTGCATTGTAATGGGCAGGGCGTATCAATTACCACCAGCTGAACGTCCTGCTAGTCTCACCCCTTATTTTCATTAAAAAAACTATTAATAAAAAAATACCACGAGTCCAAAATCGGGAATGCACCCAATTGATTAAATCTGATTGATTTGAATACCTCTGTACTCTCCACATAAAACGTATGTTAACTTGCACATCAGGCTTCTGTATTATAATTACTTAAAACTGCCTCAAGTATGATAGCTTGTATCGAGATCGAGTCAATTTCCGGTCGAATCAGGGCTGCCACGAGAAATCATGATATGCACGCGATGACTTTATATTATCATAAAGTTTAATAAATTACCAAATACCAAATTGTATGGAAATATGACTTTTTTTGTCACATATTTATAACATAATATAATATATTTGTGACATAAGATGTTAAGTCTCATTTGTTACGGCGCCCTTCGCACTTCGTCCTCACACACCACACTTCACAAACAAACTTCATATTTCCATTGACCACTTATTTAGTAAGATTCACGCGTTGGTGGTAACCCTAGATCAAATCACCCCCCCCCCCCCTCGCAGTGGTCAGCGCCCCTCCCCCGCCAGCGGGCCGTGTTGATACACAGATAACGTCAGATGTTATCAGAGGTCTATGTGGCTGTTAAATATGGATAGATTACGACTATTAACAAACATCGGAATGTGAATAATAAACACTTTAGTAAATCATTCAACTTTTTAAAGACGGCGGAAAGAGCTCGTTAAAAATGCCGAAGATACATTTTCCTAAAGGGCCAGCAAAGTTCTTATGATTCCTCTGGTGTTGCAAGTGTGGGATGTGTGTCATGTTTTTCCAGCAGTGGTATTAACGTTATTTCGAAATCGTTGACATTAAGTTCTGAACCTGCGATTCTATAATTACTTAAGAGTGGGGGGGGGGGCAGGAGATTCATAAAACAGGTTCTACCTAGTTTGAGCTCCTGTCTCCCGGCTGTTGTTTAACATTTTAAGAATAATATTTGCATATAACTATATGTCACTGCTTGTGGTGGCGACACAGGACGGGTCGCCCCTTCCCCTAAATATGGTTGAGTGAGGCGATGGCTGGCTCATGCGTCATGCTCGTAAACGGGCGTTGCTTGTGGTGGCAGGATGATGCTGTTGGCGGAGGCTCGGCTTGAGATTCTTAAAAGTTATTATACATATATTTTTTTTATATAATCGCTTATAAAATGCTCACAGAATACCTTTATTTATTAACAGTGCGTGTTGATAATGCAGCTACTGTACTCGATAACTTTTGTTATGTAAGGCATGAACTATTTAACGCAGTAGATTCAATTAAAAAAATTTTTTGTCATTCATAAGTGTCATTACCGTGACCTACATGAATAAAGTGATTTTGATTTGATTTGATTTGATATACTACATATTAGGAGAAATAAATGTTTTTGTATTTATTTATTTTGTATTTGTCCTATTTACGTTTTGTTCTAGATTCGTGTTCTTCTGCCTTGAACGTTAACAGAATCGGAGACGCGAATTAGCGACATTTGAACGACAAGCTCGCACAAAGGTAAAGGGTTAAAAGGGTTCTCTACGCCCTTTAAATGATGTTTTAAGTTGTCAACTCAAGTAAACGTCAAAATTTTGCAGATGCAGGGAGATTCCAACAATTCGTTCTTGTTACGAGAATACGCAACATACGATTTCCCTAAATCTGAATATAGCTTCGTCTCACTTCTTCACAATCAGAACTGAACCGTTAATTTGTGTTAAAAGAATACGAAAATTAACTTTCTGACACAAGGTTGTTAGATCCAATTCTCGTCGCCCTAAGCCATTCCACCCTGAGACTTTACGGTGTAATTAATAATGTCAGATTTAAAATAAAATGATTCAATTCCAAGTAGATTTTTCTATTGCTTATGGAGATTCAGATTCTACTATCCTCTCGAAATATGCATGAGATCTGAGAAAAACGGGCACCGAAAACTAAGCAGGCCTCTCTTCTCTTTAGATCAAATCACATTCATTACATTGCTTACTTTATCATACATTGATTTCTTTTACTTAGAATATCAACAAAGTGTCAATTGCAGACATGTTTTGTCTTCAATATTAGCAGGTCATTAATATAGATTAGTAATATGAACGGTACAAGAATAGACCCTTGCAGTACCCCCAATCATGAGTATGTTGTATATACGTTTTACCTATACAATAAATAGAAAAGTGTGTGTGCTTTATGTACGCACGCAAGATGTTATACTTCTTTGGCGTAACGTAACAAAAATCCTTACAAAATATACTTCGTGCTATTTTACGTTTGTGGAAAGTACAATATTGTAATTAATTAAGAACTAAATACCAATGAAAATATAATAATATAATCATAATTTAGTCGTAAAAAGTCATTGTGATAATATTTTTCCCTAACGCGGCAAAAGAAATATAGCTTCAATAATATAATGCCTCTGAACTAAATATGAAGTTCTGGTACTTATCGTCAGGATGACATGTGATTTCCTTCATTTAAACCTATAAAAGTAGCAATTGGTTAGAGTGAGAGAGGAGGAGCCTGACTTACGCTACCATATGTGTTAGAGAAAGGGAAGCCAGACAGACTGGCGCCGTAACGCGTTACGTTACGAAGCGGTTTACCCTCCCATAAGAAGTAATCCCATAATGATGTGAGGAATTAGGTCATTCAAAATCCTTAGATTATATCATTATCTTCACTTATGTTCCCCTGGTATTAATAATAACCGATATAATAAAGATTCATTCAATACCCACAATATAAAGTATTCAGCGAACCCAAAGAGTTTTTTTTAATGAAAATAAGGGACAAGACGAGCAGGACGTTCAGCTGATGGTAGTTGATACGCCCTGCCCATTACAATGCAGTGCTGCTCAGGATTCTTGAAAAACCCCAAAAATTTAGAATGGCACTACAACTGCGCCCATCACCTTGAGACATAAGATGTTTGTCTCATTTGCCCAGTAATTTCATTAGCTACGGCGCCCTTCAGACCGAAACACAGTATTGCTTACACATAACTGCTTCACAGAAGAAATAGGCGCCGTTGTGGTACCCATAATCTAGCCAGCATCCTGTGCAAAGGAGCCTCCCACTGGTAAATTATTTTAATTTATTTCAATAACATCAAGCAAGCAGTATGTTTCCCCTACGCAACACTCGTGAGCCCTTGCTATCGCGTGTATTGCACCGTTATTCGCTTTCAGATCAAGTTCGAAATCTCCTTAAAAACTTGTCCAATGACGGCCTACACCCACTTTATACCAGCCAGTGAACACTTATGTGTCGGACATTCATATTATTATGCATGCGAAAGTTGGAAAGATATTTGTTAGTTCACAGCTCGTATACATGGTGAAATTTATGTTATTTAGTATGTCAAGGCTGGAGAGACTGATGGTAAAAGGGAAGGTGGAGGGAAGAAGACCAAGAGGAAAGAGCCCCATGCAATGGACCGATCAGATTCGCACTGCCCTTGAAACCACTGTTCACGACGCTTTACACTCTGCTTCCGACAGGGGCAGATGGCGGCAAATAATACTCAACAAAGTACTCTGTCGAGATGATCACGACCCTCAGCACTGAGGAAACCGACGCGAGGAGGAGGAGAGTATGTCTAGGCGATATTAACTATTACAGATATCAAAAAACTTTAAATTGATATCTGAACTGAACTCATTAGGCATGAAGAACAGAATGATTCTCAGATGGGTCCAGGGCATGCCGGAATCATAGGCAATGAAATATCCGATGAGCTCGCAAGAGCTGGCGCTAAAGCAGTCCAATATGGTCCGGAACCTATTTGTGGACTGCCTAAGAGGGCCATCTGACACACCCTGAGAAACCAATGTCAACACTTAAACGCTGGAACAGCTCAACAGGTTTAAGCTATTGAAAAATACTGATCACGGCATTCAACAGTAGGTACACGAATGAAGTCCAATCATTGAACAGGAAATATCTATGCATATTAACCAGGATGCTGACTCTCAGTTTGGGCGGAATCAAAAACAATAAAACTTGCAGATTTTGCCTTGAAGCTGATGAAACGCCTCTTCATCTTCTGTACGAATTCTGACCATTAATGTATAAGCGTAACACTATCCTTGTTGGCTACACCCTGCTCCGAGGTGCTGTTTGTAAAATTTGCGTCAAGAAGATACTGCGGTTCGTAAACGCGACAGAACTTGACAACGAGCATTAGGACTAGATAAATAGCCACCCTCTTCAAATAATAATAGTAATAAACTGATATCGAAAGTATGTTACCTGATCAATAAAATGTCACCAATAAGTTATTTTAAAAATCAAACGAGAAGAATCCAAATTTCTGACATTAAACACTCCCATACATTTAGCATGAGATTAGTAGAAAGGTCATTGTATCGCACAGCAAGGACGTCACTTCAAACATCTGCTTTGAATACAAAATTTTGGATTTACTAAGAAATACATATTACTCCATTAAAACGTAGTTTTATTACATTGTTGGGATAATAAACAGTTTCCTTTAATATCAGTACTAAGCTAAATTAAGGAAACTAAAGCCTTTCTAGACATGGGTTGGGCTCTGCCATCTACTTGGAAATCCGTGTTGCTAAACGCATTTCGGAGTAAGACCAAAAGTACTGATTATTACGTAGTGAACATTGTGAGTACGTTTTGTGCACCCGTGGACACCAATAGTGACACAGTAGTTTCATTGTTACCATACTCGTCATCACCACCGGCGCACCCCGCGCCCTCTGCCCTGTCCAGCCTGCAGCCGCGCACTACGAGCACAAATCCGCAGTATGAGACGCGAGCCCTGATGATAAAACGTGAGAACAGCCGTGTTGGTAAAAAAGAGTTGTATGTCTCACAAAAGTTTTAATAATTTAATTATATTTCCTCAACCTAAGTATGTGAAACATAATTTTATGATTTTCTCAACAAGCAAATTATTCGGCCATATGGGCCATTATAGATTGTATTGATCAAAAAAGTATCAAGTAATGTAAGTAATCATACGATTTCAAATAATATTAACAGCATAATGAAAAAAAAACTACGTTTAATAAAACCGACTTTAAAAACTGATAACAGTAAAGTAATCTAATAGAGATTTAATTATGCAAATCTTATACCTATAATATTAATAAAATACTATTATTTGTATGTGCTACCTATTATTATATTTACTAAATGTAAACTCCTAAAAAGGCAGTACATAAACTATAATAACATCATCCACGTAAAAAAATATTCATAAAAGTCCTAAAATGAAAACTACTGGGCCAAAATATGTCAAATTTTATTGGACTAAATGGCAAACATTCTGCATCAAACTAAAGAGGAATCACGAAAATCGAATCATCAATCTCAGAGTAATAGGTGTACATACATTCAAAAAACACGGATCGAATTGAAAACCTCCTCCTTTTTGAAGTCGGTTAAAAATAGTTTATTTCTCTGAGTCAATATTACAATGGTTAAAATTATGGAGACCGGTAGGTCTAAAAACGTAACAAACTTACTGGCTGTCATATTTACAATGTTACTTAGGATAATGGAACACCAGAAGACCGCTATTAGGGCTTCGCTCTGGTTGCATTTGAATGTTACAGATACTTTAAATTATCCTAAATAATTTGTTATTTATTAAAGTGATAACCCTCTCTTCTGGTACTAATTACACAAATCAAATTTATGAACGATGCGGGACTCGAGTTGCGACCTCTCGCGTTTCATCATAAATTTAATTTTTAAATTTAATTGGTGTAATTAAATTATCCTTAAAAATATTATTGTAAAGAAACTGAAAAACACTTAACGTAACAATTTGATACAATTCAAATGTCCTCGCATTCAGAAGGTTTGACCTACATGAAGTTAAATAAAATGAAATTACTTCATAAATATTGTCAAAACAAACATATTAATGTAGCAAATTCAATGCTATAGTTTGCATTCACCCAAATTTCGTTGAACACTTTTTATATAATTGTTGAAGAGCTGTCACTGTTGAACTACGGACCAGAAATGACCAACTAAAAAAATTTCTAACTAAAAAACAACTGACTTCAAAACCACTATTTCAAAACAATAGATATAATATGCACTAAAAAGTATAAAAATAATTGCGTATTTTAATACAATCTAAATAATTAATCTAATAATAATAATAATAATATTTATTTGCATTTGAATAAGTTCAGTTTTAGTTACGATTATTGTCATTTTTGGAATCGGTGTCCTTCCGCCGTGACACGCTCTCGCCTCCTCACAACTCAAGCACATCTCACCTATAACTATGTATGTAGCTACAAATCTATCTTGGATGACACCGACTCCAAAAATTACAATAATAGTAATAGTATAGCAAATTTAAGACTTTTATGGCTTTCTCATGGATGCCACTGTCAGATCTGGAGCAATTAATTACAATGGGACCACACGGAAAGCAGCAGCTTTCAAATAAAAAAAGAATTATCAAAATCGGTTCACCCAGTCGAAAGTATAGAGGTAACAAATATAAAAAAAAAAACCAACCGGCGAATTGAGAACGTCCTCCTTTTTGAAGTCAGTTAAAAATATTTGAATATCAGCGTCAACATTGTGCTATTTTTAGAAATATTATTTTGTTCATTACACAGGATGAGATAGCCCAGCCCATAACTCAGCTCAATGCTTTACAAGTGCAGCAATTAATAATGAATACTGGTTGTAGTTAGTTTATTCGCTGCACGGAGTGGAAAGATAATTTTCAAGTTGTCATAGCTTAAGAGTGTGTACTTGAAATGGAGCTGTTTATATCGACGAGTGGTAAAGCATTAAATACTCTTTACAACAAACGAATCCATCGATGGTTTAAATGAACCTTAAAACGATAACATGTAGGTGCAAGGCGATGTTTGTTTCCGAGTCATGGATGTTTATATGTATTTATGTATGTTTAAGTAAGTATATTGCATTAAATATATCGTTGTCTTGCAACCCATAACACAGGCTAAATATATGCTTAATTTGGGGCAAGATAATTTGTGTAAAAAGGGTGTCAGTGTGTGTGTCAATAACGATATATATATAAGTATTGAATATGAGAAATTTTATATTATAAGTAATCACAATATTAATTGTATATCTAGTAAGCCTTTTTTAATAAATAAATAACGTTACACGTTATTTTTATATTTATTTTTAGCAGAAAGTCCACGTGTATACAATATGTTGCCTTATGGAAAATTTACACATTAATAGCTTATTATCTAACATCATATACCCATTTAAGGGCTAACTTGACATGCAATTAATTAAATTACAAGTACTTAATAACATTATTAAAATAAGACAATTTCCTTGTTTACTTACTATTTAAATTACTTTCCAAAAATATAAAAACTTATAAAACTATACAAATTAAGAAAATACGATGATATATCTGATTGTAGATATCTCTTTGACAATTTTTTTATAAACTTGTGCTGTTATTTCCTTTAGATTCCGCCGTGACAACGAACCAACTTTCGAAAAAACAGTGACCGAGAAATATAGATTGCTCGTTTTGACCTAAGTTTGTGAAACCCCGAATGTCTCCAAGGTAATATAAAGTCGATCGAAGGCTACAGGAGAAATAAATACTTGCTCACTAGATGTGAGAACTGTTAAAGTGCGAGATGTAATAATTAATAAAAAAAAATGTTTAAATCGTAGTACTCAGAATAATATGTACATTTATTTATAAATATACTTTTTTGAAAAATGGTTTAAAAGGCTCTATGAGACACTAAAAAACATTATACAATTTTGATAACATACATTGTGTTCTATGTGTATTAATTTCTATCTCTTTAAAATAAGGTTTTTTATACCAGACAAGCAAGACGTGCAGCTGATGGTAATTGATACGCCCTGCCCATTACAATGCAGTGCCGCTCAGGATTCTTGAAAAACACAGAACTTCTGAGCGGCAATTGCGCTCGTCACCTTGAGACATACGATGTTAAGTCTCATTTGCCGGCTTACGGCAGAAATAGGCGCCGTTGTGGTACCCATAATCTAGCCTGCATCCTGTACAACGGAGCCTCCTACTGGTCTTTTAAGATGTCTAAAAGTGTGTTAATATCATAACATATATATGTTATATGTATATGTATGTATAATGTTACAATCAACCTGTTAAAAATATGAAATATAAATGAAAATTACATAAAAGTTAAAGTCCTGTTATGTTTTTCTTTCGTATCTTCATTTGTTTTTTTTTGGGCTTTTGCATACTTAGTACTACTTAGTCGTAATAATGTGATGTTATATCAGCTGTATTTATATGTAAAAATTTCCTTCTTTGTAAATCTTGTGAAGATAATGTCTTCAAACCAATATGTTAATTTTTACGTGTTTAAAAGTCAAGAATGTATGGCGATCATAAGGTATATTGAAGAGTTGATGAAGAACTGACTCTGAATTGCAGAAGTGGCCCTGTTTATTTTCTAAATGATAAACTATGGAGTTGTTACTCTTGATCTTTCAGCGATGCGCCGGGCACAGCACGTGTATTACGCATCTCACAGTAGCAGTTCTAGTTAAGTACTTCAAGTTCGCGGATACGATTACGATATGATTCATTTATTGATGGTTTTCAAACAGTTTGGTCGAAAACTATAGCTGAATTTCATCCAAATTTCCCCTTTTTTGGTGCTCTGGAGCTGGAGGTCTACTCGCTATCTCCGAATCCAAACTTCGTAAACGAACGAAATTTAAACGAAGCTTCGGTAGTGACCCTACTCTATTTTGCTATCGGACACATCGACGAAGATCGGAACAATAGACAATATTCGTGAACGAATGGTGAACGATTGAAATGAACATTATTTTAATCCAACTAATTTGAAGAGTTCTATTTCATTCCAACGTTGGGTAGTAACTTATGACAACCAAAGCTATCTGTATTACAGACGCAATGTAAACATGTCAAATTAGTACTTATGGTTTTTTGTTGAATTCTTTAAAAATATTTTTAAAAAGAGTTCTCAATTATGGTGCAAATAAATGGTCTTTTATAGTGCTTTTTACCACAACTCGCAATCGTGATACCTATTCATTCTACCAGAATGTCAAGTAAATATCAGTTACTTATATATTTATTTATTTTTTACACTTAAAGTATTACCATCCTTTTATAGGTACATCTTATGCTGCTGCACATATGATGATGAAGCTATACTTTTTATAATAAAAATGAAATTTACTTTAAAGATAGGACTACTGTGAGAAAGGAATAAGTAAGATAAAATACTACCTTTTCCCTTTCTAACAGTTGTACTAATGCAGTTCATGCCCTTCGATCTGCCTGTAGAGCTTGAGGTGAAGACGCAGCTAATGAAGAGGGAACCCGCCTGCTTCATTCACATTGGAATTCATCCTCTGTGAACTCGGGAGTATTAATGTGGTATTAATTGATACATAAGGTATGTAAAACATTATAATTTATTATTCTGTAATTACCTATAAACTCTTAAGTCGGGAATTTCAATAATATTACATTGATTGCATAAGCGGCGTCGGTTTCTTCTAAGCAGCCTCGATTAATAGCATTCTTGAAACCATTTCAAACCAATTTGCAACAAAATACACACAAACGAAAATCAAAAGGTAACATCTTTGGTTTCGTTAAATTGACGTTAAAATTCCGAACCAACAGCTGTCATCTTCATGTTTTTTGTTCGAAACGTAAATGAATTAGAGTAGGTTTAGAAATGTCGAAATGTCACTTCGAAACGAATAGAACCATAATAGGAAACATCCGAAACTTCAATCGAAACTTCGTTTTTCGTTGAATTAGAGTAGACCTACTGGTCCTTCCGAAGTCTGATCATGGGAGGTGAACCTATTACTTCACCATCTGGATGTTTAGCACAGTCTCGATGGAGCAGTTTGCGGGGTCGCACCTGCATACAAGAATGATTACGATTGCCTAGAACGTTCTAGAACATAGATGTACTTGATATATATAGCGATATAATCACTCTACAACTATTTTATAATTACTAATCATCTAACTATAGGTACAGATGACTACCATCATATCTTGGAGGATATAGTATCAGATACTCAAGTATAGTAAATTTATATAATTACTAGCCGTATCCTCATGCTTCGCTGCGAATTTTAAAAGGAAATAAATTAAAGTAAATAAGTAGCCATAGAATAAATTTTGCAACGAATGGTGGTAGTTTCATGTCAATATGATCAGTGGTTTAGGCGTGGTTGGGCCTCAAACAAAGACCATTTTTATTATCCCTATACTTGGCAGAGAAAAAAATCTTTGAATATCAAAATAATTTTTATATGGCGTAAACTTTGTGTCCCAAAGATGCCTAGAAAAATACAGAAAAAATCCGCTGTGAGTAGTTTTAAAAAAAACACATGCATCCTGTGGGATACGTCATTGTTATATAACTTGGTTAGAAAAGTAAGTAAAAAGATTGCATTTTCAATCAAAAATAAGTTCGTTTTGTTAGTATATAAAGAAAATAACATAAAATATCATTCCTGTTGAAAAACCACAAAAAATTCAAAAGCTACTCGGAGAAACAATATGATAAAATGAGATTTCCTCAGGTATGCTTGCTATGGAAATTATAAAAAACAATTTCTCACGGACAGAAGGCATAGTCTCATACCGGACTTCATGCACATGACCTTGGTCTGCCCTTTTATGCAAAGTTTGCATCGACCCTTGGGCCCAAATGTCGGAAAATGATTATATCGATCAAATCTGTCTGCCTTCTTTGTCATTTAAACTTTTATATAATTATGCTCAATGAGTCCTTTCTATATTGTCTGGTATTTTATTGAAAATTTGTATACTTACCTCATGGTATGTACAGTAACTTCATTCTATCTTCTTGAATTGAACGAATTCAATTCAAGGAGGAATATTTCATCCATTCCTCTAGACCACATCCATCCATCATCTACATCATAATGCAGCCTCAATTGGATTTGTGCACTACGAATAAGTAAATTAAAAACTAATAAACACTCCACTTAATGAGCAGATATTATAAAGACTATAAATCATTCGTTCATCTTTCCGTAAGTAACCGTGTTATTATGTGACGTGGCCATTTCATTCTTAAATATATTTATGTAAATTTGATAAATTCCGTAGACGTTCACACGCGCCAGAACTTCTCAATAATGTTGTTTAACAACTATAACTGTATTATGATATATATTTGATTCGAAGCAAGATTGTATGAAAGAATGTTGTGTTCATTTGTACTTTATACCGCCAAGAATAAAAGAATCGTATCTGTTTACACCATATTTATACTACACTAGTTGACCCGACAGACGTTGTTCTGTAAATCTATACTAATATTATAAAGAGAAAAGATTTGATTGTTTGTTTGCATTGAATAGGCTCCGGAACTACTGAACCGATTTGAATAATTCTTTCACTGTTGCGAAGCTTAATTATCCCGGAGTGTTATAGGCTATATAACATTTTCAAAAAAATTAGGGATCCCTACTAAAAGTCCAGTAATGTAACCCAAGGTGTAAAAATACGTACGCGAACGACGTCGCGGGGTATCAGCTAGTAATAAATAAAATAATGTTTTTTTAGGAATTTGTCAATAATATATCATAACATCAAGAATTATTTCGTAAAATATGCTCCCTGTTGTTGTAATGAAATTGTTTTACAGCAGAACTGTCAAACCGTGCGTCAATAAATTCTCTCATCGAAAATATGTCCATACAACACAAATATCGGACGACGGAGGACACATCAAAGGAAAACGAAATTGTTGTTTTTATTTAATTCCGAACACTTTTATATTTATTCACCTTTTAAACCATCCCTGGACTTCCACAAATAATTCAAGACCAAAATTAGCCAAATCGGTCCAGCCGTTCTCGAGTTTTAGCGAGACTAACGAACAGCAAATCATTTATATATATAGATTAAATTCAATAATATTGCCCTTTTGAGAAGCGATTGTATGTCGTGAGTTTACTTGTATGTGAATGTACTTCAATACGACGACGACAATATAAGACCTCTATATAGCTCTGTGAGTGACCCTACTGAGCTAGAGGTCCCGGGTTCGAATCCCGGTAGGTGCAAACATTTATAATATGATGAATATGAATGTTTGTTTCCTAGTCATTATATGTATATATATATGTTTAAGTAAGTTTATTGTAATAAATACATCGTTGTCTTGTGCACATAACAGGCTTTGCCTAGTTTGGGGCAAGATAATTTGTGTAAGTGTGTAAATATGTATAAAAATTACTAAATTTTATTTTTTATTTTATTTTATTAAGAAAACCAACAGCATATTACAGATTAGATAACTAATAATATTTTACAATAATATTGCCAATAACAGGTTTCCCTTATATTATATTATTTTAAATTACGGTTTCCGAAAAATTTCAACATGGTGCGATACCTAAACAAAAATGAGATTTATTTTGAGATTATATAGGTCGTTTCATTACATAAAAAAAACTGTTTCTAAATATATACATAATTGGTAATACTATATGTGGTAAAATAAATAAACATATATGTTAGTGCATCAGTTACTTAGATGTATCATTGAAAGTAGCTATGAGTTCTGATTTGAGTTTAGATTTATTTATGGTGAAAAGATTTGAATAATTCTTTCACTGTTGCGAATCTTAATTATCCCCGAGTGTTATAGGCTATATAGCATTTTCAAAAAAATTAGGGATCCCTACTAAAAGTCCAGTAATGTAACCCAAGGTGTAAAAATACGTACGCGAATGACGTCGCGGGGTATCAGCTAGTAATAAATAAAATAATGTTTTTTATGAATGAAATGAATGAAAAATTTCAACATGGTGCGATACCTAAACAAAAATGAGATTTATTTTGAGATTATATAGGTCGTTTCATTACATAAAAAAAAAAACTGTTACTAAATATATACATAATTGGTAATACTATATGTGGTAAAATAAATAAACATATTAATATATGTTAGTGCATCAGTTACTTAGATGTATCATTGAGAGTAGCTATGAGTTCTGATTTGAGTTTAGATTTATTTATGGTGAAAAGATCTACGTGACTGAAGGTTGTGTTGTAAGTAAACTACAGCGAATCATCAGCGCTTAAAGTGGTGCTACATTATATTCTGAGGAAAGCTCGACTAAATTAAAAATTCAAATATGTTAAACTAACTTCAGCCCCAATATTTGCATATTAGGACATTGACTTGAGATGTCGCTCTTGTAAATCTTAACAATATGTTATGATTTTAATATTATTTGTCAATCTACATTAGTATTAGTATAAATTGACAAAAAAAAAACAATCGAGCTCAAAAACACTATTCCAAAACAATAGATATACCTTCAAAACAATAGACACTGACTCCAAAAATAACAATAATCGTTACTAGACTTTTATTTATTTATTTATTTATTTATTTATTAGAAAAGGCTTACCAACTAGACACACAATTAATATTATGACTACTTATAATATAAAATTTCTTATATTTATATTTGTATATCTAACTTATAGGTATGCACAGCGTTGCCTTCATTTATTATTGTAAGTTAAGTAATACTACTACAATATGTGTTTACTATTACTAAAAACTATAATTTTATAATTTTTACTTAGATTAATTAATAAGATTGTATAAAAATACGCAATTATTATTATACTTTTTAGTGCATATTATATTTACGTATCAGAACCTAACCAAACTCTCACCAAATTATCCTTTACAATAAAAAAAGAATCATGGAAATAAGTAAGCGCGATATTGAGTTATTCGTACTTAAGTTTTTCGCGCACATACAGCAAATTGAGACTTTTACGGTTTTCTCATGGATGCCATTGTCAGATCTAGACCAAATTACTATGCGACCACACAAGAAGCATCAGCTTTCAAATAAAAAAAGAATGATCAAAATCGGTTCACCCAGTCAAAAGTTATGTGGTAACAAACATAAAAAAATATTGAAAAATTGAGAACCTCCATCTTTTTTGAAGTCGGTTAATAATCTCTGAAATAATCTTAAATGAAGTATCGAATATTAAAATTGGTTTAAAAATACGCTTGCAAATGTACCCTGTGTTCATATCTATCTATGGTTCAGAGAGACGTGTGATTAGTTTCACTACAAATTGTATATTGTGATGTCTAGTTCGCAAGTTGAGGAAGTTGCCGTAATTAGTTCATTTTCCTTACTTATAAATAAACTTGTTTGTCAATCAACTGGTTTTGTTTTACTCTTATTTCTCTCATATTATGTAAGTGGTATTCAATATTTTTTTTATGGAATAGGAGGACCAACTAGCGTACGGGTCACCTGGTGTTAAGTGATCACCGCCGCCCACATTCTCTTGCAACACCAGAGGAATCACAAGAGCGTTGCCGGCCTTTAAGGAAGGTGTACGCGCTTTTTTTGAAGGTACCCATGTCGTATCGTCCGGTAAACACCGCAGAAGGAAGCACAATATATTGTTGCATTAGAAACTGACGAGGTGAGGACCTGATAGTAAGTGACACGCCTTATCCATTAAAATGAAGTGATGTTTAGACTTATTAATAAACTAAAAATTCTGAGTGGCATCACAATTGCGCTCGTCAATTTGACACATAGGATTTTAATGTTTAATATAAATACACTAGTGCACCCGACAGACGTTGTATTGTACACACGTCTTAAATTTGAAAAATCTGTCCAGCCGTTAGGAGGAGTTCACTAACATACACCAAATAAATAAATGGACGGAATTGAGAATCTAAACCAATCACAAATTCACTGGAACACACAAAATAATCATCAAAATCGCCGTTTAGGAGGTAGTTCAATTGTGAATTTAAACCTTTCTTGAATCCACCTGAAGACACACAGAAATTTTCATTAAAATCGGTCCAGCCGTTTAGGAGGAGTTCAGTTACAACAGACGCACAAAAGAAATATACTCGTATATATTAAGATGTTGATAAGTTCATGTAATATTTATCTTCTGTACTCACACTGAACACACACACAAACTGAATAGAAAATGACACTCTCTTGGAAGCATTATCATACATAAACGTATACACACACAAACATATTTTATATTTAGTCTCAAAAATATATACAATAAAATGCAATTATGTAGTTAGTTAAGAGTGGGGGAGGGCACGAGACTCATAGCACAGGTTCTACTTAGTTTGAGCTCCTGTCTACCATCTGTAGTTTAACATTTTAGGAATAAGTATTGCTGTACTATTGTAACTACATATTGGGAGAAATAAACGTATTTGATTTGATTTGTTTTGATTTAAATCTAATGAGTCCAGTAATTTCACAATGTTCTTCAAACACAAATAGTGCTGGCAGAAAAAGGCGCCACTGTTGTTATTTAAAAAGGCCATTGAATTAAATCCTCGTTCCACCCGATTACCGGATAGACTCGTTTATGACCACTGTCCCAGAACAACACTATACTTAAATAGTAGCCATGGAATGTGTATAAAATTAAATATAAACAATTCCCTGCACTAGTGTTTATACTTTAAATGGCTAATTGACAATTTCTTATAAAAATCTTAATGTTTATAGCTAGCGAAGATTTTTTTTATTTGATAAAAACTAAATGATATTATAATAATATAATATTCTGAAGCTAAATGATTTCTTAGTTAAGGGGTTAGAGAAAAATAAAAATTTTGTGAAACATTTTAAAGTGGAAGAAGTCTTGTTGTTTAATTAATGTTTCACGTTTTCATAAAGTAGTAGTAGAGACGAGCGTAAGTGATCACTTTCATCAGCTACTAGAGCGCGTTACCTGTTGCAACAAAATTATGTTTATTAATCATAATATCCGGACGACCGAGCCTTGCTGGGATTTTTAAGAATGAACAAAACTTGAACAAAAAAAAACTAATAAGGCATCTGGTTTCGAACCGGGGACAGGGATTGGGAAACAGTCTTCTGTTTTCGGGTCCCAATGTCCCATCTGAGCTATTATAGTCTTTTATATAGTGGCGAAATTTACCTTTGTATTCTAACGTTATTGTAGCTGTTTCTCATTGAAACACTACATTTTTTAATTGAAACCTAGCTAGATCGATTTATCGCCCCTGAAACCCCCTGTATACTAAATTTTATGAAAATCATTGGAGCCGTTCCCGAGATTCAGATATATATATCTTATATATAAAATTCTCGTGTCACAATGTTCGTTCCCGTACTCCTCCGAAACGGCTTGACCGATTCTCATGAAATTTTGTGAGCATATTGAGTAGGTCTGAGAATCGGCCAACATCTATTTTTCATACCCCTAAGTAATAAGGGTTGTTCACCCTTAAAAAGTTTTTTTTAATTTTTGGGCGAAATTTTTTGTTTTTATTTTTTTATAATGTGGCATTAAAAAATAAATACAACTTCAAATTTTCACCCATCTACGATCAACAGTTACTTTTGTATCGCGATTTTAATATCGGCAATACAACGTTTGCTGGGTCAGCTAGTCTATATATATAAAAATGAATTGCTGTTCGTTAGTCTCGCTAAAACGCGAGAATGGCTGGACCGAGTTGGCTAATTTTAGTCTCGAATTATTTGTGGAAGTCCAGAGAAGGTTTAAAATGTGAATAAATAGGAAAATGCTGCTAAATTAAATTAAAACAACAAATTTGTTTTTCCTTTGATGTGTCCATATATATTTTCTATGAGAGAATTAATTGACGCACGGTTTGACAGTTCTGCTGTGAAACAATTTCATTACGACAGCAGGGTGCATATTTTACGAAGTAATTTTTGATGTTATGATATATTATTGACAAATTCATATAAAAACATTATTTTTTTATTATAATATACAGAACAACGTCTGTCGGGTCAGCTATATATATATATATATGTACAAGAATTGGTCGTTTAAAGATATAAGATATAAGATAAGTAAGGTAATAAATTTTTGATAGTTTATTTTCGTTTCATACAATACTTATAATACTCAAAGCAAGAATAAATATTATAGTAACTTTTTAAGGCAAATGTATATTACATAACTAAAACTAAAAATATCAGAAAATAGTGCATTGAATCCGCTGTCTATAAGTGGCGTAGCGGTACCCAGGCAGGTGTGTGTGTTGCTGGCAGGTGTAGGGCGCAGCCTTGAACGAGGTCGTGAGGAACGCCGAGGGCCGAGGGCCGAGGGCCGACTCCTAGGAACACGTCCTGGTAACAAGTACTGAATATTAACACGTACTGCGACTAGCACTTCAGAGTTAGATAATTTACATGTCTAGATAGAGTCTCTTGCTGTTAGACAACCGATAAAAACAGGCCAGGTTTAAAACTTTAGTGTGCGTGTCAAGCTACATTTTACAATCGCGCTTTGTATGACAATTTGTGTTAATGTGCGTGCATTGCTCAAAGTTGAAGCTAACTCTAAAGTTTTCACAGCTTCAGCAGAGTTGTGGTAACATAGATCTTAACAATAGGTAGATGCACAGCACGCTTCGCCAATAAATAGACATACAAATATTTGATTTATATGTCATTAATACATCTCAAATCAACATGCACTCTAATACAATAATCTATATATATAAAAATGAATTGCTGTTCGTTAGTCTCGCTAAAACTCGAAAACGGCCGGACCGATTTGGCTAGTTTTAGTCTTGAATTATTCGTGGATGTCCAGGGAAGGTTTAAAAGGGGAATAAATATGAAAATTCTCGGAAATAAATAAATATACACAAAATTTTTGTTCTTCCTTTGATGTGTCCCCGTCGTTCAGAAATCAATTTGAAAGAATAGTTTAATATAAATAACTAATTAGAATCTATATATCTTTCTATCTCTCAGGACTTAATTTTAGCTAACTATAGTTGGTAGAATAACTACAGTTATTAAATATCTATCAGATTATTTTTATATAAATCATAAGTTTTGTCACAAATTCAATTTCCGAACCTAATCATAATATTTGTCATTTGACAACCAATATGTCGTCTTCTATGTCGATTGATACCTTTGACAAAGACTGCATCCTTCTATCCTTGAGGGTGACGAGTAATGCTCATGCGCGAGAACTTTCTTTACTTGGGTTATCCGTTGTAATAGTGAAATTTCAAGTTATGTGCCTTTTTTGTTGATCGTTGATTTTTCTTATTACAATTTTACAGCGTTTGCTCAGCTAGTATAATATAAAATAAACATTAGTTGTTCTCTCATATAATTACTTTAAATATTATTATTTTTGGCTAAAAAAGAATTATTTCAAAACGATACAAGCAATTATCTATTAGCCATAATTTTTTATTTATTCTTGAGTTACCAACATTTAACAAAAAGCTGGAACCATATAGCTCACTGAGCTAGAGGTCCCGGGTTCGAATCCCAGTAAGTGCAAACATTTATATTATGGTGAATACGAATGTTTACTTCCGAGTCGTGATTGTTTATATGTATGTTTGGATTTTATGCCTGTAAGGGTTGTGAAATGAAACTATTATTGGGAGCGCTTATCATAAAACTTGACCGAGCATCCGTGCAATACGCACACATATATGAAGTGCAGCGTACGTGCACCCATACACATACATAATAAAAACACAGCATTCGATTAATAAGTATGTGTACCTACACATGTTTGAGTATATATATCGTATTAAATATTTTGTTCAATTGCACCCATAGTACAGGCTATGCCTAGTTTAAGGCAAGATAATAATTTGTGTTTTTTTTATGAAATTACGGGACGAGACGAGCAGGACGTTCAGCTGATGGTAATTGATACGCCCTGCCCATTACAATGCAGTGCCACTCAGGATTCTTGAAAAGCCCAAGAATTCTGAGCGGCAATACAATTGCACTCGTCACCTTGAGACCTTGAGATGTTAAGTCTCACCTTCCCAGTAATTTCACTAGCTACGGCGCCCTTCAGACGGAAACACAGTAATGTTTACACATTACTGTTTCACGGCAGAAATAGGCGCCGTTGTGGTTCACATAATCTAGCCGGCATCCTGTGCAAAGGAGCATCCCACTGGTAAGTAAAAGTGTGTCAATATTTTATAAATAAAACCAGGGTTATTCCAGGTACACGTTGATGACCACCCTTTAAAAAAACCCTTAGAAATAATAAAAACTACCTTTCTCATTGCCGTATATTAACGTTTCAATAATTCTTGAATTTGGACCAGTTAAAATTTAATTAAAAAAAGATAAGATGAAACTAATTTTATTATTCAAGAAACTATATATTTTCTCAATAGACAGTAATTATAATAAGCTATCAGAATTTAAATTATTTATAAAATTGTGCATTAATACCTAAAAATATGTTATGAGGGCCTTTATAAGTACTATGTACCTACTTATTTAATCTGGAATGTTCCACCAAAAGGACAAAAGGTGGATCTATTTTCGAACAAGTGAATACAAAAACTAGTCTCAACAATATGCTACCGGAGAACTGTTGCTCGTTCGGTCACATTGCTCTCCGACAACCAGATAATCTGGAAAAGTTAATCAAGGTGAGTAATGTCAAAGGTAAATTAAAGATAAATAAAGGTAAGGTTAGGTTAGGTTAGGTTAGGTTAGGTTAGGTTAGGTTAGGTAAATAAAGATTTTTATTTTTATCTCGTCATTGCAAGGATAGTTATACCACAGAGTAGTTATGGATACTTACGTATTTTATACCAGCCTAGCGAAACTCTCTAAGACTAAAGTATTATGTAGTTTACAAACTCCCTTTGACATGAATAAAATTTGAATAATTGCATATTAGGAAATAACCCTCACTTCTAGAGAGAGAGAGAGAGAGTTGAACAAAGTTCACTCCTGAGAGTTGAACAAAGCAAATAGAATTTTATAACGAGGCGGTACTCGAACGGTTAGCTCAGTTGGTTGGAGCACCGGCACGGAACGGTCGTGGGTTTGAATCCCGCATCGTTCATAAAATTTTGTTTTTCAAATTTTATTTATGTATTAATCCTAGAAGTGAGAGTAATCACTTTTAAAACATAACATATTGTTTAAAATCCCTTTGACCCAGTCCAACGGTGATTATAAATAAGTCTTACAATGCAGAATACTACACCAGGTTACGATGTCGCCTCGTCTGGTCACCTCAATACTAAATGATAAAATAATACCTAATTATTAGTAATTATAGATCTGCAAACATACTATCACAAACATTACAAATAAGTAATATAGTATTTATGTAATTTGTTGTGAAATTAAATTATTACTTTAATAATATGGAACGAGTTATAAATACAAGACCGGCTGATAATAATAACTTTTATAAATGGCTTGTTTTAGTTAACAACGAGGTTAGGGCGTACTTTGTAGTTTATCTTCTATTACTAGTCTAAATATTAATGGCTTGGATTAAGGAATGGTCTCCGCTGCGCTCCAACTAGATACCGCAGGCGTAGTCGCAAAGTGCGGCAACTAAATACTACGCTCAAGTGGGCATACTCGGAGCCGGTCTCGAACAATGTGTAACGTTGACGTGCCACATGTTCTGTTAAAGTTTGCTAATAATTGATACTATAATACCTGGTTGCATAGTAAAATAAGTAAAAAGAATACTACCAAAAATATCAAAGTCACTGGGATCACATATCATCAGTAAGTATTTTGTATTTTATTGATTTTAATAAAAAATAACACGAAGCGTATGTTACAAAATATGAAAGATGCCATTGAGTGTCAAGATGCCACGCACACAAGCATATAATACATGCCGTAATAAAAAAGCTATTGTTCTTAGGTAGTGCGGTATCTAGTTGCAGCGCAGCGGAACTCTTTAAGAAAAAAGCGATTCCCTCGATTGTATCAAACGTGCAGTCTATGATAGATTGACAGGTGACGGCTAAAATCTCGTAAATAACGGAGATAACCGAAATCCACTACGTTTTAAGCAGTTGCTTGCTTTCAAATTTAGCCGGATTATGCTTCGTCGCCAATAGCAATACTGTAACTAGTAGTATTTCAAATCAGTGCACGTTTCATACTAAACTTATGTAGTATCCTCTTTGTTTTATGCTTACAAAAAAATTATGGTATGCTTGACAAGTAACAAAGTAGTCTATTTCTTTTGTTACGAGGGCGATGGCTAGTCCGTGTGTCAATTCGTGAAAGAATCTTATGTTTATTGTGTTCTTTATATAATTGCAAATATTATAACCATGAAAATAGCATTTACGTCATAGCATCTTTAGCCAAAAACGGATTAAAAGCGTTTTATTGTTGCTGTTATAGTTGCAATTTTTAAAATGTTGAATGAATATTATTTTATAAGCAAGAGTAGTAATAACTTACGTTATTGCAGGAACAATTTACTCTTTTATCAATTTATAAAATTAAAAGTAAGCAAATTATTCCGCTAGTTCCACCGGCTCGAAGATATATGTTTGGAGCAAACTCTCCTATTCCAAAGCTGTGCAAGATGGTAAACACATATAAAGATTACATCGATATTAATTTCATTCAGTTCGTAAATTATTTGTATGACAGTTTATTGAATAAAATGTAGTCATAATAATTATATTTCTTAGTCTTATATAATAATAATTTAATACTAACCCCCTTATTCATAATGGTCCGCTAACTTTAAACAGCCCCTAAGGAGTGTTTTTTCTGACTTAGGTCAATAGAAGAAGGCAGAGTGAGAATTAGCAATGCTTTAAGTTAGCAGACTATTATGAATAAGGGGGTAAATCATTTAACCATTATTACTTGTTAGCATTAATGTATTTTTTTTTCTCTTAAACTAATATTTACTTTGTGAAAATTATTGAAACATGTGGTAGATACCTGCAATTGTTTGTTACATTAAGTACATGATATTTAGTCTGTATTATAAATATATAATGCATCAATGTAAACAAATGTTGGTATTTCTAAATAAATAAGTAAAAATAAATAACAATGAAAAAATAAACGTCATTATCACATAATTTGTAATTCTTATTGATCGTGTTAAACTAATGAGACTTAAATTTGTTTCACTATGTCTCAGTAAAATATATTAAACTAGCTGACCCAGCAAACGTTGAATTGCCAAAAAAATTAATATAAAAGTTTAAAAAAGACGTGTGGCACGCGGGGACTAGCTATTGCATAGCATTTTTTATTAACTTATGCAATTATAATTATTTATTTATTTTATTTATGCAGTATTTTTTTAATAAAATTAATTAAAAAAAAAGCAAACGGGAACTGAGTAAAATTTAACTTGCAAGATTTGATTACAGACAGACAACGGGACAGGTGAAACTAAATAAAAATGCTTGTAATAATTACAAAAATTAAAAAATCGTGATAAAAAGGCTCGAACCTGGGACCTTCTGCACAACGAGCATATGTGATAACCGCTGTTCCACGGCAACTATAAAAAGCGTGCCGAAATATCTATATACATCTAGTAAGTAAGTGTTAGGTTATTTTCGTTACGGAATTTCTGGATTCGGTCCCCACGCTCAAGGCCCGCGATAGAAGCTATGCAATAGCTTAAAAAAATAAAAATATATTTAGGCTATAAAAAATAGATGTTAGCGATTATCGGACCCACCCGATATGCACAAATAATTTCATACAAATCGGTTCAGCCGTTTCGGAGGAGTTTGGTATCAAAAACACTGTGACACGAGAATTTTATATATTAGATTTCACTTAGTTCGTTGTATCTTGAAACTGTTTTAAAAACGCCGCATATTTACCACTGGCTCCTTTGTACAGGATGTCGGCTAGAATATGGGAACCACAACTTCGCCTATTTCTGCCGTGAAGCAGTAATGTGTAAGCATTATTGTGTTTCAGTTTGAAGGGCGCCGTAGCTAGTGAAATTACCGGCCAAGAGAGACTAAACATCTTATATCTTAAGGTGAAGAGCGCAATTGTAGTGCCGCCCTGCGCAATTGTTAGAACCCTGTGGGGAACTGCATTTTAATGGGCAGGGTCCCTTATTGTATTAAAAAATATTGTAGTTTCTGGTGTATGGTCAGTTAGAAGTTGACGGTGGGGATTACAATAAGCAAGCAGTTCATCGGAACACTCCCCATAAATTCGGCAGAAGCCACACAATGAGCGACATCACAAAAGAAGAAGCCATTAATCCTAGATTAGGGATTGGTCTCCGCTGCGCTGCAACTAGATACCGCACTACCTGAGAACAATAGCTTTTTTATTACGGCATGTATTATATGCTTGTGTGCGTGGCATCTTGACACTCAATGGCATCTTTCATATTTTGTAACATACGCTTCGTGTTATTTTTTATTAAAATCAATAAAATACAAAATACTTACTGATGATATGTGATCCCAGTGTCTTTCTTATTTCTTGTAGTATTCTTTTTACATATTTTACTATGCAACCAGGTATTATAGTATCAATTATTAGCAAACTTTAACAGAACATGTGGCACGTCAACGTTATACATTGTTCGAGGCTGGCTCCGAGTATGCCCACTTGAGCGTAGTATTTAGTTAGTTGCCGCACTTTGCGACTACGCCTGCGGTATCTAGTTGGAGCGCAGCGGAGACCATTCCTTAATCCAAGCCATTAATATTTAGACTAGTAATAGAAGATAAACTACAAAGTACGCCCTAACCTCGTTGTTAACTAAAACAAGCCATTTATAAAAGTTATTATTATCAGCCGGTTTTGTATTTATAACTCGTTCCATATTATTAAAGTAATAATTTAATTTCACAACAAATAACGTAAATACTATATAACTTATTTGAAATGTTTGTGATAGTATGTTTGCAGATCTATAATTACTAATAATTAGGTATTATTTTATCATTTAGTATTGAGGTGACCAGACGAGGCGACATCGTAACCTGGTGTAGTATTCTGCATTGTAAGACTTATTTATAATCACCGTTGGACTGGGTCAAAGGGATTTTAAACAATATGTTATGTTTTTGAAGTGATAACTCTCACTACAAGGATTAATATATAAAAAAAATTGAAAAACAAAATTTTATGAGCGATGCAGGATTAGAACCCACGACCTCCAGCGTTCCGTTCCTGTGCTCTAACCAACTGAGCTAACCGTTCGAGTATCTCCTCGTTATAAAATTCTGTTTGCTTTATTCAACTCTCAGGAGTGAACTTTGTTCAACTCTCTCTCTCTCTCTCTCTAGAAGTGAGGGTTATTTCCTAATATGCAAATATTCAAATTTTATTTATGTCAAAGGGAGTTTGTAAACTACATAATATATTATTAAGACGTGATGCGATAGCTAGATTTTGGCGTAGTGATGGGTTAGATAAAGAAGAAGTGCAGAAATGTAATATTAATAAGTAATCTGATAGGAATAATTTAGTAAAATGAAGTACAAATCAATAAATTAAATTCGATAAATCTTTAGTTGTATACGTTCTTAGTAACAATGTTAGAAAAGAGTCAAAGTTTCAAGTAAAATAGTAGCTAGTGAAATTACTGGGCAAATGAGACTTGACATTTTATGTTAAGGTGACGAGCGCAATTGTAGTGCCGCTCAGAATTTTTGGGTTTTTCATGAATCCTGAGCGGCACTGCATTGTAATGGGTAGGGCGTATAAATTACCATCAGCTGAACGTCCTGCTCATCTCGTCCAGTAATTCAGTAACTACTAAACTTTCTCATAGTGAAAATTCTTATTAATATTTTATAAGTATCAGTCGAATTATTTCCTTTGGGCATAGACATTCTAGTATTAATAACAAGTGCAGACCCACCAAACTATGTTTTGGCCACAGAACAGAAAATACTAGTATTTCTGTTCTGTGGTTTTGGGAAATACCCCGCGCCCGTTCATTGTCATATGTAATGAATTGTTATTGGCTGAATTATTTGTATTGCAAATAGGTATTTCTTAGTCAAATAAATATTGGTTCCGGATAAGTATCATATTCTAAAACCTTCTCCGAAACACGCTGCATGTTGTGGTATAAGTATTATTCCGATCAAAACGATTTTGAGGTCCTTCATTTCCGTTCCTGATATTTGTCAACTCATTCATTAAATTAAATGAACATGGAAATACAAAGAGTATCAATATGGAACCCAGGCATAGGTAACAGGCAAGAAAAGTACATATCATGAAAAATTGTTTTAAATATTTAAAACAAAGCCTGCTTGTCTCTTTCTTCTCAGGTCTCAGGCATACTTTTTGGAATGGTAGATTTACACGTTGAATAAGTGATATGTTAACACGAGAAACGTAAATAAACTTCTTACTGTGGTATTTCGAGTCCGTAAGTCTTTTATTGGGCGATTTATATGATTTTATTTATTAATTTATTAAGGCTTACCAACTAGATACATAATTTTACATATACGAATAAGGTAAACATTAATAAGTGTTACTATTTACATATCTAAATTAAAGGTATGCACATCGTTACTAAACTAAAAAACTAATGCTAAAAACAAATTAGAAAAATAACAATAATGAATTTACTACTAATACTAATACTACATAGTTACTAATCTATATTTAAGCCTTTTAATGACAAGGACACCTGTTTTTTATAAAAGTTAATATTTGAAAATATATCGATGTTATGATCTAATTTAAATATTTTATTATAGCTTACACATATGAGTTGAATGGGAGAGTTTAATCCGTAGTTATTTCTATAAAATTTAATACATATTGGGGAAAAAGTACCTATTCGACAATTAAATGACGGTACACAAATACCAATATTTTGAAGAATATCTGGACAGTCTATTAGGTTGTTTATAAGTTTGTAAAGAAAAATCAACTGGGCCGCCTTTCTACGCATTTCCAGGGAATCAATTTCAAGATTAATTAGCCTTTTTTGGTAATCATAAATATAATAGGTTTTATCGATATAACTGAGTCTAGACACGATTTTTTTCTGCACTGATTCTATTCGAGCTATGTATTTTTTGTAGTATGGACACCAAATTACTGAGTTTACAACATGATCCCAGAAAATGTACAAATGTGTTACCAAATCGAAAAGAATTGTTTAAGAGCGTTTGTGTGTTAAAGGTTACATAAATGATTTGTATAATGACATACTAAACGAACACTCTTAGGCTATTTAATTATAAATTTCAGTGTAGGATATTACATTAATATTATAATAGTGGGAGGCTCCTTTGCACTGGAAGCTGGCTAGATTATGAGTACCAAAACGGCGCCTATTTCTGTCGTGAAGCAGTCATGTGTAAGCATTACTGTGTTTCGGTCTTAAGGGCGCTGTAGCTAGTGAAATTACTTGGCAAATGAGACTTAACATCTTATGTCTCAAGGTGATGTGCGCTGTTGTAGTGCCGCTCAGAATTTTTGGGGTTTTTCAAGAATCCTGAGCGGCACTGAATTGTAATGTTCAGGGCAATTAATATAAGCTGAACGTCCTGCTCGTCTCGTCCCTTATTTTCATAAAAAAAATAAAGAAAAAAAAAGGCGCGCTGAATTTCTTTCACCCGTTATTGAAAGAGGTATGCCTATGCCTAAGAAGGTATTTTGAATAGGTGGTAGTTTTTGTCGTTCAATAAGTTTTAAGATTTTATATCTTATTTTGAATTATTTTAATTTGAGTTTGATACAAACATTGAATAATTGAATAATAATAATTGATTTGAGTCCCATTGATAAGATTAATTTCAATTCATACAACAAATTTATATTTAAATAAACATATTTCGTGTGCTTTGTTAAAATGATTATTCATCGAGTTTATTTGAGATTATTTATAACTAATGCCAGCATTAATGAAGTATCCGCAGGGCATTTGCCGCTCTTAATATACCAGCTGTTTTAGAGCCAAATGGTATTACACGCCGCGATGGCAAGCGTCCTGATGGAATGACGCTGGTGGCTTGGGCACGGGGAAGGGCGCTGGTGTGGGACGCTACTTGCGTCGACACTCTGGCTCCTTCTCATGTCCAAGTTACGTCAGTTGGTGCTGGGGCTGCTGCTTCGACTGCCGAAGACAGCAAGCGTCGCAAATATGTTGATCTCAGTGAGTCATACATCTTTGTGCCGTTTGGTGTCGAAACACTTGGCCCGTAGGGCCCAGAGGCGCGGAGAATGTTCAAAATACTATCTTCGTGCCTCAATAAGGCTACTGGAAACCTAAGCGCTGGCAGCTATTTCGGTCAACGGATCAGCCTTGCTATCCAACGCGGTAATGCTGCCAGTATTCTTGGTACACTTCCACGTAATGATCGTTTTAATTTTATGTAGTCGTAGTATTGTAAATATAGTTATAAGATTTGTTTTTTTTTAAGTATAGCATACAATTTAACTACAATATCAATATTTTTTTATTAGAACTCACTTTATAACTTGTGTAGAAGAATGTTTATATTCGGCATTATTAATTATAGGTCGTCGATGTGTTTTCCTTAAATAACAATGTATAATTTGAATGATTTAAATGCAACATGACGTGCAAGAAATTAAGTAAGGATCATTGTTTCGTTTCTATAAAGTTGTATACAAGTTAAGTATATTATCTAACATGGCCATTATGAAGTGAGACTTGAGTGACCACTTTAACGCTAATATCGTTATAGCGTACTTAGACTCTGCTCAGACTTTACTTATGTAAAACTTAGCTGAATTTAATAAAACGCAAACTTGACTTTTGCATTAGGCTGTCTTAGCTTAAGCTCAGTATAATCTCAAGTGTCAAATGAATATAAAAACGAAATCAGAGATTACACTGAGCTAAGTTTTATATTATTTTGGCAGCAAACAGTCATGTACAAAAATGTTCTTATTCTAATATTTAATAGGTATGGACCTTGAGTGCACACAAATTATATTTTATCCACCTTCGCACGACACGCCACAAGTTAGGATTTCATCCCCACCATCTGGATGTGTGGCGGTCCTCCACAGTGCGGTTTTCAAGGAGCTTTCTCCCTCGTACTACAAAGCTATGGAATGAGCTTCCTTGTGCGGTGTTTCCGGGACAATACGACATGGGTACCTTCAAAAAAAGCGCGCCACCTTCCTTAAAGGCCGGCAACGCTCTTGTGATTCCTCTGGTGTTGCAAGAGAATGTGGGCGGCGGTGATCACTTAACACCAGGTGACCCGTACGCTCGTTTGTCCTCCTATTTCATAAAAAAAAATATTGTAGTTAACAATTAATGTAAATATTCAGAAAGAATTAGGAAATTAACAATAACACCAATCAAATGCAAAAAGGAAACATTAAAGAGAAAAAAAGAAACATTAATAGCTTTTTGTAAACAAATCGTTTTATAATATTAGTTATAAGGGAATCCAAGTGAGACATTTAGTTATTGTATAGTTTCAAACAGCGGCGAAAGATAGCAAGAAAGATAGAATAAAATATTAGTTCTACGAACACATTTAGTCGGGACTTTGAGTTCGATTTTTTCTACAAGGTTAGGGGAATCAATTACAAAGTTAATAATTTTATACAGAACCATCAAGTCATATCGAATTGTTGTTGCCTATGGTGAAGGGGTAACATATTATGTTTCTTAAGTAAATCAGCATAAGATATAACACCACAGTCGGTTCTGTTTTCTAAATTTTACGTATGTAAAGTCTGAGCGAAGTGTACTCTAGAGAGTCGAGACTAATTAGCAGTACTGGAAGGTAATTTTTGAGGTCTCGAACGCTCGGTATCAAGGCGAGATAACTTTCACAAAAAATACTAAACTATAATAAACACATACTATAATGAATACTTTTAATTGGGGTGAGCCAAATATAATCGTAAAAGTGTGCCATGTGTGAAAGTTTCTCTTGAACGAGTGTTCAACCTAAATTTCCTATACATGTATTAATTCAGATTAAAGATTAAAAAAACATATTTAAGTTTAAACAATATGTTATGTTTTTAAAGTGATAACCCTCACTTCTAGGATTAATACACAAATAAAATTTGAAAAACAAAACGTTTTTTTGTTTTGTTTTTCAAATTTTATTCATGTATTAATCCTAGAAGTGAGGGTTCTCACTTTAAAGACATAACACATTGTTTAGATTTACAAGAGCGACATCTCAAATCAATTTCCTAATATGCAAATATTGGGGTTGAGCAGGTTATCAACTGTAAAGTAGATCCTGTAGATGAAGCCACAACCTGAGAGTTGAACAAAGCAAACAGAATTTTATAACGAGGCGGTACTCGAACGGTTAGCTCAGTTGGTAATTAATACGGCCTGCCCTTTACAATTCAGTGCTGCTCACGATTCTTGAAAAACCCAAAAATTTTGATCGGCACTACAATTGGGCTTGCCACCTAGAGACATTTGATGTTAAGTCTCATTTGCCCAGTATTTCACTAGCTACGGCTACTAATAGCTTCAGATCGACTGCTTCACGGCAGAAATAGGCGCCGTTGTGGTACCCATAATGTGGCCGGCATCCTGTGCAAAAGAGCCTAGTATTTACCACCACTTCGGAAATGGTTGCGCTTTCATTTGAAGAAGTGGCAAAAAACATCATTGCCACTCTTTTAAATCAACATGTACAGTTTCAACGTTTAACAAATTACATCTTATTATTCATTTGTATCATATACTAATTTAAATCTATTAATTCAAGAAGGACTCTGGTTATGATTCGAAAGTCTTAAAATATTCTGTTGCGCTGCTTACAAAAACATAGACACTGCGTTTTTATGAAGTAAAACTGGTTTCAGGTTTACTGTACACTTGTACATAATAATATGTGAACACTGCATGATACGTACCACCACAGGTCCACTTGTAACTCTGTGCTCAGACCTAATAATACACATAGAGAGAGCTTGTGACTATCGTAAAGGCATTGCCTAGAAAAAAAGAAGTGCCTAGCAACCGCTAGAAGAGCTAGTGCAGCTGGAAGAAACGAGAAGTCCCTAGCACCCGCTAGAAGAGCTAGTGCAGCTACTCCATGCTTTTAAGCATCCTCTCACTGCGACCAGGAAACCTTTAGCCGTCAGTCGATTGGTCTTGTGAGTCCACTTGAGCAGCAGTGAGAAAGTCCATCCTGTGTATATTGCATGACGTACACACACCCTCTCTCCTATTCACCTACCGTCTGTCACCCCAGGTCTCATCGTGACAGACAATCCCGTACTTATTTATACATTTTGTTCAAACCCTATGTTTAGGGTCAGTGCATTAGGAACACGATAGGTAGGGCCCGTAGGAGCACTAGCTAGGATACTTGCACAAGGGTCCAGATCCAGATACCTTCAATTCGGCATAAATTACAGGGTAGGTGTTGGAGGTATGTTATTCCGCTTTTTCTGTAAACGCACCTGGTGACTGCACGCCCGCGTACACACCTCCCGTAGGGTACGGTGTAGCTCATCAGGATGTTTCCATACTACGCTCGTTTTTTATTTTTCATAAAAAAGAATAGGTTGTAGGTGTTATTTTAACTAATTACTAAACATTTTTAAGTACGCATACTTGCGTTATACGGTAATGTGACTGTGGAATATTCGACCATTATTTTAGTCCTTTATACCAGCAGTATGTAGAAGAACATGAGCTCCCAACATAATTTCCTCATAGAAGTGATTGGCCTGGCATTAACAGGATTGGCTTTAACTACAATCAAATTTAAATTCAAATATTTATATTCAAAATAGAATATATGTATATATACCCTTGAACGAGTTAATAAAGCTGTAATGTATATTACAGCTTTATTAACTATATATATATAAAGTCTGAGATTGACACAAATAAAATGTCAATCTCAGATCACAAATAAAGGGTTGATATATTTGATAATGCTATGTTATGCTCCGTCTATCCAGCTACTGTGTCTATGCCGCTTTGTAATTAAACAAGTATTCTGATTGATTTATTACGTGCCTCTTGACCGTCTAACATAAACTGTTACTTTACGCTCATGTAACACTATTATTCAATTATAGACACCTTTTTCTATATTTGTACAAACAAGTAGCTGCAAACTCGTAACAAATTTGTTTTGAACATTATCTGGGATCATTTTGTAAAAGCATCATCATCGCCCATAAAAGACTTATTAACTCGTCTTAACTTGACTTAAATCGAGTAATATTCATAATAAGTAATAATTGGTGGTTACAAATTTATTATATAGGTGGTAGTATAGTGGTGGGAGTGGGAGGCGCCTATTTCAGCCGTGAAGCAATAATGTGTAAATTACTGTGTTTCGGTCTGAAGGGCGCCGTAGCTTAATTACTGGGCAAACGAGACTTAAAATCTTACGTCTCAAGGTGACGCAATTGTAAGACCGCTCAGAATTTTTGGGTTTTTCAAGAATCCTGAGTGCCACTGCCATGTAATGGGCAGGGCGTATCAATTAGCATCAGCTGAACGTCCTGCTCGTCTCGTCCGTTATATTCATAAAAAAGTGGTAACAAATTTATTATATAGGTGGTAGTGTACTCTCTTGAAGATCCATAAGTCGAAGTGGTTCGGAAAAATTGCAGCCGGTTATCGATTCATCGAAAAGGGACCAGTTTTATACAAGCAAAAATAAGAGAGCTTACATTGTAATATTCACTTAGTGGATTACTTCCATGATAATTATTTACAAACTGCCGATAAATTGCTGCCCTACTGCAAATACATTGTTGCAGATTGTTTGTCAACTGACAAGATTGTCAACTGAGAACTGATTTTTATAAGTCATCAATATTTACCATTTCCATTCTTCAGTCTATCTCTTACTTGAGATAAAAATCGTAACTATCGGTGACTTTTCTGTCCCAATAAACTAATCGACGGTAACTCACTCTATCCGTACACGCTACCTGTCAATGGGTATAGCTTAACAGTGATAGAAGTTTTTATGGAAATTGCAATTTACGCGTCCCAATATAAGGCGATGAGAATGACTTATCGGGACAGCTTCAGATTATTGACAGCTAATTACTGACAGTAGAAGGTAGTCATTCATCTCTATCTGTAGATAGTATATTGGGAACGGCCGTTATAGTACTATGGATGAGGATAAAAACTTGAAATACAATGCGTTAAAGTATCAACGGTTTCTCTTTTATTACTCTCATCAAAATGTTTATAGGATGGTATTCTTTAATTGGTCGATATTAGATCGTTCGAGCTAACGAAGACTTCTCTTAGTCGTTGATCAAAAAATTGTTCGTACACAGAACCTGTCGGTTATTAGTTCGCAAATAGAACCAATATAAATCCAATATACTACAGTGCAGAACATAATCGATTTCATTATTACGAGAATGAGAATCCGAAAGAGTTTTTAAAGTGTTTATCTAAACCTATGCCTTAAATCCTCTATTCTGAAATAGTGAGCCTATTGCCAACAATAAAATACTCAATATCCTAATAACCATTATATTATCCAAACGAGTGTTGTAATGGCATTCAGTACAACAGTATATCATCCGTTTTCATAATAACTCTTCTTTGGATGATATTATGGTTACTAGGACTGGATTTTTTAATATTACCAGTAAGCTAACTGTTTCAGAATCTTTAAGAGAGGATTCATATTAAGGGTGTAGATAATGTCTAGTATGCAACTGTTGATAATTAGGTTTTAAAAACACTCATGTGTTACTATTATCGAAACCCACATTCGTGTTTTAATACCCCTTATTACACAACAGTTGCATAAATAACTATTATAGTTGAGAAGAACGGAAGCAAAGCGAAATTATTGTCAAGAAACCGAAGAGCCTTATAATTTCTTTGACGTAAAATTTGATGCTAACTCATCATAAACTTTTGGATACCCTGATTATTTTAAGTATCTTTCATATATTACTATGTTTAAATTCACTTTCATGGAATAAATGTTTCTCTAAAGAATTGATTTGTGTATTTTACTTGGACGACTAAAGCTATAAATTTTCCAGCACAATGGATATCTACTGTCTAATGGGCGTTTGATTGAACAACAGTTGATTTACTATCAACGTCGATACAAGCTCATAAAATACTTGTTTTGCCTAATATTTTCAAAGAATGACCAGCTGTGATGCGGTTCTGTTTGGCTGTTTTATTTTAATTTATTATAAAACTAGCTGCTAACCTCGACGTCGTCCATGTGGATGTGTACGTGCATGTGCTAATGCATATGGTTCATCATCATAATCATCAGCCGGAAGACGTCCACTGCTGGACAAAGGCCTCCCCCAAAGATTTCCACGACGATCGATCCTGCCATGCCCTCATCCAACGTATTCCGGCGATCTTGACCAGATCGTCGGTCACTCTTGTGGGGGCCTACCAACTCTGCGTCTTCCGGTACGTGGTCACTATTCGAGGACTTTACTGCCCCAACGGCCATCTGTCCGTCGAACTATGTGCCCTGCCCACTGCCACTTCACTTTCGCAATCATTTGGACTAGGTCGGTAACTTTGGTTCTCCTACGGATCTCCTCATATCTGATTCGATCTCGCAGGGAAACTCCGAGCAAAGCCCTCTCCATTGCCCCCTGAGCGACCCTGATCTTTCTCATAAGGCCCTTAGTTAACAACCACGTCTGCATATGGAGCAGCAAATGTACTATACAGGGTGATTTTGTGAGAAGGGCGATGAAGGCCAAGGTGGAAACTACGAGACTTAGAGGTAAGTCGTCAAAGGAGCCTAATGTCCTCGATTTATAAGAAACCAATAAATGCATATTTAGTTTTTTAATATTTCTTGAACTTTTGAAGGAAATCGACTGGAATTTGTTTTCAAAAAAATTACACCCGTATAATTGGACCAATGGACCCTGTTGCTGATAAGAATCATTCTTTAAAAGGAAGTACCAAAATTTATATTTTATTATTTCCGTGTAAACACGGAAGAAAACTAACCTCCTTTTCAAACTTTTTGTTAGGGATCTTACTTTATTTGCTGATATTCTATCGAGGATAAATTCTGTCATGGTATCAAATGCAGTAAGGTCTTTAGAGAGTATAAACTTATACATTGGACTCAACGGAAACCATTTTGAGCAACTTATTAGGTAGGTAGAAGTGAGATATGAAAAGCAATTTGTAAAATTTTTCTACTTGCTTTCATTTTTAGTAATACATATCTTTGCAAAGTTTGATCCTTCTCAGCAACAGAGTCCATTCGTCCTAATTCAGGATGTAATTGAGGTCCTGTATAGCCGAGTGGTTAGCGATCCTACCTACTGAGCTAGGGGTCCCGGGTTCGAATCCCTGTAGGTGCAAGCATTTATATGATGAATATGGATGTTTGTTTCCGAGTCATGGATGTTTAAATGTATTCATGTATGTTTATATGTATTTATGTATGTTTCAGTAAGTATATTGTATTAAATATATCGTGGTCTTGCAACCCATAACACAGGCTATATATTATGCTTAATTTGGGGCAACATAATTTGTGTAAAAAGTGTGTCAATTTGTTTGAAAAATCATTCGGGAGTTGAAGAATATTTAAAAAAAAACTAAATATGCAGTTATTGGTTTCTTATAAATCGAAGGCATGACTCCTTTCACGACTTTTCTCTAAGTCTAGTAGTTTCCATCTTGGCCCTTCTCAAAAAAAACACCTGTATAATATTATTTAGTGTAAATCGTATCCCAAACACTTGTTAATAAACATTTTTATTAATTTGATTTGATTTAAATCGATTTAGTAGTTGAGTTTGCAAACTATATAAATAAAAAGGCATACGGACACATAAAAACTCTGTGAAGTTCTTTTTTGTAGTAGGTATTGTTTGTAAAACACAGAAAGTATTCATTAAAAAAAATATTCAATATACAGTTTTTAGTTTGCTACGATCTAATAATAATAATATGGTATAGATTATTATAAAGATACACGCAAAAAACAACTGGTTTTATTGATTGATTTTATTATTCAAAGCTTTGCATTTCTTGCTGTTAAGGCTTTTAATTCTGACGAGTCATTACATGTTCAATATAGGTACATATATCTGTATCAGATTATGCGAGTGTCGGATCTGGATCTCGAGATCAGAAACCGTTATAACTGGATACAAAATATATCAGGTTTGAGCATATTATTTAAAATCACTGTGTTTTTATACTAGAGGTCGTATCACGGTCGTCTATAGGTCGCAATTTAATATCATTCATATTTTATACAACATAACGTAAAACGTAAATAAGACTTATATAAACATCGAAGGCAGTTGAAATGATAGGGTTTGAATATATTATGGGAGGCTGCCGTGAAGCACTAATGTGTAAACATTATTGTTTTTCGGTCTGAAGGGCGCCGTAGCTAATGAAATTACTGGGCAAATGAGACTTAACATCTTATGTCTCAAGGTGACGAACTCAATTGTAGTACTGCTCAGAATTTTTGGGTTTTTCAAGAATCCTGAACAGCACTGCATTGTAATAGGCAGGGCGTGTCAATTACCGGCTTAATCAGCTGAACGTCCTGCTTGTCTCGTACTGTCATAATTTTTTTTTTGCGTTTATCTGATATTCTGACTCTGGCTAAACATTGACAATGAAAGAATACAAAGAAGAAAGAAATCGTTTTAGATTACTGCACTTCTTCTCTATGAAAAAACATGCTACTCGATGCATGCAACGCGTTTACAAGGGTACTTTTAAACTTACAGCAAGCACGATTTATTCATGTGTACTGACACCACCACAACCCCTGATTATATTTTTAGGGGCTACGCTTAATATGGCATTCTATATAATAACAATGATTTTCCTAAGATCAGTTATTTGTAAAAAGTCTAAAATGTTTAGTTATATTATCAATACTTTCCAAATTAAGGACAACATTGTTTAATCTACAAGGTATCGGTAATAAAAGAAATTCAATTAAAAAAACCTTGTACCCATTATAATACATCATACACAGTTCATTTGTTTAATAGGAGTCAGTGAAAAATATTACGGAATATTTAATACACAAGAACGTTCCGATAAATTAGTGAGTTATGTAATTATAATAAAGTAACGCGTGGAGAGTTTTACCAGAGTGAACGAACGTCAAGAAAGCGGCTCAAAAACGCGCAGTGAGGCAAAGCCAAAATTAAAAGAAAATATTAAATAAAATATCAGTAAGAAGTTTAGAGATTTATACCGTATTTTATTATTTATTTAGGAAGAAATATGGAGACATCACAAATTAAGCAAATGTTGTTATGTAGGTATACTATACGTAAGAAGTTAAAAATTAAATTTTCATCTAGATAGAACATTTTTTCAAACCAGGTAATAAAATGGTCTACAACACTGGACGCAGAAGGTCTAAGAAATTTGGAATAAGAGTATTAAATACATTGAACACAAAACGTCAAACACGAGTAAATTTGAACAAAGACAATCGATTAAGATAGTGAAATAAATGTTTATTTTCTTTCAAGATTATAAATTTGCTTTTTTCATGTCATGCCGATTAGAAAAATAATAAACACTTGCTTTAAAACTCATGAGGTTAACCTCATGAGTTTTAAAGCAAGAAGCTGAGAGAAACCGGCCAAAATTGATTAATAGAAAGGTTTGGTTTTATATCATACGTCTTGATATTTCTACAGTTACTGGATAATATCACTACCTAGAAGATGGAAAAGCCTTGGAACAAAAAGGCACATAATATATACAGTAGGAAATTAAATACAAATAAAGTTTTAAATACTGTCTTGAGCTTTCATATTAAACGCTAACATATCTTTCCACAACCTATTATACTATAATATTAATTGTGTAATTTGAAACTAATATTTACAATTATAATAACGTACTATAAACGCTGGCAATGCTCGAGTCATTCCTCTGGTGTTGCAGGAGACAGTGGGTGGCGGTGGTCATTTAAGATCAGGTAACACGTACACTTTTGTCTTCCTTTTCTATAAAAAAAAACTTGCAATTATTACGTTATTAAAACAACATTAAACGTCCGTTTACTCTGTCGCCTGTTAATACGGTGGACGCGTCTCGATCGCGATGTTTTTGCCTCCGCGGCGGCTGCGGTTGGACACCGTCAGGCCGAGAGACAAGTGGAATGAACAGTTACATACCTGCCCAGTAAACCCGACTCGAATGAGGTCGTTGGACCATATATCATGTATACCATATCATACACCATTTATTTATATGATAGAGTTTTATCAAGCAGCAGGTTATTTAAGTATATTTGGATGGTGAAAGTATCGTGAACCGTTTGTAGGGAATCTTTATGTAGTTAAACAATATTATGTATGCTTTAATTGGTCCATAATTGTATAACAGTAATGCTTGAGCGCAATTGAATATAATATAAGAGTTGCTGGCTAAAATTGGAAATCTTTCGTACATAAACAAGTTGTTTGAACCAAAACTTATTTACAAAAAATATTCACTGTTCATAACGAGTTCAGTGATTAAGTATAGACAGTTTGCCTTCAGAACCACTTTTTATATTTAAATAACGACTTAGTTAGGGAGATAAAGAACTAAATGTAATATACGATACCAACTGCTCTGTAACTTACCTGTTAATTATCTGTAGCCCCAAATTTTATACTTACAGATTAGTACTTTCTTTATTTATTAAGGCATACTTAATTGTTATATGTAGTCAGGACTGTACACAACTGAACAGACTAATCCCGTGGACTAGTCGGAAAAATGATCAGTGCAAATGACAATTGAAGAGTGCGTATTTGAGCCGCCTAGATTTGAATATGTGACATCTCGTTGTTTGACCTCCTTCATATATTTCCATTCTTTTCGGTCCAGGTGGTACCCAAAGTTGAATTTATCTCGTCCTTCCATCTTTTGAACTGTCTTCCTCTTTCCCGCTTTCGCATACGAATTAATTATTCCTTTGCTCTATTTGTCATTCCCTCTTCCTATATAGTCTATCTTCATTTAAATTACTCTACCTTTATTGAAACTTGTCTTCTATTTTTGTTTGTTATTTATGTTTGTTTTCTATCATAACTAGTGCACAGTTATTTGCGCTGGCAGAACTGCCCCAGACTAACACATTCAGTTAGTTCTAGGAAAGTGAATATCCAAATTTGAGCCAGAGCTCTGGTACGTGCACTTTGCTAATTAAGTTGGCGGGCGCGGCCCTACTCCATCACCCACTGTTTATTGTGACAATTATTCGTAGTGGTCGCACCTCCGTGAGGACACCACCCTGACACCTCGCACCTCCCCACATAACACCTCACAACTCCACAAGCCACCTCCCGCCACCTCGTGCCACGCGGCACACCTAGAGAATTTACGAAAACGTCTCACCCCTCAACTTGTTACACAGGTTGCTACAAAATAAAAAACATTGAAATAATAATAATATTGACACACTCTTACACATATTATCTTGCCCCAAACTAGGCATAGCCTGTACTATGGTGACAAGACAACGATATATTTAATACAATATACTTACTTAAACATACATAAATACATATAAACATCCATGACTCGGAAACAAACCTTCATATTTTTCATATAAATGATTGCACCTACCGGGATTGAAAAACCTCTAACTTATTAAAATATATTTCATGGCATCTTTTATCTGTTTATTACTAGTGAGTGGCTTTTGGTACTAACACAGCGGTGCAGTTTTTAACCGTGAAGCAGTAATGTGCAAGCATTATTATGTTTCTGTTTGAAGGTTATTTAATTGTTTTTATATGAGAAGAACAAACTCACAAGCGGGATGTTTTTAAGTGAACACGCTGCCGATACACATTGGCAGTTAACTTATTCAATCTAGACTATATAGCCTGTGTTATCGGTTGCAAGACAACGATATATTAATTACATTATACTTACTTAGACATACATATAAACATACATAAATACATATAAACATCCATGACTCGGAAACAAACATCCATATTCATTATATAAATGCTTGCACCTACCGGGATTTGAACCCGGGACCTCTAGCTTAGTAGGTAGGATCGCTAACCACTCGGCTATACAGGTCGTCAATATAGTATCGTCAGGCTATATAGTACTGTTCTTATCGTAGTAGCATCAAACCATGACGCTTTGTCACTATTTTTTTGGTTCAGGAATGACTGTAGGTAAGAGCTGATGCAAAACGTTTCTGATTCCTGATGCCTACATTTTTTTCTACAAAGGAAAGCTGCTAAATCAGTCTCCAAATAATTAGCGGTCAAGCTAAAGAAGAACCTTAGATATCGCCCAGTTGTTCGGCAAATATGGTTGTGCCTCCATCATGTGAGTTACACTTCAATACAATATGGATCACACTTTCGCATCGTTTCAAGTGTTGAAACAATTTCCAGATTGTCGCTGTGACTGGAAACTCAAAATAGCTTTTCCAGCGTAACCGGGTGTAAGGGATAACGTGGAATACGCCACAAGTTTTACTTCATCACCTGCAAAGGAGCAGGTGGCTAGGTGCCATTTTTTTTGTGAAAAATAGGGACGCGACGAGCAGGACGTTCAGCTGATAGAAATTGATACGCCCTGCCCATTACAATGCAATGCCGCTAAGGATTTTTGGTAAACCAAAAAATTCTGAGTGGCTCTACAGTTGCACTCATCACCTTGAGACATAAGATGTTAAGCCTCATTTGCCCAGTAATTTCACTAGCTACGGCGCCCTACAGACCGAAATACAGTAATATTTACACATTACTTTTAAACATCCTGTGCAAAGGTGCCTTTCACTGTTAGAGGCTCTAGATTCATTTATTTTTATAACACGGACATTAAAAGTATGAATATATTTTTGTATTGAAAACACCCTGTATATTTGAATACACTTCAACGTATACTTATCTATAGCACTGTTTATAGTTTTATAAGCAGGAACTATTAGGGCTGACATTGTACACAATGAATTATGTTCAACACTTGTTGCAGCTTTTTGAAGTGAAAACTTTTTTAGGCTCACTGTCCTAGCACTAAGTCGGTCACTTTCGCTTATGTTACCCTCGTTCAGGTAAATTCGGCTCGAGTTGACCAATGGAGATTCGATATGCCAGATGACGTCCACTGCTGGACAAAGGCCTCCCCCAAAGATTTCCACGACAATCGGTCCTGCGCTACCCTCATCCAACGTATTCCGGCGATCTTGACCAGATCGGTCCATCTTATAGGGGCCTACAAACACTGCGTCTTCCGATACTTGGTCGCCATTCGGACAACTTTAATGCCCCAAAGGCCATCTGTCTGTCAAACTGTGTACCCTGCCCACTGCCATCAGTTTCGCAATCATTTGGACTATGTCAGTAGCATTGGTTCTCCTACGGATCTCTTCATTTCTGATTCGATCTCGCAGGGAAACTCCGAGCATAGCCCTCTCCATTGCCCTCTGAGCGACCATGAGCTTTCTCATAAGGCCCATAGTTAACGACTACGTCTGCGTACCGTAAGCCATCACTGGCAACACACACTGGTTAAAAACCTTCTTCTTCAGACATTATTGTAATTTATTACAATAATGTCTGAAGAAGAAGACTTTATTGTAATTGTTACGATTATTGTTATTTTTGGAGTCAGTGTCATTCAAAATAGGTTTGTTACTACATACATATTTATAGGTGAGATGTGCTTGAGTCATGAGGAGGCGAGAGCCGAGAGCGGTTTGCGGCCGAAGGGCACCGATCCCAAAAATAACAATAATCGTAACTAGAATTTAGATTGTATAAAAATACGCAATTATTTTTATAAATAAATAAAATAAAAATAAATAAACTTTTATTTCAGGCCATTAGACCCATAACTGTGTTA
>CATIXQ010000005.1:7147665-7192974 GCA_949711755.1 Leptidea juvernica
CACATTTTTTACACAAATTATCTTGCCCCAAGTTAAGCATATATAGCCTGTGTTATGGGTTACAAGACAATGATATATTTAATACAATATACTTACTTTAACATACATAAATTCATATAAACATACATAAATACATTTAAACATCCATGACTCGGAAACAAACGTCCATATTCATCATATAAATGCTTGCACCTACCGGGATTCGAACCCGGGACCTCTAGCTTAGTCGGTAGGATCGCTAACCACTCGGCTATACAGGTTGTCTGTAAATAGGCGACACAAGAAGAAAAACCAGTGTGTTGGGCGCAGAGTATGCTCTCCGGCGATAACTACGTTAGTGCCGGTGGGGCAGTTAGGGTTAGCACTTCTGAGTTATTAAATTATAATAATTTAATCATTTTCTTTCTTTATGCCCTTTAACTTATTATGAATTATTTTCAAATAAAAAAGTCAAATGTAAAATTTAATTATAAATGTTTTTTTTTCAGTTGTTTAGGTTAGGTTAGTGACTTTGACAAAGAAGTTTCCCTGTGTAAATAGATGTCACGTTCAAGTACACAAGTTTAACATACGCCAGTGCGAATCGTACTTGACCATGTTGTGTGATTCTCATGTGATAAAGTAACCATCTTGTTACATAAAATATGCTACAATTCAACAAATGAACCATTTGTAAATAATATTATCACCTCACATATGGTTGAAATAAAACTTCGCGACGGCCTGATAATATGTAGATCCGGGTCAGAGGAACGATCGCCGGACATTTTGAACGAAGATCAAAAAATAATAGGATTCCCTATAATTAATGTTTTATTATATTAGAAACAATGCAAGATTAGATTATGGCAGTGGATGTTAGCATGCGTACTTATGTACTTGTTTTATTCATAATTGTTGTTTTTCATATCAAAAAAGTCGTCAAATGTTCCAAAGAAAAGATGTTTTAAAAAGTTTGCTTTTATGTGGGCAATGACGAGGCGATCAAGACCTTCCGATGGTAAGTGGTAACCAGTCCGCCCATTACAATGCAAGAATTCTGAGCGGCACTGGGATTGCGGTTGTCAGTTTGAGACATGATTGTTTTATATAATATAAGAGAGGGCATATGGGTAAGAGACCATCATGATGAGAAGTGGTGAGCAATAACATTGGCCCAAAAACTTTGTTAGCTGCAAATAGTACCACTACTGTTATATGGCAGAAAATGACGCTAAAGGAGTACCCATTTAAGACCTATATAGCCGAGTGATTAGCGATCCTACCTACTAAGCTAGAGGTCCCGAGTTCGAATCCCGGTAGGTGCAAGCTAGTTTATATGATGAATATGTATGTTTGTTTCCGAGTTATGGATGTTTAAATATATTTATGTATGTTTATATGAATTTATGAATGTTAAAGTAAGTATATTGTATTAAATATGTCATTGTCTTGTAACCCATAACACAGGCTATATATGCTTAACTTGGGGCAAGATAATTTGTGTAAAAAGTGTGTCAATATTATATTATATATTTAGGTGGACAAAATTACAAGTTTCTCAAAGCTTTACTTATGAAGTATTATTTCAACTCTCCTTTAACAAGAAATTATAACAAAATACTCGCACATGTTTCATTTTGAAATTAAAAAGCGGTTATGTGGAAGGGTCGAGCCCAGCCAGTGCGGCGCGGTTGAATTGTGTCATTGAACTTATCGATGTTTGCGGCATCAATTATCGACAATTCGGGCATCATTAGCAACTGCGATTTCGAGTATCGAACCGCGCACACTTCGAAGTTATCCGTTATAATTACTATATTCTATGTAAAATATTTTTATTAAATATTAGCAGAGAGTAGGGATAGATACTTATGTATAAAGTATTCAAATTCAAATTTTTTTATTCAAAATAGGATGTGAAATCACTTATTGAAAGTCAAAAAAAAAAACTACCACCCATTCCAAAGTGAATGCCTCAGGCCTGAGAAGAATGGGCGCAACAAACTCAGCGGGCTTTTTTTTTCATCAAAAATATGTTTAACAATTAAAGTAACATTTACAAAGTAATATTGTACAATTTAACTTATTATTTTAATAGCCTGAGGGCGGTCGCTCCATTCCCAATCTGTGGTATCATTAAGAAAGTCATTTATGTTATAGTAACCTTTACCACACAAACGTTTTTTAACAATTCTTTTGAATAACGTAACACCTTTGTTTTGAACACTTTCTGGGATCTTGTTGTAAAAGCATATACATCGCCCCACAAAAGACTTACTAACTCGACTAAGCCGAGTAGTAGGCATCATCAGTTTATGTCTGTTCCTGGTGTTAACATTATGGTTATGACAGTTTCTGGCAAATTCACTTATGTGCCTATGAACATACATTACATTATCAAGAATATATTGAGAAGCAACAGTCAAGATGTTAATTTCTTTGAATTTTGCTCTCAATGATTCTCTAGGACCTAGGTTATAAATAGCGCGAATAGCCCTCTTCTGCAGCACAAATATTGTATTAATATCAGCAGCGTTGCCCCATAGCAATATACTATATTGGTACTTATAGGTTTTTATTTGCTTATACGACTCGGTTATATCATAAAAGCCTTTTAAATTCAAATCAAATCAAAATCACTTTATTCATGTAGGTCACGGAAATGACACTTTTGAATGTCAAAAAAATATTTTTCTTATTGAATCTACCGCTACATCGTAAAGGGTTGAGATAATGAGAAGAAGTAGCAAGAAACTCATTGCACTCACACTTTTATATCAAGATTTACATTTCCATCGATTTACAAATCATTTCAATTACAATGTAAAATGATGCAACAAACACACTCAAACGTCAAATAGTCAATGTCTTACACGAGTAAGTCAAAAAAGTAAATGTAAATTAATACAAAAGTTATTGAGTACAGTAGCTGCATCATCCACATACACCGTAAATAAATAAATTTACAAATTTACTAATAAATTAGTACTTATTAGTCTTACGAGCTGGGCGATATATTAGGCTATAAATTGATTGTGTTCGTTTAGTTTTGAATTCGTTTTTACACGTTCAATAGACCGCAAAGATTAACGATCTTGACAAACGAGCAGACACAGAGAAATCAAAATGATTATATAAGGATTAATTTTTAGAGTTCACTACCCAAAAAGGACCCCATAGCCAATTACAAAGAGCCGTCCTCGCCCGACTGGCTGATCATCCGATGTCTGTGAGCGGGTTTGTACCTCATAAACAGTAATAGCTGAAATTTCGGCAATTTGTATTACCACAGTGTAATGTATACAGTATTACAACAAACAATAAAAAAGCCAAGGTGGCGAACGCCGGTTTCAACGCAAATAAAAAATGTTCCTTTTACAAAATGGTTTTAAGAGTACATACAGTTATATTTGTGCTCGTATCTGACTTGCAATTAACTTGTTTTCTTGTTACAAAGTTGCATCAGAAGAAAATTGACAATTTTATCTCAAACCATTTGCATTATCACGTCCACTAGCGCCACCTATTCGACGCTAACGTAACTATGTTCTTCGGAGTCACAGGTCGGAGCGGTCATGTAAATTGGGCCAATGGTTCTCTTGTTTTAGTCTAACATATATACACACATACATTATCTTTATATACCAAGCCACTCAAAAAGTTTTGCGAAAATAGTTTTATGTATGAAGCCCTGGCTACTCGTAATAATTCGAAAATAGAAAATTTATTGAAGTAGGCGTTACTTTGCGGAAATCCATAATTATACAAATGATTTAAGTTTTCTTTAGTGTTAATTCCGCCAATATTAATTGTTTAAAAACAAAAGACACGTGCCAGATTTTGGCGAGACAACACGTCCTGAGGATGCCTCGTGTAGAGGCGAAACACGTGTCGAATTGTTTAAAAACAAATATTGGCGGAATTAACACTAAAGAAATCTTAAATCATTTGTATAATTCGAAAATATGTGATTATTTACATATACAAGTAAAAATACCATCGATCGAACTTCAAATATACTTCCATATTTTTTAAGAGCTAAATTTAATTTTATTATCATCTATCGTTGGAAAATGGATCTGCGTCGGGAACATTGTCGTGCGTTGATTTTTTATGATTTCGAAGTTTAGGTTTTTGAGTAAAAGTTACTTTTTTTATTTTCAGGGGGATTGCTGACAACGTGAACCTGCAGAAGTCTTTTAATTAAATAACTTTTTAATACTCCCGGTCTTATTGGGAAATCCTCTGTGATAGATTGTATTTCATGTAATCATAAAGTATTGTAATCATAAATATTATTTGTAATAAGTATTTTTTGTTCTGTATAACTTTTATTATATATTCAGTAATGTATAAATGATTATACAATATTATGGTCATTTTCTGACCAATTCACCCGAGATGGTGTTATACTTGTAAATATAATTGTAAGGCGAGAGATCGCGGGTTCGAGTTCCACATCGTTCATAAATTTTGTTATCAAATTTTATTTGATTATAGTTGTAATCTAGACTGTCCGAGGATGCCACTAGCGCTCCCAGAGCACCTGGGACGAGATTCTCACACTAATTGTTGCTTTAAAACAATTACCAGTGGGAGGCTCCTTTGCTCTGGATGTCGGCCAGATTATGGGTACCACAACGGCAACTATTTCTGCCGTGAAGCAGTAATGAGTCAGCATTACTGTGTTTCGGTCTGAAGGGCGCTGTAGCTAGTGAAATTACTGGACAAATGAGACTTGATATATTATGTCTCAAGGTGACGAGCGCAGTTGTAGTGCCGCTTATAATTTTTTGGTTTATCAATAATCTTGAGCGGCCCTGCATTGTTATGGGCAGGGCGCATCAATTACCATCAGCTTTACGTCCTGCTCGTCTCGTCCCTTATTTTCATAATAAAACCGCTTGTTCCCGCTACATTAAACATACCTCAAGCACGTCTTCAATGAAAGAAAACAAAATATGAAAAAAACTAGCCTACCTAAATAAGTTTTGTCTACCTAAATATAACAATGTATATGGTAAAAGAACCTGTAACTATGTATTACCTAGGATATTAAATACATTACCTAATGATCTAATAGATATATATCTGCAAAAGAAATATTTCAAAGTTAAGCTAAAAAATACCATCTAGAAGCTAATAACCAGGAATACCTATGATGTATATTTTTAATAATACTACTATATGTTATATTAAGTCTTAAGTAATTCAAACAATTATTGTAATGCGAACTTACCGCTTGCACATAAACCTTAGAGGTTTTGCGAATATGTCTCTATTTTAAGATTATTTTGTTCATTGAATAAATAAATAAAATAAATGACGACTCAACCCAAGTTATTCCTGTAATACGTTATTGTATTGCACTCATACTCGTTTCTCATTAACACTCAGCCTCTCCGGAGTGGTAGAGATGATAAAATGTTAAAGTAAGAATGAGTTAAACTTAAACTTTCTACTATAGACTTACAATACAATACAATAGATTACTTACAATTACAATAGACTTATAGACGACCTGACAGCCCGAAAATGCGATAAATTTTGAATTGTAAATGAGTGTGTGGCTGACTATTTATGACTTTTCAATCGAAATCGGTTACAGTCACAACAGATTCGCATTCCTTTTCTGTCTTGAATATCGCTGAATGTCCTTTAGAGATGATCTCCTCTCTTGCACACTGTTCGTCTATACGCTGTTATACTTTCAACATTCCTAATTGTCATTACTTTGACCTAAATGAATAAAGAGATATAGATTTGTTGCTTATATAATTTACTCGTATAGACAGAGCCTCTTGCTGCTCGACTACCGATGAAAACAGGCCAGATAGTATTATTTTAGCGTGTGCAGTGTTTATATGTCACTTTGTGGTAGTGTGCGTGCATTGCTCAAAATAGAGGTTAACTGTTAACCTCAATTTTTTTTTCGACGTTTTCACAGCTATCACACTATATCGATATACGAATACACGGTCTAAGATTTGATTATTACCCACAGATAAGATAATTTATAGTAGAGTTTTATTAATAACGGCGTAATACAGTTTTGTGTATCAAATAACGTTTTACAGCTAATTGATGCTTATCGCCTCGTTTGTGACGCTGCATTTCATTTTTATGTATGTGATACGAGCGTCGAACTAATTTGCAAGTTAATTTTAGTGCTCCGAAGTCGCTCAGCGATTTATACACGCACACGTGTGGGAAGGACAACACACAGAAATATGTCCCGCGTAAAAGTAGACTTTTATCATGTTAAACATATAAAAACTGGTCACGTGTAGGTCGACTTCGAACACCGGGGTACTGAAAAAAAAACTCATATATATTCATTACTAATATTGGTATATCAGACTGTATGACTATAACTTTTTGTATTAGGTTTGCTATTGACTGTAGATAATATTATTAATAACTGTTATATTAGGTCCGGCGCCTATTTCTGTGGTGAAGCAGGAATGTGTAAGCATTATTGTGTTCCGGTCTGAAGGGCGCCGTAGCTAGTGAAATTATTGGGCAAATGAGACTTAACATCTGTCTCAAGGTGACAAGCGCAATTGTAGTGCCGCTCAGAATTATTGGGTTTTTCAAGAATCCCGAGCGGCACTGCATTGTAATGGCGTATCAATTACCATCAGATGAACCTGCTTGGCTAGTCCCTTATTGTCATAAAAAAACAAGGTTGAAAGGAGGTCTTGGCATAAAAAGAATAGGAAAGTTCCATGCCCCAGGGTGTCGTAAGAGGCGACTTAAGGGATTTACCAGTGAGAGGCGCCTTTGCACAGGATGCCGGCTAGATTATGGGTACCGCAACGGCGCCTTTTTCTGCTGTGAAGTTGTAATGTGTAAGCATTATTGTGTTTCGGTCTGAAGGGCGCCGTAACTGGTGGATTTACTGTGCAAATGAGACTTAACATTAACACGTTAAGTCTCATTTGCCATAAGATTTTGTAGATAAGACATAAGTGTCTCAAGGTGACGAGCGCAATTGTAGTGCCGCTCAGAAAATTTAGATTTTTCAAGAATCCTAAGGGCTAAGAAATTTTGTAATAGGCCAGGCTTATTAATTACTATTGCTTTAACTTCCTACTCGACTCACTGTAAAAAATCTTCACATTAGGTTTGAAAACTCGAAACATTTATTTACCTACATTTAATTATCTGCCATTTTGTTCGATGGCTTTTTGCCTGTTGAACAAAACTCACAAGACTACACGTTCAAATTCAAATTCAAATTCAAATTCAAAAACACTTTATTCATGTAGGTCACAGAAATGACACTTATGAATGTCAAAAAAAATATATAAAAATATTGTTTCTTATTGAATTTACCGCTACTTCGTAAAGGGTTGAGCTAATGAGAAGAAGTAGCAAGAAACTCATTGCCACTCTTTTAAGTCAAGATTTACATTTTAGTTGTTTTACAAATCATTTTAATTACAATATATGCAAAGTGACGCAACAAAAATACTCATATGTCAAAAACTAAAAGGCTTACATGAGTAAGTCAAAAAAAGAAAAAAAAGTAAATTAATACTTATAAACACAAGAGTTATTGAGTATAGTAGATGCATCAATCCACACATACCGTAAATAAATAGAGGCATTATGTGAGCATTTCATAAAATGAAATATATAATAACTTTAACTTTAAAGGAAATAATAATAAAAAAAAAACACATCAAGCAGACCTCCCGGTAACAAGATCATCCAGCCCCCACGAGTAGCACCCGTTCACGAGCGTGACGCATGGACCAGCCATCGCCTCCCTCGACCATATTTTAGGGAAGGGAACGACCCGTCCCACGTCGCCGCCACAAGCAGAGGCATTTAAGCGAGCATGACGATACCTGTCACGAGAAATCTACCGAATAACAAAACAATTCAAGTTCATCTACATATTATGCAATACTTACTAAATGCCTCTACTTACAATTTTGTTTAATTACATAACTCATGATAATTATTATTAAAATTGATTAAAAAACAGAAACAATATTAATATTTAAATAATATAACTATAATGACATTTATCAAACTAAGACAGACATGTAACAGCCCAGCAGCTCAGTCCCAAAGGTTCTTTAGATCCAGATATTCAGATATATTATAGTACCCTTTTGTATACAACTTCTTCTTTAGCACTGATTTATATTCATTTAAAGGTAAGTTCTGAAAGTCAATAGGGACCTTATTATAAAAACGTATACACAGACCTCTGAATGAATTTGTGACTTTTTGGAGTCGACTTACATGAACAGCAAGCCTATCCCTATTTCTAGTATTGACATTATGACTGTCACTAATTTTTGTTCACAAGTTACACTTCGCAAGATTTTTTTTATTTTTTTATTTAATGGATCACCAACATAAGAAACAGTAGTCACAGAGTTAATGATTATATTGAATTAATTACTCGTATAAAATCTAACTTTTTAAAATTTACCAGTTTGAGGCAAATTTCCTTATCCCTTGCACAGGATGTCGGCTAGATTATGGATACTTTTTATTATTAAAGTTTACTTATACTATACTTTTACTTTTTATAAATTCGTGTAAATAATGTTTAACCAAAAATGTCTACAGGGCTCGTACTATTGAACACTTGTATGTTCTAAAAGAAGAATTTATTCGATCAGTTAACGTAGTTTTCATACCTTATGGTATTGATGCCTGCTACAACTTTGTGGACTGCATTATGTATGTCAGACACAGGAATGCTATTTCATTCCGGCTCTTAAATAATTGAGAGCAATTTATTAAAATGAAATGAAATATATCTATATTGCACAGCACAAAATAATTAAATATAACATAAATCTCAAGTACATATATATATTAACTTGGTAGACAGTTTGTATTTATTTCTAAATGGCTACCCAAAATTTTAATTAACTATTCCAATGTTGAAGTTTGAAGTCGAAACGAAAAGGAGGACTAAAGAGCGTACGGGTCACCTAGTATTAAGTGATAACCGCCGCCCCCTTTCTCTTTTTACAGAAGAATCACAAGAGCGTTGCCAGCCTTTAAGGTTTTAAATTTTTGTACGCGCTTTTTTTTAAAGGTACCCATGTCGTATCGTCCTGGAAACACAGCACAAGGAAGCTCATTCCACAGCTTTGTAGAAGCCTAGAAAACCGCACTGTGGAGGACTGCCACACATCCAGGTGGTGGGGATGATATCCTAATTTGTGGCGTGTCGTGCGTACGTGGATTTCGGCGGCAGGAATCAGGAAACAGCTCTTCGGAATACTCCCCGTGATAAAATATGGTAAGTTCTTGCAAAGATCTTTGTTCCATTATTCTAATACTATAATCATCGCTTGAGTAACTTGATCACATTTTAAACATGAAAACCTTAGAATTAATTGCAGTATGACACTTGTAAGACTAAATGTAGAGTTACCGGCACTGAGGATTTGGCTATGATTTTCTACAAATTGTAACTTACAACGAATTTTTGATGAACAAAATCACGAATAAATGACGTGTAAGAATATACTTGTGAAATAAATAATCACTCTGTAACTTGTAATTGACAGGTGTAGTTTTGATAAGCAGACAACTATTTGTAATAATTAATTTTTTTACGGGAAAATTACTTGTTATACGATGCTTGTCTCTTTTTGTATGCTGCAGAGACGTGGACGTTGCTACAAGTCGAAAAAAAGAAAATTGATGCTCTGGACATGTGGTGCTGGAGGAGAATGCTGGGAGTTTCATAGACCAAGTTTCGCACCAACGTCTCCTTTCTCCAAGATCTTGGCATTAAACAACTCCTTTCAGTGTTAGTACAGAGTCGCATTCTTAAATTCTTCGGACACGTCTCCCGGCGCGAGAGTGATTCCATTGAGGCGGGGACGGTCGCCCATGCGATGGACCGACCAAATTAAGTCTGCCGTAGGCGGTCCATTGAACGAGTGTACCAGGCTGTCAACCAGCAGGGAAAAGTGACGAATGCACGTGAGGCGAATCACATCTGCCCCAAAAGATGTCACTTCGTGATGACCACGACCGCTTTGATAAACAGGGCTCTGATCAAAAAACGCGATAATTACTTGAGTGTCAAACTCAGATTCAAATAAACTTTATTTAATTGGGCTTGATCTTAAGAATCGTCATTACAAATATCTCTTTAAAATTACTGAATTTACCATATGTTCAAAAAAAGGAGAGCTCTTAAGAAAAACTTATAAGAAACTCAACGGCCACTCTTGTAAATCAAATAGAATAATTATTATGGCTGTAACAAATTAGTTTGTAAGGCTGCATCCAAAATTTGAATCGTGTTTAAATAATATAAATTGTTTCATAAAAAGATTAAGTAATAAAGAATTTACTGTATAAATATAAATTATCGTTTTTTGGATGCATCAACATTTAGAGCTTGAATTCATTGTTTGTACAAGCATGCTTCGTGAACATGATAGTCGTGATAACTGCTACTATTAGTAATTGCATCCAACAAATAAGCAGCACCCATTCACGCGTTCTCTCTTGATGTTAACCTAAATCTGCCAACCGACCAAAAAAGGGGGAAATCTGATGGTGTAAGGTTCAATAGCACCTTCGTTCGATGCATGGACACCTCGCCAGACAAACTCTGTATTTTGTTCAGAGTGGCTAAAGATGTGGTCTAGCGTTACTATGATGAAAGAACACGCCCTTTTCTATTGATAAGTTCCGGCCACTTTCAACTTCTTGCTTGAACCTCATCGATTTTTCGCAGTAAAGATCCGAATCCGACCAGAGCAATATATCTATATATATAAAAATGAAATGCTGTTCGTTAGTCTCGCTAAAACTCGAGAACGGCTGGACCGATTTGGCTAATAAAAAGGTGAATAAATATGAAAATGCTTGGAATTAAATAAAAAACAACATTTTTGTTTTTCCACTGATGTGTTCTCCGGTCCGTCGTCGTTCAGAAATCAGATTTAGAATTTTTATATCTTTCCAACTTTATCAGCAGGTAAAATATAAACTTAATTTTAGATAAAATAAAATTTGAAAACAAAATTTTTATGAACGATAAATCTTAAGTTTTGTCATAAGAAATAAAAAAAATTATAAGTAGGCACCTACTACGTGCTTAGTCACGTGTGTACGAAGTCGCGGGTATCAGCTAGTTTGTTATAAAAATTCAAAATAATTTACACTTATTTGGAGACATCAACACTAGCAAAACCGCGGCTAGAAAAGTAAAATAAATTAACGACGTTCTGCTGATGGTAATTGACACGTCCTACCCATGACAATGCAGTGCCGCTCAGGGCTCTTGACAACACCAAAAATTCTGAGCGGCACTACAATTGCGCTCGTCACCTTGAGATATAAAGTGTTAAGTCTCATTTATTTAATTTCACTAGCTACGGCGCCCTACGGACCGTAACACAGTAATCTTTAAACATTACTACTTCACGGCAAAAATAGGCGCCGTTGTGATACCCATAATCTAGCTGGCATCCTGTGCAAAGGACAAAGGCCTCCCACTAGTAAAACAGATTTTATTCAAAAACTCACTCGTCTTATCGACTTGACGTAGAATTGAATAGGCTACCATAAGTAGAAGATAAAAAGAAATGAGTTTGTAAGGGCAGCACTTAGGTTAATGTGTCCAGTATGCATTATTATTTCAATAAAAACAAAAATGTTTTTTTCATTCTTGTAACCCCCTCTTTTAATTGTCTTGAAGCAGGTGTGAAAGGAATTGATGCACCTGTGAAATAAAGCCTGTCTTGTCTTACTGTCTGACGCAAGACATCACCTCTCATCATCAATATACATAGAGTATGAGACTCTAACGGCCGTTCCCAATATCCTATCTACAGATAGAGATAAATTACTACCTTCTACTGTCAGTAATTAGCTGTCAATAATCTAAACCGGGACAGGTTTAACAGGGACCCGATAAGTCATTCTTATCGTCTTATATTGGGACGCGTGAATTGCAATTTCCATACAAACTTCTATCGCTTGTAAGCTAATACGTCGTCTCATTGACAGACAGCGTGTACAGATAAGATGAGTTTCCGTCGATAACTTTATTGGGACAGAAAAGTCAACGTTAGTTACAATTTTTATCTCAACTAAGAGATAGACTGAATATTGGGAACGACCGTAAGAGAATCAATGGTGTTTTTCCTAGGTACACGGAGTGTAACAAAATGTGAAATTCCATGTGCATCCTGTTGACGTCTGGCATTCTACCACCACGCAATTTGTGAGGAATTTCTTGCCTCGCACAGCCATTTTGAGGAATCAATTACCGGCTGCTGTTTCCCCGAAACGATAAGACTCAGCGACCATCGAGCATTGAACAGACACTTACCTTAAAGGCCGACAACGCATCTCTTGACCCCAGTTTTTAAAATAAAAAATAAAATCTGTTTATTTCAGACTGTTGGCCCATAAGTGTTAGTATTTCTTAGAAACTTTGTAAGTACATAATTTTTAAAATTGCATAATTTACTTTTTAATTTAATTTAATCCAATTTAATTAATATAATAAAATTTAATTAAATTAATATAATAGAATTTAATTCAATTTAATTTTGATTAGATTTAATTTAATTTAATTCAATTAATTTTTTTTTGTGGATTTCCATGGGCGGTTGCCTCGCCATTTGAATTTCTTGCCCGTTTACCCCGCTTATTTATATGAAAAAATCTCACTATCCGCCCTTGCTCGAAAACAATACCGACAAATCTACTGGTATCTAGTACTGTATCAGGTTACTCTTCGGTAGAGACTATCCCTAGAAACATTTTAGCTTATTATAATTTTTATCACTACAGACCGAACTCTCCATATTTTATATAAAATAATTTTAGCTCGTTAATGCAGCGTATGATTTTAAGCTAAGTATATTTAATTTAATTATGGTTTTAGTCTCAACATCATAATAACTAAACGACTTGATTTCTTTATATGTTATATTATCGTGTATTGAAACACGATCTGGGAATATTTAAATATTTATTTTGTATAAGTTTGCGTATACCCGCAAAACTACGACAATATAAACATATTTAATAAGAAATCACTGTCAGCGCGCAAAATGCAATTAATTTGTTCAAAAACCTCTGGAAAACAGATAAATCATACTGATAACCTTCAGTTAATTAGTATTTAAAAACCATAATATTATTTATTGGCTTAAGTATAGTAATTACCTTGCATTACTGTGATAGGTAGTGTATAACATTAAGAGTTGAATATAAGGTTGATTTTAGGTTAGCTCGATCCTTGCAAAAAGTCTGTGATAAGAGTTATCACTCTGGTGTTTGTCTCGCAATAATCGACTCTACAATCTTACATGTTGACATCTTCGTGACCCGGACCTGATAAATGTTAATATTATTGTTCGTTTCTGAAACAGTAGTTCTGTTTCATTTATTTAACATAATACAAGATAGTACATAGATTAAAATACAATTACAAACAGGTCTCCGGAACACTCCCCGTCATAAATGCTATGGAAGACACACAATGAAGCGACGTCTCTACACAATTCTAGGTGATTGAGCCGTTCACAGAGCACTGGGTCACCGGCAATTAAATCAGCTCTGCCTTGCGCGCGGTCAAATCGTTCGAGCTGATACTGGGGTGAGTCAGAGCAGAGATGACAGCAATGCTCCCTAAAATGTGGACGGACCTGCTTTGAAGAGCACTAGAATGTGGGCCGGCTTGAAGTATTGCCGAGCTCTATTTATGACGCCCAGCTTCTTCGAAGCCAATTTGGCTTCGCCCTCCAGATGACCACGGATTTGGCATTCGCTGGAGCTTTCGAGAAATTTGTAAGAAAAATGCGGGACGATGGGATCGATGCGCGTCTCGAACCCGCGACCTTTCGGGTTTCGTCCGAACGCTCTTCTGAGCCAACTTTGTGTAATTAATCCCCGAAGTAAGAAACATCACTTTAAAAATAAGAAATTGGGTAGATTTAAGGGAGATGTTGTCGGAGAGAGATGATACGACAAATGTTGTTTTTAGTGGTAAACGCACAAACATGAGTCCTCTGAGGGTTAAATTTGACAAAGTTCAATTTACCCCATTTCACGACCTTCTCAAGAGAGGAAGACACAAGTTTCTCCCGGCACTGGTCGACGATTTTCCAAGAGAGACCTGCATGGCTCGTGTATACGGCATCACCAGAAGAGGCTGTCGTTTGATTTCTTGTAACAATTCTACGAAACCTAACTTTATCAACGATATTTATGCAATGAATTAATAGTGCAAGGTCTTTTTTTATGAAAACAAGGGACGAGACAAAGCTGGACGTTCAGCTGATGGTAATTGATACGCCCTACCCATTACGATGCAGTGCCGCTCAGGATTCTTGAAAAACCCAAAAATTCTGAGCGGCAATACAATAATTGCGCTCGTCACCTTGAGACATAAGATGTTAAGTCTCATTTTCTCAGCAATTTCACTAGCTATGGCGCCATTCAGACCGAAATACAGTAATGTTTACACATTACTGCTGCCGGTTTCCTGTGCAAACGAGCCTCCCACTGGTAGTAGCCTGGTCTTTATTTTCATTGTATTTAAAAAATAATGTGGCACAAATGTTTTAAAAATTATTTTTCGTAAATTGTATATCCTTTAGATATGACTTTTGCGTTTCGTAACTACTTTAAACTACGGACAGTTTAGGATGGAATCCGCCAGGGCCTGAATCTTAGGGCACTATAAGGTAAATTATATTTTAAAACTGTACGTTTATAAAGCACTAATCTTAATTTAGGACATACATGGTTTCGATAAAGTTCTTATCCTTGAGATTATCTACACATTAAATAATATAATAACAAAGTAAATACTGTTAATGGAATATTTTTTAAAGAATACGTTGCTGACCACTGTTCTATTATTACCACAATTATCACATAGATGCAGGCATAGTATTTTTACAGGCTTATAGCGACCACGCAGTATCAGCTAGTATGAACAGTTCTCAGTCATTCATTCATTATTGCATTAGGATGGTTGAAGACTTTCCCCGTTGAATTTTTAAGTGGAAACATCCTTATTTTGTGTTGGTATTAAATGAGTCTTTGTCACACTCGTTTTTGTAACGCCCGTTCGGTAACTTCGACTAATGAAGAATAATTCGAGAACCATTGGTAATGTATTTCATATTATAAACTCCGCGTTTATCAAGCACACGCCGTTTTATGTTTCGTCACTATGCGTACAATTTAATTTATTTTAATTGATTGAAATCGAAAATTACTGTGGATAGGGTCTAGATAGAGTCTCTTACTGTTAGTTGCTGTAGACAACCGATAAAAACAGACCAGGAATATTAGTTTAGCGTGCTCACACACGTCTACTTCTTACACTCGCGATTTGTATGACACTTTATGTTAATGTGCGTGAATTGCTCAAAATAGAGGGTAGTTCTAAATTAATTTTTAAACTAAAAATTTTTCGACGTCTTCACAGCTGTCATAGTCTATCTAGACGAAAAGAGTAGGTAAATATTATAACATAGTAGAGAATAGAAGAGAAGAGGCGGGGCTGCCTATGTAAAAATTGAAATTTAGTGTAGGTAGTATGAAACGTGCTGTTATCTTAATATATATAAATCTCGTGTCACAATGTTTGTCCTCAATGGACTCCTAAACTAATGAACGGATTTTAATGGTGATTACTTCATGGAGTGCAGTTTGGTCCAACTTGAGAGATAGGGTAGTTTTTCTTTCGATTTGGGACCCATCAATATTTTTATTTTCAACATTTGTTTTGTATGGACATATTTTCTATGAGAGAATTTAGTGACGCACGGTTTGACAGTTCCGCTGTGAAACAATTTCATTCTAACAACAGGGAGCATATTTACGAAATAATTTTTGATGTTTTGAAATATAAAACAGTTATTTTTTTACCATCTACAGAACAACGTCTGTCGGGGCAGCTAGTTTGATATATAAAATTTGAAATAGTAATTACAATAGGGCGACATAGTGTCGTGCGGCTAAGTTTGAAAGCGAACAGTTGCTTATAACAAGTCATCTGTCAATGTGTCAATGACTGCACGTTTCATACAACCGAGTGAATCGCTTTTTTCTTAGAGAGTTTTCCTAGCCTGCCTAGACGTATAAATGATATAAGATTCAAATATCTAAAGGTTCACTCATGAATGTCAAACTAGAACTAACTAACTAACCCCTCGTTTACACCAAGGTATTATACACGTATTTGACAAGTTTCATGCAAATTACAAATACAAGTTGTATGCAATGTTTTCAAAATACAAAAACATAAAACTTGTCGTAGACAATATTTGTATTAAACTTGTCTGATTAAATTGTTTGTCATCTATGTATATGATTTCATGTCTTATACTTTTTGCAGGCTAGTAGCTAAACTTGTTTAAGACATGTCAGTGCAGAAGTTAATGAATTTGACAATACAATTGACTACTGGTACAGACAATAGAAAGTGAAGATACTGCGGAACTTTTCTTCATGAGTGCAGTGTACTTGTACATCATACAGAATGAAGAAAATTCAAAAAAACCACGCAAGTACTGGTCGCGATCATTTTTGAGGAGACGACAGCAAGAAGGGGCCTATCGTTACTTATTGAATGATTTAAGAATAGAAGACAGAAGTAGATTCAGAAATTTTGTTAGAATGAGACCAGTAAATTTGGAGAATTTGCTTCGAAAAGTTGCACCATACTAATCTTAGCAGAATTCACAGTATCGAGATGCCATCACTCCAGCAGAGCAATTATTTTTTTTAAGGAAAAGAAGGACAAACGAGCGTACCCACGGGTCACCTGGTGATCGTGACGTGATCACCGCCGCACACATTCTCTTGCAATACCAGAGGAATCACAGGAGCGTGCCTTGATGGAACGCGTACGCGCTTTTTTTTTTGTTCCTTAGCTGTTTATTTGAGATTTCTAGCTACTGGTGACGCAATACGCATATTCTTCATTGTATTTGCATCAGATATCAAAGGTAAAATGTAGTTAATACATTACTTATACTTGCGAGACGATTATAAAAATATCGAAAGAATATCTTGATATAAGCTTATGTCTTTGACCACTCCATTTATCTTCTTCTTTTCCACTAAAAAAAAGCGGTCTGTCTGTTAAATGTTCAAAACTTTATCCACCAAGAATGGATAGAATATAAAACTTGTTTTTAATAAGTATTATACATAAACTTCAATAAAATTACCAATACTTGTTAAAAACATGTATATTTTAAGTTGGTGTGAACGCTGTCAATGTATCAGACTGTATCAAACATGTCTAAGATCCATATGTGAACACGAATGTGTTTTATACTTGTATATGAACTTGCTGGCAACACAGTGTGAACCCAAGAATGTTTCACACAATTGCAATACATTTTAAAACAAATATTTTTTGACAAGTATTCTACAAGTTTTGTGTATAACAAGATTTTGACTTGTTTCTTAGTGTAAACGAGAGGTTACAGATGGTGTTACGAATGAGTTATTAAGACCATTCGGAATACAGGTCTTACTATTCGGTTTCAATCTACCACCATCACTTATTACTATCTATGTACTTACATAAAATAAGAAAAAAGTTGCAATTAACTTTTTAAATTAAAATCAAACAAAACACAGCTTTATTTTTTTAAATGCTTATAAGTTATAATCTATGCTTTGGGTGCAAAAAAACGCCGAAATGTTTCACTTGATAATAAAAGCATATTTGATGGAGTTATGAGTATATCATCTTACACATAAATAAAATTATAGCAAGTTAGATAGATAGAATATCATAGCTTCATATTTAAAATAAAATAATAGAGATAACAATCGATCAGTCACCCCAAGCACGGACTAGCCATTGCATCCCACGAAACTTTCATCCAATTATTTTGTATTACTTACTTATTACTTTATAGTCAAAGTTTTCATAAAAATGTGAAAGTAGCTCTGTCTGTTATCTTTATACGCTCTCTTTTCATTATTTCGTTTCTGTATATATTTAGTATTATAATAAAATGAAATTTTATTTGCAAGAAATATTGTAGGTACGTAAGATGGTAACAATATTATTGATAATCCAATATGTTTCGTCAATTGACATGCAAAATATGTTATAGAGTTGCCTAACGGCCATTCCCAATATTCAGTGTATCTCCAGGTGGTGGCTTACTTAAAATAATAAATCGTAACTATCGTTGACTTTTATGTCCCAATAAACTTATCAACGTTAACTCATCTTATCCGTACACGCTGTCTGTCAATGAGACGACGTATAGCTTACCAGGTATAGAAGTTTGTATGGAAATTGCAACAGTGAACTGGCGATAAGAATGACTTATCGGGTATATTGAGACAGCTTCAGATTATTGACAGCTAATTAATGACAGTAGAAGGTAGTAATTTATCTCTATCTGTAGATTGTATATTGGGAACAGCCGTAAGTAGGTACCAAAACACTACATGCTGAAACATGTTGGATTTCACAATGCTATCATTAATATTTATAAAATTTAAATTTAAAGATATTATAATATAAGACTTAAATAATTTAATAATTAATAATAATTTAATAACCTATGTACAATGTCAACAAATTTAATGTCATAAAAGTTTATAATTTACAATTATTAAAATAATATCGTTGTCTACCCCAGTTAATGGGTGAACGTCAATGTAATCTTTAATCTAAACAAATATAATTTGACGTTCATTAGAACATTGTGTAACACTAAACAATCGAAGCGGCGACCGGCGAGGGTGATTCAAATGACACATGTGGACATATGTTCGCAATCACACATTCAGGAATGTAGTACTTAGTTGGATACAGGAAAGTACCTTCCAGCGCTTTACTACAGTCCATTAAAGCGCTTTACATTTATCATAGACACAAAGTCTATATTTTCGCCTATTTCTACCGTGAAGCAGTACAATGTATAGTAAACTAGTTAGTTTAGCTTAGCATGTAATCAGACACGTTTAGCCTCTTTATTGGGCCATTGTGCGTTTTATAAAAATGTCATCTTACTCCAACCAGCCTTGATCATTCCAGCAGTCTTGCAGTCTTTTTAGGTTTCTGCAGGCATCCGGAAGCGATGCTGGTGATTGGAGTATTTGTGCCCATTATTCGGCCACACTGCTGCATGTGTTCTGGCGTTTCCTCTGCCTCCATGCATCATCTGCACAAGGGGCTGTCTGTAACACCTATGATAGACAGATGCTTGTTCAAGGAACAGTGACCGGTGACTACACCTACAATTGTCTCTGTGTAGTCTCATCAGGTTGCGGGCGAACCTCTTTGGGGGCACCGGAATCGCATTCTTTGATTGCCTGCAACCTTTGCTGTTCCTCCATTCTGTTAGGTGCGATTGTTCCGTTTTTCCTCCAGCCAGTCTCCAGTCAGTTACTCTAGCCATTTCTTAATTTGGGCTTCAGGTATGGGTAGCAGTGGCTCCGGTCCATATGCTACGGCTTAGGATCCCCTTTTGGCTAGTTCATCTGCGGCATCATTGCCCAATGAGTTGTCTTTTAATCTATTGCAGAGTGACTCTGTTCTGGTTTGCGATGGATTGAAGTGCGTTATGGCATTCCAGTATATGGACAGATGTTATGGTGTTGTTTTGTAGCGCCTGAAGTACCTACGGATTCAATGTCTGAGATTATCTTTATGTTAAGGTCTCTGACATCTCTTGCTGCTACCGTCTGAGCTGCTCTAGTGATTCCAATACATTCTGCTTGGAATATTGTGTTTACGTTGTCTAGTGTTGTTGGTATTTTTATATTTAAGTCGTTCGAGAAGACTCCGTCTCCAGTGCCGTGTATGGATTTGGATCTGTCTGTATATCTGTATATCTGACTTCGTTGATGCCAGAGTTATCATTTGCTTCCGCATTAAGTCGAATATCGAACTTTCAATTCGCAGAAATGTGTAAACATTACTGTGTTTCGGTCTGAAAGGCGCCTTAGCTAGTAAAATAACAGGGTAAATAAGACTTGACATCTTATGTCTCAAAGTGACGAGCGCAGTTGTAGTGCCGCTCAGATTTTTGGGTTGTTCAATAATCCTGAGCGGCACTGCATTGTAATGAGCTGTACTATCAGCTGAACGTCCTGCTCGTCTCTTCCCTTATTTTCATAAAAAGATAAAAATAATTGACAAAGAAACCAAAAAAAATAACGAATGTCGCAAACGACAGAAGTTTAGGAACCAACTTCACCCTATTTCTTTTGTATAACAGTGATGCGCGCGCATCTTAAAATTCCACTCATATCACTTTTTCATAACGAGCCTAAAGATGTATAATTTCAACAATAAAAAAGTCGCCTTTTGTGCAGCTTCGAAGTTGAAAAATAATAAACTTTACCAGATATACTTTCAATAATCTCGCTTTTCCAGCTAATATTACAAGGGCATATTGCTCTTTATATCGTGATGGAAAGGAAACTTTTAATAGGTTCCTAATTTGGTGGGAGAATAGTCTATAAAGAATTTTGAGAACAGAAATTACTTCCTAAAACTTTGTTATATCTTTGAGTGTCTGTTACTTCCAGTAAACTATATCATTACTTCGAATAAGAAATCCCGGGTGGTTCATAATTAATAATAAGTGGCATCTAAAATCAGCATCAGTGAATCTAGTCTATGCAGGTTCTGGAAAGAGGTCTAAGAAGACACTAAACACATCCTTCTGGAATTTGAGGCCATCGCCGCAATGAGCCGGCCTCATTGCGGTGCCATCAGTGGTGCATCGGTGCCTCAGTGCCATAAAGTCCTCACACTCCAGGACTTGAGCCCACGAGAAATTCCCTGCTGTCACATGCATGGGGTATATGAAATTTTATATAATAAAGGCATATAAGGCATTTATTTTCTTAAAATTGTTTCTTTTAGAAATCCTTTTGATAGCATTTCTAATTTACTAGATACTACCGCTTTGTAAACAAATGGCGCTCTGTGAGAGAAGAAGCGGCGCAAGAAACTCTCCCAGAATTCTTTTTGTGCGCTCTTTTTAATAAAAAAATACAATATTGTACTGTCTTTGATATTGCTATAAAATAATCATAATCTAGTCCCAGGCTCTCCGATCACTTAGATATTCAGCTGTGGAGTAATAGGATTTACGACAGAGCCATTTTTTTTATAAAACATTTAAATTTATTTATAGATAATGCCTGAACAGTGGCTGGGACTTTATTATAAAAGTCTATGCATTTACCTTTAAAGCTATTATGTATCTTATGAAGAATATTAATTAATATTAATATAATTTATATTAATAACAAAACATAATAAAGTGACATCCATTGTAATCTAAATAAAAATATTATTTTTTATTTATGTCTAAGATTCTGCGCGTTGCAGATCATATGGAAAACTTTAACCCCAAGTTTAATCTTTTTTCAAATATTCGTTCCAAACTGTTTTGACTTCCCAGATATATACTCATTTTCTAGTCGTATCATCAATGTGCTCAAGCGCTTAAAGCGCATTTAATGCGTCTGTATGTGTATATATGATAAGAGGTCGCCGGATAACCCCAGTGAGGACGTCGAAGTAAACAGCGCCATTAATCGAAATTGATATCTATTCCAAATTAAAGAAAGCTTACATTCCTTTGAATACGAGCTACATGTCGCTGGTGACTCGTTCCATTTCGCTGTATATTTTTAACACACTGATAGCAGAATGTTATTGACGGCTCGTTATAATTCAGGACTTTATCGACGTATAGATTATCTAAGACAATAGAATAGAATAGGGGTGGTACTCAATACGGAAATGTGACATAAGTTGACAGATGGAATAATGGTAGTTTTGTTAAAAAATTGTTTTAAGTTTGGTTTAATAATTTTTTGTTTTATTTAGTTGAACGCTTATTGAAACAATGTAAACTTGTCAAAATAATTAACAATCTGTATAGGAATGATTCCGTGCATTAAATTCCACCTTATTATCCTTACCAGCTGAATGTGGTCCGTGCAGGTTTCAAGGAACATTATTTTTTGACGCACCACACTTTGGAATCGTCTTAAGGACACGTTTACGAATCCGACAAAAATAAGATATTTTTCGTTAGAGTTTGTGATAAAATGAAACTAAATCAAACAAAACTAAAAACTGCCACAAATTGATTGACTTCTTTATCTCTAATTAGCGGGAAATTTTTGCTTTGAAATTTTGATATTTTATGTCATAAAAACGATTATCCGTTACCTCTTCACACAAAATTGACGAAATGGGGCTTCATTCAGGATCAGTTTTCTGCTACTACTTACATAATTTTGTCTCTTAAAAATTACGTAAGGAGTGCAGATATAATATTTTCAAAACCACGGGAAATAAATTAATGAATATGTTATAAATAATCTCAGAAAAAAATATAAATGAATCGTCTAAAATTCATATACTTTTCTGATAAGCATGAGCTTTAAAGTGTGGTATTAAGGGTTATTTTATTTTGTCACTCCGTACGCATTGCACAGAAAGATCTATCGAAACAACGTCAGTCCGCGCTCGGCCGCCGTCGTGGGTAGTCACTATGTCGGTTGTAATCAGCAGCTCGTACTCGGAAAGATCGCTGTACGATCATGAATATTTTTTAGAAGCTCTACAATACTGTCTTTGATACTTTACATATTTTGTAAGCAGTCCGATTTTCAAAAAATTATGTTTCTGTATTTTTTTGAAGAATTAGTGACTTTTAAGTTCATCTCTAAATATAAGGTCTATGTTAAATCGACATCGGGTCAAAATCGAAATCCAAGATGGCGCCTATGAATTTTACCAACTTCTCTTCATGGGTGTCATTTTCATGGTTTTCGGGGACAGCAATAACGAATATCGGGCCATAATCGAAATCCAAGATGGCGCCTATGAATTTTACCAACTTCTCTTCATGGATGTCATTTTCATGGTTTTCGGGGTCAACAATAACGAATATCGGGGCAACATCGAAATCCAAGATGGCGCCTATGAATTTTACCAACTTCTCCTCATGGGTGTCATTTTCATGGTTTTCGGGGTCAACAATAACGAATTTCGGGTCAAAATCCAATTTCAAGATTGCGCCTATGAAATTCACCAACTTCTTATCATGGGTGTCCTTTTCATGGTTTTCGGGGTCAACAATAACGAATATCATATCGGGTCAAAATCGAAATCCAAGATGGCGCCTATGAATTTTACCAACTTCTCTTCATGGGTGTCATTTTCATGGTTTTCGGGGTCAACAATAACGAATATCGGGTCAACATCGAAGTCCAAGAGGGCGCCGATGAATTTTACCAACTTCTCTTCATGGGTGTCATTTTCATGGTTTTCGGGGTCAACAATAACAAATATTGGGTCAAAATCGAAATCCAAGATGGCGCCTATGAATTTTGCCAACTTCTCTTCATGGGTGTCATTTTCATGGTTTTCGGGGTCAACAATAACGAATATCGGGTCAAAATTGAAATCCAAGATGGCGCCTATGAAATTCACCAACTTCTTATCATGGGTGTCATTTTCATGGTTTTCGGGGTCAACAATAACGAATTTCGGGTCAAAATCGAAATCCATGATGGCGCCTATGAAAACTACAAACTTTTCTTCATGGGTATTATTTACATCGTCAACATTAGTATTCATTCATAAATTCATTCATAAATTAATTCTTCATTCCCTTAATATATAAATATTTACGTTATGACTTTTCACCCACAATATTTACAAAACACATTCCGTTATCAATCTAATTAAAAAATCTCAAGACTTGATTTTGAAAGACCTATCTAATGATACCCTACATACAAAAAAAAATTTTCATCCTCTTTTTAACCACAAGAAGCTCTACCCTTCTTATCAATTATTACCACCATATTATGTCAAGAAGAGTTGTTTCAATAGATATTGTAATCATAAGATACAAGCTATTACATTAATGTAACGTATATCTTCCTTAATTCCGCATTATTTTGAAAAGACCAAAGGAAATGTCAAGTATCAAACCTGAATGTAACTTTCAAAGACCTATCCAACGATACCCCACAAGGTAAGTCTCCAGTATTTTTTTCAACTCCACTTGTAGGGGAGGTGTCCTTAGGGGGGAAGCTACGTCCAAAGCACCAAACATCACAAAAAATGGCGTGCGTACAAAGTACACATGTCAGAAGTGAAACTTATTTGTGAAAACCAATTTTTATATCTCGTTTATATTAATAATTATCCTAATCTGTTCTCTAAACCAATTAATTTTTGTAAATATTAGAAATTATTAGATGTTTTACTAATTATTATTACTCATTAAACCTGCACAATACAAAGCTAGTAGGGAAGATGTTCTACTTACTCGCGGCCGCGCGCTAATCCTGCATGATACAACGCTAGTAGTGAAGTTGTTTTACTTCATAGCGGTACCGTCTGCTTCATGGTACATTCACATTTTCTCACTTTATCTCAATCAGACTCAATCTCCCTCCCCTCTTCTTGGATAAAAACGTCCTTCATTTTCGTGACACTTTATTCCATTTCATCCGTAAAAATTTTACCCTCATGCGGGCAAAGAAGCTTCACTTCAAAAATGATCCCAAATTCGTTCTCTGCACCCTCGAGAACCTCGAATACGATACCCATATTGTTGAAATCATAATTTTGCGCGGCGGCCATCTTAGATTTAAAAAATGATCTCAAAATCGTTCTCTGCACCCTCGATAACCTCGGATACGATACCCATATTGCTGAAATCATAATTTTTCGCGGCGGCCATCTTGGATTTCAAAAATGATCCAAAAATCGTTCTCTGCACCCTCGATAACCTCGGATACGATACCCATATTGCTGAAATCATAATTTTTCGCGGCGGCCATCTTGGATTTCCAAAATGATCCCAAAATCGTTCTCTGCACCCTCGATAATCTCGGATAGGATACTCATATTGCTGAAATCATAATTTTTCGCGGCGGACATCTTGGATTTCAAAAATCATCTCAAAATCGTTCTCTCCACCCTTGATAACCTCGGATACGATACCCATATTGCTGAAAACATAATTTTTCGCAGCAGCCATCTTGGATTTAAAAAAAACTGCGCACACGACGTTATACGACAGAATTGCCATCTTAACTTCTAATATTTAACTACTAAACGAATACATCAACCAATTATCAAAAATACATAGGTAAAAAACAAAATTCAATCTTGCTAAAGTATCAAATTCATTTGATTCCCGCTATTAACTTTAAGTACGTGTATGTGTTTGAGCGGTGTCAGTGTAGTGGTGCGATTCGATACCTCTCTGTTTTGAGAACGCGTCCTTAATTGATCGGATTATTAGTACTTTAGGACAACAAGCTCAAGCCGCGCTCCCATGGTTCTTGTACACGAGATTATTAGTGCTGGTGATCACTGACAGTCAGGTTATGTCTTCTATGGGTACCTTATTCCATAGAGGACATTTCGAGTTGTAAAAATAATAATTATGACACACTTTTACACAAATTATCTTGCCCAAAACAAGACATAGCCTGTACTTTAGATGCAAGACAACGATAGATTTAATACGATACATATATTTAATACTTCATTACTGCAGCGGCCAGCAAGAGACCAGAACACACATACGTAAGTACGTCAATGCATACATACGTAACTAGTTGTGGCGAAAGCTAAGGTTGTATAGTAGGTACTTGTCTGAAATAATGCGTGGAAATCAAGATTACCTAGGAAGAATTTTATATTTACAAATAATTTTTGAAATAGAAATTGAACTTTCCGAAAATTTTATTGGTTTTGGGATAATTCTATCGGGGTCAAAGTTTATAGTATAGTTTTCCCTTTAGTGTTTCTGTATTTAAAAACTTTGATGGGAGGTCGATGGTCGAGATTGGACACTTTCGTTGATTTCACGTGTAATGCTACATTTATTTTAATCGATTATTCTTTGTCTTGTCTGTGTCATGTCTTAAGTGTAATTGAATTTGCACCTGTGTCAGCAAGAAGAGTATCTGAAGATCTACAAAAGCAACACTATAAAAGGCAAAATATGCATTATTTTTTTTAAATTGATTCCTTTAAAATGATTCTAAATAAAATAATTTGATGTCATTTCTAATATACTAGATACTACCGTTTCGAAAACAAATGGTGCTCTGAGAGAGATAATGCGGCGCAAGAAACTCTTCCAGCATTCTTTTTTTTGCGCTCGTTTTACTGAAATATACAATATTGTACTGTCATTAATATTTAATTGTGGTGTGACACGAACAGCTCTCTTTTGCAGAGCAAACACTGTATCAATGTCAGCAGCATGATCCCACAGTAAAATATCGTACGTCGTACAATAATCCTAGCAAACTCTCTACCCTTTGATTGCTAGACATTGACTAAACTACTCTCCAAGATTCCTGGAGGGAGTGTTTTGGCACTTTACTCAAACCATGTTCATAGTATTTCGCATGAAATAGCATCATTCTCAAGCTGATCAGCCCATTCGATTTCCGAAATGCCACAGTCATCCGGAACCCAGGAAAACAACACTGCCTTTTTCATTACATGTTACTAGTAGGTTTCTAATTTTTATAATGACATGGTTAAATTGAGCAGTCTTGAATGAAATTCCAAAGGACCCATCGTCTCCATCCGACCCACTCTTCAATAATTTCTTATAAATCTTCTGGGATTAATAAATCCCTTACTTCTGGGATTAATTATACAAATTAAATTTGTAACCAAAATTTATGAACAATGCGCAACTAGAACCCGCGACCTCTCGGGTTCCGTCCGAGTGCTCTTCCAATTGAGCCAACCGTTCGAGTACACAAGGATCATAAATTCTAGTATATCTTCAACTCTTAGGTAATTATTTAGATTTGAAAGGGCGACATGTCAATTTCCTAATATTCAATTATTGAGGTTGAGCAGGTTATCAACTGGTAGTTCTTGTAGATGGAGCCACAACATAAGAGTAAATCGAACGTTTGGCTCAGTTGAAAGTGCACTCGGACGAAAGCTGAGAGGTGGTGGGTTCGAGTGCCGTATCTTTCATAAATTTAGTTCATAAATTAAATTTTTATATATTTTTTATGTAATTATTATTTTATTCATTTAATTTAATTTAAATGTAATTAAAATTTAACATTAATTCTCATTTATTTTATTTTATTAGATATCATTTTAACTTTTTTTTTTTATGGAATAGGAGGTCAAACGAGCGTACGGGTCACCTGGTGTTAAGTGATCACCGCCGCCCACATTCTCTTGCAACACCAGAGGAATCACAAGAGCGTTGCCGGCCTTTAAGGAAGGTGTACGCGCTATTTTTGAAGGTACCCATGTCGTATTGTTCACAGAGCACTGAGTCCCCGACAATTCGAGCTGCTCTACGTTGCACGCGGTCAAATGGATCGAGCAGATACTGGGGTGCGCCAGACCAGAGATGACAGCAATACTCCATGTGTGGCCGGACCGGCGCTTTGTAGAGCGCTAGAATGTGGGCCGGCTTAATGTATTTATCTTCGAAGCCAATTTGGCTTTGCCCTCCAGGTGGCCACGGAATTGGCAATCGCTCGAGATTTCAAGACCCAGTAATCCGATACTAGGCGCGGCTTTAAGAGAAGTGTTCTCGAAGAGCGGTGATACGACAAATGGGGTTTTTTTAGTGGTAAACGCGCAAACTTGAGTCTTCTGGGGGTTAAATTGGACAAGGTTCAATTTACCCCATTACATTTTAACTGCACTAAGTTATATTTTCCTTTGTTAATTTTACTTTGATTTGAATCATAAATGTAATTTAATTCAATATATTGCAATGGACTTTGACGTCACACTGTACCTCAGCCAGTGCGTTTCGATATTTTTTATTTCGTGCATATTTAATGTATTTTGATTTATTTAATATTTATTATTCAGCATAAATAATTTTGTTTATTATTTTATTACACATAGTTATCATGTTCCTTATTTTATTATCAAGTACAGGAAAACGTACAAATGTCGTTCTCGTTTCCATATAATTACCGTTGTAAATAAATACTAATAATAGATACCTGCTGTTCGCTTTTTCAATATTATTGACAAAAAACATGATTATAACAAAAGCCCTATGACATGGGTAAATGAGACGGATACCCTTTCATACATTATTGGGCCAAGATGTAAAAGGATGAAATTAGTGTCAATAAATAGCTTATAAATTAAAAAAGCATTTTTGAAATGCGATTGTTCATTTGGTGTACAATAATGATCGTACAAGTTTAGCAATATCAGAAGTCATATAGAAAGAAGGAAAATATCAATAAAACAACGGGAAACACTCAAATGACAAATCGCTAGGCAAAGAGTATAATAATATACAGGGAAAAGAGAGCCCATTATGAGCTGTCTATTTGAAAGCTGGCGCCATCTGGAGATTGGCCCCGAAAATAACTTTATATAAGCTCGAAATTATAAAATTCATTTTTAATGTTCTGACGCAATTAAATAACTAACTCTACTTTTTAATGTAGGTATAGGCGTAGGTACGCGTACTTTAGGTACAAACGATACAACGAAACGAGTCATTGACAAATGACAATTGACATTCTAGACAATTCTGGGGCTGTCACTGTCAGCACAGATTCAAAATACAGAACGAGATTCAGAATCAATTTTTTCTTCGATCGATTACTTTATAATATTATGTTGATATTAATTATAATGTATTTTTTTAGGTACTTTTATTGAATCAATCATCTGTTGCAAGTGGTTTTGGGTTGAATTGTATAAACTCATTCACATTAATCGATTATAGTAATCGATATCCCATTTTAATGACATTGACAATTTTTTTAAACCATATCTCAACTTATTACATTTTTGACAGCATTCTCGATGTTTTATGCTCGGACCATAAATATTAATTGGTCAAAGCATAAAACAGTGACATGCATGGAAGCTAACTCCTAGATTTTAAAATGAGGGACATAATGATTCGCGCGGCTCATCAAACTTAGCCCCCCAAAAAAAAAATTTTTCTATTGAATTTTCAATATCGCATATCGTTAGTTCGTAGTTTGTTCTTAATTGTTCGCCATAAATAATTGTTTGTTCTTTTGTTGTTTATTTAAAAACAATTAATTAAAAACATACCTTTTAGTTTGCCCCCGCCCCCTGTTAATGGGGGGAAACGCCTACTATTTGGTTCTGGCACTCGCCGGCCGCTGCCGCGGCACGCTACGCTCGGCTCGTGCGTTGTTTTAACTGTTCTAACATAACCTAACCTAACCTGTTTTAATGCATTGCAATTTTTTTAAATAAATAAATCGAGGACAAACAAATGTTTATAGAGAACAATCAAGAACAAATGGCGAACTAACGATGTAATAAAAAATAAATAAAAAATCTGGGGGGCTAACTTTCGTGAGTTGATTCGCGCCTACTTCTAGTTTTCGCTTTCAAATATTTTGAGACTGTGGCTTACTTCAGATTATTTGAGTGTTGCTATTATTATAAGAATAGAAATTCTAACACTATTCGTCTGACATGATTTAATAGTTTTGCTAAGATTGCAAGTCAACAAAATTGTGTACAAATTCCTGATTTCATCCCTAGTCACCGCTATATCCCACTTCACCCCTTTTACGTAGGCTTTGGCAGCAAGACAACAATTCACCCAACCATAGTGTTAACTTGTATAATTTTAAAGGAATCCGTTTATTAAAACAAATAAGTTTGGAAACAATAAAATCACAAAAATACTATTCGCAATGTAGATAGAAGATGAACAATAGATGCGTCACGAAAATAACAATAATAATATGACAGAGACACATAAATTAGATTGGTATTGAGAATAAGCGGGATACACTATTATCCCTTTCACGGATGCGATTTTTTTATTTGGGCCAAGTTTATCGGCTCCCTACAAATAATGGCTGCCGTGGTGCAATACTTTTTAACGTATATTCTAATTGAATAAATTCTGACTGTTAATACGTAATTGAGTGATTTGGTGTGAATTCAGTTATTATTAAAATATGGGATGTTGTTGTGTATTACGTTGTACAACTCATTCATAACGAAAACATGAATACATAACACATGTCACAGACTTTTGCTATCTCATTTACATACACGTTTAGCGAATCTATATATATCACATTACTTATAGTGTTCATCTTCAATCTACGATTCGCATGGTTATCGCCAACCGATGCCATGACAGATCTTGTTTGTTTGTCTCAAAGTTGACATTGGGACAAACAATAAAATGGGTTACGCGATAGTCTTGCACCTCTATCCCAATAGCTTTTTCCCGTTCTATCTCAGTCAAAGTTTTATATCACTTTCTATTTGTAATGAAGTTACCGACGCTAATTCTGTAGTGTTATTATTGTGAGATACATTCTATAATTTTTTATGGCAAAGGAGGACAAACGAGCGTATGAGTTACCTGGTGTTAAGTGATCACCGCCGCCCACATTCTCTTACAACGCCAGAACAATCACAAGAGCGTTGCCGGCGCAAACGGCGCAAAACTCCACTGCGGAGGGCCGCCACAGATCCAGATGGTGGGGATGATATCCTAATTTGTGGCGTGTCGTGCGAAGATGGTATTCATGAATGAATGAATCAGGTGAAACAGTTCTTCGGAACATTCCCCGTGATAAATACGGTAAAAGACACACATTGAAGCGACGTCTCTACGCAACACCAAGTGATAATAATAGTTAGTTATAGGTGGCATGAAAAAAAAAGTAACAGGGTGAAGTTGGTTCCTAAAATTTTCTGACGTTTGCGTAATTTGTTTTTTTTTTCTTCGTCCATTATTAGGACAGGCAAAGGGTTCAAGGCCATACAGCCGTATTCAATATTTAATGAATAATTGGCAAAGCCATCTTTGCAAGATTTTACAAAGTTCTCTTTCTAAAAGCGTAGAATAGCACGAAGAATTTTAATGATTTTTTCTTCGATAGGCCAATGAAGTATAACTTCTTGCGTGCATACATAAGGCCAAAAAAATTTTAAGCTATCAGGATATTTGGGTCACCTACCGTAACGACATTATGGTCAAGAAATTGTCGTAGTTATATATGATGATCAATGGAACTACTTAACGACTCACAACAAGGGTGCGATCTGTGACAGAATTTCTAACTGTCTGTAATAAAATTGAAATACGCTTACGTTCATTGCTGCATTCCAAAATTTAGAAGATCTAGACAAATTATTAGTTAGTGTAGTTCAGATTCACTGAAAAACATCTAAAAACTAAAAATAAAAATAAATTTTAACAAAAAAACAACCGACTTCAAAACATTATTTCAAAACAATACACATAATATGCACTAAAAGTATGAAAATAATTGCGTATTTTAACTGACTTCCAAAAGGAGGAGGTTCTCAATTCGATCGGTATTTTTTATATATGTACACCGACTACTCTGAGATTTAAAATCCGATTTACGTATTTGTTACTTACGAAATAGATGCCATTTGGTCCCATAAAATTTTTACATAATTTGGCCCTGTAGTTTTCATTTTATTAAGATTTTTTATGAAAAATTTTGTCCACCTGGATGATATAATTGCTTTTTGTGTACGGCTTTTTAAGGAGTTTTCATTCAGGTTAATTATATCTTATTAATATTTTTAACTGACACTAAAAAGTAAAAAATACAACGTTTACAGAAACCGACTTCAAAAACTGAAAATTATCAATTAACTAAAAATTTTATTTAATACACCGCTTATGCAAACCTTTACCTTTAATATTAATAAAATACTGTTGTATGTCCAACATATTGATAGCTTTGAAGTCGGTGCCAAGCCAAATGTAATAGTAGGTAACTACACTCGCCACGCGTGACTTTGAGCGGGATAACTTCGTCTAGAACAAAACAACCCGAGCGGACAGACACGCGTGGCCGGGCAACCTTAATAATTACTTACAGTAAGTAAGCTGTTTATAATATTAAGTTTTATTTTGTTTAGGGCGTGGCACCGACTTAAAACCTATCAATAGGTAACACATACAAATAATACTATTTTATTAATAGTAAAAGTAAAGTTTTGCATAAGAGGGGTATTATAATAAAATTTTAGTTAATTTGATACTTTTCAGTTTTTGAAGTCGGTATTTTTAAACGTAGTTTTTTTATTATACAATCTAATTAATTAATGTAATTATAGTAACAATTATTTTTTGAGTCGGTGTCAGCCAACGTAGGTTTGTAACTACATACATAGGTGAGATGTGCTTGATCGCACGCGCGTCAAGAGGTGGCGAGAGGCGAGAGCGGGGCCGCGGTGGGAGGACACCGATTCCAAAAATAACAATAATCGTTACTAGAATCAGATTAATTATTTAGATTGTATAAAATACGCAAGTATTTTCATAATTTTTAGTGCATATTATAATTATCTATTGTTTTGAAAAAGTGATTTTGATGTCGGTTGTTTTTTTATTGAAATTTATTTTTTTAATATACGAAATATTTACAAATGGAGTGGAAACTAGGGAGAGGAGACATTTAAAGGAAATTTGGCGGGAAACTTTAGCACGTATAAAATTGTACAAAGAAGGTTGCATAACTGAACAATCGAAGACCAAATGATCCACATTTCCTACATCTAGGCCACATTGACAAAGGGAATCTCTAATCCTAGGTTTAGCTAAAAATACTAGAGTACAAATGTGGTTAAGACGTAAACGATAAATAGTTGATAGAACTATTTTGTAAGGAATCTTAAATTTGGACATTCCAGGTTTTTGAAGTATATCAGGTTGGAGTTCTCCATAAAATTTACTTTCAGAATTTTTGAATCTTTCCCTATTATGTTAGACCAACTCTTACATTTTAGGTTCAGAATGTTGCGTAAGTCATGAGAGAAAATTTGAGAATATTGGAGGGAACCTGTTTGAATAGCTGACCTCGCACAGGAAACCACATTTCCATTACCAAGGATGTCTGAATGACCTGTAATCCATGCTTAAACTATATTAATATTGAGGTCGAATTGAGGTGCACTCTTTCAATAATTATCTTTTTTGAGTATGATCAGAAACTGAATTTTTGACATATTTGATAATATCGATTGAAGTCAACTTACAGAAAGGTGTTGTCAAATTGCATTTGTCATAAAATAATTATTAGAAGGAATGGCTGTATAGGCTTAAACCCCTTGCCTGTTCTACTAATGGACGAAGAAACCAAAAAAAAAACTATCTTTTCTGTGCACGGCGTTCTGCGTTAAGCGTTATGTTTTGTTTTGTCTTACTATTACAGATTAAAGAGCAAATTAAACAGAAGCAATATACATCAATTGTTTTATTAGATAAAGTATTAATTAAGTAAAATATCAAATTTAACATTTTTTTCAGTATAAAATGAATTACTGATGTAATTTCGTTAAAACCTACTTTGGTGCTTACAAAGTTATCTATGTGGTGAAGTTTTATAATTGTATTTTGAGATGGCTCAAAGATTTCCTGCGAGTGGGCCAAGCCCTGGGCCTCCAACAAGCCCGATGCCGCCACAGCAGCGATACCCCGGCCCAGCACAGCCACCAGGCAGTCCAATGCCACCAAGACCTTATGCTTCCCCTAACTTTCCAGTAAGTATTTTGATTTGAAAAATATAAATTAGTGTTATTGCAATGCATTCAAATTGATTAGTTTGGCTTAGGGTTAGTTCTTATACTTTGGGTTAGTACTTGAAATATGTCAGTCCATCTGTAAATATATTATGACAATGAATCCTCTATACTAATAAATGGAGAGACAAGGTTTTTTTGCCTTCGGTTATTCTGCAGATACTACTTAATATACAGAACCTATATTTTGACTTAGAATTGCCTATATATTCGCCGTACAAAGAATCTGGTCAATGACATTTCTTACAAAGAGCTTATGTGGGGTACTTAAATTTAAATAGCAAAAAACTGTTTGCCAGGTCAGCACTTGTGTTTGTAATATGTTACTTTTGCTCTTCAATCACTATGAAAATTGTCATGTGTATGAATTTTTATGGAAGTGTTTGTGCTATATATTGGTTGTTCCTGATTGAGCACAAAACAATTTTATGGGCAAAAAGTTGCAGGAGAGGTAATTGGTAATAAATATAATTTATAATTAACTATGCTTCCTTAGTGAAAGTAAAAACAAACCACATTGAAATCTACAATAAGGAAACATCAAACACTTACTGTGGTAAATCACATGAAAGAAAATTATGCTGCTTTAGTAATTATAAGTTTTCAAGCTTACTTGTTCCTGTAATAATCTTAGAAATATAATAATAATAATCTTAGAAAATATACATTTTCCACAGGTCAGAAAATCAAGTTCAATTTGTTGATACTTCCTAGAAATATATTCAAATTCAATTTTGTATTGAATATATTTTACTAAATATTTATATTTATTTATTATTTATAAATGGGTAAACTCTACTTTAGTAAAACCATAAAAGGAATACAGTTGTAACACATCATACTTTCTTGTTTATAAGTAGATGTAGCCTGAAAAATGTTCCAAGTCACAACATCACATTTTAAGGAATTTGTGTTTAAAGTATAATAAATATTAGTGTGTTCAATACATTTGGGTCGGGCTACTAGGTCATGATGTCATTTAAAGAATGACAGAAGGGCTGCCATTTTTTGTCAGTCTGTTAAAATGTATCACCTGACCAGTTTTGTGTTCTTAACTCAATTTTGACGTTTTTCTGGAATGACATCTAAGTATGGTTTTATCTTTAATAATGACAAATTTCTATACAAACGATGCCCTATTTCAACCCGTCCATTTATTTTTTTTGCAATAAAAGGTAGCCTAGGTAGACTAGTCCTTTTTCAAGGTCTAGTCTATCTCTGTACTAAATTTTCTTATGATCTGTTCGGTGGTTTAGGCGTGAAAGCATTTGGTGTTTTGTTTTGTTTCTTGCAATACTGTCTTACCTAGTCAATGGGCTGTTGTCCAACGAGATGACAATAAACTATGGGAAGGTTACAATACCACATTTCTGTGCCAACTTCTGTTCCATCTACATCAGCTATTCTCTCTCGTACAGCATTCTTCTAAATAGTTCTGTTTTAGTACTAGTTGGTCTTTGTTGACCATTCTGAGTAACTTGATACCACGTTTGGAAAAGGTATCCTTATTCTCTGCACTGTAGTCTTTCATTGAACACTTTGTCATTGTGTGGTGTTGTATTAAAAGTTTTTTTAATGAAGATAAGGGATGAGACGAGTGGGATGTTCAGCTGATGGTAATTGATAAGCCCTGCCCATTACAGTGCAGTGCTGCTCAGGATTCTTGAAAAACCCAAAAATTCTAAGTGGCACTACAATTGTGCTTGTCACATTGAGACATAAGATGTTAAGTCTTGTTTGCCCAGTAATTTCACTAGCTATGGTGCCCTTCAGACCGAAACACAGTGATGTTTATATATTACTCCTTCACAGCAGAAATAGGCACCATTGTGGTACCCATAACCTCGCCGTCCTGTGCAAAGGTGCCACCCACTGGTAAAATCTATCTATATATCAAAGTGCCATCAAAACACAACTGTAAGAAAATGTTGCCTAATAGACCCGTAGGCAGAGTTTTGTTTTAGACAGTTATTGAGTGGGATTGTGAGTAGTTGTTTTTAATATGTCAATGTCTATCAGCCAATTTTTATGTTCACTGTATTACTATGTAGTATATTCAGAGGCAAGCGGTGGAATTTCCTACAACTAAAAACATTACATATAATTAAGCATTTTAGTAAGATTAACAGCTGATATTTTCTTCATACTTTTATGTAGTAGGTACATTGGAGCTCAACATAAAAATACTAAATAGATATATATAAAGGGTTTTCCAATAAGAACTTGACAACTTTTTTTCAAAATAAAATAAAACCATTTGAGATATTTCAAAAATTTTAATATCTGGTTGAGGTATATTCAAAACCTTTATGAATGGAACTCAACTTGGCTCATATGGCGTTTGCTGCGGTCGATTTGTTGGACTGTCCATGACACGGCCACACATTTCGGTCGAAACGGCTCCTATTTCGTGTTCAATGTTGGCTTTGAACTCTTCCAACGTCGTCCGCTTAGTAGCATAGACCAATGACTTGACATAGCCCCAAAGAAAAAAATCTAGAGTCAATAGACTGGTCCATTTCTTGAGATAACACGCTCATCAAACTTGTTCTTCAATAAATCGATTGTAACGTGTGCTGTGTGGCTTGAGGCGCCGTCCTATTGAAACCACATGCTGTCCAAGTCCATATATTCCAAGTTGAATATATAGACTCACTTTCACTAAACTTGTTACTGCCTGTCTACTAGGGCGAGAATTACAACCGAAAATCGGAGTTAACGCTCTTAAAGTAGCGGCCACCGACTCTGAATATGTGTAGTAAATTTTTAAGATTTGCAGACATTGTTTATTCGTGTACTTCACCAATGAAACCACCACCAAAGGTTATGTCTACTGAATAAACTGACAGTGACAGTTCAATGTTAAGTGAAAAGGTGTGTTAACAAAATAAATTCAAGATTGTCAAGTCCCTATTGGAAACCCCATTATAATGTAACATATTCATTTCATCATGTACAGGATCCAATTTTACCAATGAACATGCATAAAAAGATTTATTTAAAGCTTTATAACACAATGGGCATATGGCCTAACTATCAATATTATTTTATAGCTAAAATACATAATAAACATGTTATAATTTGGATATAAGTCCTGCTCGGTATAAACTCAAAATTATCATATATATGAGTACTTTTCCTATATACTTTTTTAATTACAGAAAGAAATTCAACAACATAGATATGACTATATCAATCCAGTAGTTAATTTATAAATAATTCAATATTTGTGTTATGCATCTCCAGCAGCGCAGTGGATTTACGCCGCCACCAGCTGGTGCAGGAACAGGGGGAGGTCCCCCTCGAGGTGTGCCATCATATGGAGGAGGCTCTGCGCCGGGTCCAGGTGCTCCAGCACCACCTACTCCTTATGCGCCATCTCCGAGGCCTTCAGTTCCACCACAACAATCTAACAAGAGACCAGCAGATGCAAGGCCCCCAATGCCTTCACAACAACGTCCACAGCATTATGCAGGGTAAGTGTGTCTTAAAGCCAACCAATAAAAAAAGTAAATATAACAAACACCCAAACATATTATACTATAGTGCAAGATCCAGTGGGAGGCTCCTTTGCACATGATGCCGGCTAGTTTATGGGTAACACAACTGCGCCTATTTCTGCCATGAAGCAGCAATTTGTAAAGATTACTGTGTTTCGGTCCAAAGGGCGCTGTACCGAGTGAAATTACTGGGCAAATGTGACTTGACATCTTGTCTCAAGGTGACGAGTGCAGTTGTAGTGCCGACAGAATTTTTGGGTATTTCAAGAATCCTGAGTTGCACTGCATTGTAATGCCCCGTTTGTATCAATTACCACTAGCTGAACGTCCTGCTCGTCTCGACCCTTATTTTCATAAAAAAGTATGGTTTGCATGGTTGGCAATAACATGGGATAGCCAATTCTCTAATAATAATAAGTAATGCTTGTAAATGTTGTAAGAAAATGTAGAAGATAAATTAATTATTAATTTTCAATCCTTTTTTTCAGCGAGGGTTACGGCGGGGGAGCACCGAGTGGTGGAGGGACGGGCGCAGGGGCTGGCGGTAAACGTAAGAAGCGTCTTGCAGACAAGATCCTGCCCCAAAAGGTTCTTTCTTGTTCTTTTTTCTTTCCTTGTTTTTGTTTTGGAATAGTTTAGAATAGACCTATAGTCAGTTATTATTTTATTTTATATTATCTTTAAGGCGACGTTACCAAATGGCCCAACGGAAGGCCAGCACTGGTTTTCGAACCAGCAAATATGCTGAGTTGGGACCACTTTGTGACATATAGAAAATAATATTACATAATTTTATTTACGATAATATTTTTTTAAGTTTTTTGTATTTAGACTATACTTTAACGTCACAAATAAAAAATTTCATTCTTTCTTTCAAAAGGTCCGTGACCTGGTGCCCGAGTCGCAGGCCTACATGGACCTTCTGGCTTTCGAGCGGAAACTGGATGCGACCATCATGCGCAAGCGGCTCGACATACAGGAAGCGCTCAAACGACCTATGAAGCAGAAACGAAAACTGAGGATATTTATCTCTAATACTTTTTATCCTGGTAGGCAAGCTTTATTTTGATATATATATATCCTGTTGCCGAGGGCTCTGCTTCAGATGCTTAAAAGTTATTATATAATATATATTTTTATATATATAATAGTCCCTTATAAAATGCTCACAGATTACCCTTATTTATTTACGGTGTGTGTGGATGATGCAGCTACTGTACTCAATATCTTTTGTTTTGTATTAATTTCCATAAGGCATCGACTATTTGACGTTTGAGTGTGTTTGTTGCATCACTTTACATATTATATTGTAATTGAAATGATTTGTAAAACAATGAAATGATTTAAAAGAGTGGCAATGACTTTGTTGCTACTTCTTCTCATTAGCTCAACCCTTTACGAAGTAGCTAGGTAGATTCAATAAGAAAAAAAATTTTGTGTGTCAGTGTGTGTCATTTCCTTGACCTACATGAATAAAGTGATTTTGATTTGATTTGATAATAGTTTTGTATTTTAGCCATTCTTGCTAATAACAGCTCAATTTATTCGTTCATTGGAGATACTCATTGAAAGCTACATCCATGCCTAGTTATGTTGTAACTAACCGATATTACCACAAATCTCAATACTGCCAAATAATGGATGAAAGCATTGATACCTTTATTAAAATTTTGTGTCGGTGATGCAATAGGTAGAACCGTGGACTCTCAACACTGAGCTTCCGGTTCGATCCTCGCCGGTAACATACCAATGTGTTTACTTTATAAGGTCTGCAATGCTCTTGTGATCCCTCTGGTGTTACAAGAAAGATTAAATACCATCAGATGGACCATATTTATTCATGTATAGGAAACAAACAGTATTATGATAAATGTTAGCAAATTTTAAAACTCACACTCACCAGTGAAGTTTCCAAAAACAAAAGGTAACCAACGGTAAGATATAAACCATGAATCAAAAGTAATACAAATTAACAACTAATTACAAGCTATATAAATTACACAATACTATACACGACTATTATACATATGCGCATGCTTGTCTGGCTTTCTATTTAAATAAACCACTTTTTAAAGTATTAAAATGCATGTAAATGTAACTTTATTTTTAACATTAGATTTTTGCGTAAAAGTTACATTTTTATTATTATTTTAGTGAACCCGACGTTTCAAGAACTTTCCAGATCTCGTTTTCAGGGGGACTGCAGTATATGAAATGAGTCAAGATAGTATTCGTCATTACGAAGTTTATTGCCACGGAGGTGGTATTTGCTGAGACAGATGAATTTTGGCAAAATTTACTGACAGTTTTCCAAAAACCATCTGTTTACAGCAAATACCATTATATAGTCACTTCAGCACGGGATCGCTAATACTTATTTATATTTTAAAAAGCGCAGAAATATTTCAGTAATTTTTTCCAGGACAAGGTGAGAATGCTGTTGCTTCCTGGGAATTGCGTGTCGAAGGACGGCTTTTGGATGACACTAAGAACGATCCTAATAAGGTGAGTTCTTTCCTAGATGGCCTGGTCTGGATGTCTTTCAATTAGAGATGTGCTGACTAGTCGATAAAGCCGACTATCCGGCAACTATCGTAGTCGGCGTTTATTCGGCAAAATCAATGACTATCCGACTTCTTTCTTTGTATGTATTTGTCAATAAAATTTATCACGATACATAGTGAGTCTCGTGCAAGATTTTGGCGAGTCAACATGTCCTGAGGATGCCTCGTGTAGAGGCGAAACACGTGTCGAATTGCTTAAAAGACAAATATTGGCGGAATTAACACTAAAGAAAAACTCAAAACATTTGGATACTTATGGATTTCTGCAAAGTAATGCCTACTTCAATAATTTTATAACTTTTTTTAATAAAATTATGTAGGGGGTATTAATTAGATACAATAAATGAAAACTGAAACAACAATGAAAAAATGTTTGTTTATTAATATTTTATTTTATAATCCGTCTACATGTCTAAATTTAAATTTTCTTTGATATTCAGTTTCCAAAATGAAAAATATATACTTGTTAAAAAAACAAATCTATGAAATTTAGTATTAATAAATGACTAGACGGCAACTTTACAACCGACTAATCGGCTAGTCGGCCTAAGTCATAATTGGCACATCTCTACTTTAAATGTACATTTTATCATAATATGGTATGAAAAAAAAATTTGAATACAATTCAAATACAAATATATATTTGCGTGTGAGTAGGTGAGGCCACACATGGAGTATTGCTGTCATCTCTGGTCTGGCGCACCCCAGTATCAGCTCGATCCATTTGATCTCGTGCAACGCAGAGTAGCTCGAATTGTCGGGGACCCAGTGCTCTGTGAACGGATTGATCACTGACGCTTCATTGTGTGTATTCTATCGCCATTTATCACGGGGAGTGTTCCGAAGAGCTGTTTCACCTAATTCCTGCCGCCGAATCCCACCTTCGCACGACACGCCACAAGTTAGGATATCGTCCCCACCATCTGGATGTATGGCGGTCTCTGGATGAGTACCTTCAAAAAAAGAGCTCCTGTGAATCCTCTGGTGTTGCAATGTATGTGGCGGTGATCACTTCTCACCAGGTGACCCGTACGCTCGTTTGGCCTCCTTTTCCATAAAAAAAATATCATCTGTTGAATATTTCGTCTTGTGTGACAAATGAATACTCAATTACAGGTGAAACGGAAGTTCTCGTCCTTCTTCAAGTCGTTAGTGATAGAGCTGGATAAAGATTTGTACGGACCAGATAACCATCTTGTGGAGTGGCACCGGACACTCACCACACAAGAAACAGATGGTTTTCAGGTGAGGAGTTTATTGTGAAACACACAATTGACGACCTGTATATCCGAGTGGTTAGCAATCCTACTTACTAAGCTACAGGTCCCGGGTTCGAATCCCGGTAGGTGCAAGCATTTATATGATGAATATGGATGTTTGTTTCCCAGTCATGGATGTTTATATGTATTTATGTATGTTTAAGTAAGTATATTGTATTAAATATATCGTATTACAACCCATAACACAGGCTATATATGCCTAATTTGGGGCAAGATAATTTGTGTAAAAAGTGTGTCAATATTATTATTATATTATTATTAACTATAATAATATGTTACAATTTATGTATTACATGTTGGGTGCCATGTACATTATTACCAATAACGCGGTAGAGGAAAACGTATAATATAGGGCTATTCCTGAATAACGTGTTTTTACGACCTCGTAATTCGTAATAATAATAAAAATTTATCGTTACAAATTTAACTTTGTTACAAATATTTCCAATTGTTTGTGTTGTTTACTATTTTATTAAGGTTTTTAATACACAAATGTAATATAATAATTTAACTTTTATATAGAAAATTGTCAAGACTATATTGTTTTAATAATGTTCTATATGTTCATAAACACATTAAGGAATTTGCTAGAAACTGTGACAATCATAATGTTAACATGAGGAACAGGAATAAATTTGCTAGCCTACTACTCTGTTAAGTCGAGTTAGTAAGTCTATTGGGCGATGTAAATGCTTTTATAATGTGATCCCAGAAAATGTACAAAACAAATGTGTTACGAAATTAAAAAGAATTGTTGAAAAAGGTTTGTGTGTGAATGTTTACTATAAAATAAATGATTTTCTTAATGATACCACAGAGTGTGATTGAAGCGGACACCCTCAAGCTCTTTATTTATAAATGTTTATTGTACGATATTACATTCTAATCCATATTTTTTATATAAAGAAAACAGCCCGCTGATTAAAAAAATAAGAGAATTTAGATTAGTTGCCTATAGGACAAGCTATGCCTAATATGTAGGGACGAAATGCTCCGTAATATGCGATAAAGTGAACTCAGATTGTCATGTGCCGCAGGTGAAGCGGCCGGGGTTCAAGAACGTGCGCTGCACGATCCTGTTGCTGCTAGACTACCAGCCGCTGCAGTTCAAGCTAGACCCTCGCCTGGCGCGGCTCCTGGGCGTGCACACGCAGGCAAGACCTGTCATCGTCAACGCGCTGTGGCAGTACGTCAAGACACACGAGCTGCAGGTATGACACGCGTGATCCACCACTTAGTACTAGGTACTGCTTGCGTCACGCTAATTTGACCTGGTGAAAATCGAAGGTCGAAGCGTTTAGCTAATGGTTATTGATACACCCTGCCCATTTCAATACAGTGCCGATCAGGATTCTTGAAAGACCCAAAAATTTAGAGCGGCACATTGAGACATAAGTTGTTAAGTCTCATTTGCCCAGTAATTTCACTAGCTACGGCGCCCTTCAGACCGAAACAATAACTTACACATTATTGCTCCACGGCAGAAATAGGCGCCGTTGTGGTACCCATAATCTAGCCGGCATTCTGTGCAAAGGAGCCTCCCACTGTTAAATAGCTTTAAGCAAGACTTAGTATTCATTATGTAACTTAATAATTTTTGAATTAATGGACCAGGACCCCCACGAGCGCGAGTACATCGTGTGCGACAAGTACCTGGAGCAGATCTTCGGCAGTCCGCGGCTGAAGCTGGCCGAGATCCCGGCGAGGCTGGCTCCGCTGCTGCACCCGCCCGACCCCATCGTCATCAACCACGTGATCTCCGTGGAGCCGCCGCACGACGCCAAGCAGACCGCGTGCTACGACATCGACGTCGAGGTGCGACCAACCACACCAAACAAACCTGAATATTGTGCATCTTATTTAGGGATTTAGGGTTTGCTGTGCTTTAACAAAAAGCAATTGTGGTTCTATGAAACCAGGATGCAAATGAAAGTTTTTTTCGCGAAATAATAAATTTATATATATTACTAGCTGACCTGACAGGCGTTGCTCTGTACATAATAAATAAAATATTATTTTATAAATTTGTCAATAATATTTCATAACATCAAGAATGATTTCGTAAAATATGCTCCCAGTTGTTAGCTATAAGTAATGAAATATATTGTTTTACTGCAGAACTGTCAATCCGTGCGTCAATAAATTCTCTCATATAAACCAAATATTGGAAATAAAAATAATTAATTCCAAATCGAAATAATTGATATATCTCTCAAGTTGGACTAAACTGCACTCCATGAAGTAATCCCTATTAAAATCCGCTCATTAGCTTAGGGAGTCCATCGCGGACAAACAACATGACACGAAATTTATATATATTAAGATTATGCTTTACTTATTAATAAAATTAAAATGTAATCTATAAAAAAAAAAATGTCACATGTGAGTACTGAAACCCACGCTCCCTCTCGGAAACCAGAGCGCAAATCTGGCGTATTAGACCACTCGGCAAAACATGACTTGAAAGCAGGAGTTGAAACTCCACCCCTATTCCGGGGTTGGCTATAATGTGACATACGATAAATGGATAAAAAAATTTGAGTCAATGCAAATAAGTTTCACTTAATTAATACAAAAAAACGGAACAAGTGCGAGTCGGACTTGATCACGAAGTTTTCACAAGATTAAGATCTGATAATATATTACACTGTACCCTTACTTTAAAAAATATTTTTTGTTTTCTTTATGAACATATTTCTCGCTTCATGGTCGAAAGTCTCATTTTATTTTTGGGTTTTGCCACACTTTGATATTTATATATGAATTTATCTGCAAAAGGTGATAAAATAAAAACTAACCATTTTATGCTATCGTGAAAAGTGCGCAAATAGTACATGTAAAGTATGGCACACACATAAATGATTAATTAAATATCGTGTATGAATTGATGGTGAAGTCAGTGATTTAATTGCTACATCGCTCACAGGTGGATGACACACTCAAGACTCAGATGAACAACTTCCTGTTGAGCACCGCCAACCAGCACGAGATACAGGGGCTTGATGCCAAGATACACGAGACTGTAAGTTTTAAATATCTTTAAGTACATAACAAATAGAGAATATACTTTATATAACAACAATTTACTTTAAAAATTTTGTAGTCTCTTTTTATGGAAACGGAGGACAAACGAGCGTACGGGTCACCTGGTGTTAAGTGATCACCGACGCCCACATTCTCTTGCAACACCAGAGGAATCACAGGAGCGTTGCCGGCCTTTAAGGAAGGTGTACGCGCTTTTTTTGAAGGTACCCATGTCGTATCATCTCGGAAACACCGCACAAGGAAGTTCATTCCACAGCTTTGGTACATGGAAGAAAGCTCCTTGAAAACCGCACTGTGGCGGACCGCCACACATCCAGATGGTGGGGATGTTATCCTAACTTGTGGAATGCGGCGGCAGGAATCAGATGAAACAGCTCTTCGGAACACTCACCATGATAAATGCGGTAGAGGACACAATGAAGCGATGTCTCTACACAACGCCAAGTGATCCAGTCGTTCACAGAGCACTGGGTCCCCGACAAGTCTTGTTAAACATTCGTGTCTAATATTTACATTTAAATTAATATTTGTTAACAACTTGATTTTACATGAACCACGCTCTGTTATAAAGACTAGTCGAATCACATAAATCCATTTTAAAACAGACTTTACTATGTTAAACTAATTGATCTTATAAAGTGTTGAATAAACGGACTGAATTCGAAAACCGAAAAGCCATTGTTGCACGTACGTGGTGCAGGGTCAGAATCGAAAAGGGGGCTGCACTATTTGTGCCTTGTGTGTCGCGGTGTTGCGCACATTGATTTTGTTTTGTCTTTTAGGTGGACACGATCAACCAACTGAAGACGAACCGCGAGTTCTTCCTGAGCTTCAGCAAAGAGCCGCAACACTTCGTGCAAAAGTGGCTGCTGAGTCAGGCGCGAGACCTCAAGGTGAGATATTATATATAGTTGACATGATGACAGACTTCATAGAAAGTCGGTACTTAAGGCCTGTCATCAATCGAATTATAGTATTAACCCGCAACCTCGCTTGCGTGCGTTCAAGCTATAATAAATATTAGATGAGCGCTAAGTGATTACTTTAATCGCTGCAGCTCGACACAGATGTCACAGTCTCTTATGACTTATAAATGGTCATAGTTCCTTAAAAACGTTCCAAGCCACAAACATCACATTTTAAGGAATTCGTGTTTAAAGTTTAATAAATATTAGTGTATATACATACATGTGGGTTGGGCTACTAAGTCATGATGTCATTTAAAGAGTGCCAGTAGGGCTGCCATTTTTTGTCAGTCGTTAATATGAATCACGTGACCAGTTTTGTGTTCTTAACTCAATTTCGACATGATTGTGGTTTGGAACGTTTTTCTG
>CATIXQ010000005.1:7194054-7244779 GCA_949711755.1 Leptidea juvernica
AGGCTCAAACAAAGACCAATCAGTGGTAGAACATAGAACATTTTCATTTTATATATATAGAAGAATATTGTAAGCTGCACGTGTCTGTACATTAAATATATTTTCAAAAAAACTAACAGTAAGTACACATTGTATCTATTTATATGTTGAGTTTATTGAAATAGTACGCTTTTTACCTGAATAAGTAACCTTTTATTTGGAAATTTATAACCTGCGGAGATGAAGTGGGATTTTCATAAAAAATTAAACACCATAGTAGCAATTTTGGACTAAACGGGAAGAGTTGCCAGAGCGTGCTTTTGTATTATATTTTGTAAGATTTTTTTTTCTTAATTATTCACTACTACCGTGGACAACAATTTGTGTCAATATTTACTATACGATTACTACCTATAAGAGTGTTAAATAGGAACTGGTATAGAATATTTAGGTATAGACCTAACTAGTTGTAAGCTAAATTTATTAGTCAATAAGTTTTATTATAAGTAATTTCATTATATGGTATATGAGAATCATTTGACTATAATTATAATAATTATACTTTTAAACAGTAGTTTTATTTTACCAATTAAATACATTTCCAGGTATACCTGTATAAAATTCAAATAAAATTTTATTGTTATGATAATAAGGGGCGAGACGTGTAGGACGTTCAGATAATGGTAATTGATACGCCCTGCCCATTACAATACAGTGCCGCTCAGGATAATTGAAAGACCCAAAAAACCTGACAGTAACTTAAACTGCACTCGTCACCTTGAGACATAAGATGTTAAGTCTCATTTCATCTCATTATAAGTTAAGATGTTCAGCCCTAAAGTGTAAACAATTCTGTGTTTCGGTCTGAATGGCGCCGTAAGTGGTGACATTACGGGGCAAATGAGACTTTACATCTTATGTGTCAAGGCGACGAGCGCAATTGTAGTGCCGCTTACAATTTTTGTGTTTTTGAAGAATCCTGAGCGGCACTGCATTGTAATGGGCAGGGCGTATCAATTATCATCAGCCGGAAGACGTCCACTGCTGGACAGAGGCCTCCCCCAAAGATTTCCACGACGATCGGTCCTGCGCTGCCCTCATCCAATGTAGTCCGGCGATCTTGACCAGATCGTCGGTCCATCTTGTGGGGTTCCTACCAACACTGCGTCTTCCGGTACGTGGTTGCCATTCTAGGACTTTAGTGCCCCAACGGCCATCTCTCCGTCGAACTATATGCCCTGCCCGCTGCCACTTCAGTTTCGCAATCGCTTGGACTATGTCAGTTACTTTGGTTCTCCTACGGATCTCTTCATTTCTGATTCAAACTCGCAGGGAAACTCCGAGCAATAGCCCTCGTCATTGCCCTCTGAGCGACCATGGGCTTTATCATAAGGCCCATAGTTAGCGACCATGTCTCCGTACCGTAAGTCATGACTGGCAACACACACTGGTTGAAAACCTTTGTCTTCAGACACAGCTGTATTTGAGACGAGAAAATTTTACGGAGCTTCTCAAACGCTGCCCATCCGAGTTGGATTCGACGAGTGACCTCTTTCTCGAAATTGGACCTGCCTACCTGGATTGTTTATCCGAGGTAGACGTACTCGTCGATAATTTCGAGAGTACAGTTCCCAATTGTTATCGGAGTAGGTGCGACATGGACATTTGACATGATCTTCGTCTTGTCCATGTTCATTTAAGACCTACTCCTTGGGAAGCTGTATTGAGGCCATCGAGCGTATGGCTTAAGTCTTCCATGGTCTCTACCATGATTACGATATCGTCTGCGAATCGAAGGTGAGTGATGTATTTGCCGTTGATGTTGATGCCCAGTCCAGAAGCTTAAAGACATCTTCCAACGCAGCGGTGAACAGCTTGAGCGATATGACATCGCCTTGTCTGAGTCCCAGCTGCAGTCGGATAGGCTTCGAGATCTGATCCTGGAGACGGACTGCCATGGTGGCGTTTCTATACAAACACTTCAACGCTTCGATATATCGGTTATCAATGTGGCACCTCTGGAGAGACTGAAGCACCGCCCAGATCTCGATCGAATCAAAGGCTTTCTCATAGTCCACGAACGCCAAGCATAGTGGCTGATTATACTCCTCTGTCTTCTGTATAACCTGCCGCAGCGTATGTATGTGGTCTATGGTGCTAAAGCCTTTTCGGAATCCGGCTTGTTCGGGAGGCTGGATGTCGTCGAGTCTGCGCACGATACCATTCGTGATAACCCAAGGAAATAGCTTATATACATGGCTCAGAAGTGATATGGGCCTATAGCTCTTTTGGAGATCTGTCTATTTAGCTGCCTATACTGGGAAGCATCGTCCGGGGATCGAAGGGTCATTTAGATTCTTACATCAATTTGAGGGTATAGTCTGGGATTTTTCCGGTTCTTTTTGAACGGCTGGCCTTGAAGAACTTAGACCCAGCCGTTTGAACAGCTGCCATGAACCTGTTATTATACTCGTCCACGTCTACGCAGTCACCGAGGCATTCGAAGTGGTTTTGCAATTCGAGTTGAAAGTTTTTGGGGTTTTGGATCTGGATGGGTGCGGGTCGGAGCGTAGATTTAACCAGTCGAGACCGCTCCAGGTTTGGATTAATATTCAATGTGCCTCTTACTATGCGGTGATCACTCCCAGTTTTCACTGAGTTGATCACGGAGACATCACTGAATATGTATTTTGGTAGACATTTAATGTCGAGTAAAAAAAAATACTTTTTAATAATCTAAACCCTCTTGGTATACCATATACATACATATATTTATGTCTGACAGCTGTAATATTATTAATGCCAGCTAGCTCTGTCTTTTGCAACTGGATTTAAACAACATCTAACATGCCTTCCCAAGCACAAAAGCAATCTGAGTCGATTTGGTTTTTAATGCTGCTATAACAGATTACGATATTTCGTCTCGAACTTTTAAATTTGGACCGATAATTTTTAAGCAGAAACATGACCAACATATTGTGTTTTATCCCCACAGAAGCATTGCTACGATACCTGTAATGTCGACAGAATTTGACAAGCATTTTTACACGCTTTTTATTAGCTTCACCTGTAGGTAACCGATTCATTTGGGCGCGATTTTGACCTACTTTCAACGGCCAGATTTCGTTCAAACTTCGTAGATTTATCGAGGACTGATGATAATATATTAATTTGATAATATTATTCAATTTTTTAATTTGGAAAATAAGGTTTTTGCTAATAATATATAATTTTCATCTATTGTCTATAAGGCAAGTATTGAAGTTTATTTTAAATTTCAACCATTATCTTTAACCGATTTATCTAATTTAAGGAAATTTTCGAATACGAAAGAGAATTTTTAAGTTAACAATACAAAATATAATAGTTATAAAAAACCTAAAAATCACGCTTTTATAAATAAACCAAACTAAAATGTAGGAAATCTTTTCTATTTGTTAGGTTCTGTTTTCTATAAAATGCCTGTTTTTTAGTTTCGTTTTAACTACTATTAATTTACATAACGTCAACAGAGTCACTCACTAGTGCACTACGACTTGAGAGTTACGAGGCGACGACGGGCTTGAGATTTTTTATTAACCTTGTATATGTTATGGAGTAAGTGATTAATTGGACATTATACATAACGCCCGGGTATTTAAAAATTACCAACGAGAGCGCAATGTGATCAATTCTATTGCTATAATTTACCCGGGCATTATAATAATGACTATCACCTATCGGGCAGTCAGTTCATATTTTCATATCAGTGCGGTTATACCCCCAGCACAATAGTTGAGCCCTGCTTTTGTGACGCAATTGACATTACAGCGTTTACTTACTTAAAACGTATAACTACAACCATGACGGTAGATATAATACCTAGTTGTGTGTTTTCAAAAGTTTCCCCTTTTTTATTGTGATTTTGTTCTTGGTCTGAAGAATACCTTCTAGTGCTGATAATTTATACGTACGTTTATATAAGATATATACAATAATTTAGTTATTAGGAAGTGGTTCTACTTTTCGAATTCACTTTGTTTTAGCTGTTAAAACTACAAACGCATTTTTATAGATGATCTGAATTACTAAACGATTCACAATTTTCATAATCAAATCCACAATTTTGTATGGGGTCCTTCTTTTAAAAACCACTAGTTCTTTGCAATTAATGCTTAATTAAATCCGGTATCTTCGTTTCAGGAAAACTCAGATTATGAAACAGAAATGAGCATAAGTAGTAAGTAATATATTTATTCATTACAAGATGCTGACTGGTTGGCAGTGCCGCTCAGGATTCTTGAAAAACCCAAAAATTTAGAGCAGAACTAAAATTGCGATCGTCAACTTGAGATACGCCGCTCTTCACACCTAAACAAATATAATCTTTACACATTTCTGCTTCACGGCAGAAAAAAGCGCCGTTGTGATACCCACAATCTAGCCGGCATCCTGTTAAGTTTTTTTGCCTCCCCGCACCTATGTCTATATTGTCAGATTGCCCGTCAACCACATAGCAATATTCATAATGACCAGACAGTGTTATAAATAATGAAGTTTAGAAAATAATCAATAGCTTGTACCGATGTAGCTTGACTTGTCAGTCTCGTGCCAGATTTTGGCGAGACAACACGTCCTGAGGATGCCTCGTGTAGAGGCGAAACACGTGTCGAATTGTTTAAAGACAAATATTGGCGGAGTTAACACTAAAGAAAACTCAAATCATTTATATAATTATTCATTATGCCCGGCCATAATAAATAATGCCCTTATTTCTCACTTCCTCCATAACAATAATCTGTGTATCATGCGTTCGCCTAATCTCCTATCTGTTGTTTAACGTAATAATATAGTCATTATACCACGAAACCATATTAAACATTTTTATGAAGATTAGTAAGGTACCTACATAACTAGAACCTACCTAATGTGACTATAAGTACGGTGACATTGAAATAAAGTTTAAATTATAATGATATACTTATTAACTTATTTTTAATGAAACGGTGACAAAAGAGCGTACAGGGATGACCTGATGCTAAAAAGAGCTAATAGACATGGTGTAAGTGGCAGTAGTTACATAGTTACTATTTCAAGTTTCAACATTTGCGTAAGTATTTTGAGTTAGTAACAATATAAGAAAAAACAGCTTGTAGAATTAAAAAAAAATAACGTCTGTTTTTCTATAGATACTGTTGAATACCTGATAAATTATTTTTCATCTAGACGTTATTTTGCGGTAATCCATAATGCGTGTATCCTCATCACTACGTGATACCTAGGTACATCGTTTAACATTTATAAATTTATTAAATTTCAAGTTTTGTTGGTTAAAGGAGACGATAAATATTTAAATATTATAATTGTTTTGTTCACACAATACTGCCACGATACCTAACACGGAAAAAACCTAGGAAGTTCATTTAAATCAGTGTTAGGTTAGAATGAACTTTCCTTTTGGCAAATCGTTTGTTACCATTCTTAGTTGTTAAAATAATCCTTCCATGTTTCTGTAGAATTAATATCTCTTTTTTTATTGTTTTTTAACATTTGATTGTTATTTTTTCTTTTATTCATATAATAATAATTGTTCATTTTTATTGTATTTGTGAAAAAAATGGTGGCAGTTTTCGCAAATTAAGATTATTATTATAATTATTTAAATGTTATGAATAAATACTTCTGTTATGTTTTGCCAGTCTACAATCGTGCAGAATGCACAACCTGCCTGCCTAGTATTGCCAACCTTACTCTTAAATAAAATATTATAATCTATATCATGTAGGCGCACTCTTTAATCTATAACACTTATAGAATACTCTATTATAGTTATAGAAACTAAAATTATCTTTTTAACACAATGTATACTATACTAGCGCCAGTCGTGTAGATAATATTATGCAAACCCATTATCATAACCATAAAAATCAGCTAAGTATTTACTGTTAAAATGTTAGCAAAAATAACAATAAAATACCTTTTTAAAAATATAAAATAAATGATACCCTATTTGGTAGTCCGTACTCTTTATTAATCTCCTTTGAAATCAGATATACTCTATTTCTTCTAATAAAAGTTGTCAACCCTACGCCTGCCTGTAGAGCCTACAGTTATAGGCTACTCGTATGGCTCATTTATATTAGTTCGGCCACAGTATACGGCGACGAATTTCGGTTGAACCAGATCGGTTAACCGAATTGGGTTGCTTACATCAGGTTTGTTCGCCATATTCGGTGATCGCTTACGGTTCTACCGAATTGGCTCGGTTAAAATTACTATAATGACAATAATGTAAATTAACCGGTACCTATGTGGGGCGGCTTATCGGATTCAGCGATCGCCTTGAGCCAAACTCTGTGCACTCGTGTTCAAAGCATCATCACTGACAGAAACATTGTGTTACGAAAAATTTTAAACAAACAAAGGAATTTTAAATGTATGAAATAATATAATAATACAAGAAATGGCAGTGTCAACAAGCAGCAATGTCCACCAAAAACGGTCGGCCGCCGTGTTCGTTCACCGAAAGCAGTCGGTGACCGAATGCGGCCTGTGGTAGTTTACGGCTAAGCGAAAACCTGTTTACACTAGTCGGTGACTGGATCCGGTCATGCAACCGATCAGTCAAACCGACCTACTGTAAACGAGCCATTAGAGTTTATACGCGTCCCAAGCTGAAGAATCGATTCCCGCTAAATTCTCGACTGAACGACCGGGTAAGTTAGTAATGTGAAAGCCTACTAAAAGCAATTTGACACGTGTTTCGCCTTAACACAAGGAGCAGCTGTTGACTCGCCGAACTCTGCAACGAGAGTCACTCTCCTTCTCAAGCAATTATTAGATAGTATGGTCCAATCCTTCTGAATGAAATGGCACTTACACTATCTGCATACGCTGCAAGTTAAGGGTGTAGAAGTTGGAACTGTCGTACTCGTAGGACGACTCCTCTAAGTTGGCCATTAGGAGGGACTTTTATTTCACTTATTTCATAAGTTCATGCTTACAACCAGGATGAAGATGGATTGTTAAAACTTTTGCTCTGCTTAGGTATTAACAATACAGCCGTTAAAGTGTATGCCAACGAGAGTCACAAACACAATTAATTTTGTAATTGTAATGATAGCAAATATATAAAACCTATTTGAATAACAATACGAGCAAACAGAGTCAGTGTGATATCATCGGAACAATGTCGCATCGTAAATACCATATTGAGGATGCGAAAATTACACCTTTAGGATGTGTCACCGTACACACAAACAAGCTATTTTCTAAGATATCTTCCGTGTAATGGCGAAACAATTGTTGATTAAACACTTACATTACCGAGACCTGGTCTTCTGTGTGGTGAAATTCTCAAGGTTGGAAAGATTTGGCGCAAGTTGGCACAGTGACTGCAGACGTTAAGGAATATGGAGTACCAGGTGATGGTAAATGATCACCGAAGTCGACACTCTTGAAAGACCGGATGAATCATAGGAGCATGGCCAGCCTTATTGCGGTGTTTGATATCCAATTAATATACCTGTATAATCAACATATACCGCGAAGTATTGGTAGGTTTAGGTTTTTTGGCCTGAATCGCATCTCTTGACTCCTGGTGTTGCAGATGTCCATAAGTGGTTGCCTCACCACGTTCCATTACGTGGGTCGTCTTGCCCTTTTGCAACATCTTATTTAAAAAAATGGGTTGCACTCCGGGAGTGCCGGCAGAAGTGAAAACTTGAACATTAACGTTGTATTTTAAAATTTTCAATATCTAGGAATGGTTAGGGAATAATTTCGAATGCAGTATAAAAGCACTAACATTTATGTGGTTAAATACAATCTTCATTTATTGCGCTATCGTACACTAAAACGACAATTTATATTACATAAAAAATTTAACACTTCAGAACTATTAAAATTATTTTACATTAAAAAGTTTATCTCTCAGAAAAATCAGCAATTCATTTGAATGAAATTCATAATTTCAACGACTGTCTTACGAATTTTCGATCAGGTCACGTGTCCTGACGCGAGTTTAACAATTTATACCCATCCCAAGAAAAGTACTCAACGCCGCTAAAGAAGTATTCGCTTCAACCAAGTAATCGAATCCACGGCTAGCAGCTCAGACAATCGGCATTCGTACACCGGGTCTGTCCAAATATTAGGTTTTTTGTGGCCCACTGTTAAAACCGTCTCGTCAACCTCCAGGCTCCGAGGCTCGTACACGTTCACTGCCGCGATACCAATAAACTACGTCGGCCTTCATCATTTCAGCACACACAAGATAAGATGATGCGCGTAAACAATGGCATCGTAATTCGTTTGAAATCTACGATTTGTAGACACAGCGATACCGCGAGCTATGCACGAGTCGCGCGTCGCTTTTCCGACCCCAGTTGTGAAGTAAAGTTCAGTGGAATTGGCCAGTGGCTCGGCATGGCTTCTGAAGATGACACCAGTACTGTTATTCGACTCCGTAAGTTTTTCCTAATCTTACTTAAAAGATAAAACATATTCAATATAATTATTTTATTAGTGTTATTTTTTTAATGAAATACTTTGCACAGGTTTGCGAGTTACCTAATAGATATTGTTAAGTTTAACATGGAATATGCCATTCAATACATTTATTTATTAATTTTAAGTATATTTAAGAACCGCCGACGATTTCACTAATTCTGTTCAAAGTACTATAGGAGAGCTATACAATCGCAATAACGTTCAATTTATTGATATTTTTTTATTCTTCCCACTGCAAAAATAGCCAGTACTACAGTTATACAATTAAAAAAGCTTATAACTTCTGTGTACCCACTGTCTGTCAACCAGAAAACATAGAAGTGATTATTCATTTACGCTGAGTCAGCGTAATTTTATAAAACGTTATACGTTAGTAACTAAAATAACTTCATAAAATAACTATAGTAATATTTTCTGCTAGAAATTCCCTATAACAGCGTTGTATCTATATATTCAGTTACACAAATTATTTAGAAAATATCGTTATTAATAAGTGAAAAATTCATATTAAACTTAATAAGTAAATATTTGTGAGTTCCTATGTATTTGTTTTATGAAGATTACTATCATTACAGGATATCCTAATGTGACAGAGGTAAAATATACAACATACTATTATGTATAGTGCTACTCTCGTGAATCTGTTTGTCAAAATGGCATATTTCATTAAGAGTACCTGTGCGTCTTCGGTTCCACCAGCAGTGGTGTACTTGTCCAGAACAACAATATATAATCTGCCCAATACCCTCAATGTGCACCTTCCCTACGATTACTTTAAATATACATGATATCAGAGCCAGATTCTAGCCTCTTGACTTCACGAGGAGCAAATATAACGGTGTTTCATTCTAACTGTCTTCGTTCTTAGCATTATATGAATTAATTAATAGCCTTAAGGCGAAGAGTAAGCAGAAAACACGCAAACATGGAATTTTTAGACAAGTTTTGTGGTGAAAGTATAGGATTTCGAGCTATGAACACTACTTAATCCTGTTACACATATCCTTAAGTCTTATTTGTAGGTTGCTAATGCTTGCTGTTGGTTATAGTTAACACTGCCGAGACTTTTTGAACTACCGCATTTCTTTGAAGTTAAACAAGTTTTTTGGCATGGCGTGACGCATTTTTTTGGTACTTCTCTGAGAAAAGTTATTCTCATAGCTTGAACTCTTTTGTGTAGGTTCATTTATTCAGATTAGTAGTGAATAACGTGGATTGTGCATATAAACTGTTTTCCACGCAAGAATTTTGAAAATATTGGCTTTGTTACATAGATGGCGGGCCGGCAGCCGTGAACTCATATCGCTCAAGGTTGCTGGCATTTAGTGTCGCCTTAATGTTTGAAAATATATTTTAGTATTGGTATCTTTGCACAGGATGCCTGTTAGGTGTGTATCACAGCTGCGCCATTTTCTACCGCCAAGCAGTTACATGCAAGCATTATCGTGTTTTAATTTGAAGGATGACATAGCTAGTAAAATTACTGGCCTAATGAGACTTAACATCTAATGTCTCAAAGATTTTGGGTAAAAATTTTGGTTTCAAACAAGAATCCTGATTGACACTGCATTGTTTTGGGCAGGGCGTATTATTTACCGTCAGGTGAACTTCTTGCTCGTCACTTTTAAAAAATAATAATATTGTAATAGCCAGCGGTTACCAAAGGCACTGCAAGAGTAGCAACAGTGTGGCTGGACGTGCAAGCGAGGGCAACGCACTGTGGCACGTCGTGGCTGCCGAGTTGGTGGGTACTGCGATGCTGCTATTCTTCACCTGTCTGCCCGTCTGCTTGCACGGCCAAGGGAGCCAAGACGGCCATGGACCAACACTTTTGGAGCGGGCGTTTGCAGCCGGCCTACTCGTCGCTTGTATTGTTCAGGTTCGGTTAAAATTACTTTGTAGATATTCCATTCGACTTAGAAAGCCATTCATTTTTTTTAAAAACTCTTGGTAACATTTATTATGAAATTAAGGGACGAGACGAGCAGGACGTTCAGCTGATGGTAATTGATACGCCCTGCCCATTACAATGCAGTGCCGCTCAGGATTCTTGAAATACCGAAAAATTATAGACACGTACGTTGTACACTCCTCCTAAATTTATTTATTTATTTAGGCTTGCCAACTATATACATAATTTTACACGAACGAATAAGATTACAATAATTATTATATATTATATTAACATATTATCTATCTAACTTAAAGGTATGCACAACATTACTAAACAACGAATACTAATTTCGTAAAATACATAACTACTTACTTACTAATCTATATTTATTCTTTGTAATAAATAAAGTCATCGTTGTATAAAATTTAAAATTTGAGCAACTATCAATGTTACAATCCAATTTATTTAATCCAAGTTCTTTTTATGAATTAATAAACATTGGGGAATAAATACGTATTAGACAATAAAATTCTTAAAAAATATATTGCAGAAGAAAAATGTTTTGATGTAGCTCAATTTTTATTTTTGAAGTTAAATTTCTTTGGACGCGTTAGGGAAAAATTATCATGAACTAGCTGACCCGACAGACGTTGTTCTGTATATAATAAATAAAATAACGGTTTTATATGAATTTGTCAATAATATATCATAACATCAAAAATTACTTCTTAACTGTCAAACCGTGCGTCAACAAATTCTCTCATAGAAATTATGTATGAACACATCAAAGGAAAAACAAATTTGTTGTTTTTATTTAATTTAGCAGCATTTTCTTATTTATTCACCTTTTAAACCTTCTCTGGACTTCCACAAATAATTCAAGACCTAAATTTGCCAAATCGGTCCAGCAGTTCTCGAGTTTTAGCGAGACTAACGAACAGCAATTCATTTTTATATATATAGATTTTTACGATGAGCACGCACATCGACACCCTGACGTTAGTTGATCAACTAAACCATATTGTATCATACTTCAGCTACCATAAACCTCATGTAACTCATATGAACTAAAACCAATGGACGAGAATGAAATAAATTTCAACATGTTCAGGCTGTGAATAAAAAAACACTTAATTTTTCTAATTGTATATAAATAATTTAATGACCGGGTGAGTTGGATTTATGATCTGGTCAAGATCGCCGGAGCACGGCAGCGCAGGACCGATCGTCCTGGAGATCTTTGGGGGAAGCTTTTATCTAGCAATGGACGTCTTCCGGCTGAAATGATAATATTATGATGATTGATTATGTATTTAATGATATTCAAATAAAGTTTATTTAACTAAATTATGCGGTATAATTACATTTCCTTAGGTTGTATTTAATACCTTCTTTAATTTTTTTTAAGCATTACGTATTATTGAAGGCATGATTAATTGAGCGAAGCTGCGCGGAGCTCCCACCGGGTGACTCCAACTGATTTCTGTGTTAATTTGTTTCTCGGCCAGTTCTGGGCCGATCATAGAAAGCTTTCAAAATTTTCTAGGTTATTGTCGAGACAGATAAGATAAGATTAAGAGTTGATTCAGTTAAGTTGTTTTGTTTTTGTACACAGACTTAGTTTACCTCGCTTCGCTCAAATATACGCGGCAGAAGCGACTGCGGCATCCTAGCCTTATTGTTATTTTGTAAATGTAAATGTTCCTCATTCCAGTGTTTCGACCACGTATCGGGTGCGCAGTTGAATCCTACAGTGACGCTAGCAGCCGCTCTCAGCGGCAAGGTTACGCCAGGTCGAGCATTGGCTATGTGCGTGGCGCAGTGCGCGGGAGCTCTGCTGGGTACGACTACAGCTGCTCTGATCACAGCGGACGTCACAACCTGTGGAGCGCACTGCATAACCACACCTGCGTCACACTTATCTTCTTATCAGGTAAACTGTCTACAGTACTCTCACTGCTCTTCTTAGGCTGGGCATATATAACAAGCGACGCCGAAGGAAAGCTATGGAACAAAGATTAGGCATAGCTATGCGAGTGAAAGAGAAGGGACATCTTTCTTCCTGTTTTCTTTAGCCGTCGTATTTGTATATTGACATGGCCTCATTTAATAGGGATTATTAGATTATATTATATTTTATATGAAATGTAGTGTCGAACTCGAGACATTTAGCCTGACAAATATGCCACTTCTAATCAGTCGTTGGTCGGGAATGGACGTCCTCGAGTGCATTGCTACTTACTAAACAAAAGCTTTTTACTGAGTAGGCAAACTAAAAGCAAGTTTAAAATATTAGATAAATCAAATCAAAATCACTTTATTCATATAAGTCACGGAAATGACAATAAAAATCTTTTTTTTATTGAATCTACTGCTGCTTCGTAAAGGGTTGAGCTAATGAGAAGAAGTGACAAGACACTCGTTGCCGCTCTTTTCAATCAACATTTACTGCTTCAACTTTTCACAAATCATTTCAGTTACAATATATGTAAAGTAATGTAATGTAATTGATGCAATAAAATACTAATGATAAACAATGTGTTTACATTGTTTATCATTTGTGGCGTTTGCCAAAGGAATAACTTAAAATATTAAAAATACCTATCCGACACGAGGAGACATTTTGCAAGAATGTATGTGTGGTTTTGATCACATACCACCAGGTGACCCTGGTATGTTCGCTCGTCTTTCTATTCCACAAAGACATACGAATGATATTCTGACTCACGGACTAGTAAAAAAAAAGGACTCCGCGCCGTGATATTACCAAGTGAAGCCATTTTGTGTTAGTGTGTGTGGTATTACGGGGTATACCAGTTACACAATTTTTTCTCTCTTAAATATTCATATATCCACAAATAGTTTTATATTATTGTTTTTACACTTTTTAAAACGCACGACGGCATTTTTATAATATTGCGACGCAAACTGATCTGAGACGATGGCAAATCTCATAATGGCGGCCGATCGGCTTGTATTAGTGTAAGTGTAGGCGTGGGGCTATGTATTTACACGTTTTCCGGCTTGTTATGGTGCCTCACTGTTATGTTAGCTGACACGGAGTCCTTATTTTTTTACTCGTCCGTGATTCTGACTGTATGCATTTCAGGCGGTGACAATTGAGGGTTGCCTCGGAGGATGCCTAGCGCTGGCGAACCTCGCCTCCTGGGACGCGCGCAACCGCCGCCTGGTCGACTCGTGGCCGCTGCGCATCGGTCTCACAGTTGCAGCACTTACTCTCGCTGCGGTAACTTTACTTAAGCTATACATATTTCCACAACATTTGTTGACAATCAGTCACTGAAATGAGATTGAAAAATAAATTTAGGGAGACGTGTAACAAGAGACGTAGAAAAAATTAATAAGCTTTATAACGTCATTAAAATATAAGTAATTTGAATAAAAAAAAAATATGTAATTTGAATTACTGAATCTACTACCTATATGTTCGGAAAAAGTAGAGCTCTTGAGAAGAACATACAAGAAACTCAAAGACTCCTCTTTTAAATCAAATAGAGTATTTAAATAAAACACTTTTAAAAAAAATTACACGCGTGTAATTGTAACTGTGTTTTCACATTTTTTATTATGTTCTTTCACTCAACGTTTCGTCACCTTTCCAGATCACGTTTTCAGGGGGACTGTCTCGTAAATACACAGTTACAATTTGGTATACGCGTTTTAAACCTTTAGAAAAGTGTTTTTAATAAATTTGTAAACCTCGTGTTAATCAACGAAAATACCAAATAGAGTATTTTACAATGGCTATAATATACATAACAAATAACTTTGTAAGGGGCTGCATCTGAATATAAAATATGAAAGAAAATAAGAATAAACTGTATAAATATAAATTATATTGGATGCATCAAACTTTGGAGCGTGAAATTCATTGTTTGTGTAAGGATGCTTCGTGAACATGATGGTTGCAATCGTATCCAACAAATGCAATGATTTTTTAACTAGGACAGGTCGGCCTGACACCACAAACAGCAACCGTTCACGAAGTTTATTTTGTAAATACAAATTGGCTGCCGCGCAAATTGTGATTTCAACAATATAACTATCGTATTCGAGGTTCTCGAGGGTGCAGAGATTGAATTTGGGATCATTTTTGAAATCCAAGATGGCCGCCGCGCAAAATTATGATTTCAAAAATATGGATATCGTATTCGAAGTTCTCGAGGGTGCAGAGATCGAATTTGGGATCATTTTTGAAATCCAAGTTGGCCGCCGCGCAAAATTATGATTTCAACAATATGGATATCGTATCCGCGAGAGTGCAGAGAATAAATTTTGGATCATTTTTTAAATCCAAATTGGCTGCCGCACAAAATTATGATTTCCAAAGTATGGTTATCGTATTCGTGGTGCTCGAGGGTGCAGAGATCGAATTTGGAATCATTTGGAAATCTAAGTTGGCCGCCACGCAAAATTATGCTTTCAACAATATGGATGTCGTATCCGAGGACCAGTCATCGTCACCGAACGATCAATAAAATTCTTTTTATCGGTTGTTGAAATGGATATCTCTTTTGATTACTTAGATTATGATTAAAGACTATTATTATAACTTCTTCAGGGTGACTTGACTGGGGCCAGTATGAACCCAGTTCGCAGTCTCGCACCAGCCATGCTCGGACGGAATTTTCATCAGCTCTGGGTCAGTATATATTTATTTATTTCCAATAATTTCCAGCATTGAGCATAGAACATACATTGAGGCAAAATTAAATAAAAAGTATATAACCTCTTTTAAGAATTAAGGGAACGTACTGAAGATTTTTTTAGAATTACCAATGGGAGGCTCCTTTGCACAGGATGCCGGCTAGATTATGGGTACCACAATACTGTGTTTCGGTCTGAAGGGCGCCGTAGCTAGTGAAATTACTGGTCACATGAGACTTAACTTCTTATGTCTCAAGATGACGAGCGCAATTGTAGTGTCTCTTAGAATTTTTGGGGGCTTCAAAAATCCTGAGCGGCACTGCAGTGTAATGGGCAGGGCATATCAATTACCATCAGCTGGCCGTCCTGCTCATCTCGTCCCTTACTGTCATAAAAAAATCTAAACATTTGACGTATGTTTGAAATAATTTGACAAATTGGAGGATGATGAAACAGTTATGGGTTTTGGCGTTAAATTAGGCACTTATGACACGACCCTAAGAGACAGCTTGGTACGCCTTAGGTTGTTTTCTGACGTTCCATGATATTGTCATTGTCACCGTTATTTACCTAAAATTCCGTTTAACTGCAGCTTTTTCTGACATTCTTCCATCAAATATTGAAGTACTAGATTCTGCTTTTTTAATTAAGATGAGAGCACAACATAATAGTTCCAGAAATCATTATGATTTGCTAATAGGTAACTATTAACGTACCTACACAAAGCACCTAAATACGAAAATATCGCAATATTATAAAGGTATTTTTATAAAAGTCGACTTTATTGCTAATGAACATAGGACCAGCGGGCCTACCATGAACTCTTATTGCGATTCAATTGACAACCTAAAATGAACTGCTTTGCTATTTCGTACGATGACGTGGTTAGAGCTATCTAATTTAGGTTGACGTCAAATCTACTGATTAAATGGCAATGATGTCAATTGAATGTCAAAAATGATGTCAATTGAATAGTAAACTGATTAAGTTCGTTCATTCATTCGTACCATGAAGTAATATTTCAACCTAAACTGGATGTGTCAAAGTGAGCGATTCTAAAAAAATTGCTACTTCCTTAAAGGAAAGTGAATCGTGTTGTTAATAACTTTTAAAAAATAGTGAAAACATACAGAAAAGGTAAATTTTATTGATGAAAGATGAGATGAGAATACTGTATTGGACTTTTGTGTAAACCAAAATACTGAAAATAAATACCAAAAGTGAAAATACTAATGACGAGGCGGTAAGGGTCCGGGCATAGCCTGTTCGCAAGAACGAATTAAAAAATAATACTCTGCGCTCCTGTCAAATCAAACCTCAAAAGAGGTGCGTTCATAACTCGTTATTTTTACGAAAACACCTAAGCAAACATTTAAATTGTAATTCAAAGAACTATATTCATTTATATTACTATTATTTAATAAGCACAAAAAAGGACTAAATGGTTTATAATTTGATGCTATAAAGTGCAATTTTAAATGTATTTTTAGTATTTTCTACGCAAAAAACCGCTAAACATATATCATTTTAGGTTTCGAAACACAACGCATATGGTTCGAGTAAGAGAGACAAACTTATGCAACGACTGTAGAGCGTCATCTCTTTCTCACACCGCGGACCACAGACAAATTTATTTCGTTCATTCTACATAAGCGATCCAAACGCCATTCTTCTCTTCTTATCTTCCTTCATTTTCCACTTTACTTTCGAGTCTGAACTAGAACTGCGTTAGGCCACGCATAGTACCTACGCCTTATTTACCCCCAGGTCTTTTCTATTTTCAAAATGTTTCTCATCCATATTTAAATTTAAATTGTACTAGAAATTTCTTATAACTATTTTTACCCTGCTTACACATTTACTTTCATTTTTTTATACGCTTTATATTAGCTTCACCTGTATGTTTATATGTTTGTAACCGACTTCTTTGGGCGCGATTTTGACCCACTTTAAACGGCTAGATTTCGTTCAAACTTTGTAGATTTATCGAGGACCGATGATATTACTTACACTAATTTGGCTAAAAAATGTAGAATAAGATGTTAAGTCTCATTTGCCCAGTAATTTCACTACCTATGGCGCCCTACAGACCGAAACACAGTAATGTTTACACATTATTGCTCTTACAACTATGTATCTAGTTAAGGTGTGTGTATGTGTGCAGGTGTACATCGTGGGTCCTCTGAGCGGCAGCTGTGTGTGCAGCGCCCTCTACCTGTGTGTGTGGCGCGTGTCGCCCCGAGCACCCGCCCGCCCCACTTCGCCGCCCCCCTCGCCCGCATTCACACGAAAAACACCGCATATATAAGGGCCGACGTACACCTTGGGCCCACATTCTGGCCAAATGTAAAGGGCGGTACTTGATTATTTGTTCGCCTTTGGTGACAACCATTGACCTCAGATACAGATTATATACCACTGGACTGGCGGCTGTCCAAGTATTTTTGTGCCTGTTTGATATTCGCCATTTTGGCGCTGTTGGCCATGTAGCGAGAGTCTGCGGTACTAAAACTAGTGATGACAACTGGGTGGGAAAATATTTACGAAAAAATATGTACTTTATTACGTTGATTCTTGAAGTATAAATAAATCGGAAAACGAATTTAATTCAAAATGCAAAAATACTTCAGGGTACGTTCCTTCGTAGCCATTTGCCATACGTCTAAATTAGTTCTCTGTTCTCTCGCTCTCGCGTGGCGCTTCAAATAGGCACAAAAAATTTGCTGTCAAACATATGGAACAGCATCCAGTGGTATACAGGTCAGTGGTGAGAACACTGACAACCAGCCGAATCAAATTGGTTTTTTAAGCACAAGTCAAACGGATATTCTCAGTTTTAACTTTTAGTCAGTAAGCGTTATTGAATAAATAAATGATGGTGAATGAAAATAAGTAATGATTTTCGGTACTTTACACTATTGATTATTATTCTCTGACCCAAAAAACAGATGTTTCGTTTGATAACTATTATCATGATTTGTATCAATTTGTGAAAAGCTATTGTAAATGTACAAAGTAAAGAAGTTAAAGGTTTGGAAATTGTGTTATTGTTAATATTTGTATTCAACTGAATGAAATTCAACTAAAGGATTCCTTTTATAACCCTCCAAGGAAGGCCTTTATAATCAATCCTAAAGATGAATCACAAAAACAGGTAAAACGAAAATCTTATTATTTACTATAATTATTAGTAACTCGGGAAAAGAATCCATGCCTGTGCGTTAGAACTCTGGGAAAATGTAACCACAAACTTTTTGTACACATTTGTAGTGCTCCTTGAGAAAAAACCTTTTTTCTGTGTAAAAATATTAATATAAATCAAATAATAATGAATTAAACAAAAAATAAAAATAAATCGCGAAAATCGAAGTCAGGTCTGGCGGTTTCTGGAATGATGAAGACCATGAAAGACCGGCGCGTTCTGTTAGACCTAGAAAGGCCTTGTTGTTCAAACCAGAATTCGCCGAAAATATTATCGCGAGGAATGAAAGTTCTCGCTCGGACTCTTTCGTATATCATCAAATAAGATCTGAAACTTGGTGCTCGAATAATATCTACAGTTAAAAAGAGTTCAAAATACTTGTATAAAATGTGCTCATTTTATGAAGTGAAAACTTCTTTATTTGGCGTTGAGCAGTTTTCTTGGGATGGGTATAAAATGATAAACTTGCGTCAGGACACGTGACCCGATCGAAAATTCGTAAGGCAGTCGTTGAAATAATGGATGAAAGTTGATTTTTCTGAGAGATAAACTTTTTAATGTAAAATAATTGCAATAATTCTGAGATGTAAATTATTTTATGTTATATAAATTATCATATTTGTGTACGATAGCGCAATAAATGAATATTGTATTTAACTTTATACTCATAAATAAAGCAATTCGTGCGAAATTATTTCCTAACCATTCCAAAATATTCAAAAATGCACAACGTTAATCTTCAAGTTTTAAATTCTGCTGGCACTCCCGAAGTGAAACCCGTTATTTATACAAGAGGGGGCAAACAAGGATGAGGCTCACGTGATGAGGATTGGGGAGAGGTGAGGCAACCGTCAATGGACATCCGCAATGTTGTTGCGGTGTCAAACATGAAATATGTTGAGCGGCCTTTGTAGTGAGTCATTTGTAGTAGTCAAGAAGTAAGTTAGTAATTTATAATAGATTTATTTTGTATATATGCTGAGACCACCAGTAAAAGTACTTTGGTTTTATAAAAACTACAATACATGCAGTTTTATTTATCTTAAAACTTATCAGGAAATAAAACACAATAAAACTCCGATAACGGGACCATAACTTACTGTCATAGTTAATATTACACGACGATCATCTCGCATCTCAGTCTTTCTTTTTCAGATTACTTTTTTAATTTGTTGCTCCACATTGAGAGATAGACAATGAGAGACGTGACATTATCGTTCATTATTACATCTAAAGCTGTGCAGATTCTGCTGCGAAGCCGCTGAAGACCCCATACACATCCTTCTGGAATGCCAGAATTCGGCTGGGGTGTCTTAAAATACCTTCACTTAAAGCAGAGGACGTGCCCAGCCTAAACCCTCTGAGGATCCTACGCCTTTTAAAAGGAATAGGTCTCGAGGATATAATTTAAATCTCGGCACAGTCACACGTTTCCCAGTTAGTAGCCTCGATTCTCTTCTTATCATTTGAGTGGAGGGTAAGCGCGCTAGCGCAAGCAGGGGGCACAATCCTAAGATTTAAGTGCATTTTAATCCCCAAATCATAATAATAATACATCTAAAGCTAAAAATATGACTTCGATGATCAAGGGAATCACAATTTTAGAGCTAGTCATAATAAAATTTTAAGTTGGAAATTCCACTACCACTTTGGAAGTGTCTCTCGCGCAAACTATTCAGTTTAGAAAAAAATTATATTTGAAACTTCGATATCATTTTTGAAAACCTATCCATAGATGACATGTATGGGTTTGATCGCTGATTGAAAATCTTAATGCGGCTTACAGAACACATCTACTTACCAAGTTTCTACAGTATAGTTCTTATAGTTTCGGATAAACGTGACTGTAACATACGAATGGACAGACAGTCATGACGAAACTATAAGGGTTCCTTTTTTTGTCATTTGGCTACGGCACCCTAAAACCACTAAGATGAACAAAATATTATAATTCTCTTTTTCTTATTGAGGTCCAAAGAACATCCTTAACTTTCGATTCACGAATTAACATAATAGTGGAGGATAATACAATATATTTTTTGTGTTTAATAGAGTTCTTAAATGTACCAAGGTCGAAGATATATTTATGGTTGCCATTCACAGACATGACAATGGTTGACTGTTTCCAATCTGACTACTGAGAAATGCAACGAAGTAATTAGCCCTTACAAGTGTGTATTATTTATTTATTACCGACTCTTCTGCCGATTGAATTTAGTGCGTCAATATATTAGGTACCATTTTAAAATTGACTGGTCTCTGATTCGTAATGTTGGTGAAGAAATGGGTGGTAAAAAAAAGGAAAATGTAAAGAGTTCTAACAATGGACAAAGGCCTCCCCCAAAGATTTCCACGACGATCAGTCCTGCGCTGCCCTCATCCAACGTATTCAAGCGCTCTTGACCAGTTCTTGGAGGGGGGGCCTTCCAATATTGCGACTTCTGGTACGTGGTCGTCATTCGCCTTTGTCCAGCAGTGGACATCTTCCGGCTGATGATGATTCTTCGATGAATGTTCTAGATACTGGGGGCTGTGGGGTATTATATGTACTAGTAGACGTAATAGTATAAGTAGTAGGTACATACATTGAAATAAAAAACACTGCTTGTACTTTAAACAAAGCTCTTAATTTCATACATGGACAGATAATTAATAAAGTATATTCTTGGTTAATATATATACTTATGAAGGTAAATTTAAATATATTTTGTAATTTGACCATCGGTGGTCTAATGTTGTAGAAGCCTGCAGCTGAATAAAACATGTGGCAGAGAGCGAGAGAGAGCTCCAAACAACGCAACCACTGACTTGTATAAATACCACTGTACAGGCTGTTCCATGTTTGACAGCAAATTTTTTGTGCCTATTTGAAGCGCGAGTGAGCGTCCAGAGAACTAATTTTGACGTATGAATGACGTACAAATGGCTACGAAGGAACGTACAATACTTTGAAGTATTTTTAATTTTTGAATTAATTTCGTTCGTTTTATACTTCAAGAATCAAGGTAATAAAGTACATATTTTTTTTAAATAGTTTCCCACCATCTATCGATGTTTGCTGAGGTTGACATCACTAGTTTTAGTACCGCAGACTCTCGCTACATGGCCAACAGCGCCATAATGGCGAATATCAAACAGGCACAAAACTTACACAAATAACTTTGACAGCCGCCAGTCCAGTGGTTTATAGTAGAGGTCAGTGAGCCCAACAGACACCAACGACTATGTGTATCTGAACGGACCGAACAGAGCGAAAACTTTATTCAAAATGTAAAATCTCTGAAATCAACATTAATCAATGTTCGTAGCCCTCGTACCTAGTAGTTGTACAACATTGACTCGATTGCTCCACCTGAAGTGGTTGCAGCAGGGGCATAGCTACCGCCGTATCTGCTGTACTAATTAAAAGGGGGCCCCGGGGGACGGAGGCCTCCGACGTGCGTAAGCAAAAATAAATAAAAAACTTTTGCCTCTTGCCGAAAAAAAACACAAGAGGAGTGCATATTTAATTTTAATTGGTTGTAAAAATTTTGGGAAAGTGACAGATAGATAATTATGATGAATAAATATTTTATTTAATTTTATGCAAAACATTTTTTTTGCCGTGCCCTTCCTAAGGGCCCCCAAGCAATTTTTTAAACGGGGCCCCGTTAAGGCACGCTACGCCACTGGGTTGCAGCTTTATTCAAGGTTTCAACCTTAGTGTTTAGATAGTGGACAGAACAACATTTTATATTGAGAGACTTCACTATAAAATAGGATACAATCATATAAAATAAACATGCTCTTCTATACTTACTTCCTATTCTATAGTATCAAGTAATTCCTCCCATTTACGTAGGTAGGTAGCCTGACAGGTCACCTGTTTAGCCAGCCCGTTGGTAAGAGATCGCCGCCCTTTATGGTCTCTCACTACACAACGAGTATCTTTTTATATCATGTTAGAAGGCAGATGGGACGAACTGGGTCTCAACTCAAGAGTGAGTCGGGTTCGTACACAAAGAGCCAACTTTACTAGATACAAGAAATATTTCGTAACACTTTAAACTTTTTAAATACTTGTAAAAGAACCAATAGATGGCTATTCATTATTTGTTGTAACATTTTCCAATTCAAAATTTCAGCTAAGTGTTGCGGTTTACGAGATGCGGTCCGTTGACAGACGGGCAGACGGAGGGACAGACAGCGATGCCGTAGTAATAAAGTTCCTTTTGGTTATCCTTGGTGTACAAAACTCTAAAAACAAAGTATAGAGTCGTTGCGATACGCAAAAACAGACAGAACAAATTAATTTTACAAGAAAAAATGCAAACTATTTCCAAAAAAGAAAGTTTTAGCTCATTGTCTTTGAAAATAGTCCAAATATAATCCTGAATAAACCGTTGCAAAAATTCGTTTCACGTCTCCACGATTGTGCGTAGATCTCCCGTTCCACAGTATGATTACTTATGCGCCGCCAAGTACTGTGGAGAAAGAATTATCCTCGCTGCGTTAAGGCTTCGCTTGGTTGGCTGATTATGGTTACGGTTACACCTTGTTAGTTTTAATTAGGCACATCCGTCGCCCTCACTGTTCAACATTCATTCTTCTGGAAGGGGTTATTTATATAGACCTAACAATCTAAAGACGACAATTAGTATCATAAAACGAACAACAAATTAATAGTGTTGATATAATCTCAATAGTTGGAAACCAAGATGTCGTATACTGAAGAAAATATTTGCCTCTCGAAGAGTACACCTGAAAGCAGATTATCAGGTATGAAAACCTAAATATGATATTGATTCTTAGCTTAGGTAAGTTATATCTTGTATCTCCGTATCTGCTTATGTCATTAATTTACATAATTGGTTAGAATTGTATAGACCACGGATGCTCAAACGGTCGATCGCGATCGACCTGTCGAACGCGTGTGCTTTTTGAGTCGATCTCGACAAAAAAATCCGATATAGAACTATTCACAGATTTTCTTTTAGGTAACTAATATCGGTAATTACGTACCATCTTATGAAATATAGGCTCAGGACATGCAGTGTCATGCTGATTCAACATCCAAAGTCACTCTTGTGTTAGGTAAGAAATTTAGACACTAGAACGCGTTTGTTTTGTAAGAACCAATAAACTCGCAATTTTTAATAATTATGAGTTTTTCATTGACATTTTAGAGCAGACCTACCTTGACTAAAAAAATGCATATTATTGTGCGCAAATCTATGTCATCGTGACACTCTACCTAAACGACAATATATACTAGAAGCCTCTCAGAGTCGAGCGATCGTAGTCTAACAATTTTGAGGTAGATCGCCAACAGTTCAAGCTTGAGCACCCCTGGTATAGACAAACAAAGCAAGAGAGAAGATTATCTTTTGAGGAAAGAACCGATTTCGATTGATAAGTCATAAACAGTCAGCCAGACTTGACATTAGCTTCCTATTAAATTAAATATTAAGCCACTAGCAGTGTGCGTTACAAATTGATAAATCAAAATTGGTGAGGCATTACCGGGCTGTGGGCCGGCTATATTCTACTCTCTTATTCATAATGGTCCGCTAACTTTAAACAGCCGCTTAGGAGTGTTTTTTTTCATTCTGACTTAGGTCAATAGAAGAAGACAGAGTGAGAATTAGCAACGCTTTAAGTTAGCAGACTATTATGAATAAGAAAAAGAAAAAAAAAGAATGCTGGGAGAGTTTCTTGCGCCGCTTCTTCTCTCTCAGAGCGCCATTTGTTTCCGAAGCGGTAGTAGTATCTAGTAGTATAAGAAATGACATCAAAAAGAATTCTAAAGAAATCAATTTTGAGAAAATACATGCCTTTTAAGGGGGTAATTGTTTGGCTACAACGTCCATTTCCACATTGGTAGTTCTCGGTCGTAACTATTACACGTATATGAAATGAAATGTAAATGAATTTAATTTTAAAGAAAAACTCACACATTCACACAATAAAGTTAATAAAAACAAAATATATGCTTAATCTTAATACTTAACTTACTTAATACAAAAGAAAAAAAAGCAATATTTAATGTGGCACTGGTCTTCCAAAACTGGAGTCCACTTAGTTATAGTTGTGTCCATACATACTGAGAACAACACTGATTTTCAGTGACTCCATTGTGTGACGTTTGGAGCTGAACTGACATATTTTCATCATAAGCAAACGTTGTATTGCCGATATTAAAATCGCGATACAAAAGTAACTGTTGATCGTAGATGGATGAAAATTTGAAGTTGTATGTATTTTTTAAAGCTGACTCATAATCAAACAAATTTAAAAAAAAATGTCAAAAAAATAAAATTTCGTGTGGAATTTCGATTCTCAGACCTACCCAATATGCACTCACTTCAAATTTCATGAGAATCGGTGAAGCCGTTTCGGAGGAGTTCAAAGTTTAACACCATGACACGCGAATTTTATATATTAGATATAATAGAGGAACTGCAAGTATCGTTCATACATCTTAACTAGAGGCGGCCTTGCACATTGCGAGGCCCCGGGCGGCTGGTCTTTGCGAGGCCCTTTATTCTTCGTGAAAAGTATGTTATAATAAGACTAATAAGAATGTTATAATATAAATTATAATCTTAATATATATAAATTACGTGACACGTTGTTTGTCCGCGATGGACTCCTAAAATAATGAACGGATTTTAATGGGGATTACTTCATAGAGTGCAGTTAAGATAGAATAGTTTTTATTTCGATTTGAGGCCCAAAATGATTTTTATTTCCAATATTTGTTTTCTATGGACATATTTTCTACTAGAGAATTTATTGACGCACGATTTGACAGTTCTGCTGTGAAACAATTTCATTATAGTTAACAACAGGGAGCAATGAGGTTCTATACATAATATAGATTCATTGTTTGTATATAAGGATGCTTCGTGAACATGATGATCGTGATTACTGTAATAATTAGTAATTGCATCCATGTCCAATCTAATACAATAGTTTCTTAACTTAATGTATTTCAGCACCGAGATAATGTCGTCGTTTCCTTTATAAACACGAATGAATATATTTAATTCTTCGTAAAATTCATGTACGTCAATATCACATGATTCTTTGCCCTGTACTTCCCCGGGGCGTAAAAAGAATAGTCCCAGGCCTAAGGGTGTCGTAAGAGGCGACTACGGGCTTTTTAAATGTGAGAGAGTCACGCTGCCATCTTATGAAGTCAGCACAATCGGGCCAGACTCGTCCATGCTATTACCACGCACGCACAGAATACCGGCGTGAAGTAGCGGCCTAGTGCCGCTATGTTTAGCATTGGTTAATGTCGAGGACCGGTGGCCATTCCCCAATTTTTTGCCTCATGCCGGGGTATGCGTGTACGTTAGGGAGGATATCTGTTGTCGCCGTCTCGGTAATTTTGAGGGTAGGGACCTGTCTACTCTCTGGCTCCGCGTAGATTTAGAGGACCGCGTCCGCATCTATGCGTGTGTCTACAGGTCCCATAGTGGCAACGCAGGAACTGATCATCTCATGGGCTGCGTTCAAGCGGCAATTGACGACGTGCTTGCAAAGATCCCCTCCGCTGAGATCGTAGTCTTGAGTGATTTCAACGGACACAATGCCGAATGGCTTGGATCACGTACCACAGACTACGCAGGGCGATTGTGCATAGTTTTGCATTGGCGTATGGTCTGTCCCAATTGGTTGAGTCGCCAACGCGGCTCCCGGATGTGGATAGCCACATGCCGTCCTTATTGGATCTTAACACATGCTGATATTTACCAGGTCTCTGTCAACGCCCCTCTCGGAACATCCGACCATTGCCTGGTCAGGAGTGTAGTGCCTAGCTGACAACAACGTCGCAGACCACCAGCGACCCGCCGCATTTCGCACTACAAGTCAGCAGATTGGGATAGGATGCATTCCTTTTTTGCATCCTACCCTTGGGGCAAGGTTTGTTTCCCTTCGGATGATCCTAGTACCTGCGCCGTTGCAGTAGCCGATGTGATACTGCAGGGCATGGATATTTTTATACCAAACTCTGTAGTACTGATCGGTGGCAGATCACAGCCCTGGTTCGATGCGTCAGTTAAAGCAGCATCTGACTGCAAAAAACAGGCGTATCGAAGTTGGGTTGCGGTGTTGGGCTCAAAGGATCCTAACTGAAGAGGAAATATAACCGTGCCTCCAGAATTTTTAAGTGTCAAATTGCCCGTGCGAAGTCAAAATCATCGCTGATTTCCAGTTACCCGACTGGAACACGCAAGTTCTGGTCGTTGTCGAAAGCTGCTCTTGGTAACTTCAACCAGCCGTCCATGCCGCCGTTGCACATGAGGAAACCCTGGCCCATACGGCAAAAGAGAAAGCCGATCTCCTGTGCGCTCTTTTCGCCTCCAACTCGACTTTTGACGACGACGGAAAAACACCACCGACCATCCCGCGGTGTCAGAGCTCCAGGCCTGAAGTTCAGACAGAAAACTGTTCGGCAAGCTCCGTTTTCGTTGGACGTCAGGAAGTCGAGCGGGCCGGATGGCATTTCTCCAATCGTGCTTAGAACATGTGCCCCTGAGTTGACGCCGGTGCTAACGCGTTTATTCCAGCACTCTTATTACAAAGGCGTAGTCCCCGATTCATGGAAGTTATCCCTTGTCCATCCGATCCAAAAAAAGGAGACAGTTCGGATCCGGCAAACTACAGGCCTATTGCTATTACCTCCCTGCTCTCCAAAATCATAGAGAACATAATTAGCCGCCAGCTCTTGGTATGCCTAGAGGGTCACCAGTTGATCAAAACAGCAAAAAGTTTATGAATATTTACCATCGCTTTTAAGAAAGAAATATAAAACCCCTAAGAATGAAAAAAACAAAAAAGGATTCTTAAAGGATTAAAACAGGTGTAATTGTAACCATTGTTACATTCGAATTTGCGTAAAAGTTTTTATTATTATTTTAGTTAACTCGGCGTTTCAGACACAGAAGTTTCATATAATGCCTCGGAGGTGGTATTCGCTGAAGACAGATGGTTTTTAAATTTACTGACAGTGTTCTCTTCTTTTTATTTATTTAGATAAATGGATCCTAGGTGTTAGATAATTTTAGACCATCTTCTCTATTGAAATATGGGAGTTTTTTAATTTCAATGGCTTCACAATGGCGTCTGAATTGTGTTAAAGCTGACTTACAGTGACGTCTGTGTTTGATATCCGCGATGTGTTCTTTTAAGTCGGCTTGAGATATTGCGTTTGGTTTGCCCAATGTAAGACAGGCCACAGTCACAGTCCAGTTTATAGACACTCGCATCTTGCAGTGGAATATTACACTTTACTGGTATCAAGAATTGCTGGAACTATTACTTGTATGGATACAATTTTATTTTATTATTTATGTCATATGTAAATGTATTTTTCATCCTGTAACTCCTCATTGAGAGGTCAGCATAACATAGTCATCCGCATAGCAATGCATGTTAGAGGCGTCCTACATATCATTGATATGCAGAAGAAACAGTGTGGGGACCTGCAGCTTTCACGGGCCTTCGGGTATGAATAATTGCCGTCGACTACGACAATTATGTTGCGCCCAATAAGGTTGTGGTCCACTCGTATAAGCTAGCGGGAAGCCCAAATGATTGATGTTTCGATAGCAGCGCCTGTTGCTACATTATATTATCGAGGGCCTTCGCTATATCCAGATTTACTGCCAGGTCTTCTCCCTTACTTTCGACAGCCACCGCCCATCTATGTGCCGTATGCTATTACGGCACATAGGTTTGTAGCTATCCAGACACGACGTGTATTCTTTTTTTGACAAGAATTGACTTCATCAATGACTACGCCAAGTTTGTCCAAGAAATCAGAGCTCGCCGAACAATAATTTTCTGTCTGAACTGCGCTTTTGGCAAATAACTGTGACAGCGCGGGATGAGCAGTGGTGTCTTTCCATCTAAAAAGAGTGCTCAGAAGATCACTTTTGTTTTTCCCCATGTGCAACGGCGGTGGCGACAGCTGGCTTAAGTAACCAAGAGCAGAATTTTCGTGTTCCAGACGGCTAACTTGAAAGCTGCTCGCTGATTTCGAAGACGTGATTAGATTTCATACTTTTCATGTTTATTTTCTCACAAAAACATTTTCGCCATTCAAAAATCAGATAAGCTTGTGATAGAAGTGACATATTCAAACAATTAAATTCCTTACTTTACTATCAGTGATTGCATAGTGATAATTATATTTATGATGGTTGGTACGATCTGTCAGAATCCATCAGCTTGTTGGTTCTCCGGTGCTCTGTACACGCAGACAACATGCTTGGACAGATATGTTGACTCGAGGTCAACAGCACCTGAAGTTGATATTATGTCCATTTTCAACTACCTACTTACTGAATTAAAAACACAACTGAAAATATCGTTTATACTACACAGGCAGGTTCTTCTTAAGACTTCTTTAGACAGGCTGTCGGCTGGTGGATATTTTCGGTATCAAGCGGAGAGGAGAGGAGATGTTTTGTGTTGCATTTGTCTATAGAATTTTGATCCGGGTCAAGCGATCAAGTGGCGCGGCACAAAATCCCAGCCGCCTTCTCGCCGTCTCACATCTCCTCACCGCTTTGGTGGAAATAACCTGACAGCTTCGCGGCTTATCTCCTCTCGTCTGCTATTCTCTCCGCTTTGGTGGATACCGGGCTTGAAGTCTGCCATGATGCAGAAATTTGCAAGAAATTTTGTTCTGAATTGAAGGGCACCTTAGCTAGTGAAATTACTGTGCTAATGAGACTTAACATGTTGTATCAAAATGACGAGCACAACTATGGTACTGGTCCATACAATTCAATCAAGAATCTTTCCAGTAGTAGGATTCGACTGTATCCTTATGCTTCCAATAAAACCGTCTGAACAAAACTTCGAAACTTCTTAAGAATATCGAATGGAAATTAATTTGAATCTAAACTTGTCAAATTCATTATATTTAATTGCGTATTATATAATATTTTTAAACATTAACAAATAACATAAATTATAATTATTATAAAGGAGAATGTGCGATTCCAGCACTCGAGTGTACTGTGGCTCTCTTGCCTATAAAAGTGCCACTCGGCCACAGCGCCTTACGAATTGCTAACCTTCTACACTTGGTGAACAAAGTAGGTACTATTATTAACTTAAAAACAAGCTCCAAATTCCAACATTAATTTATTTACGTCAAGAATGACATCAATTTCAAAGTTATACATTTATGTACAATCTAATTACATTACAAATACCATAAGCCACTACTTCGGAAAATATGAGCTTTTCCAATAAGAAGTAACAAGAAACTCATTTGCAACTCTTCCAAATCAATATTCATAATTTGCTTATTATTTTAAATACAGTTTGTACAAAGCGGTTCAACATAAAATACTAAAAAGTGTAGTTAGTATATGAATATTAGACAAGTATGGTGATCACCCCTGCAATTAATATCAATAATGCGCCGTTGATCAAGTACTACCCTTCAAGTTTCTTTTCCTTCAATTAGTGAACTGAAATGAGTGTTGACTGATAATAAAAAATATTTCGGATCCAGGTGAAAGTTTAGTAGCGTCAGACGTGTAATGTGGAGCTAGGTACACTCTATACGGTTCCTTAAAGAGCGGTGTGGACATGGAGAAGACGATGTTGTCATAATTATTGAGAAGGTTGAGAGACTGGATAAAAGAGGTTTGCTTCTTCGCGGGCCGTCTCCTTAGCGCAAGCTGGCGATATTAATGAATATTTCTATTTTGGATGCATTAAAACAGGCTAAGCTTAAGCCGCCTTTTTCCCTGCATGACGACTGCAACGGCAACTGGAAATTATAATAATGAATTTTATGGCCACACGAGCTTCGTTTTCTTAACTTCTTCTGGGCACCTGAAGTTTATTCGCCATAAACTGCAGAACCGTCTCGTTCTGAATTGTGTCTTTCCACGAAACTCTCAGAATCATCCCGTAGCACCAAATTTTGAAAGCCTCCAGATGTCTTAGAATCTGCTTTGTCGGGATGCCAGCCTCTACTATACCAGTATATAGTACCACAGGAATCTTGCTTTGGAAGATATTTTTGAAATAATAGAAAAGGGCTTGTTCTTAGATGCGACCGCGATGCGATGCGTTATTATGTACACTCTGAGCATAATTCTTATTCGTAATATCCCAAGGGACTGCAATAGTTCCAGTTTCTGTCTGCTAGTGTACACCGAAGTAGTCACATGCCCCTTCTTCATTTTTTACTATAAAATTCATTTTCATTGCATTTATCATGAATAATCTCTATTATTCATTCAAATCACAATCTTATTGAGTGAAAAGATTTGAAAGCTCAACCAGCTTATATAGAAAAACGGCCATATAAGAAATAACAAGCACGTGGGCTCATATGTGAGAGTTAATGTGAGTATCAGGCAGATAATGATAGAGAAATATGTCAGGATTGTGGCTTATAGAGAGAGGTACGTGAAATTCAGGAGACAGGTGGGACTTGAAATTACAGTGGTGACCCCAGGGTGTATAGAACCAAATTACTGGGCGGAAGACATAAGACAACACGTAGATCGACACCAGGTATGGACAAAAAGGGAAGAGGCCTACATCCAATATTGGATCACCAAAATGCAGTAATAATGATGGAGTATCTTAATTCTCATTGGATAAAAATTCATATTATGTTTGGCCGCTATATTATGTAATTGTCGATAACAGTGTCACAACACATTATCGAAAACTCGACCTCAACCTTCGACCTACGAATCGATAAACACCGACCGAACTGTTAACTAGCCACCCATATCTACATTATTATGAGATCAATTCTAATTTTGAAACTTTGATATTTATTTTATACCACTTCTTAATATTTATTTTACATTTGTGTACGGCGGTGTCTTGCCCGTTTCGAATTTATCACTTGATCTTTGGCCTTACCTGGAGTATGCTACACTCGTTTGACGCTTATTTGTACATGATTCGGGCTAGATTATGGGTACCACAACGGCGCCTATTTCTACCGTAAAGCAGTAATGTGTAAGCATTACTGTGTTTCGGCACCGTAACTAGTGAAATTACTGGACTTTGGAGACTTAACAATTAACATCGTATGTCTCAAGTTTTTGGGTTTCTCAAAAATCCTGAGCGGGACTCCATTGTAATGGGCAGGGAGTATCAATAACCACCAGCTGAACGTCCTGCTCGTCTCTCCACTGTCATAAAAAAACACTAGCTATACTTACATAATAAATGTTATTGTACGATATTACAATGTAACGGGATTCTATTAAAAAAAACGCCCAGTTTCTTGCGCCCGTTCTTCTCAGGTCTGAGGCATACCTACTTTTTTGTATTGGTGGTAATTTTTAATGTTAAGTTGTTAAGTTTTTGACGGTCAATAAATGAATTCCTATTTAGAATTAAAATATGTATTTAAATTGGAATAAAATATAATTTATACCCACTGTTCATGCCTAATCTAAACCAATGATATAAACAAACAAAATGGTATATCTGAATTATCCATACCCTATATAATATTGAAATTTCATAAAGATAGCACACAGACTTGGGGCACTTCAGCGTTTATGGGCTTCGGGTTCAAGCAACAACCAGCGCGGAAATTGGAGGTCCACTTGCCTAAACTCACGGGAAGCCCAAATGATGGAAGTTTTGAGAGAAGCACATTGTGCCATACACGATAAAGGCCTTCACTATATCCATGCTAACTGCCAGGCCCTCTTCCTTGCTTTTGATAGCCGCCACCTATCTATGTGTTAGGTATACCAAAAGATCGCCTGCTGACCGACCATCGCGAAAGCCGTTCTGTCAGTAGTTGATCAAGTAGTGACCCTCTTAGGTATACCAAGAGCTGGCGGTTAATTATGCTCTTCATGATTTTGGAGAGCAGGGAGGTAATAGCTATTTTGCCGGAACTGTCTCCCTTTTTGTATCGGATGGACAAGGGCTGACTTCCATGAGTCAGGGACTACGCCTTCTCAGTATGAGTGCCGGAAAAAACGCGTTAGCAACGGCGTCAACTCAGGTGCACACGTTCTAAACACGATTGGATAAATGCCATCCGGCCCGCTTGAGTTCCTTACGTCCAACGACCGATGATCTGGTCAAGATCGCGGGAATGGGTTGGATGAGGGCAGGGCGGGACCGATAGTCGTGTCGACCTTTGTGGAGGTCTTTGTCCAGCAGTGGACCTCTTCCGGCTAAAATGATGATGATGGTTATACATAGAGTACTTGAAGAAAGCTTTTTCCCCCTTCCTTCCTTATTCGAAAGTGCGTTACAGGGCAATCTAGTTCTAATACCACAATATTTGCATTACAGTGAACCAGTTCTGTCTTACAGTTAACCAGTTTTGATGATAAACAGGTCTATGATATCTTATTATTACATTATTAAAATAATATGTTATCTTGTTATGTATAAATTCTCGATAACCTCAACCAGTATTATGAAACATTGTATAGATACACATTATTTCTTGCTATTTGGTTGAGTGCTTGTGGCTTCTTCATGCTTTCTTAAATGTCATGTTTTGTATATGTATGTTCCTCTATACCTACGGTGTATGTATAGAATATGTAGTATGTTGAGAGACTGCCAATCAATAGTAAAGCATCTACTTTTCTTAATAACTCCCCTGGTTTTTTTAACATTCTCGTGTAGTGTAAGTCATTATTTTTGAGTATTTTTAGTGCAACGCTTCACATTGATTGTAATTAAATCATTTTTGGAATGATGATGCTGTAATTATTAATTATAAAATTGGCAATGTGTTGCTTGTCACTTTTTGCTGCTGTTGTATTTAAAGAGGTTTCTTGAAAATCACTGTAAATAAAGCCATGCACTCAAGCATCTAGTATCAATGGATTGAATGAATTTAAAGTTTGGTTTATCAATATTCAAATGGTATTGTAATAACAAATACTTAAATATTATTTAACTTATAGTTGTTTGTCTGTACTCGGGTAATTTCACTGAGGGCCGACTAACTTGGTGGCCTTGTTATTAATAACCTCAACAAAAAAAAAATTACCATTTGAAAATATTATCTAAGTATATTCTATTACGCTATATTTTTCATGCGTTTTTCTTTGATTGCCACTTACAAATGTATGTGTTATAGTTTAAATATAATATGTAGGATCTTATAAAATCTAACAATATAAATTTTCATATAACATTAGAATCCTTATGTATATAATTTTAAATTAAAATTTTAATATAAGTAAAAGAGCAAGGCAATCAATGATATGGCAATAATATGTATAATAATATTTTCAATTTCCAATTTATTCCTGTAGCTCATGGAGAAAAATCATTCGCATTCAGTATTGTTTGAATTATAAAAAGTGAGACATAATGTTGCATCGAGGAGACACGGATATTTCCTGAGGATTTTTTATATAATTTTTTTTCAAAGGTGTATTTTTATGGGAACGCTTTAGCTTCGATAATTCTTCAACTATCCAGGTGGCTCTGAAATACATTTAAATCATTGATTAACAATTTATAATTAAAACCGGTTTTAAGCAGAAAAATAATCAAAAACATTTTTTTTTGGTTCTGTTCGTCCATCATTATCAAAAACATTGAAATCATCAATAGATTTTTAATTTTACAAATTAAATGTATAAGGCGTTAATATCTTGACATTACAATAAAAAAAAATTAGTGATAGGTGCTATTAATTATTATTATTATTATCATCATGCTGGCAATACTATGTTTCCGTTTCTTCAATATCAGACATTTTCGAAACGATTATCAGTTCATTACATCGACGTAAATAGAATTTCATTAATTTTTTATGTATTTTTCAATTATAATCATATCATACTTCTAGCATTTGGTAACTCCTTCGTTGGCCGCACTCTTTTAACAACTGTCAAGTGCCAAGAGAAAAAAAGTTAATACTATCCCTTCACAGCTTAGAATCTTAATCACAGTTTTTTCTTTAGCTGTTAAGTTGGTTAGCCTAAGCGTGTGTTGCCATTTATGCTTTCATAGCATATTTCCTTGTTCGAAATATTAAATATAATATTTTATTTTGCTCTTTATTTATGTATTAGTTTAATATACTTTTATCTTAAATAATTATATATTAATAAGAAAAGTTTTTCATTTTTTTTCATAATTAAAGATTAGGTATATAGAATAATATTTATACTATAGAATAAACTGTGAGGATGCATTAAGAATTAAGATTTCAATTGATTATACAACTATTTCTTTTGTAAAATATCCTTTAACTGGAATAAGACCTGATACACTTTACTCAGAAAGGTGGTAGGTATTCCCCCAGGATGTGCTAGCATCTTTATTTGAATAATCCAGACGGACAGGTTGTGGGAAACACAAAATAAAATGAAATCCTGTTTGTAGAACTATATTCCATAAAGTGGGCTACAATTGAAATCATCTTTCAACTCATTTAATAGGTTTCTTAATTAAGTTGAAACCTCTTTCCTATGAGTGTACATTTAGTGTATTTTATTTCGGATTGGACATACGAAAATAGACGCCATCCAAACTTTTGAAGAAATTTGTTTTAGTTGTTTTTCATCCTTGGTTTCCATCCATCCGCAATTGCTCTTTAGTAATTGTTCTGAAAGTTCGTTCAGATATTGGTGAAATAACAAAAATTATGTGATAATTTGTATAAATCATGGAAGAAACTTATTAAGCCTATATAACAAATTGTTTTCATTATTTTAATAGCAGATCTTGGTGGTGTTAAAGCCCGTATTTTATAGTTATGTAGTACGAAAGGTACTTTGACTTTGCAAAGTAAATGATACGGGGAAAAATTAAATTAATGGTAACCCTATTTGACATACACGTTTACGAACACTTTCAATTAAAAGCTATATTAGTCTTTTCCCTTTCGAAAACATAACAAGCGGATACAACATTTTGCTACCACTGCATTGAATCCTTTCTGGCATAATTTACGATTAAATAATCACCAAAATGATAGAATAGATAATCTAAGCTATAAGAAATGACAAGATAGTAATGCCAACCTCACGGGAGTTTGAAATGCAAATGTCAGAGGCAAAATAACTCTAGTCTGAACGCCGAACGCAGTGTTTGTCACTAAGCCGGGTTTACCGCGGGTCGCGGCAGTTTGACGCGGTTTCTATTTGCGCCAACGCCGTATCCACAAACATTGAAACAACCACGAAACAGTAATTCTGCGACCACCGGTTTGCGAGCCCGTCTCTCGTATCTACTGGTTCACTCCGCTCCCAACATAATGCCAGCTGACGGTCAGTACTTGTGCCAGTAATTTTAAATCGTTTCACAAGAATTAGAAGTTGTTATCAGAATGAACGTGCTTAATTATAATAATATGTTGTGGGTATTGCCGACGACTCTGGTTCTATTTTCGTCGGTTCCAGTGTGGATTTGTTTTGTGAATAATTATAAACTGTTATACGTAATTGTACCGAAATTATAAGAATTAAATTCAAAGTGACGAAGTTATAGCTCCTTACCAAATTCATATAAGTAATACAGATATTTCTGGCTGGATTTGACTTAAACTGGCTAGTAGCCCATGTTATTGACAATAAGAGCCCGCCCACTGAGCTAGAGGTCCGGGTTCTAAGCCCGGTAGGAGTAATGGATGTTAATATGTATGTATATTATCGTTATACATATATCGTTGTCTTCCGCCCCATAGTACAGACTGTCTTGGCTTTTTGTGGATTATTATCACCTTAGTATGGAACTGATAATGTTTTGTAGCTAGATATTATTTAATATCCTGACAAGTGCGTACAACAATCACATAACATCAACATTTTGTTGACATATCGAATTGACATAATGACAAAAGAACAACATAAATTAGGCGCGAAATATTCAAATGCATTGATACAACGCCAATCGATAGATTTTTTTGTGGACTAGTATAACTTAGCATGGAATTGGAAATTTTGTAGATAGATATTTTAAATATCTTATTATCCTGATAAGTGGGTACAGTAATCACATATAATCAGCATTTTGTTAACATAGCGAACTGACATCATGACAATTAAAGTACAACACAAATTAGGCGCGAAATTTTAAAATGCTAATGATGCTTAGTTGTAGCACTTTTTTTTTCTTATTCTTATGGCAATAGCGTTTACTTTATGCCAATGACGGTTGAAGCACTTATCGATAGAATTTTTTTGGGATTTATTATCACAATAGGATGTCGCTGAAACTGTTATGTAGCTGGACATTTTAAATCTTATTATCCTCTTCGTGGCCACAGTGATCTTAGGAATTCAAACAAAATTACAGATTTGGTTTGACTTGATTTAATGCATCATGCCATATATTTGAGTTATTTAATAATAATATCTATACATCGGTTTATTAATAACGCTTTAAAAATATTTAATTTGTTATTGCATACCAATTTTTATATACTTCTATTGTTTTATTTTTCCATTCTGTTGTAACAAATGAACATAACCATAGGGTAGGTATGTCGAATTTACACTATTTTGGGTAGGTACTACAGTTGGGTATTCAATTTGTTTAATGAGGATAACTTAACATTGTAATTACAATGTAATTATTATAACACTTATTAATAACTGATAACCTTTATTTATCTGTAATGTACCTAACTATATACACTGAACTAAATTATCAACTATGAATATAATAACATAATATTTCATTAACTTATAACAAATTGATAATTACAGTGGTTATATAGAAAATTTCGAATGTTATCTCGATTAATACATATTTGTTTTATTTATGCAAACATTACAGCATTTCTACTTTACAAATTAATTATTTAAACTACATGTACCCATTGCCTATTACAAAGTTTGACAGGTGAAATTTAATGAAATAATAACGGTAATAATAATATTCTATAGAAAGAAGAAGTCCTGAGTAATGTGTGCTTGTGATATATAAATATTAAATAGATATCTAGTATAGCGTATAGTGTGTATGAATAGTACTTTTTGAATATGTGATAGTGTTATGAGTTGCGAGTAGTGTGTAGTGTTCCATATTTATTTTTTAAAATTCTGTATAAATAACATATAAATTTATTAATCTCTGCTGAATCGAGATTTAATACTAGCTAAGATGATTTACGGCCATTTTCAATAAACTATCTATCCTTAGTTTAACTTACTAGAGGTATACAAATCTATCCTTTTACGCTTACTTACATTTCAATAACCTATCGACATCAAGCATCTGACTATAACTATCTGGACATAACTATGGTTAGATAAGATCTTGTCATTAAACGGTGACAGCGATGTCTCCGTAACTAGAGATACGTTATTGAAAACGGCCGTTATACGTCTAGATAGATTATGACAGCTAAGAAAACGTCGGAAAAAAATAAATTTAGAACTAACCTCTATTTTGTGCAATTCACCCACACACAGTGTCATACAAACCGCGAGTGTAAGGCGTAGCTAGTCACGCACACTCAATTAATATTCCTGGACTGTCTTTATCGGTTGTCTAATAGGAAGAGACTATTTATACGCATATATTATTTAAGCATACTAGCTTAGGCCTGAATCTGGAGACAATATTTTGATGATCGAGCTTGTTAAGTAGATAAGTATTGATTCCGAATAAAAGACACTCTTTTTATGCGGAAGGAATTAAGAGGCCACGTCTAAACATCACAGTAAAATAAGGCCATAACATCCCCCTCCTCCACCAGAATATGACAGCGGTCCTCAAAGAGATATGTCATATTTATCGTACCCCGGGCACAAAATTGAGCACAATTTTATGCATCATGCCGGGGTATGTGTGTACGTTAGGGAGGATATCTGCTGTCGCCGTCTCGGCAATTTTGAGGGTAAGGACCTGTCTACTCTCTGGCTCCGCGTAGATTTAGTGGACCGCGTCCGCATCTATGCGTGCGTCTACAGGTCCCATAGTGGTAACGCAGAAACCGATCACCTCATGGGCTGCGTTCAAACGGCAATTGACGACGTGCTTGCACAGATCACCTCCGCAGAAATCGTAGTCTTGGGTGAATTCAAGGGACACAATGCCGAATGGCTTGGATCACGTACCACAGACTACGCAGCGCGATCTGTGCATAATTTTGCATTGGCGTATGGTCTGTCTCAATTGGTTGAGTCGCCAACGCGGCTCCCGGGTGTGGTTAACCGCATGCCGTCCTTATTAAATCTTCTGCTGATTACACATCCCGATGGTTACCAGGTCTTGGTCGACGCCCCTCTCGGAACGTCCGACCATTGCCTGGTCAGGAGTGTAGTGCCCATCCGACGCCAACATCGCAGACCACCAGCGACCCGCCGCGTTTGGCACTACAAGTCAGCAGATTGGGATAGGTTGCGTTCCTTTTTTGCATCCTACCCTTGGGGCACGGTTTGTTTCCCTTCAGATGATCCTAGTACCTGCGCCGTTGCAGTAGCCGATGTGATACTGCAGGGCATGGATATTTTTATACCAAGCTCTGTAGTCCTGGTTCGATGCGTCAGTTAAAGCAGCATCTGACTGCAAAAAACAGGCGTATCGAACTTGGGTTGCGGCGCTGGGCACAAAGGATCCGAACTGCAAAGTTCTTAAGAGGAATTATAACCGTGCCTCCAGATTTTTTAAGCGACAAATCGCCCGTGCGAAGTCAAAGCACGTCGTCAAAATCGGCGAGCAGCTTTCCAGTTACCCGACCAAAACACGCAAGTTTTGGTCATTGTCGAAAGCTGCTCTCGGTAACTTCAACCAGCCATCCCTGCCGCCGTTGCACATGAGGAATGACACCCTGGCCCATACGGCAAAAGAGAAAGCCAATCTCCTGTGCGCTCTTTTCGCCTCCAACTCGACTCTTGACGACAACGGAAAAACACCGCCGACCATCCCGCGGTGTCAGAGCTCCATGCCTGAAGTACAGTTCCGACAGAAAACTGTTAGGCGAGCTCTGTTTTCGTTGGACGCCAGGAAGTCGAGCGGGCCGGATGGCATTTCTCCAATGTTGAGTTGACGCCGGTGCTAACGCGTTTATTCCGACACTCTTATTCCAAAGGCGTAGTCCCTGACTCATGGAAGTCAGCCCTTGTCCATCCGATCCAAATAAAGGAGACAGTTCGGATCCAGCAAACTACAGGCCTATTGCTATAACCTCCCTGCTCTCCAAAATCATGGAGAGAATAATTAGCCGCAAACTTCTGGTATTCTTAGAACCCTCTAAGAATACCAGAAGTTTGCGGCTGATGGTGACCCCACCAGTTGATCAACGACCGACAATACGGCTTTCGCCATGGTTGGTCGGCAGGCGCTCTTCTGGTATACCTAACACATGGGCGGCGGCTATTGAAAGCAAGGCGGAAGGCCTGGCAGTTAGCCTGGATATCGCGAAGGCCTTTGATCGTGTATGGCACAAGGCGCTCCTCTCAAAACTTCCATCATTTGGGCTTCCCGAGAGCTTATGCAAGTGGACCTCCAGCTTCCTCACTGGGCGCAGCATACAAGTCGTTGTCGACGGTTTTTGCTCGAATCCCAAGCCCGTAAACGCTGGAGTGCCCCAAGGCTGTGTGCTATCTCCCACGCTGTTTCTTCTGCACATCAATGATATGTTGGACACCTCCAACATACATTGCTATGCAGACGACAGCACTGGTGATGCCGTATACACGGGCCATGCAGGTATCTCTCGGGAAAACGTCGACCAGTGCCGGAAGAAACTTGTGTCTTCTATCGAGTCCTCTCTCGAGTAGGTCGCGGAATGGGGTAAATTGAACCTTGTCCAATTTAATCCCCAGAAGACTCAAGTTTGCGCGTTTACCACTAAAAAAGCAGCTCGAATTGTCGGGGACCCAGTGCTCTGTGAACAGCTGGATCACTTGGCGTTGCGTAGAGACGTCGCTTCATTGTGTGTCTTCTACCGCATTTATCACGGGGAGTGTTCCGAAGAGCTGTTCAACCTGATTCCTGCCGCCGAATTCCACCTTCGCACGACACGCCACAAATTAGGATATCATCCCCACCATCTGGATGTGTGGTGGTCCTCCACAGTGCGGTTTTCAAGGAGCTTTCTTCCACGTACTACAAAGCTGTGGAATGAGCTTCCTTGTGCGGTGTTTCCGGGACGATACGACAACGCTCAAAAGGCCGGCAACGCTCTTGTGATTCCTCTGGTGTTGCAAGAGAATGTGGGCGGCGGTGTTCACTTAACACCAGGACCCGTACGCTCGATTGTCCTCCTATTCCATAAAAAAAAAAGAGATTTTACCCCAGGAGTCGAAGAGTCCCTCCCCGACCATTCTCGCTCGGGCTGCCCGCCGTATTCTAGGGAGGGCACAGAACCGCGCACTTTCCTTGTGTAAAAAAAGCGCGTACACCTTACTTAACGGCCGGAAACGCTCCTGTCATTCCTCTAGTGTTGCAAGAGAATGTGGGCGGCGGTGATCACTTAAGACCAGGTGACCCGTACGCTCGTTTGTCCTCCTGTTCCATAATTAGATAAGTAAAATTTACAAATTCTATCAAACAATAATAGTTCAAAATTATTATAAGTATAACTAACTGTAAATAATAATAATTATTATGTTTATAATTACGTCTGTACAAAGATAATTGAGGCGCTTAAATCAATATACCAAAGTTGGACAGTCTAAAGTCGAAGCAAACACTTTAAACACCTATTTAAATGTGTTTTAATAATAATGTGATTAGTGATTACTATTTATACAAGCGCGTCCGTCAGTCGCAATAATAATTTACAATATTTTGCAAGTAATTACAGTAAACCCGTCACTTTTACGAAAATACTAACATGACAAATCGTCACTTCTATTAAAGTAAAACTCGATATAGACTTTAACTAAATTGAATAAACAATTTGTTGGTTTTTTAAAGTGATAACCCTCACTTCTGGGATTGGTTACACAAATTAAATTTGAAAACAAAATTTATGAACGATGCGGGTCTCGCACCCGCGACCTCTCGCGTTCCGCGCGAGCGCTCTTCCACTGAGCCAACCGTTTGAGTGACGTAAATCTTGGTATGTCTTTGTTTAACTCTTAGCATATGGCTTCATCTACAGGATCTACTTTACCGTTGAATACCCGCTGAACCCCAATATTTGCACATATGAAGCCACAACCTGAGAGGTGAACAAAGACATATCAAGATTTATGAACTTTACGTCACTTGAACGGTTGGCTCAGTGGAAGAGCGCTCGCACGGAATGCGAGGGGCCGCGGGTTCGAGACCCGCATCTTTCGTTTCAAATTTAATTTGTGTAAATTGAGTAAGTTTATCGATCTAGCAAATGATTAATATTATGTTAGTTTAGTTGTTGTTATGTTTAGTTTGCGAAAAAAAAATCCTCAAAAGCTATTGGATGCTTCAGTGTTTAATATTCAATTACATCTAAATTTAACAAGCAAATGAAAACAAGTTGTTATGTTTTTAAACTGATAACCCTGACTTCTAGCATTATTACACAAATAAAATTTGAAAAACAAAATTTTATGAACGATGCGGAACTCGAACCCACGACCTGAAGCCACAACCTGAGAGTTGAACAAAGCATACAAGATTTTATGACGATATGTCACTCGAACGGTTAGCTCAGTTGGTTAGAGCAACGGCACGGAACGCCGGAGGTGGTGGGTTCGAGTCCCGCATCGTTCATAAAATTTTGTTTTTCAAATTTTATTAGTCTAGCAAATGAAACTATGGTTTGCGAAAAACATTCTTTGAAAGTATTGGGTGCTTCGGTGCTCATTTAAATCTTTAAACATTAGTTACCTCGTGAATTACCTATTACAACTTCGTAGTGTGTGTATCACCTTTATACACATATACACACACTCATCTCTCCAACTTGTATACAGGATGTTCCAAAGTTATGGTACATAAAGGAAAGTACCTTAAATATCGAAGATAGGCTATTTTACTGAAAGAAGGCTTTATGTTATTTTTAAAAGTTAGTAATGCTGCATTCAAAGATTTTCTAAAAATTACTTGCCTCGTCTGGGAATCGAACCGACTCAAATGTAAAAAAAAACACCCCTACTCTTATGATGCCAATCGAAAGAATGGCCAAAAACTAATAACTCTTCTTAAGTAACATAGTTTAAAAGAAACACATACATTTTAAAAGAAAGGAACAACGTAAAATGAATCTTTTCCTGCTTGGATTGGTACGAATGACCGATTAGATGGTAAAAATCATAAAAGTAGGGGTGGTTTTTTTATCCTATCTTTGATATTTAAGGTACTTTCCCTTCATGTCCCATAACTTTGGGACAACCTGTATAAGTAGTTGCATACTATATAACAAAGGAGCTTATACGTAGGGCACACTAAAAGATTTGCGTAACTTAAAAAAACATGATGTTATAACCAAAATATTATGTTTATTGCTTTTCTATATACTCTCCTTTACATTTTAAACATTTTTTCATGCGATCGAACCATTTTTTAAAACAGGAGAACGCGGCTTTTTGGTCGTCTTTCGCGAACTTTTTTTAACCCACTGGGTAAACAAATGGTAAAATACCACTCGGCATTAACACTCTTTTGGTCTTCAAGTAGAATTGTGCAGATGAGACCCGTAGCTGAGAAAAAAAATGCGATCATTTTAGGCAGTTGAAGGCCGCCCACGAAAATCAAATTCACGAAATTATTGTATTTAAATTATTGTAAAGAAACCCGAAACTCTCTCAAATTCAGCAATCCATCGACTCACAGTGCTCAAGCAAGGTGCTTCTCTCCCAAAGGCATTTTGAAGACGAGCGGCACAGTCTTGCATAGAGAGAGAACTTTTAAAATCATAAAAATTATCGCTCTTTAAATCTTTTTGACTTAATTCTATTTTCGTTGCGTACTTAGATCTTTGGTATGTGATAAAAAACAATTGACAAATGATTTCCAGGCAATTATTTTTTTATTACTAAGACGGTTGCAACGTTTCAAGAAATGTAACAATCGAAATTCAAATAGTTCCGATCAGCTAGAAGTCAAAACTTTTACCCCCTTATTCATAATTGTCCGCTAACTTAAAACAGCCGCTAAGGAGTGTTTTTTCTCATTCTAACTTAGGTTAATAGAAGGAGACAGAGTGAGAATTAGCAATGCTTTAAGTTAGCAGACTTTTATGAATAAGGGGGTCAGTGTGCCCCATGTTATCGTAGTCAGACTTATAATCATTCAATACCCGACCCTCCAACATCGTAACTTTTTGGATACAGCTAATATAAAATTTATTTTCGAAAAAACCTATTAAAAGATACTTAGAAGCCATCTTCTTATAATAAACAGATAAAGCTGAAAGCTTAACTATGACAAACACTTCCTTATGAATTGACATCGCATCTTTTTTTTATGAAAATATGGGACGAGACGAGCGTGACGTTCAGCTGATGGCAATTGATACACCCTGCCCATTACAATGCAGTTCCGCTCAGGATTCCTGAAAAACCCCGGAAGTTCTGAGCGGCACTACAACAGCGCTCGTCACCTTGAGGCTTAAGATGTTGTGTCATTTGCCTCGTAATTTCAAAAAATAGGCGCCGTTGTGGTACCCATAATCTAGCCGGCGTCCTGTGCAAAGGAGCCTCCCACTGATCTACGAACAAAATAACTTCGATCGATCTTTGTTGATGATAGATTGAGACTTAATTTTTTTTTATTAAAAAGATGCTAACCTATTAAATTTTACCTACATAACAGAAAACAATAACCTTAGATTAAGGATTGGTCTCCCCTGCGCAATGGCAGCCTTAGGGGTCTCTCGCCCGGGGCCTCGCGCAAGAACCAAATCAAATAAAAAAAAATAACTATATTTTTTTAATTACTTGTTAACGTCATAACATAACGGTAAATTAAAATAAAGCTAATTAGTTAACTAACAATTCATATAAAACATAATTGTAAAATTCATTGAAGATATTGATTGAAGATGTAGCGCCTGTAAATACTTGACAATCGGTTTTCTCAATCGCATATCGCTCAGGTCAGCTAGGGAGTCGGTCTCTTAATGTTCTGCTCCACTATTCCTCGGGGAATCTCCGTGTTTCATTTCGTCCGTCAACTCTTGTCAACCGGAAATATTTTGCTTGCAGTATGGATTATAAAATCGTTAGTATAACGGTATACTTACATATCTCAATTTTATTAAATACTAGCTGACCCAGCAAACGTTGTATTGCCGATATTAAAATCGCGATACAAAAGTAACTGTTGATCGTAGATGGGTGAAAATTTGAAGTTGTTTTTTGTTTATAATGCCACATTATAAACAAATAAAAAACAAAAAATTTCGTCCAAAAATTAAAAAAAAAAATTAAGGGTGAACAACCCTTATTACTTAGGGGTATGAAAAATAGATGTTGGCCGATTCTCTGACCTACTCAATATGCTCACAAAATTTCATGAGAATCGGTCAAGCCGTTTCGGAGGAGTACGGGAACGAACATTGTGGCACGAGAATTTTATATATAAGATTACGTTCTTATAGTATTAAAGTGTGCGTAAGTAGTGCGCTGGAGAAGTGATAATTACAGTAATTGAAGTTCGAGTAGCTGAAATGTTAAAAAAAAACTCTGTGATACTAAAAACATATTTCTGAGTGTTTAAGCGAAACAAAATAACATTTACGAAATGAGTTCGCGTGATCGTCATTCCGGTAGAGAGTCAGGTAGTTCAAAAAGGAAACAAGCTATCTAAAGAAAGCAGGTAAAAGAAAATCTACGTGGATCTTCATATAAAAAGTGTTGATCAAGAAACCTCTACAAAACATTTATTCACTGAAAGTGAACCTAATCCCGATCCAGCTGAAAATACTCCTTCCACATCACCATGGGTGCCGCCGCCGTCATTAAGTTAAATCAACGAGGTTGATCATAAATTAAGTACATCATCATTAGGTCACCGGTGCCGCGGTCATCGCTATCCAGTCAAGAAGACGAATCTGAGCTCGAGTCTCTGTCTACATCCATGACTGCTGGAATCCGAATTCTCTATTTTTTAAAAATTAAAAATTATCTATTTTTATGTCATTGTCAACAATGTGCGTGCAAGCTGCCATCCTAGGTTTGATGCTCTTAAACATCACGAGAGCATATTTGGTTTCATGTTTAACATAAAAAGATTAAATGAAATTAGTGATAGGTAGTGAACTTTTGAAGCAATGGAGCAACTTGCAAATATCTGACAGTAGGAGAATCATGTGATATTGACGAACATGAATTATACGAAGAGCTAAATATATTCATCCGTGTTTATAAAGGAAAGGACGACATTACCTCGGTGCTGAAATACAGTATAGTTTAGAAATCATTGTATTAGTTGGATACAATTACTAATTATTACATTAATCACGGACGTCATGTTCACGAAGCATCCTTATAATCAAACAATGAATCCAATTTCTAAAGGTGCATTCAATATTCGATAATTTATATGTATACAGTATATTCTTTAATACTTAATGATTTTAAATCTTACAGCACATTATTAGCTAGGTAATAAAGTACAGATCATTGGCCAACAGTGATTTTATATTATATAGGCAAAACACTAAAAAATTATCATAAACTCGAGATAAAAAATAATATTGCAAAGCGAGAAAGGACAAAATGATATTATAATTTATATTATTTAAACACGGTTCATCAGTTCAGCTCGAAGTTTCCTTGAGAGATCGAATCAGAATAGAGGAGATCCGTTGGAGAACCAAAGTCACCGACACAGCCCAAATGATTGCGAAACAGAAGTGGCAGAGGGATAGATAGCCGGCGGTGGAGAGAAGTCCTCGAATGGAGACCACGTACCGGAAGACGCAGTGTCGTTAGGCGGACCGATGATCTCGTCAAGATCGCGGGAATACGTTGGATGAGGGCAGCGCAGGAACGATCGGAGTGGAGATCTTTGGGGGAAGCTTTTGTCTAGCAGTGGACGACTTATATTGGATGCAACACATTACAAACTCACTTGTTATGTATATTACAACCATTGTTGCACTGGTTTACTGCAAGAACTCATTAACTGACTAAAACAGAATTTGTTTTTCCTATATCATCTTTAATATGATTTTGTTAAAGAAATGTAAAATACTATTATATTGCTGAATATTTTTATTATTAAAATCGAGTTTTTTAAATATTAACAAGCCATAATTTATAAAAAATGTAAAGTTAATGAATTCTTGCCATTGGGCCTTCGTTCGAAGTTTGAATTAAGTATTTCAATAGAAGCCTATTTTAATATACGTGGGTATTATTTGAATAGAAATAATGTTTTTTTTGTGGAAAAAGAGGGCAGACGGGCATGTGGATTATTTGATGGAAAGTGATCACTGCCGCCCATGGAAAACTGCACCAGCGGAGCGCTTGCAGGCATGCTTGTTCAGGAAAAGGTGTGGAAAAGGAAGCTGTATGGACTTATGGGGCTCTAGGGAAGGAAAAGGAGGTAAACCTACGGGACTGTGGTGGAGGTAAAGGGAGTGGACCTCCGAGACTCTCACTGACCAATCGAAACGCGACAACATAGCTGCTACTTGACACCGATTTTTCGCATGGAGATTTATCTTCAAATCATCCGAGCTTTCTTCAAACAATGAAGCTACGTTTCTACGCCACGCCAGTTGTTGGAACCGTTCACCGCACCGCTTTGTGTCGCGCCTATTTATCGCGAAGTTTTTCTAATAGATTACTTATTTTTCGCATGCTATCTTATGAAAATATTAAAACATATAAATTTATTATTCAAGCTGACATTTTAAGCTATTACGTAATTGGAGGATTGTAATATGGGCGCTAGGCACCACAAAAATAATGAACTAGCGATTAAATATATCGATTTATATCTGTTGATACAATAAAAACAATACGAATTAATTTCCTCATCAAACAAATGTATTAAAATTGTTTAATCATCAGAGAGCTGAAAACTTATAAAGACTTTTATTTTCTCTGTTGTTTGACCTGATCTTTAATTGAAAATATTGTTAGATGAATTAAAAACGATCGATTTCAAACTTCACCAATTTATACACTTAACGTAATGCCTTTAGGGGTCATGGGTAATTTTGACAGAGTATAGATTAGTGTTTTCCCTTTATCAACATTTAAAAATCTTAAATGCCTACACCCTACACTGAGGGTACAATGAGGGTAGTTTTATAAAGCCCCTTTGCGATACCCGTCAGTACACTTTTTTGTTGCTCTCTCTGTTTTACGTTAGTGTTCAATTCCTGTCGAGCTAAAAGAATACTGCTTTACGAATGACTTCAAGTACTCTATCATGGCGACCGCGTTAGAAATGATGTATCAAGGACTTTTAGCGCAAATTTTCAGTGTGGTTTTTCTTAAACATTACCAACACTATTCCAACTACTGTTTAATATTGCCTGGGCATATTGGCAGCATTTTTTAATTAGACCGCTCTTTATTATTATTTATTATTAACAGACTTCAAAAAGGAGGAGATTATCAATTTGATCGGTATTTTTTTATGTATGTTCTCTGAGATTTATGATCTGATTTACGTAATTCTTTAGTTCGATGTAGAATATAATAGATACCATTTGGTCCAATAATTTTACATAGTTTGGCCCAGTAGTTTTCATTTTATGAACAATTTTTAATGAAAATATTTGTTTACCTTGATGATATTTTTTGTGTAAGTACGCCTTTTTTAGCAGTTTTCATTCCTTAAACCGACTTAAAACTGATCCAATAGGTAGCAAATATAAATAATAGCATTTTATTTATATTTAATGTAAAGTGGTAGTAAATTAATTTTTAGTTATTTGATACTTCTCTGTTTTGAAGCCGGTTTTTTTTAAACGTAGTTTTTTTATTGTTGTATAATAGTTCCACTCCTTAGCTTTAAACGAATGGTGAGGTGTTTAATAACAACCGCACAATATTAAATAAAATTATACTTATATTATAATACTTCGCACATTATAATGTACACAGTAACATTTTATGCTGACCCCCTCACTTGGCCGTTGCCTGTATTGTGTGGGAATAATAAAGTCGTTGACCCGCATCGCTTGGCTAGTGTCTCAGCCATGCCCGCGTCGAACGTATATCTTACGCTATGATACGTTCGAGCACTTTTTGCCTAAAGTGTTGGGAAAACCTCGCCTTAACAGAAAATCATAACATACACGGCATATCATAGCATTAATAGAGCACGTCAATACTTCAGGCCGGGCCACATTCTAGCGCTCTGCAAAGCGCAGGTCCGGCCACACATGGAGTATTGCTGTCATCTTTGGTCTGGCGCACCCCAGTACCGCATGCAACGCAGAGCAACTCGAATTATCGGGGACCCAGTGCTCTGTGAACGGCTGGATCTCTTGGCGTTGCGTAGAGACGTCGCTTCATTGTATGTCTTCTTCCGCATTTATCACGGGGAGTGTTCCGAAGAGCTGTTTAACCTGATTCCCCCTTCGCACGCGGAATTCCACCTTCACACGACACCCCACAAGTTAGGATATCATCCTTACCATCTGGATATGTGGCGGTCCTCCACAGTGCGGTTTTCAAGGAGCTTTCTTCCTCGTACTACAAAGCTGTGGAATGAGCTTCCTTGCGACATGGGTACCTTCAAAAAAAGCGCGTACACCGTCCTTAAAGGCCGGCAACGCTCTTGTGATTCCTCTGGTGTTGCAAGAGACTGTGGGCAGCGGTGATCACTTAACACCAGGTGACCCGTACACCCGGACATACAATGTCCTGCTATTCCATAAAAAAAAACATACAGGCTAGTGGTAACACGCTGATTATCAAAACTTAACAAATAAGGAAATAATCGTATGCGTGAGAGTAGCTAATAATAATATGATGACTATATAATAACAATATAAGACCGGTTTTGGCACCAGAAGTATGTCTTTGCATAATATAAAATCATTAATTTGAATACGTAGTGAATAATAATTATCAGTGTGAACTGGTTGACCGTCACCCGTTCTAGCTGTGCGACACAACAGCCAAGGTGAGAAACACACCCACATTGTTAAAGCAGGTTGTTACGAGTTATTTTAATTAATTTAGAATTTTCGTCGTACATTCAGTAATGAAATAAGATAATGTAATTGATTGAGACACTTCCCGGTGTGTTGAAGGAACGGTATGTTTCTTTTTGTTTGCAATAGGCGAGTCGAAAGTCTAACTGCCAATACATGTTAAAAATTCGCGTTTTTGCGTAATTAATATGTACGAGTAAGTGTTGAGGGTTGTGAGGTCACAGAATGGCTCAAGCGGAGTAATAGCACTAGAAAATTAGACATACATACCTAATATGTGTGCGACTGCTGTATAGTTTCTATTATCTATGAAATAACTAAATAAAGATTTTATTTTATACATCTCTTATGCAAACCTATAACCACCGACTTAAACCCTATCAATATGTAGCATATACACTTAATAGTATTTTATTTATTAGGTTTGCATAAGAGGTGTATTTATTTAAATCTTTAATGAGTTATTTTATACTTTTTAGTTTTTGAAGTCTGCTTATTTAAATGTACCCCCTTATTCATAATGGTCCGCTAACTTTAAACAGCCGCTTAGGAGTGTTTTTGCTCAATCTGACTTAGGTCAATAGAAGAAGACAGAGTGAGAATTAGCAATGCTTTAAGTTAGCAGACTAGTATGCATAAGGGTGGTAGTCTTTATTATTCTGGGATCCTGTCGTACAAGCATTTACTGACTTAAACAGGCCGAATGAATAGTAGTAGGTATAAGAAGCTTCCCTATGTTTGTTCCTGGAATAAATATTACAGGTGGAAAAAAAAATACTTTTCGCGGTAGAACTCTGGGGACCTAGACTCAACAATGTAAAAATTGTCTAAACTGCGTGAAAATTGTATCCACGGCCAGGCCTAGCGAATGCAGCGGGTGTCGAAGGGTTTCTTAATACAGGTATATGCTGCAGAGCTAAATTTATTCTCGAGAGATGTGAGGTGAGGAGAATATAGGTTACCGATTCGGGGCTGTCTCACTGAGATTTTATATTCAGTATGTAGATACTACTATACTATTGTAGAATAGACATCTGCTGTTATTGCATCTGAAACCTGTAAATGACACTATGTAAAGACTAAACCATCGCTTTTCCATAGATAGATGTTTGGCTTTAGCCCCATTTTCTTGATTAACACGAAAATTACACCTTTTATATAAATTTTTTTTAGAAATAAAACTTGTGAATATTTTACATAATAAGTAGATAATCTTGTTCAGAATTGGTTGAATAGCGATTTATTTACCAGCAGCGTAGACGTATAATCAGCAAAAACATAATACAATGCATTTGATAAATAATGATAGAATTATCGAGAAATAAGGAATTGGAAGGGTCTAAGAATCGAACCCTGATTAACTCCCACGGTAAACATATCAGAAAACCGTTTTCCAACCACCTCTATCTCTTGTAACTTACACTTTAATTTGGAAAATTTCATATCCAATACTATTTAAATATACAAATTATTTAAGTTTTCTTTAGTGTTAATTCCGCCAATATTT
>CATIXQ010000005.1:7245179-7268933 GCA_949711755.1 Leptidea juvernica
AAATATTGGCGGAATTAACACTAAAGAAAACTTAAATAATTTGTATAATTATGGATTTCCGCAAAGTAACGCCTAATTCAATAAATTTACTATTTAAATAGTTAACATTATTAATAATGGTGAATTTTTCTGATCAATGTTCGTGTGTATTGTTGTGATAAGTCAATTCATGATTGTATTGTATTTACTAACACTATTTTGTAAGCTTGCAAATTCTACTAACAAATATGGATGTAATCTCATGAATGGATGAATCCGAAATAAATGACTATTAATATTATTATTGTGTGTCAGGTTCGGAACGCGGTGGCAGCAGGCGCGGAGTTTCAGGCTGGCTATGTCGCTGGTGGCGCGCCCTGCTGGCTGAGGTGATCTCGACGGCTCTGCTAGTCCTGCTCGGCATTGCTTCCATACTGCCGAAGGATGTTCCTCTCACCAACGTAGCGCTCGCGTTCGGCTTCGTCGTCCTGATCAACATCGAGGCGTTCGGACCGGTTTCGGGCGCGCACATGAACCCAGCCGTCACGCTCGCTGCAACCCTCTACGGCAGACTTGAGCCACTCGCAGCTGTTGGCTATTTAATAGCTCAGATAATCGGCGCCACGTTAGGGTTTGGTGCGCTCATGGGGTTAGCGCCCGAAGCATTCAAAACTGAAACAGTTGTGGGAGGCACGGCACCGGTGTTAGTCGGCGAGAGCGCAGCAATGGCGGTGGAGGCCGTACTCACCGGCTGTCTGGCGTTGTTATGCTGCAGCATCTGGGCAGCCGAGGATGCTGGCAAAAAAGACCCCACCGTCTCAATTAAATTCGCCTTCACTATCGCTGGACTCATCTATGCCGGGGTAACTAATAATGATTCTTACTCGCACGGGTTCTTTGATATGTATATAAAACATAAATATAAAATACACACAAAACGTATAAATTCCCATTATTAACTACATCACTTCATAGGAAACATTTCTCTTGAGTTTCGTATCGCTGTGTTTGGCTTCGAAACTAAGATACTAACTTATTATAACATTAGAAATAAGGGATTGCTTTTAACTAATTCTAGTAGGCTTCATAAGATACATAATAGCTTTAAGGGTAAATGTATACACTTCTATAATAAAGTCCCAGCCACTGTTCAGGCATTATCTATAAATAAATTTAAATGTTTTATTAAAAAATGACTCTGTCGTAAATCCTACTACTCCACAGCTGAATATCTAAGTGATCGGACAGCCTGGGACTAGATTATGATTGTTTTATAGCGATAGAAATGACTGTACAATATTATATATTTTTATTGAAAAGAGCGCAAAAAAAAGAATGCTGGCAGAGTTTCTTGCGCCGCTTCTTCTCTCTCAGAGCGCCATTTGTTTCCGAAGCGGTAGTAGTATCTAGTATATTAGAAATGACATCAAAAAGAACTCTTAAGGAATCAATTTTGAGAAAATAAATGCCTTTTATGCCTTTTAAAGAAGATCGTCGGTCGCACGAGGGCCTACTCCTATAGACTAGTCTGTTCAATAAAGAACATATTTTATTATATAAGCTTTGCGCACTTATTCTCAATGTAAACTGTCACTATGCCAAATCTCACACTCATTCAAGTATCGGGGAAGTTTCAGTATTTCACCTCGTCTATGATATCTAGATTCACTGTTAGCCGTGTATTTGAAAAAGTCGTGGTATTCAAACTCTGGAATATATTACCTACTAAAACCTACATACATATATATACATATTGTATCACCATATAAATATATAATATAAATAGTCAATTCATGAGTTAAGTGAGGTGTGGCATGTAGAATATTATGTACTTTGCAAATTCAATTGAAATCGAATTTTCGACTAATGGTTATTTTTATTTGGTTCCAAGTTGATGCGGGCCTAATAGGTTTTTAAGTGCCTTCTACTTAGTAGTAATTAAAACTTACAACTAACGTAATATGGATAAATTAAACACCCAATTCCCTTCAATGTCACTTCCATTGCTCTCCGCAAATAAAGGTTCCATTATTTATCTATTCATCAGTCTGTCTAACACGAATACCTAATTAGCCTTTGATCTTAAATGTTTGGAGTCTTATAAAATACGTCTTGTGTAGTCCGAATATATACACCGTCTCAATATCTATTCTCAAGTAAGTAGTCTGTTATACCCAGACTTTTAAAGGACATTGACAACAATACACTTGATTATGAATTACGTATGGAGTTCTTCTGGGTCCCTTAGTGTTACAACTCCACTGCAGACCATCTAAACAAAGAGACTGAACGGCACTAGATTATTCTTATCTTATAGAAAAGGCTTTTTTTTTAATCTGTCCCTGTGAGGTCGAATCAGAAATGAGGACATCCGTAGGAGAACCAAAGTAACCGACATAGCTCAGATAGTTGCGAAACTGAAGTGGCAGTGGGCGGGGCACATAGCTCGACGTACAGATGAACGTTGGGGCAGTAAAGTCCTCGAATGGCGACCACTTACCGGAAGATGTAGTGTTGGTAGCAGGGGCGTGCATATCATATAGGGAATTAGGCAGTGCCTATCTCGTTATGAACCTAATAAATATATTACTAGTTACAGTTAATTTAGTTTAATTTGGCTCCGTTATTTTATTACCGAATTTCTATTTAACACCCACTCATAAAATTTTTCCTTACGCTAGATACCAAATAAAAGCTCAACTATGACTAGTTAGATCCACAGTACCTACCTTACTAGAAAAACAGTGCACGCCCCTGGTTGGTAGGCCCCCCACAAGAATATGGACCGGCGATCTGGTCAAGATCACCGGAGTAGGTTGGATGAGGGCAGCGCAGGACTGATCATCACGGTGATCTTTGGGGGAGGCCTTTGTCGGGCAGTGGACGTCTTCCGTCTCGAATGATAAATGATGATAGAAATGGCAAAATAAGAATCAACGACGAAATAGCAATAGAAAAATAAGAGACTAAAATAGCGCAACAATTAATGTTGGGAGTTTCTTGGCCATTTCTTCTGCTATTCGAGTGCTATTTAATATGCTATTGCAGTGCTAATACATGCCATGCGAAGGCAAGTGACCAAGGAGCACAAGTCAAATTTAAAGGTTATAATAATAATTGATTACTAAAAAAATTAACAAAACCCACCCGATGTAATTTTCGATTCTGATTTTTGGAGTAATATTAACCGAACGTTTGCGTTTAAACTAAATATTCCGAGGTCAATTTATTATTTTTTAGATACCACAACATATTATTTAAAATAAAAAGAACAACAACTATCGGACGTATTATATATATACACACTATAATATTTAATTTCTTTTGAACTGCTTGTTATATTAATTATTAATGCTTGTAATATAAATAAATAAGTTAAAAAAAAAAAACGGTTACAACTAGACTGAATTTTCGGTATTCAATTTCAATTCTTGGGATCAATGCCTTTTTTGATTTTTGCAATTACGTTCCAGGGTGCATTGACTGGTGCAAGTTTGAATCCAGTTCGAAGTTTGGCTCCAGCACTGCTGCAGAGATTTGTTTCCAATCACTGGGTATGTTGTGTTTATATTATGTACTTATAACTAATATGAAAATTAATGTTCTGCCACACCGTTTGCCACACTTCATGCTCTGCCACACCGTTTTCCGATTCCACATATTGTCATAAGTGAAAAGTGAAAAGCACTAAAATTTCGAGGTCTTCCGCGTAATGCGGATAGTGCAAGTTATAGAAGTTTAATTTTTTTATTCACAATACCATAACTGTTCCCTAAACACCAAAATAACAATAAATAAAACCTACGAAATGCTTTGATATTTTAGTGTTTTTAGTGTAGATTTCTACTGAATAGGAAATTAATTAGATATTTTTTTAATAGAATTTCTAATCACTAATTGAAGTATGCCTCAGACCTGAGAATAAATGTTTGTCTATCAGACTATTAGTTCCGACTAAGTTCCAAGCCGACTGACAGACTTGTAACACATGGACGATAGAATTAAAACCTATGTGGTTATAATGTGGATCATGCGACATTCGGAACAATCTTTCAGGTGATCTTTCTGGCCACTTTATACAAATTACAGTAATTATATAAATATAATATAATAAAGATAAGGTACTATTTACAGAGGGTGAATTTCATTAAATATAACTAAATGCTTTGAAAGAGGTTACACAACATACAAGTGGAGGGACAGGTTGGTATAGTCCAACGAACAATAGTATACCTCCACTGAAAATTTCGCACCCTGATAGATAACCGAGAACACACTATACATACACACATAATATACCAACACGCACACACACAGGGACACACATACATACACATTCTTTTAAATAATGTTTTATAGCTTTAGAATGCTAGTAGCTGTTGTACACTTGTGTAATACAAATTCTTGTTTGATTCCTGATTTAGGGATGAGGTCCTGGTGATTTTTAATTAAGGGTCAACCTTCTTTAATTAAGGGACACCAGCTCCTCACAAATACCAGCTGTTATAAAAGAAAGAAAGAAACAGATATATTACAATTAATTAACGCCGTATAACGTTTCAACTCATTAAGGAGATTCACTCGGTTCAACTGGCATTTTGTTGATAAGTAAACTTGTAACGTTCGACCTTAAATCACCTTAAATATTAATAATAATATTGACACACTTTTATACAAATTATCTTATTAAGGCATAGCCTGTAGTCTGCACTCTGGGTACAAGACAATGATATATTTAATACAATATACTTACTCCGCTCAAGCGTCTAGCGCCTCGGACAAAGAAATCTCGCGTCACATGACGTCTTGGCTCGGATGAAATTACAACTTATATCTCTTCAAGTGTTTGGATTCTGTTACATACATAAATACATAATATTCGGACAACCGACCCTTGTTCGGATTTTTAAGAATGTACAAAACTTGAACAAAAAAAACTAATACGACATCTGCATTCGAAACGGGGTCTTTTCATTTCCGGATCACCCGTCTGAGCTATTATAGTCTCGTGGAGGATATTATGGTGGCGAAATTTACATTTGTATTCTAATGTTATTGTAGCTGTTTCTCATTAAAACACGGATAAGACTACATTTTTTTTTAAATTGAAACCTAGCTAGATCGATTTATCGCCCCCCAAATCAGCTGAATACTAAATTTTATGAAAATCGTTGGAGCTGTTTCCGAGATTCAGATTATATATATACAAGAATTGCTCGTTTAAAGATATAAGATAAACATCCATGACTCGGAAACAAATATTCATATTCATGGTATAAATGTTCGCACCTATCGGAATTCGAAGCCGCGACCTCCAGCTCAGTAGGCAGGGCCAATAACCACTGTGCTATATGGGTCGTAATTAATTTAATACATGTTCCAGGTGTACTGGGTCGGACCGTTGGGCGGGTCTGCCGTGGCCACGCTGCTGCACCGCTACGTGCTGCGCCCGTCAGTCCCCGCGCCCGCCCCTGTCTCCACTCCTGAACAGCTGCCGCTGCACCTCAAGGCTGACCACTAAACAACCTTAAGCATTCTTCAGGTTCCTCTCCACTACTGGAGGCAGGCAACTCGGCGAGCTTTGTCCAGTTTGTGCCAAGAGACTGGGTTGTATATCAACCTGGTGTCAATGCTCGAATTATAAAATACAGACTGACCTATTTTCTTCCACAAAAATTTCTAAAAGCTGTATCTAATTAGTATTAAGCTAACATTATAAACTCAAGACGTAGGAATGCGTGAAGAAATTGTATTGATGGATGGGTACGATGGACGATGCTGGTTTTGAACCCGCGCCTCCTGGAATACGCCCTAGCGCTCTTACTGCCTAAGCCAACCGTCGCATCCGTGTTACATGATCCGTAAATCTTGGTATGTTGGTTCAACTCTCTGGGCGACACCTATACGACCTTCTATACACGTCTTAATAACGTGCTCAACCCCAACAGTTGTATTCTAGAAAATTGACTTGAGATGTCGCTCCTGAAAATCTAAGCAATTTGGTTTATTTTAAGTGATCTTGTTCAATCATTACTCGGACGGTTGGCTTAGGTGGTAAGAGCGCTGGGGCGTATCCCGACACATGCTCGAGTGCCACGTCGTCTTCAAATTTTGGTAACATATGTATATTTAATCCCAGAAGTAAGGGAGAACACTTAAAAAAATTGATATGTTAAAATAGGTTTTATTATAATAAATATACAAAGAATAACGGTGAATATCTTCCTTCTATCTTACTCGGCCTTCGTGTACACCATAGACGCAGACCATACTAGCGTAGAGACAACCTGACAGTTCGATAAAGCGTGCCCAATTTTATTTGTCAGTGTGTTCATTAGCTAGTTGTTTAATATTCAAAATATTAAAAAGCCGTGACTGTTTACAACTTTTCAATCAAAATACGATACAGTAAGAATAGATTCGCTTACCTTTTCATCTAGCTGTAGCTCCGTTACAGATGTCCATCTCTCTCGCACGCTCTGTTCATCTAAAGTCTAAACGGTAGTATTTTGTAAGTCTATGGTCTCTCACTCTCTCCCACTCCTTCTCTTTTGTTGGTTACATTTCCTTCAGTTGCAATTTTGTGTCCCATACAGTGCCATTGATAAATCTTAAGTACCTTTAAAGATAATAAAACATAACTGCAGTTTACTCTTGATTTTTTTATTTTCCTACCAATGATTCATTTTTTTACCTGCCTTCGTCATGTGATGTTAATATTGAGAAAAAAATATTTATTTGACTATATTGTCATATTCTAATCAAATTCATAAAGGGGATGAACAAGTACCTAACATTTGTTTGGAATACGAACTATTACCTATATTTAGTATTTAAAAAAAACAAGCTTTCTGGCTATGTTTGTCTCAAAAGAATAGGTAACTAATTTAAAAGTATTGACATGAAAATATTGGAAGCGTCAATTTATATAAAATATTCGGTCTTTAATTAAAATTAAGAAGAAGAAAATTAAATTTAAGAATAGGTGGTAATAAGGGCAAAAAGTTGCGTTACTACAATACTTCATGAAACACAATTTGATGAGCATTTATCTATTCTGAAAGGTAAATTGGCGGTAAAACAGGTTCATTTCTGTTAAGCGTTCAAACATAATCCATCACACGATTTTGTTTCGTTATTCAAAACTTTAACTGCTACCTAATCTCACACTCATAGAAGTATCGAGATGATTGCATTATATCACCTTTAATCGTCTATGTGTTTAAGATCGACTATTGTTTAAGTATTTGAAACAGTCGTAGTAATCAAACTCTGGAATTAGAAAATATTTACCTAGTTACATATACTTAAATATTGCATCACTATTGTCACTATGTAAATGAAGTAGCTAATATAGTCAATTCATGTGTTAAGTGAGGTGTGGCAGCTACAATATTACCTACGTGCTTTGCCACTTCATTTGAAATCGATTATTGGCTATTGTTTCATTTTACTCGATGCGGGCTTAAAGGTTTTTTAGTACCTACTACAAAGTAGTAATTATAACTTACGACTAACGTATTATGGATTGGTAAATTAAATATTTCAATGTCACTTGCATTGCTTCCCGCAAATTTAGATAATTTATACGTATAGATCTTGCTGTTACACAACCGATAAAAACAGGCCATGAATATTAGTTGAGTGTGCGTGACAACCTACGTCTTACACTCGCATTTATATGACACGTTGTGTTAGTGTGCGTGAATTGCTCAAAATAGAGCTAACTTCTAAAGCCTTACGGCCTGATGATAAGCAAAGAAAATGGAAAATGTTTACAATATCGCTGACAACACTGTCAATACAATGATAATTCTGAAGTTTTCCGAATGACAAGCTTCCTTGCAAATAAACGCGGGAAACGTTATACGTCCGAACAAACCATTCGTAAGCAAAATGTTTATTTGTAATCATTTTACATATTCTTGGTTTCTTGGTTCTTCTAATATATGGAGACTTTTAAAGTACCTAAGTACGTCACATATAGTTTGTATACATCTAATGATATTTTGCACCTATTGTCGGATAATAGAAGAAGCCTCAATTGAATTACAGCAATTCATTGTTGTGCATGTTTAAAGAACACCTGTGCTAACTCTGAACTTATTGACAAGTTACTGGTAAACAGGTAAGGAACATTAGTGTTTATTTCTGAGAATATGACGCGTTTTAAATAACATACTGTTAATAAGGTTTAATATAAGGTCTATGCTTATTATCTCCCAATTAATTAATCACACATGATGTTTATTCTTGATTTAGCATTTGGTGAGATTGTTGTTTTCTGATTCAGGGTTGCCATCGATGTTTTTTCAACCAAACTCAGATAACCAATTTGTAGCCTATAATATAAAATATACGGTACAAATATAAGGTACCTTTAATATATTCTATGTATATCATCTACTTATTTCGTGTATTCCGAATTATATGTAAGTCGCTTAATTAATAGTTATTGTATCATTGTGTAAATAATTTTAACGGCCTTATAAATAAACTTGCTATAAAGTTATAACTAAGCATAAACAAAGAATATGCAAAATGTATACAATATCGTTGACAACACTGTCAATACAATGATAATTCTGAAGTTTTCCGAATGACAAGCAGCCTTGCAAATAAACGCGGGAAAGGTTATACGTCCGCATAAACCAATCGTAAGCAAAATGTCTATTTGTAAATATTTTACATTTTCTTGGTTTATGAATAGTTATAACTTTATGCCAATTTTATTTGTAAGGCCGTAAGAGTGTATACTGTATGTATCAAACGTCAATGTTATGACTTTCCATACATCTCTATTTTATAATGACGTATGTAATTTTACCAGGGTGTTCATATTATTTTAAATACATTATTTCAATATAATGTGTCGTTGTTTATTTTATCATTCCATCCAACGTAATAAGCACATCATAATATTATCTATACCTACACGTTATAATAAAATCGTATCTATAAAACTGTACATTGAATATTCTAATTTTTTTTAAGTTTACTTTCTATTTGTTCTACAAAGACTACCGAAGCCTTTTTAGTTTTTGTTTGATTTTCCGTTTGTTCTGTACGTCCGGACAAAAAACAAAAACTACTGAATAGATTTAATTCAAATTTTGCATGTATATTGCATAATATAAATGTTGTATAAGTAAATAAAACTTGTGTCAATCTATAGCACCGATCACTTATAATTAGTAAACAAGTACTCTAAGCTTGGTCGTCTACTTCTACATGACATTGGCAAACTTGTGGTATACCTTCCACAGAAGCCACAATAGGAAGATAAGAATAGAATAGAGCAAGAGGGTGGGACAAAATATACATACATACATAAAATCACGCCTCTTTCCCGTAGGGGTAGGCAGAGACCACTTCTTTCCACTTGCTACGATCCTTGCATACTTGTTTCGCTTCGTCCACTTTCATTCTTCCTTTCATACATGCTCTCCGGTTTAGGGTACTCTTGACCTGGCCTTTTTTCAAGACGTCCCTGATTTGATCTTGAAACGTCCGCCTAGGTCTACCCCTTCCAACACTTTCATTCACACAAAATATACATATACATATAATAACGCTAGATGCTAGTGTTTTGCTACTATATAGCGCCCATGCTCACGACGTCGCTGGCAACAGCTACTAATTACTAATAATGAGTTAACTATCAATAGACAATGTAATTATGGGATCCGGTATGAAGGAGAGAGTTGGCCCCCTCCCGCACCCGCCGTTTGCGGTCGTACCGGCTCGTTCTCTTGCGTACCGGTACCTACTCTTTGTACCTTAGTTCGTTCGGTTATTGAAATGATTACGTCCACGTCTGAATTCACTGAACCTACACAGAGCCAGGCCTGTCTCAGTCGCCGTGTACACTCTACACAGTAGGCGAGCCATTAAGGACTAAGGACTCAAGAGCGAACAGTGACGCACGCAAGTTTGTTCACCTACTCCACCCGTCCGACCGATCTTTTAAAAATGGAGAAACATAAAAAAAGGAAAGCATGTGAAAGACATTCGTCATTGCGAATCCATATTTAAATTTTATAAGCTTCCTAAAAACCCTGCAACAATGTAATTCATAGTGATTATTATTATAATATAATATATTGACACACTTTTTACACAAATTATCTTGCCCCAAGTTAAGCATATATAGCCTGTGTTATGTGTTACAAGACAATGATATATTTAATACAATATACTTACTTAAACATACATAAATTCATATAAACATACATAAATACCTTTAAACATCCATGACTCGGAAACAAACAATGAAATATAATGAAATTACCATTCATGATAGCTAGGTATATAGGCTATTTAGGAATAAAATATATCATGGTCTTCCAACGGTTTTACAACGAAATAATAATAAGTTTTTAAAATAACGATTACATACTTATTTATACTGTAGGAAACACTAAGCAATTTTTTAAAGATGACCTTATACTAGGTAGGTACAGTTTTGGGTCAAGAAGACAATTCTATTGTCGTAAGAATATGTAAATCACACGATAGAAAGATAGGCAATTTCTAGGTAAATAAAATTGGAGGTTAATAGCGCTGTGCGATCTGAATTACACCTTATTTTATGGCCTCAAGAGTTCCCTATTTCTTTAATTGATTTTGCAGAGTGAGACTTCTGTACTTGTACTATTAATATATTCTTTGACAGAGCTACGAAATGGACATTTATCGTCAAATGCCAATTTAATTCTATGGCATTTTTCTGGCTGACCTAGCCCACGTCTGACAGCGAGAAAAATAAAAAACACATTGTGCGAATATTTTCTGTGAAATTTGCGTGTTAATTTAATTTCACTGTCGACACACAATTTTCAAAACGATGCCACAATTGAAAAAGAAAGAACAATTACACCAACTATGGTGTAACCTACTCATGGGGTGTTCCATTTTCACATACACATTTATCCGATATTACACATTTTATCCAATATTATTTATTCTGACAGACGAAATTAACAATGCCGAAATCGTTTCAACAATGGAAATTATTACTGCAATGGCAACTGAGACTTATATGTGAAGGTGTCAAACGGACTCGCGATGGAACTCAGACTTCTGTCCTTTCAGGAATCCTGTCAAGCATAATGAAAAGAATAATTTATATGCGCGTCAATAAAAATACTACTTAGTCAATAACATAATTTTACTTTATTAAAATATCAATTAAATTAATGAATACGTTTTTACAATCCTAACAAAATCAATAGAATTATAGTGCGACACGTGCTTGGCTCATAATCTCTTGAGGATACGCCGCCTGTCGCGAGCGTGAGAGGGCGGGGCCGAGGGTGCGGACTGGGAGGCCGCTCGTCGCTCGCGCTTCGCTCGGGGTCCCTCCCCCGCGCCTATCTCTCCCGCCGCTTTCCCGCATGTGTCATCCTGCCAGCAAATAAAGAAATAGTTATTTGTTGTTCAACAAGTGAGCAAAGTTATTGAAGTTATAAGTACTTCTTTAGGCGCGTTATGAAAAATTAAGAGAGTGAAATTTTAAGATGCGCGCGCATCACTGTAACACAAAAGTAGCAGGGTGAAGTTGGTTCCTAAAATTTTATGACGTTTGCATTCGTTATTTTTTTTTTTGGTTTCTCCGTCCATTATTAGGACAGACAAAGGGTCAAAGCCATCTTTGCAGGATTTTTACAATATTGATCTTTCTATAAACGTAGAATAGTACGAGGAATACATAATTTTAAGGATTTTTGCTTTGTTACGCCAGATAATTATAACTTCTTACGTGCATATACGTACACACACACTTCTTATTTTTTAGCTGCGAGTGCTGTCTTTAAATCACGAATTGGCAAAGTAGTCTAGAATTGAATCACGAGCGTAGTGAGTGATTCTAATATAGACTACTAAGGTAGTGAGTGATTTAAAAGCACAAGACAATAAAAACTTGCTCTCGTGTGAAACATAAAACTTTTCACCTCGAAAAGCGAGAAAAGTGTTTTAGGTATAGTAAGAGAAACAATTAAGATAATATTTAACAATTATAAATATCATTACAAGTATTTATTATAAATATTAAGTCTTTAAAAAGGCAAGAGTAAAATTTATAAATCTAAATTTCGATAAGAAACATATAAATTTTTGTGACAGTGACATAATACGCTAGGCTAAAATGAGTTTCGGAACGCACCGGATCAAAAAGCGTTTTTGCTGCGAGTTTTCACCTAGCAATAGCGCCCTTTTCGTGCTGGAGAGGTGAAAATATTATTTCATATAGTACCTATGGATAATGGTTACTGCTTCTATTTACCAGTGAGTACACTAATTTAAGTAAAGATTGTAAAATTGCAAACATGATGCAACAAAACATGCAGGGATTTGGTAAAGAACTTGAACTGGGGATATATAAGAATCATGAAGATGTGATGATTTATGTTTAACAGAGCACTGGCTCAGAAAATATGAGCTCATCTTTAACTTCAGTGGTCATCAGGTGGCAAGTGCGTTTAGCAGATAAAAGGCTACAAGTGGCGGCTCTCTTATACTTGTAAGTAAATTATTTAAATACAAAGAACGAGGAGATATTGTGGGCCTCTCTGTTGAACGTACCATTGAAATAGCCTGTGCAGAGCTCGATCGCGCCATTGTTATTAGTATATACAGACCCCCAAATGCAGTATATGAATTATTTGAAAGTGTATTGCAGGAGGTTTTGAGTCTAAGAAGTATATAATGATATGTGGTGATTTTAATATTAATTAATATCGCAAAATGTTATCTTTTCGAATTTATAATAAGCCACCCCATAAGTAGAACCACGGAAGGACATTAGGAATTTTAGCTTTTAGTTTTCCGGCTTCGATACTAAAATGGAAAGCTGCTGCTACTATACCATCCCAAGACATTGAATGTTTTATGGAATTAGGGAGAAAAAAAAGATTTGTCACCTATTCGTAAGAGATTAGGGTGGCTTATATCTCTCTCAACACAAGATCTCTGCTGGTATTCGAGTAATAATATCTTTTTTAAAGTATCCGTATAAATCTCGCACCAGAGGGAGGCTTCTTTGCACAGGGTGCCGGCTAGATCATGGGTACCACAATGGCACCTGTTTCTACTGTGAAGCAGTAATGTGGACATTATCGTGTTTCAGTCTGAAGGGCGCCGTAGCTAGTGATATTACTGGGCAAATGAGACTTAACATGTCTCAAGGTGACAAGCGCAACTGTAGTGCCGCTCAAAATTTTTGCGATTTTCAAGAATCCTGAGCGGCACTGTATTGTAAGGGGCAGGGTATTAATTACCATAAGCTGAACGTCCAGCTTGTCTTGTCCCTTTTTTCATAAAAATAAGGAAGGTAGTGGGTGCAGTATCATACCTTTGTAGTGGTTGTGCCTCGTTCTTGCTTGGCATGTATGTCGGTGTAGAGCTTCGCGCGTGCGAAGTAGTCGTCGTATCTCTCGTGCAGCAATGTGGCCGCCTCCGCGTTCAGCGCCGAATCCGGGTTGGGCGCGATCAGGAGGCATTTGATTGCGAGCAGAGCGTGCTCCAGCCCGAGCTCCGGCCGCCAGTCCTTCTGCAGCGTGTTGACACACACCTGACCGGCGGCCGACACGTTGGGGTGGAAGATACGTGTGAGGAAGAAGGCTCGCGGCGGTGCTGTGGGGAATTCGCGACCCAGCGACAGGCGAACACGGAACACCCCACCGGCATATGGAGTCTCCGCTGAAAATATTTTTATTTTTTCTTTAACAAATATTGTTTGCAAACAGTAATTTAACAATCTCAAATTTAAAATTATTCAAAGACTTACACATTTAATGTAATGAATCAACAATATGTCTGGAACAATAAGAAGGGCCAGAGAGATGATACAAAACTCTGTGACTTTTCACTTTAATTGCCAATTTTAAAGATTTACTCATTGTTTCGTAAATGGTCGAATTAGAGAGCTTGGTACCTACTGATAATAAAAAGAATTTGAACTTTATTGAAAAGAGTATTATTTTCTTCTTCTAATTGTGTCTAACCAACCAGTGGAAGGTTTCTCTTCACAAGATATGGGCTAGGTGGTAGCTGCCATAAAGCAATATGTTTTATGGATTTGTCTGCTCGAAGGGTGCCATAATGTAATTACTGGGCTAAAGGACCATATTTCTCAATGTGATGAGTGCAATAAGAATGTTGCTGATGGTCTGTGGTGTGTGATGGGCATGTGATACCACCTACCATCAGATATACCTGTCTTGGACATCTCATCTCAGTAAAATAAAAAAATTGCTGGTCATACCAACTGAGCTACATGTGACTGTTCGTAAATGTATTGCAATCATGTAGTAACTCTCATATAATAAAAAGAATAAAAAAAGTGCCTAAATGGGCTACTTACAAATTAAAATTCATATTTTAAAGTAAAATTCTAAATGAACAGAATGTAACTTTATATTTTATACCAGGGCAAAAAATAGAAATTGACTAAGTAATATAACTTTGATTTAAAAGAGGTTTGAGCTATTAACTATGTCAAATGAGTTTAACTTATAACTCATTATAAACTTAAGACTTCAATAAATATCCTATTATGATAATTCAGTTTCGAATACTCAGGAACCTTCCAATTAAATCTATAAGTACTATTACTTCAAATGCCAGCAATATTGTGCAGCATAGCGATGCTCTAAGAACTCTGATATTGCAGATCTCCCACTTATTTATCAACAGGCAAATCACTTGCCATCCTTTGCCTTTCCCAATACAAGATATATAAGTGAAAAATAAATTACCAGGTCCATCAATCAACGCCACTACATCAGTCAGGTCGTCATCTCGAACCAACACCTTGATTCCAGCAGGAGGATTGGCGACCAACTTACGAATTTCACGCGCGACACCGCGCAGTACCTGAGGGCAAACATTCTCAACATTCGACATGACTAGCACTTAACGCTAAGAGTCGGACTTTACTGCTGCAGTCACAACAACAGACACAAAATTAAAGAAGTTTAAGTCCACTCGACTGATCAGCTTTCTACTAGCGTACTAACGCTGTTTGTGGCGAAACATCACTCACAAGTCACAGGGTGTAGGCTCTCTTATCATGAATACTGTCTACACATGAGGTATATCAGAGAAACGAAATTTTCCAGTGTAAATCCGTCCTCAATTGAAAATAGCTACAACTTCGTCAAAAATGTCCGTTTGCCTCTCAAACACCGTTCTAAGTAAACTATTGTAGTACCAGATTCCTTTGAACTCTTTGGTTTAAGTACGAATAAAAATATAGAATATGTGTATGTTAAGTATTATTAAACAAATATTTCAAAGCATCATATATAGAATTATAAATACAAATTAAACATTTTTTTTTTCTAACAGAAAACCATAAGCTATAAAGCAAAGTGCAATGACACTGACAAATAAGTCTTACATTGGCAAAGATGAAAGAATAAATTGAATTAGACTTGAATGTTAGAAATAATAGCTAATATGAAGGGAATATGCAGGACTTCTTTTAAATTAAACATTTACACACAGAAAAAAGTATAAATGGGCTTGAAAATATTCAAACTTTTATTCAAAGTCAAATTGAAAAGTTGGAATAAATTTGAGCCGTTCTAAGGGCACCATTTTGCGCCAACCTCTAAACATAGAAGAGTATAAATTAGTATTACTTTAACCGGCAAAGATGAATTGCTATATAAATTAATAAAATAATATTGCAAAAAAATTATTGGGGTGTAAAAATAGATTACGACATTATAAAATTTCATAAAAATCGAGTCATTTCGGAGGAGTATGGCAACTAACATTAGTAGTATTAGTAGTCCGCATGAGAAATATTTGGTGCGATTTGATCAAGATCAAATCACGACGGTAAGTGAAAATAAGTAAAGTATTACAATAACCAAAGTGATTATTTACATTTACATCACGAAGTAAAATAAATTTAAACTTGTTTAAATTTTTTGACAATAATTACTATTAGTGTGTGTAGAGTATTGTACGAGGTTTTAGTAATGATCATAGTGATTCAAAGATTGATACTTATTTTACACTTTATTCGAATAGATATTATTATTATTATGATTCAAGATCCTCCAAGAATACTGCGTCAATTACTGGTTTTCATCTTGTTGCCAGTGTGCCTGCTGCACATTTTCTAATTAAATTTGGCGTCCATAAACTTTATCAATGGAATCGCATGCGTATCCGATGCAAACCTCTAAACTACATATGAAGTACTGGTACATCTTGGTAGGATGACACAACATGAATTTAACCGCTATGAGAAACTTTACCATCACCGCTACCATATTTATTTTATATTCTGGTGCCTATGTAGTACACATCACACCACATCGGATGCATGACGTCAGCGTCATACATAAAACAATTATTCTCTTCTCTTCTTCAGCGGTGATGATATATGGAAAAGGATACAGTATTATGTTATTATGACTCATTTTCTCCCATGTTAAATCTTATGAATTTACATGTCTGTCTCTTTTTACTGTAGCTTTAAATAATTTTAGAGACCGAGATTGTGTAATGTATTCTATCTCAATCTCTCGCCGGCTGAATCTTATACATTTACCTGTTTGTGTCTCTATCGTTTCGCTTTTTTTTCATCGAGTTTCAAATCACAATGATTCTAAAGAAGTTTCACTTCAAATATAAGTATTGAAAAAAACTTGACGTTACTATGTAAGTACCAAGAGAATCTATTATTTTATTTCCTCTCAAGTATATAATATTGTTATTAATAAATTGAGGTAGGAACAACATAAGAGTATGAAACCAACAACTCTAAAGCTATATTTTAATTAAAATATTTTATTCAAAATATGAAGTTGAAGCAAAAGTTTTTCAAAATTTTTATTAAAAACAGACAGCACTGAAATAGGCCTGAAATTAGCATGGTCAAAAGGAATGCCCGATTTAAACAAAGATAAACTTTGCTGTATTTCATGAGATCAGGGAACACACTCTCATCTATGCATTCATTAAATATTATTGCTAATTCAGGTGCTATAATTCAAGTACCTATGTATTTTACAATATTAGTTGAAAGGCCCCATAGGTCTTTTGTATTATAACGGCTTTACCAAATCTGATCATTTGCTTAGGCCTTAGGCTGTAAATGTCGAAATCAGTCAGTGACATGTGAGTTTAAGTGTACTGACAAGTCTTAGTGACAAATCAAAACATCTGTTAAATCAAAACATCTGTTAAATGTCAATTGTCAACAGACAATATCGACAGTCGACACCGACAATTCACAATATTTACCTTTACCTACCTTGCGTTTCAGTTACGTTAAAAATTATAAGAATATTTTTTTACAAAAAGCCGAATGGTAATATCATAATATGGCGCATAACTTAGACAATATACAGTTATTATTGGATAGCAAAGATGTAAAATGTTCTCAGTCTTGGACACGTGTATCTGTGAATCTCGATCAATACTTTAGTGATGAGCGAGCGCGCTGTTACGTGTTGGCGCCAAGATCACGTCCTGTTCTTTGGTTGGAGCGCAGGTTGAGAACGCTATTTTCCTTAACCGGCGACTTTTGGCTAGTTTCTCGCGGACACCTGCTCCCTCCAGAAGAGCTACTAGCGATACTGGAACCCGGCGACCCCGTAGAGTATGTACCTACCTAAATCGTATAACCCGCTGGCTAGGAAATTTTTATTAGCGGCTTGTAGAAGCATATAATTGATTGTTTTATGATTTTCCATACCTTTAAAAGCCATAAAGTACAGTAATAACAGCAACTCCGGTTTTAACATATCACCCAACATTATCTCAGAGCAAAGAGAGATAAAGAAGTTGGTGTGATCATCAATTATTTGGTTTATTATATTAGTTTTCTAACTGTACTAGTCATCAGCTGCATATCTTTTCAAAACTGCACCAAAATGTAAAGATAGTGACCTCATCTAATTATAGAAACTTGTTGCCCTAGAATTAAGTTCTAATACATTCTTGCCACACAAGAATCCTTAAGCTACAGTTATGGTTACTGGTTGATTTACAAAGAAAGTACAATGTTAGTAAACCATCCATGTGAATATTGGACAGTAGCTCCGTTGGAATTAATCAACTGTTAATAACATATATGATCTATATTCAAATAATAAAAGGTATTCTGTGCTGTGTTTATATATACAATATTTCAATTTGGTGCTACAACTTACACCTTTTGTCATTTTGCAGAGATTATATCACTCAATGGGCTAGTTAAATAAAAAAGTTTTTTGTTTTCTTATAGATAATAAAATGATTTAAGTGATAATAATATGTTTGATTTCAGAGTAATACCAAAGTCCAATACTGGTAAAGTAGTATTAAATGGGAGGAATTGTGGTCCCTCTGCATTTAGTAATGATGAACATGATCAACTTGTTGAAACCACAAATGGAGTAGATACCTTGGATAACACAAACAACAACACCCAAAGACACGAAAACAATATAAATAAAGACAGTATGGTATTAAATGAAGAAAATGACAATGAGAAACAGCTTCCTCATCCAAATTACGATATGAATGTAGATAATCAATTAGAAACACTGAAAAGTGAAGCTATTGCCCTTCTAGAAAAAAAATATCTTGAAAGTGGAGATTGTAATGCTTCATGTGATAACAGTAATATTACAGATATTAACAATGAAACAGAGTACAGTGTTCCAAAACGAGTCAGACGGCGTGTAAGGCGTAGGAAGAGACCTGCTTCGGACAATTATATAATAAATGCCAGTGGCCCCGATTCTGATATATCAGACATAGTTCAAATAAACCCAATGTCAACTCCGCGACCACCTCGTGTAGTGGCTGCTTTGGATAGCTAGGTTTTCTTAGCAATGAATATCTTTTTGGCCTCGGATTGTCTATACTATCTGATTTATTTATTAATATACTTCAAAACATTTACTAAGCTAATCTTTTATCATCGCTATTTTCTGACAGTTTCTTTTGTACATTATTTTCTATTTTTTCTCCTGCTATTTTCTATCAGTGCCACTAATTCTTTCATCTTAATCTTACTTATCTTTTATTTTCATTTCTACATCCAATATTTCTTGAGTATGTTTGAGTAAGTTGTGATACTATTAAATTAAACTTTAGGATCACATGTCACTAAGTATATATTTTCCAATTGTTATTAAGTATAAATGTAATATAACTATTTTAATAATTAATTGCATTTTTTACAACAACAAGGAAGTAAAAATTCAAAAAATAAATCCAAGTTATCTTCTAATAATGTTCAGTATCAAAACCAACTTCATACTCAAGTCTTTGTGGCTAACAGAAACATAATAATTATGAAGTAGAGCATACACTTTTTTAGGTCTAAAAGAAGAGGCCACAACATAGTTTTGCAATAAATTGTATATAATATGTTTTAAGACTGAAATAAAAGTCATTATTTTATTATAACTAAATAAAGATTTTTTTATATAAAATTAGTTTAAATGATTTTTACCAAATTGAATGTAAAACTTCTATATATTTCAAAACTCTTTCAAGTTAAGAAAAAAAAAGTCAAGTAAGTAGGTTTAAAAAAAATGTTCACTTGTTACATGAAGGCAAATGTCGTGGATCTGTAAAACAATACAATGCATTTGGTTATAATTCGTTAAGTAGGGTGGAGCAGAATCTCATGTATTCTGGGCCGGCAGTTTTCACATTGTATGGTAAGGACTCTGAATTGATATATTGCCAGTTCAGACGGAATCTTAACAAAATCTTATATTGTCGCGTGAAATTTTAGATAACAGAATGGCAGCAGTGTACCAGTTGCATTTAAGTTATAATTTAATAAACTTTAAGAAAGATATAGGTACTTATTGTATATTTCCCTAACCTCAAAAGTTGCAAATCAAGAGAGGCATAGCTGAAGCCCCGCTCAGGGGGTTCATGCTCGCTCGCTCACTGTAGACCCCCCGGCCTAACCGCCTATCAGTCGGTAAGCGCGATTCGGTTGAAGCTATTGGCGTAGTATCAATTATGTATGTCTGTATCAAGTAGTAGAGTCTGGAATTCATCTAGCACTCTGCATGTTGATAACGCAAACCCATCTGGAAATTCTGGAAGCAACGTCTACGCATTGACAATATAATTTTTAAGTATCTAAGTACCAACTTCACCCCCGGTAACGGTAAATAAGCCCGCACGTTATTTCCCTTTACCGCGTAATCCGTTATCAGTTCTCATGGCGGCTGAAGACCTATTAAATACTGTCATAATCTTTGAAGATATTGAAGAATCAGAAATTATATTCAGAAAAAATAATAATTGTAAAATACCCTCGGTAAGATCATCATTGTAGTAGAGCAATAATGCGGGTATGTGCACATTTTCGGGCAACGCCACGTGATTGAACTCCTCGCGCTCGTCCGGAATCCCGTTCTGCTCCAGGGAACGGTCATAGTAAAGCTCCCGGTTGAGGTAACGCCACGTGTATGACAGCATATGTGAGTTGTGGGGTAAGTAGCGCATCATGATCTGGTATATTGTATCCTCTGAACACACCTCAAGTGTCACGGAAGTACCTTTATTAGTGGTTATTATTAAATTTACAGTAAAACAGAAGCTTCTTAGGTTCTAGATTCAATATTGGGAAATCTACAGCATAATTTAATAAAGTGAGAGTTAGTTTTTATAACTACTATAGTAAAAGTACTCTGTGTAATTGGTTACGAATTGTAACTCGAATAGAAAACTTTTACTTTAGTTTTAATCATAGGGGAAATTCTCATTTCATCGACCGGCAAAACGTTAGGTATAAGTAATTAATGGTTAAGTACACATTTATCATATTAATGTTTCCATCGAACCCAATACTGGGTTAATAGGTATGCATAAAAATCAGTCGAAGATGTCGGTGTGCGGTGAACGCAATGCTCGTGACTATGGCTACTACTGTGTTGAACGGATTTAAATACATTTTTATTATCAGGAACCATTAAGTGTAGGTAAATGGAAGTCTGTATTTGGGTAGGTACCTGTTAAGGTATTAACAATTCTAATAGGCCGTGTCTTGGTCGTCATATTCCCAATCACATTGTCATCGTCCATCCACCAAGGTTGGGTCGGTGGCCGCCAGCGTGTGGACGGTACAACTGGTTGCCTGTACCCTGGCCCATGGATATGATAGGGAGTCACAGTGCCCACTATAGGGTGCGTATATGTCACCCAATCTTCACCGTTGAACCAGTGGCTAATGTCTTTGCCTGCATACGCTAATATTGTCATGGCCAACTGAAATATTATATACACACTGGGGATTTAGCTGAAACGCCAAGAGAATACCATACTATGTGCATAAGATTTATGAAGTCCTTAATGCATAGGAACTATATATTTTGTCTGCGTTAAATCCCTAGTAGTAGGTTTCACTATTTTTTTTTTATCTTACCCGTTTAGCATCGCAGTAGAAGAATCCTCTTTCAAAGCAACTACAGTATTCAACGCAGTCGTCGCCACAATACCAATTCTTGATTGAACAGGAACATGTTTTAGTACACTTGCAGAGCTTGAGCTGTGCTTGAAGCCATTTGGTGAGGTCCCGAACCTTACCGTTCAAGGACACCCAACAGTCGGTGGCCTTATTGTGGACAGCTACCTCCGCGGGAGTGTACCACTCTGGCTGAGTGTACTTCATTCTGGATATGTATTATTTAACGTTATCTAATATTGCAGATCATTTGTAAAAACAGATTCGTATTTTTTAATAATGTTCTTTTGATTGTTAAGAAAATATTATGTTAAAAAAAATGATGTTTTCCTGCCATTGCACATACCTACTAATATTTTTAATATTAAATTACAAAATGGATAATCATCCGTAAGGTCATTTCCAAATAACTTCAAAAGCTCCTTATCGGCCGCGTATCCGTATATCGTACCAGTATAAATATAGTATAGCACTATGTTGTAATTATATTGTCGACATTGTAGTCAATATGAGACCATAACAGATTGAGTACTATCAAAACAATCAATGCTGTAAGAGGTAAAATCCAGAAATCACCAAAATTAAATTTTCCAATTAAGTCTACTATAAAGGAGGTCGAAGTTGAGTACTTTGCTAATTGCTTTTGGATGTCTAACAGGACATGCCCTATCTATATAAATTACCTATTTTTTTTTATCAAAAGCGTCAATTATTGGGAAAAAAGTGAAGACTTCAGCCATAGCTTCTGAAGACTGCATTTATAGATCTCATCATCGCATTTTAGAAACACACTTTTTAACATGTCTCTACGAAGAACTTTCCAACAAGACTGCATCTTGTAACGATACGAATTACCCAAGCCCGACTCTAAGCCAATATTCTGACTGTATAAGAGCTAAAGATTGGCGACCAGCCGTGGAGTCTTAAGAGGCCGTCCTGAAAAACTACTGATTTCGCTTAATTTTGTTCCGTGACTCTGAGAATATGTGATAAGTATAACATTATCAAAGCTATGCACGTTATGGATAGATTATTGATATTATACCGATTTAACCACACACAACTAATACTTAATGAAAGAAAAATAGATACCTAATCCGTTATGTAGATATTAACCTGCCTTGTAGTACTGTTAATGAGACTAGTTTATTTAAATTAAACTATTGCTTTATAACGTTTACCTTACTGAACTTACATTATCTTTTAATAATTTATCAAAATAAACGTGATTCTTGCACTCAAAAATCTTTGAATCTGTCAATAGGTATTGTAAATTGACAATATTGACGGTTGATTGCCGTCGTGGTTACTCGCTAGGAAATAAAGACTTTTAACTATAAATATGTGCCTATTATCTACCTCAGCAAAAGGATTTATACGTGTCAGAGATATTCCTGTTAAGGCAATTATTACCACCAGCCATGCTCTCTTTAGGGGAATTAAAAAATGTCTTCAACATGTTTTATTATGTTGATTTGCTCTTTGTTTGTGGTCCGTAGATAAAACTTTTTTAAGATTGTTGTTAACAATATTTTATTTTATTTATTGGGAACAACAAACAACTATACATGACATCTTACTTGATAATTACAATTCTTACAATATAAATACATGTATAATCAACTACGTTATCCACAGATTACTTATTTGTGTTGGAGAAACAAATTCACTAAACTCACCTTATCCCAAAGGTTTTAAAATACATACATATACACATACATAGAATCATACAAATATATATATTAAAACTTATCCACATTATATAACAATATTAGTCACAAAGATTACGAAATTATTTTATGCAACTTGTTAAATATCAGTTTCTTAAAGGTACCCACTCTTGTTTCTAGTATGTCAATGTCAAGGAAGTTTTGGTTATAAGATGAGACCATCCTATGAATTGGAGAGCGCATGCCAGCATTTGTACGACACTTTTTTAAGGCAAAAAGTTGATGAGCGCGTGTAGCCCTAGAGAGATGACGTACAGGAACTCGGTAATACAGCTTGCGTGTTAGATCAATGCAATCATATTTATTATGGCATATATCATATAGAAGCATTACTTCAAGTTGTTCACGTCTGGCTTTTAAATCTAGAATATTGTATTTTTCAAGCAATTGATCATACTAAATATTGGCTCTTGCACATCTGTAATGCATACTGCGTAAAAATCTTTTTTGTATTGATTCAAGATACTGTATGTATTTACTGTAAAGTGGGTTCCAAATAGAAACAGCATATTCAAGTTGTGATCGTACAAGCGTTTTGTATAAAAGTAACAACGTTGAGGGTTTCTTAAAATTACGAATAGTTCGCATAATAAAACCATACAT
>CATIXQ010000005.1:7274964-7290840 GCA_949711755.1 Leptidea juvernica
CGTGAGTCATTTTATTTATTAATACGGCTTTACTCACTAAAATACACAATAAGACCCATAGTGCCGATGATCACGTAGTGGACATTATGAGTACATTTTATGCACCCGTGGACACCGATAGTGACATTCAGTGATACCGTGCTCGTCATCATCACCGGACCCCGCGCCCCCCGCCCTGTCCAGCCGCACACTGCGAGCACAAATCCGCAGTATGAGACGGGACGTTATCGCGAACCCAGTACACTCACCCGAATGGTCCGAAACTAGTCGGTACCCACACCGATAAATTGTGAGTAAAGCCGTATTGATAAATAAGATATTTAACATTCGTAACAGTAAGTGTATTCATTCGATCACCAAAGAGTACGGAGATAGTTGTGTTTTATTATAGCCCTAAACGATTGTATCGGTACAAACTGCAAACTCTTTCTTCGCTCAGTGAAAAATTACAATATTAAATATTACATTATATTACAATTTATATTTTGTATCTCTTCCTATTTTTCAATTCTTGTGATATGTTTGTAACGTTTCCTTGTAAATAAATAAATGGCCTTAAAAAATGGGCGGTCCTTAAAGGTTGGCAACGCTCCTGTGATTCCACTGGTGTTGCAAGAGAATATGGGCGGAGGTGGTCACTTAACACTAGGTGACCCGAACGTTCGTTTCTCCTACTTCTCCATAAAAAAAGGAATGTATGTGTCCGAAAGAGAGAGACGCGGTAATCTCTTCTCAGCCCCTCGACTTAAAGTGACAGGCTCCAATTTTTGAATTGGCTTTCTGCTATTTTTAAACCGACTGCATATTGACGAACTCTTAACGGTTTTGCGGTAGCTCTCAGTTTAATTAATAATTTCATCATGAAGTATCATATTCTAATAAAGTAGTAATAAATAGAGAGCCAGTTTTTTCCTTCGGTTATCCTGCGAAAACCATTGAACCAATCGGAATAATTAATACACAATGCAGCGTGTTTCGGAGATGGTTTTAGTATATGATATGTTGGTGATTACCTCTCCAGAATCTATATTTTTTGACTTAGAAGTACCAATATATTCGCAATACAAATAATTCAATGGTAATGGCAATATGGTAAAGTAACGTTTGAACGTATACAAAAGAGAAGGAACAATACTCACAATATACAATGAGGCCATGTGTTTCTCCAGCAGAAAGCCTCCGTACAAGGCGACCAGTTGCAGCAAGACCTCCCTGCAGGCCGCGTCCGGGAACGAGCTAGCGGTCTTGTAGAAGTGGTTCAGTATGTAATTCTGTCAAATAAAGTTATGTTTAAGGATGCTGCCATATGTAACAAGGACGTCACAAACTTACAATACAAAAAAAAGTGTGTGTGTGTGTACTTATTTATGTACGCAAGAAGTTATACTTCTTTGGCCTAACGAAGCAAAAATCATTTAAATGATTTATTCCTCGTGCAATTCTACGTTTTTAGAAAGACCAATTCTGTAATCTGTAAATCTTGCAATGATGGCTTTGAAAATTAATTATTAAATAATCGATACGGCTGTATGGGCTTGAACCCTTTGCCTGCCCTAATAATGGGCGAAGAAACCAAAAAAAAAAATAAAGAATGCCGCAAACGTCAGAAAATTTTAGGAACCAACTTCAACATGTTACTTTTGTGTTACAGTGATGCGCGCGCATCATAAAATTTCACTCCTATATTTTTCATAACGCGCCTAAAGAAATATAACTTCAAAACTCGATAAATCTAATTACAAAAGTTCAACATATGGAAAATAAAAACTATTATTCATTTATAACACAATATTAAACCAAACCTGACTTAGTTCTGTGTCTTCAATAGATTTCAATATGGGCAGTGTTACGAAAAGCTGTTTGACCACATACCACACTACAATACCAACCTCACCACCTGGGTTTTGAATCAAATAGGGCGTTATCTACGAGACTTCTGCCTGTGACTTCTTACTTTTTGCCTAAATAAGGTAAAACCGCGAGTATGAATTTATTATTATTTGGTAAACTTAACATTATTTATCACGCCGTTTCGTCGACTATACAGTAAACATGATTATGGGCTTGACTGGGGTTCACACGAGCTGAGAAAACGTAAGTTAATAATAATTAATACATTCATATTATGATTATCCATTCTGTTATTTTATGTGGTGGTGCTTTGTTATCAATAAATATTTACTCTATTCCAGACTAATATGATTCCATTCGTTATAAACTTTAAAAATATTTTATTGACCTCTCCGTAGATGACGGACAGGGCCACGGCGTGGTACGCCTGCGAGTCGTTCTTGGCCTGCAGCGGGGTGCTACCGTCGCGCTTCAGACGGGACACCTTCTCATGAGTCATCTTGAGAGTGTACGCGGTGAGCCACCTGTACATCTCCACCAGATCTAAAATAAATATTTGAAATTTATTATTCACCGTATACTTCAATATAACTAACTACTAACCACAGACCTGTATAAATACCACTGCACAGACTGTCCCATATGTTTGACAGCGAATTTTTTGTGCCTATTTGAAGCGCCACGCGCGAGCGTCCAGAGAACTAATTTTGACGTATAATACAAATGGCTGCGAAGCAACGTACAATACTCTGAAGTATTTTTGATTTTGAATTAATTTCGTTCATTTTCCGTGTTATTTATACTTCAAGAATCAACGTAATAAAGTACACAATATTTTTCTATAAATAGTTTCCCACCATCTATCGATGTTTACCGAGGTTGTCATCACTAGTTTTACTACCGTAGATTCTCGCTACATGGCAAACAGCGCCAAAATGTGCGAATATCAAACAGGCACAAAAGCACTTTGACAGCCGCCAGTCCAGTGGTATATAGTAGAGGTCAGTGCTACTAGCTAATGTATAGACGATTTGCGGCCCGATTTTGCGTCATCAACTTTGCAATTTCATAGATATTATGGCGTAGTGTGTGGCTGGTTTTATAATTTACTCTATGATCAACCGGCAAACTGTTAATATTGTGAAACTGTTGTAATAATTAATTTTGTGTAACAAATAAAACGAGAACATAAAGTCCAAGTTGAAATTTAATTTAAAAAACAATCGCAACCTGAGAACCTCTACGAGTATCAACAACACTCAAAGTGTGTGAGTGGATTCATATTCAGAATACTGAAGAGCTAATCAAGCGTGGCTGACTGTTTACGACTTTTGAAGCAAAATCGGTTACATTATCATTATCTTCTTCTTATAGTTTTTTTTATGAAAATAATAGACGAGACGAGCAGGACGTTCAGCTGATGGTAATTGATACACCCTGCCCATTACAATGTAGCTCAAGATTATTGAAAAACCCAAAAATTCTGAGTGGCACTACAATTGCGCTCATCACCTTGAGACATAAGTTGTGAAGTCTTATTTGCCCAGTAATTTCACTAGCTACGGCGCCCTTCAGACCCAAAACACAGTAATGCTTAAACATTACTGCTTCAAGGCAGAAATAGTCGCCGTTGTGGTAACCATGTTCTTTTCTCTAGCACGCTTTATTCGTCTATACTCTATACGCTAGTTCATGTTTTGTTAAATGTTGCTAAGTCTATTAAAATAGTGTTAATTACTTACTAGCAGGCTCAGCAAATTGATCCACGGAATTCCAAGGACAGGTCTTGTTCAGCGTATCATCAACGTTGTACAGGAACTCCAGTGAGCCGAGTGGCGAGTGCTCGGCTGTGAGCTGGTGCCTGCGGTCCCACACGCCCAGCAGCCAGTTGCTGGTCTGCTGCAGCAGTAAGCTGTTCTCCCCCTCGTAGGTGCAGTTCGCGTCGTTGTCGTTGCGAATGTCACCGATAGCCGCCGCTGTAGCAAAAGGTCCCAATAATATGAAGTGTCAAAATGTAAGTGTGGAATAGTACATTAAGATTCAAGTGCGAAAAGTAGGTCATTCCCACACGAGCGAAGCGAGTGTAGGATGAACAGCTACATGTGTGTGTAGCTACAACGTATGGGATAGTGGTACTTGGCGATCGCAAATGTATGCGCAATATCGAACTTTGCGCACGATAATAAGAAAAAATCGTTATTTATGCAACTATTGTGTAATAAGGAGTATTAAAACACGAATGTGGGTTTAATATTTAAGTTTTTGGGTGATAAGAGTATCACATGAGTGTTTTAATACCTAATTATCAATTGCATACAAGACTTTATCTACACCCATAATATGAATGCTCTATAAAAGATTCTGAAACAGTTAGCTTACTGCTAACATTAAAAAAGACAGTCCTAGTGACCATTACATCATCCATACGAGTGTTGTAATTAAAACGGATGATATAATGTTGTACTGAATTTCATTACAACACTCGTTTGGATGATGTAATGGTTATTAGGACATTGGTTATTTTAATGTTGGCAATAAGCTAACTGTTTTAAAATAATTAATAGAGGATTTAAAGAATGGGTGTAGATAAAAGATATAATAGAATATTTTTAACCATAGCAAGCATAGACGGCCATTGTCAGCTCGAAAGCAAAAAAAAGAGATTGCTTCTGCTACAACGAATTAGCCATCTATATCTTTGGACTAGAGGATTACTTTGCTTGGTTTAACTATTTGGTATTGTTGTGTAGCATAAAGGCCGTGAGATTTATGTAATTGGCGTTTTCATTAATTGATCGACCAATCTGCGGTCAAGAGATGCGCTGCCGGCCTTGAAGGATGCTCCCATGCACTTATTAAAAGTAAAAAACCACCACCAATTTAAAAAATATATAAGCAAAAAAAAATATTGAAGTAGGCGTTACTTTGCGGAAATCCATAATTATACAAATGATTTAAGTTTTCTTTAGTGTTAATTCCGCCAATATTTGTTTTTAAACAATTCGACACGTGTTTCGCCTCTACACGAGGCATCCTCAGGACGTGTTGTCTCGCCAAAATCACCATCGCCAATGAACACTAAAGAAAACTTAAATCTTATGTTTAAATATATAAGCCTCAGTCCAGAGAAGAACAGGCTCAAAAAATCTAAGCGGGTTTTAAGTAGAATCCTCTTAGAATAAAATATACTGAAGTTGGCCGCTCCATTCCCAAGGAGTGGCATCATTAAGAAAATAAATATGTTACAGTAACATATGTGGTATATTCACGTTTTAAACTATTGGTTTTGCTTTGTACATTTCCTGGGATCATAAAGTAAAAGCATATACATCGCCCACCATAAGACCTACAAACTGGACTTAACCGGTTTTGACTTACACAGTTTTAAGAAAACTCGCTAGTGAGTTTATTGTGCATACTTTATATTATCAATAATATTTTGAGAGTCAACAGTTACTTTATTAAACTTTTCTCTCGATGATTCCTTTGGACCTAGGTTATAAACAGCGCAAATAGTCATTTTCTGCATATATTTTAATGAAAATGGGGGACTAGGCGAGCAGGACGTTCAGCTGATTAATTGAGACATAAGATGTCAAGTCTCATTTGCCCGCCAATTTCACTAGCTACGGCGCCCTTCACACCAAAACAAAGTAATGCTTACACATTACTGTTTCACGGCAGAAATAGGCGCCGTCAATATCATCCTCACCAAGTATATGATGCATTACTTCATTCGCGATTTTCAATAAACTTTGGAATGAAATTCCTTACGCATCCCGGATGAAACAATGAAAATGGGGTCCTTCAGAAACGACGCGTAGACCTCACTAAAAGGCAGGCAATACACCTACAAGTCCACGGTTGCAGGAAAATGTGATCAACAAACGTACTGTGATCCATACGCTCTATTTTCTCCTCAAATCATCAAATGTTTATATTATTAGGTATCACAAGATTACTTTTTAGAAGCTCTTTCCAACTGCATATGATTTGTATATTTTGACGCGATATTCTAAGTGAAAGTTTTTGGATTGCTTGTCCATTCTCCGAAATAAATAATTCATAGTCATTATTCAACGAAGTATTTTTTCAGTCTTCAGTTATCAGTTGATATATTAAAACTTTGGATGTATATGATAGATATATATATTTTTTTTTAATGAAAAAACGGATAAGACGAGCTGGACGTTCAGATGATGGTAATTGATAAGCCCTGCACAAAATCGGTTACATTAACAATTGAATCGCTTTCCCCTTCTATCATTCTGTGTTTTCGTTACAGTTTTTTTTATGAAAATAAGGGACGAGACAACAGGACGATCAGCTGATGGTAATTGATACACCCTGCCCATTGCAATGCAGTGCCGCTCAGAATTCTTGAAATTCCCAAAAATTGTGAGCGACACTACAATTGCACTCGTCACCTTGAGACATAAGATGTTAAGTCTCATTTGCCAAGTAATTTCATTGCTACGGCGCCCTTCAGACTGAAAAATTACTGCTATTATTAATGTTTACACATTACTGCTTCACGGTAGAAATAGGCACCGTTGTGGTACCCATCATCTAGCCGGCATCCTGTGCAAAGGAGTCTCCCACTGGTGTATCGTACCAAACTGTATCCTCCGAATTAGTTATCACTTTTATTGTCTTTATATCAATAGTGAAATTGAAAGCCACGTCAACATATCGTTGGTTTGCGGTGGTACCTTTCAGATATCCGTGTCCGCCGCACGCCTCGCGACAGTTCTGGATGCCATCTCTCGCGGTCCAGCCACACACCGGCTTCACGGCCGATGAGAGTGCGTGCATCTCCACGCCCATGTTGGCCATGTTTTCTCCTTGACCTGTTAATTAATTGATTTTCAAAATGTAGATAGGATTGTTAAAACTTTGATACTTTATACATAGACTATCACAGCTGTGAACACGACGAAAAAAAAATCGTCGAACTGTTAGCCTCTACTTTCAGCAATGCACACACACTAAAACAATGTGACTAACGTATCGGCAGCTGTCATGCACACTAAAGTAATAAACCTGGTCTGTTGCCATGCGTTGCTTAACAGTCTCTATCTAAAGGAATAAATTATCAACGGTGTCACCTATAATATTTATAAAGGCATAAAAAGGCATTTATTATCTCAAATTTTTTTCCCAAAATTAATATTATATTATATAATTTGCTAGTCATATTATGATTTATGTTAATACATTGATTCATATCATGCAAAGAGTTTGCATATTATGGAGGTTTGTTTACGGAAGATGGAACGTTTGAAGGTGACATTGAGGGGAGAGTGATGATGGTCGCTTGGTGTGACAGAAGGAAAATAAAACCAGAATAAATGCGGGAGGAAACAGAGATTTAGGTAGTATATTAGGAGTTTCGGTATTCTACCATTTGTTCACCCAGGGTATTAAAAAGTTCGCGAAAGACAACCAAAGAGCCGCGTTCTCCTACATCATGACGACGCTTCTTCACACACGGCCAACAAAACTAAGTCATTCTTAACTTCCGAAAAAGTACAACTCATCACCCATTCTGCACATAGCGCCGACCCAGCATCCTGTGATTTCTGTTATTTTCCCCAAAATCACAGATTTTATGAGAGGTTTCACTTTTGCCAATTCTGAAGAGGCAATGATAGCGTTCAATCAGCACGTAGAAAACATGCCTTCAGATCTGTGGTCCTCCTGTTTTGCAAAAGCAATAAACATAATATTTCGGTTATAACATGTTGTTTTTTTAAGTAACGCAAAATTTTTAGTGTGACCGTGCAATGGAACACTCCATTATACGTAGGTCCGCTTGTTGACCCCAAGATTGTTGAAAAACCATAACTTCTAAGCGGCATTGCAATTGCATTCGTCACTTTGAGACATAAACAAGTCTTCTCGAAGCCAACCCTGCTTGTGATTTATTTGCGGATGGATGGCAGACGATTTTAACAGAGTGCTTGCGTTTTTGTGAGAGGAATGGATGAACGGTATTTGGATGTTAATTAATTGTTAGTTATTTACACTAAACTTTGTATTTATTAACTATTATTTGTGTAATATGTCTAGTTTGTAATTAATTCTTACTTTAATATTGTAATTGGCTTACGCCGTTTTATTAAAGTATAAATAAATAAATAAATAAATAAATAAATAAAATGTTAACTCTCATTAGCCAAGTAATTTCTACTATCTACGAAGGTCTTTAAATCAAAACACAAAGAGTGCGTTCACACTACGCCAGAAAAACGCGCCGCAGCGGTATCCTGTGCAAGGAAGCCACTGGTAAATGGATTCGACTAGAAGGCGATATGGAGTAAAAGAAAAGACTATTGATAAGAAATGTTCTAATTCAAATATTTTTATACAAAATAGGATTCAGTCACTTATTGAACGTCAAAAACTACCACCCATTCAAAATAGACTGATTCAGACCTGAGAAGGACGGGCGTAAGAAACTGTTGGGGTGGTTTGGTCGAGTAGAGAAGATGGATGAATTAACTGCATACATTTTATAAGGAAATGTTGAAAAGTTTCGGGATGCGTTGAAGAAGGGCAAAGTCAAGAATAATTGAACAAGCATGATAGGTTTGAAGAAGCCAGGATTTTTGAAGTGGAACTTCTTTAGAATCGTTATGATTTGAAACTCGATGAAACGAAAAAGCGAGACGATAGAGACACAAACAGGTAAATGTATAGGATTCAGGCGGCGAGAGAATTAGATAGAATACATTCTCAGTGTCCTCTTTGTGCGGTGCTTCGTAGCGTCCCCACTATCGTCTATTAAGCGTTCTCCATATGTATGCGCCTTGTGTAGTGGGATAGTCATTATATATATGTTTATGTTAGTATGTGTTTAATACATGTGTTTGCGCCTGCGAGTTAGAAAGCTTTAATTTATGCAAGCATGTTGATTGTTGATGCATTTTTATTTTTCAAATATTTTTACCACATTTTATTGAATGTTTTCTTGGAAATAAAAAAAATAATATATTTCTATGACATATTTGTTTTTAAGCTTTGTCCTTTAAAGTTTAAATTCTATGGCTGTAATGTCTGTCCACCCGTGTGGTAGACAGGCGTGATTGTGATGTTGTATTTGTTACCCGTAAAGTTGTCGATGGTGATTTTGACGTGCTGCACACCGAACCAAGAGCAGAACACACGGAACGCGAACGTGGCCGCTAGGTACGGCAGCAGGCGGATTTGCTGAAACAACCATGTGTCATATAGATCTATACTACTTCTAGTGGGACCCGACATACGTTTTCTTGTACAAACGTCTTAAATTTGAAAAATAGGTCCAGCCGTTAGGAGGAGTACACTAACATATATACATGAGCAGGAGAATTATATTATATGGACGGAATTGAGAATCTAAGCCAATCTCAAATTCACTGGAACACACACAAAAATCATCAAAATCAGTCCAGCCGTTTAGGAGGTAGTTCAATTGTGAATCTAAACCATTCTCGCATCCACCTGAAGACACACAGAAAGTTTCATTAAAATCGGTCCAGCCGTTTAGGAGGAGTTCAGTTACAACAGACGCACAAAAGAAATATATACATTAAGATATAAAATTGTAGGCTTGGTCTGTAAGTATATCCTTATATCTATAGTAAACAGCTTTATTTATATTCATCAAAACTGCTATATAGTAGTATTATATGCGCCTATTTCTGCCGTGAAGCAATAATGTGTAAACATTATTGTGTGTCGGTCTAAAGGGTGGCGTAGCTAGTGAAATTACTGGGCAAATGAAACTTAACATCTTATGTGTCAAGGTAAAGAGCGCAATTGTAGTGCCGCTCAGTATTTTTGGGGTTTTTCAAGAATCCTGAGCGGCATTGCATTGTAATGGGCAGGGCGTATCAGTAACCATAGCCGTTACAATGGCGATATAAAATAAACACACGGGTAGAACTACTTAAACGTAATCATAAAAAAGTATTCGAAAGTACAATATGTAATTCACCTAAATAAATCAATTTTGCATAATATCATTTCAGAACAACCCTAGATTTCAATCTGGCGCGCTAGTCTGGGGGTACTTCGAGCCGTATTATGCGACCACGTAAGGTTGATTAAAATTTTGTTTCCTAAATAAAAAAATTGTTTTTTTTTTTTTGAAAATTTCATTTATTTATTTTAAAATTTATATTTATTTTTTTACGATTAAGGTTAGATAGCTCTAGCCGTGTGTTCAATGAACATGACATTTGAATTTATTTTTTATAAGCAGCATTAATAACTGGCTAAAATAACTAAAAATATTGAAACCTACCTGTAATATTATAAATGCGAATGTGTTGGTATTTTACGCTTTCCTAAACGCGTTTATCTACACCCATGCTTTAAATCCTCTATTAACGATTCTAAAACATAAAAATACCCAATGTCCAAATAACCATTACATCAACCAAACGAGTGTTGTAATGAAATTCACTACAACATTATATCAACCGTTTTCATAATAACACTCCTTTGGATGATATTATGGTTACTAGTACTGGCTTTTTTAATGTTAGCAGTAAGCTAACTGTTTCAGAATCTTATATAGAGGATTCATATTATGGGTGTAGATAAAGTCTTGTATGCAATTGTTCATAATTAGGTTTTAAAACACTCATGTCATACTATTATCACCCGACATTCGTGTTTTAATACCCGTTATTACACAAAAGTTTGCATGTTACGCTTTCGCGCCGTTACTAAACAATCAATCGTAACATTTTAGACACACGTTGTCATGTAATACATCGAAGTTTAAGGCGGAAATGGTAGAAAGATTCAGGTCAAACGGATCTTCGGGATACATATATTTGATTTTTTTTCACAATGATTTGTACGATTATCCTAGAATTATATAAAACTATTCTCATTGAGTCATTGTATACCATTATGGAATATCCAAAAGAAAAAGATTATTTACCTGTTGCTGATACTCCAAGACCGGAGTCTCCTCGTCTGCATCATCAGGTCCGAACTGCCTCCGGACGGCGGAGTATCTGATTGCGATCACTATCGCCTTTTGGAGATAGTTCGTCGATATGGACGTTATGTGTACGCGACCCCCTGAAAGTTTACAAGAATTTAGATAAATTAAAATATTTGAATAAGATTGAAAACCCACATAGCTGGTGACCCAGCCCACTTAGAGGTCTCGGGTTCGAATCCCGGAAGATATAAACATTTACATGATGAATATGGATGTTTGTTTCCGAGTAATGTATGTTTATATATATTATATCGTATTAAATAGGTATATCTTTGTCTTGTAGCCATTGTACAGGCTATGTCTAGTTGGGGCAAAATAAATTGGTCAAAAGTGTGTCAATATTATTATTTATGACTAGCTGACCCGGCAAACGTTGTTTTGCCATATAAAGTATAATTCACGCGATAGTTTTATAAGTAATAAAATATTGCCTATATTATAGCCTGTACATCATTTTGTTCTATTGTCAATAGTTTTTGCAGCGCACGCAAAAATAGGTTTTCGATTTTACACCTTGTGTTACAAAATAGCAATTTTATAAAGGATCCCTAATTTTGAAAAAAAAAACATAGCCTATAGCCTTCCTCGATAAATGGACTACCTAACACTGAAAGAATCATTCAAATCGGACCACTAGTACCAGAGATTAGCGCGTTCAAACAAATAAACACTGCAGCTTTATATATTAGTATAGATTATCGACTATGTTGAGTAATCTCTTGTTTAACGGTTTTTCTACTGAACTTCTTGTACCTATGAACTTATAGCTCATGCCTATAAGGAATGTCTAACATGGATAAGGAATATTTCGAGAATTTAGATGTTGCTATGGCTGGTAGTACCTAACCCCTAAACTAAATACCGATAGGTGTTGTTCTAATTGGCCACGATCGTACGAGGACACGATGTGTTGTCGTCATGCGATGATTTCAAAGAGACCATCAGAAGTGTCCCAATTATAGCTCGTAAGCCATCGCAAGATCTCGGCCGATGTCTTATATACAGAAATATATAAAATACACTGATCTCTTTTGATTTTCTTTTGTACGCGTAATGGTAACGTATTCGATTGGTGATGTAGTAAAGTGTTACTTTGGACATGATAATAATCGTTTATTTAAACAAAATACAAAACATACAATATTAGTTGTTATTTTTAAATAAAAATAAGGGACGAGACGAGCAGGACGTTCAGCTGATGGTAATTGATACGCCCTATCTATTACAATGCAGTGCCGCTCAGGATTCTTGAAAAACTCAAAAATTCTGAGCGGCACTAAATTGCGCTCGTCACCTTGAGACATAAGATCTCATTTGCCCAGTAATTTCACTAGCTACGGCGCCCTTCGGACCGAAACCGTAATGTTTACACATTACTGCTTCACGGCAGAAATAGGCGCCGTTGTGGTACCCATAATAATTTAGCCGGCTTCCTGTGCAAATTAGCCTCCCAGTGGTAAAAGTGTAGGGATCTTTCTTTTATGCATGAGTTGCCTGTAGTAGGTGACCCGGCTCTTCCATAGCAAAAAGATATGATGTAATAATAAACAAATTTAACATGGACATGAACAATTGGTAAGTTTTTTCGTTATTTCGTAAATCAAAAACATTCACTGATTTTTGGATCTATAAAGCGTATTATTTATGTGGTGTACTTTTTCTTCTTTCAACGTCATTTACAATTTTCATAGTAATATCACAGAATAATAACGCTCAGAACGATAGTTTCATTCACAGTTCCTGTCAACATAGAAGTAACATTAAAATTAATGTATGCGTGAGCATCACGTTCTCACATTCGCCAACACGCACACAGGCAGCCAAATAATGTTGCAAGTGTATAGACATTTCCCTAAATCAGTAAATTGTAAGAAATACTAGATTATATGTCATAAAGAAAGAAGAAATAAAACAATTTTTGAAGCGTAGGTAAAGAAGTTCTTTAGAATCGTTGGGCCTACTCACGTCCTTATTAATTATCGTTCTATTTAATTATAATTATTAATCTAAGAGTAATATTGCCCGATACCAAAAACCTCTTCTGCAAAGAGCCAGTAATGAGCTCTCATTTTTTTTTATTACTTCAAATAAGTGAACGGCTATTGGTGCCAAAAGCACCAATCCGAAGTTACAACTTAACAAGATCAGTCACTAAGCCTACCGGATAATATCCCCAAGGAAGCACCGAACCGTTTCTTTGGATCTTTGAACGGCGTCTGATAATCCCCCGCGTCGTCCACTCCGCCGAGCTTGTCTAGCGCATTGTCCTTCGGTATGCGGTATTTGTTGAACATTACAAACCTGGAACAGACATTTTGTGATTACATGGCCCTCGAAAAAATTGCGCGGGAATACTCACTCGCAGAGATGCGACAGATAAATGTTTCGAGTATAATACACCTATCTGTGGAAATTTTATTTCATTTACCATTAATGAGATACAGCTCTGAGAACTATAGACAACTTAGGCAATAAAAGCCATTTATTTTTCTCAAAATTGATTCCATTAGAATTAATTTTGATGGCATCTCTAAATACTAGACACTAATACCGATTTGGAAACAAATGACGCTCTAAGAGAGAAGAAGCGGCGCAAGAAACTCTTCCATCATTCTTTTTTTTGCGCTAAATAATCAGTGTCGAACTCGTCGAAGCGGATCGTGTGGATTACGAATGGATAATAAATAACGCGATATACTAGGCATTACTTCATCGACACCCTTCTGGCAACCAAATATTATTACGAGAGATCATGAGATGGGCTGCCGGCCTTTAGGGTGGGAGTTAGATCTAACCTTTAGGATCCGTATCGGTTAAACACAAAACTGCAGTCTGTAATCGATTCCCTAAAGAGGCTGTGCGAGGCAAGAATTTTCTCGCAAAACTCGCCGATGTAGAATGGAGGGCGTCAAAATGATGCGGCAATATTCCAAATTATTCATTTTGACGTAATATCCGGTGTAATTATCTACTAGCTTTTTCTCCCTCATTAATAATTCCAAATTAACCCACCCATTGTCTACACCATTGAGTCCTATCTTCTCCCCAATATCGCCGACCGTGACCCCTGGGAATGGCTTCAATGTCTTCGGATCTCGCAGGGGCACCACGAAAGAGTGAAGTCCGTGGTCCTTGCCTTTCGACACCAGCCTCGCGTACACTATGGCGTGAGTCGCGCACTTACCTGGGAAATAAGAAAACATGCAGGATAAAATAACAAGCTGCTGAAGCTACGAGTATCTGCTACTATGCACTATGACAAAATTATATTAAATAGGTACTCTAAGCTCTAAATATATAAAATTCTCGTGTCTTGTTAAACTTTGAACTCCTCCGAAACGGCTTCACCGATTCTCATGAAATTTTGAGTGTAAGTATATTGGGTAGGTCTGAGAATCGGACAACATCTATTTTTTATCCCCCTAAATGTTAAGGATAATCCACACGAATTTTTTTTATTTTTTTGACATTTTTTTTAAATTTGTTTGATTATGAGTCAGCATTAAAAATACATACAACTTCAAATTTTCACCCATCTACGATCAAATAAAAAATTCAAGATCAAAACAAACTTTTATATCGCGATTTTAATATCGGCAATACAACGTTTGCTGGGTCAGCTACTATTATATATTTACATGCATAATATTATAGTGATTTTCTTAATTTTAAAGTAGAGTACGAGGATTTTGTTATCAAAAGGAGCTGACTCAGCATCATGCTGCGTTGGTATAATACTGTAACAAGGAGTTCTTATCCGCATATAAGAACTCATTGTTCTATGGTTGGCCGTCACGCTAACATTAAGAATAAATAATTTAAAGTTTGAAAATTGATGCGAATGAGAACATAATCGAATAGAAATGGAATAGAGACAGATTAGAGAATGAAGTAAAGTCAGAATTGCCTTCGGCCTAATATATAATATTTATAATTAATATTTTGAATAGAAAGTGAAAGAATATAAGAATAACAGAATATATAAGTTTGTTTTTAGTTGTTTATGCAACTGTTGTGTAATAAGGGGTATTAAAACACGAATGTGGATTTATCTCACGAGGCGCAGCCGAGTGTGATAATAGTATCACATGAGTGTTTTAATACCTAATTATCAACAGTTGCATACAAGACTTTATCTACACCCAAAATATGAATACTCTAAAAGATTCTAGAACAGCTTACTGCTAACATTAAAACAGCCAGTCCCAGTAGTAACCTAATATCTTCCATTACTGATTATATACAAATAAACTAAGTATTAATGAATTATTTATTTTAGTAGTAATTTACATTTTGTATAGTGCAATAATTAAAATTCACTTGAATATTATGTTCTTTCGGAAATTAATCGCTCATTTTTTGTAAACAAAACAATAAAAATTTCGAAGAAAAATGGCGGGGATTCGAATAACCTACTTTTTTTACGGCATGCGACGTTTTGGTTGTGTGGAAGGCGCGTAAACGAAAATGTTCTTTTTTTGAAATTCATACAGATGCCACGCATCGAGCAATAAGAATGTGGCTGTCTGTTAAAACTCTTTGAGCATGAAGGGAATGAAAAAAAAAAATAGGAGTGTTGCTATGAAATTCAGTACAACATTACAACACTCTTTTGGATGATGTAATGGTTATTAGAACATTGGGTGTTTTAATGTTGGCAATAAGCTTACTGTTTCAGAATCTTTAATAGAGGATTTAAAGCATGGGTGTAGATAAAATATTGAAACGATCCCGCGTGTGAGGGAGGACCCACACGTTACAATACCAAAAGACAGCGCTGATTTTCAGCAGCCCTTTGTTGACTCATTGAATAACTATATTCTAACATGACCATATTGGAAAATTCTCCACCAACGTATGTAGGCATATAATGTGTTTTTATGATTACGTCTTATCACAAAATGTGCAAATAATAAATGTTATCTAAAGTACCATCGTATCATTGAACTGTCAATGTATTTATAAAAAGTACCTACGACAAAATATTAAGCAACGCAACGATTATCAATATTCATTACATT
>CATIXQ010000005.1:7290850-7411009 GCA_949711755.1 Leptidea juvernica
CTACTACAACATATTAAACAATGCAACGATTATGAATATTAATTATATTCAAATTCGTTTCGTTATTTACTTTCGACAATGGCACTTGCAGCGACGAATCAGCGTAAATGATTTATTGCATGACATTATCCACCAAATACCTTTTAAGTGTAGGTATCGTTTACACAATGACGTGTGGGAATTTATTCCTGTGGTTACGGTAAGTGCGGGCACAGTTAACTGTTTTGTTGTTGAGTCAAGGCTGGCTGTTATAAGCGTGCAAAAACAATATATATAATACTGCATAACCAAACTCAAAATATATAATTCCACATGTGTTTGTATGTTTGTTTATGCTTTTACACATAAAAATACACAGCCAATCATGAAATGTTGTACACACCTGCAATAGGATAGGTAGGTTATATTGCATACCAATAATTTTAATATTTTCCCAAAATGCTCGATTACGAATTAATAAAATCATATTAAGTAGATATATCAGCTTATTTATTTATATATTACGCAATCATGTGATCTTAATATATAAAAAAAATTTCATTCACATTAGTTGTAGAGTTATAAAAGGACATGGAATTTAATAACTATCTATCGATTTATTAATAGTATAATATATATTTTATAGAAAAAGGAAATATTAAAATAATAATTAATTAATAATAATGAAATAAAAAAATATACGTAGCCTTGATAATGTTTTTACTTTTGTCGTGTCGTGTTAATAAAGCACAACCGAACATTTTTTTACTTCGAACGATGGGGTATTGTTTTTTAGTCTCAGCCATCAACGAACTCAACTGATGGTAATAAAAAGCCGTACACAAAAAAACAATTGTATCCTCGAGGTAAAAAAAAATTTTCATAATTAATGCATTCTGCATCAAACTAAAGAAAAATTACGTAAATCCGATCATAAATCTCAGAGTAATCGGTTTACATACATAAAAAAATACCGAATTGATAACCTCCTCCTTTTTGAAGTCGGTTAAAAATGACCCTAGAATGCCTTCTACTTCATCTCACTCATTCTTTCGGCAGTGAGTTTCTTGTCCGTTGATTTGCGTTAAACTTTTCTAAAATGATGAAGCGAACTGTAATTAGAATTAAAGTTAATATCTCTGCCGCGGTTCATTGGACTTTGAGATTGTGAGACTTTGATCTTCGTAACATAATACGTATGAAAAATTCATATATAATATAATCTGTGTATACATAAAAACCGGGTCAGTGTTGATAACCTCTGTATTGTATTTATATACCTACTTGTAACATTATGAGGCACGTTATTCAATATGACTTTGCAATACTAATGCCGTCTATATTAATTTACTGGCTGACCCGGCAAACGTTGTTTTGCCATATAAAGTATAATTCACGCGATAGTTTTATAAGTAATAAAATATTGCCTATATTATAGCCTGTACATCATTTTGTTCTATTGTAAATAGTTTTTGCAGCGCACGCAAAAATAGGTTTTCGATTTTACACCTTGTGTTACAAAATAGCAATTTTATTACGGATCCCTAATTTTGAAAAAAAAAACATAGCCTATAGCCTTCCTCGATAAATGGACTACCCAACACTGAAAGAATCATTCAAATCGGACCAGTAGTACCAGAGATTAGCGCGTTCAAACAAACAAACACTGCAGCTTTATAATATTAGTATAGATAATAGAAACGGCTCTTGCGATTATCATGTACATATTTACAAAAAGGTGCACCAGACCACACGAAAAGAAAAGAAGGAAGAAAGATTTTTTTTTATTTTGATACGTATAAGTAGTATGGACAAACAATTACAAAAGATATAAAGTAAAAATGAATGAATAAAAAGAATGAAACATTTCTAAACAATTTGTTATGTTTTAAAGTGTGACAACCCTCACTTCTGGGATTATTTATACAATTTAGGCGACATCTCAACTCTATTTCCTAATATGCAAATATTGGGGTTGAGCCGGTTAGCAACTGTAAAGTAGATCCTGTAGATAAAGCCACAACCTGTGAGTTGAACAAAGCATACAAAATTTTATCAAGGATTAGTTACTCGAACGATTGGCTCAGTTGGAAGAGCGCTCGCACATAACGCGAGAGGTCACGGGTTCGAGTCCCGCGCCGTTCATATTATTCTGTTTTCAAATTTTATTTCTACTAAATACGCTTCAAAAAATGGTCCCAAAACAACATGTTTGTTTCTATGTTTTTTTTTTTAAAACCAACGCTGGTCTTCCATTGAGTCATTTGATGACGTCATGATAAACATTTAAATATGAATAAAGCAAAACTTTTCATCAAGGTCTCTGGGTTGGACTTAGTATCCCGTAGCACGAATTTGTTGGTAAAAAATATTGTAGTTGAAAGAGCTTTTGTCCACGATTATAATGATACTACTCTTATTTCAATTTATGCGCCGTTTTCAAGAAAATAACAAAAAATTTTTAACCTAAAACAGGTATATCACGTAAATAAACACTACACGAGCGCTGACATTGCGGCGGGAGACTAAAAACTGTCAGGAAATGATTTTGGTTTGTTCGTAAAATATTAGGACAGGCAAAGGGTTCAAGCCCATACAGCCATAAATTGTATGAAAAACAGTGAAATGAAATGTAAAAAATAGTCTGTGACAGATTAGACGGCTTCATCAATAATTATTTTTAGATAAAAGGAAAACATTTATAAAAGGGTTAATTGTTATTTTAAACTGCACTTTTAGTAAAAGTAAGTAATCCCCAAAGCTCTATCAATTTATTAAATCTGGTTAGGTTACGTTAGAACAGTTAAAAACGACGCAAGAGCCGAGCGTAGCAGGCCGCGGTAGCGGCCGGGATTGCCAGAACCGAATTGTAGGCGTTTCCCCCCCCCATTAACAAATAAGGGAGGAGAGAAGGTAGATTTTTCTTTATGTTTTTTCTTGAAAACTGTGTACTACGTTGTAATAAGAGTGGTAGCACTATAATCGTGGACCAAAGCTCTATCAACTACAATTGAATAAAATTGGTTAGGTTATGTTATGTTAGAACAGTTAAAACTACGCACGAGCCCAGCTTAGCGGGCCGCAGAAGCGGCCGGCGAGTGCCGAAAACAAATTCTAAGACGGTTTCCTTTCTTTACTCCCTATAAAAATGTCCCAATCCTTAAAAATATCATAATTTGAAGTTAGGTTATAATACTTATAATGCTTTTTAGTCTGGAACGGTGCATTACCTTGTAATAAGAGTAAGAGTAGCATTATAATGACGGACTAAAACTCTATCAATTACAATATTTTTTACCTCATAATTTGTGCTACAAGATACTAAGTTTTAACCGGGTCTCTACCATCCTTTTTGTTTTGTTACGAGAATTGTGCTAATGTAGGAACTCAAAATTAGGAAATAATTACCCATGGATCCCACCCAGAACTTAGCAGCCTCGAAGTCTGGTGAATGCATAATAAATTGTCGAGTTTGCGGACAGTATGTAGCAGTCGTCCTCATCCCCTTCGCATTTGACCCATGTGCCACTTCAGTCAATGCAAAACAGCCACCAATCTTGGCCTTCTCTATGTCTTCTATGAAATGGTAGTGATGTGGTTTTCCACTACCTTGTATTGTATTTGAGAACATTCGGAATGTGAGAGAGGTTTTAACTGACAGGCTGCTGTCAAACATGAATAATGCCTCGGCTTCTGCCTGGAAAGATCTTGGCTCTTCTATTATCTAAAAGAAATAAAAATCTCGAGAGTCAAGTAAGAAGACTGAAATTAAAACCTTATGAAGTGATATGAGATACATCAGCCTATATCATAGGAATTACTAAGTCAAAGTCAAACAAATTTAAGAAAGATAGATTAATAGAGAAAAAATAAATATTACTGTCGACTCATTAAATGCATTTTTAAATAAGAATTTTAACAGAGTTTAAATGTGTATTAATATAGATGGAATAAATAATGTTTAAATTAAATTCAGTTATTATTACTTAAATACTTTGAATGTATAGTAATATGCATGGTAATCAAAGGTTAAGAAAATACTGATTTTCATCACTACCAATGATTTGTTAAGCTCAACAGGTAACATAAATACTTTTAATATGATCAGTGGTTCTGGGGGCGCATGTTGAGGATACTTTGGATGACCAAGCAAACAAATTCTCTCACAGCACTCAAGTCGATCCTCTCACAGCTCAAGATAAAAACCCATCTGTCCATGATATGCCATCAATGAATTTTTTGTATTTTAGCCACACAATCCGAAGGGGTAATAAAAGCCTGGAGAATTTGATCGTAGTTATACAAATGGCAAGCTAGCCCGAAGAGGATCTCCTACCAGATGGAGCAACCAAATAAAATACTCCAGCTCCTTGAGGTTTAGCTCCGTCGTCAGGGTCACAATGGACAGAAACCGACGGAAACAAATCACTCCAAGTGTGGACCACTTGTTGATGACCACAATCCTCAGTCAAGAGGGAAAGATGAGAGCGAGAATAGGATATATCTAAAACCGAAATTATATTGTGTTTATACAAAAGCTGTTTTAGCTTCCTTAGTATGTGTGTAGTCATCATACTTCAAATCAATACAAGAAGAAAGGATTTTTGAAAATTTACATTTCTGTTTACACTTTTACATTTAATACTTTCCGACTAAAATTAATTTTATTCTCATAAAAATAAAATGAATCAAAAATATTGTGATCAATATCAATTACTCCATGTATCATTTTTTTATATCTATAGAGTTAGAAGATGTGGAAAAAAATACTGAAGATGAAAGTGGGAGGCTCCTTTGCACAGGATGCCGGCTAGATTATGGGTACCACAACAACACCTATTTCTGCTGTGAAGCAATAATGTATAAGCATTACTGTGTTTCGGACTGAAGGGCGCCATAGCTAGTGAAATTACTGGGCAAATGAGACTTCACATCTTATGTCTGTAAGGTGACGAGTGCAGTTGTAGTTCCTCCCAAGTTTTTGGGGTATTTGAAGAATGCTGAGTGTCACTGCATTATAATGGGCAGGGCATATCAATTACCATCAGCTGAATTTCCTTCTTATCTTGTCCCTTATGGTCATAAAAAAAAATTGTTAAAATTGATCCTGATGTATTCATGAATGATTGATATTTCACAAAAATACATAATAGGTTCAGGTTTTACCTTTTCAAATGTAGCAAATTTCTCATTATAAATATTGTACATCCTCTTAACAGCTATTTGCCTCTGTTCATCCATTGTAAGGGGAGAGTTGGAGTGGTGAAAGAGAGGGTTTTTCTCCATAAATGTCCAAATATCATGCTACAAGAAATTACATATTTAAATTGAAATATTATTACAAATAATTATTTGAAAATCAACACCTAGGATAGTGCAGGGCCTTAAAAAGGATATGAATATGCATCATTAGTCTAAATCCTCAAATATGGATCAACTTTTTCATTGTCACTATGTTAGTAGAGTCTATAATTATTAAGTTTTATCATTTAACTTCTATTACTCTTTTTAACAAAAAATAAATTCCTTTTTTATTATGTCTTGTACCTTCACTTACTAAATACTTTTTTTATAACTATAGTTCTATAGTTTTTTGACAATATGTTCTTATTATTAACTATAAGGAAAATTATATTAATTATAAGGAAAATTGTTACATTCATATTTGCTTATGTACTTTGTTATTTATTAATGAAAAATAAATTTAAATGACCTGAATGAATTTATTTAGATGGCTCACTCTCCCTGCTATGACTGTATTAATAATAATTGTTCTGATAGTTGTTTTTGTAAGTGTTCTAATATCAAAGAGTGTAGACTATTATCTTAAGAGGCTCTTATTAAATCACTGGGTTCATTCAGATACAGAATGCACCTGTTTTGGGAACCGCACCCATCATGCAGAAGTCCCTCAGTCAGTCACCATAGCCACCTGAGGAACTGTTGTGAATACACTGGAGGGAGTCTATTTCTTAAATTCATATTCTAATCATAATTCATAATTAAGCTGCACTTTATGCTTTTAGTGCCTTTTATCTGTTATATTTGGTCAATAACCACCTGATATTTAAACACTGTCACCCAATTTATTTGAAATCTAAAATAAAAGAGACACAAAACTTACTTTTAATTTAATTGTCGCCAAATTGTCATACACAAGTTTCATTCGTCGCCAGTTAAATGATGCCTTTTTTCTAAAACTATCCAGGGGTCCTTTCGGTAGGTCCGGGAAATACTTTCTTAGTTCTTCATCAGAAACTAACTGTACAGGAGCCAGCGTCGTCATTTCGTAAATTTTATCTGTTGCCAGTAGAAAATTCCAATAGAAAAAACACGATACTAAAACAATAAGTAATCGTTAAGTGTGAAAACAGTGCAAATTTTAAAAAAAATTGAACAGAACCATAATTATTTTCTCTTCTGAATAATTTATCAATAATAATTGCTTTTATCAGGAACCTGTGAAAGTTGACAATTATGTTAGTTTCTGTTAAAAAATATCTGCCTAAACGATTAAGTAATAAAATAATGTAGTCGCAAGAGCAAATTGATCATTCATAGATAGGTGACTCAAAAATTTGTATTTTACCTCTACAAGTACAATCAACTTTTGTATTCTGTTTTTGTCACTCAGTAATGACGTTCGTAAATCGTACTCCCTCGGCCCTCCACTACCTGTAGCCGTAATGTCCCAACCCGCTGGGGCCTATGATGAGTATGAAGTACGAACTGTCAACTGAACTACGAATCTAGGCCAAAAAAATTGCAATTTGCGAATGTGTAGGTTAAAAATTGATAATAAGAGTTCAATTTGACATTTGACAGTGACTTATTGTCAACCGTCAATCAGGTACCTTGTTTTTTCTAAATTTTATGACCTGGTGGTTAAGATCTTGAAGTTAATATCAGATTCGAAATACCACTAATATGTTTTTACTTCCTAGTAGTATAATAATATAAGTATCGTAAGTCATTACATTTTCAACAGAGAGTTCTTTTAACTATAAAGTGAATTCTGATGAATTCACGCTCAAAACTTTCATTTGATGGATTCATTATTCTATTAATTTCAGTAATTTTTTCAATTTTGTTTTTTTTTTTATAAATTTTATTACTCATCAAATTTATTTATTAATTATGAAATAAATAATTTGTTAAATATATTTTAAACATATCTTTGAAGTTTTGAGAGAAAAGAAGACCTTTGCTGCATGTTAATTTATCACCGGATTCCGGAAATACAAACGTCAGAAACTTAGAGCTTTAGCGATCGGAATGTAAACACAAATTTGAAACTTTCTAGTTTTAAACTTAAAACATCCACTGAACTGAAATGACAAAATCATGTGCTATTTTTTCGTGTTTTAGGTTTTAGTCAATATAAATTAAATATTATCTTTTATTTTATATCGTGTGTCTTATAATGTAATAAATTAGGTAAAGTTCAAGTGAGCAAAAGATGCTGTTATTAACATAAACAATTAGTGTGGTAAGTTTGAATTACTGTCTAGTAACTTGATAGACTAGATGTCAGTACACTACATTCCACAACACAACTTCTAGCTGAGAGTGATAGACTATCACTAAGGCAGTTGATTATTTTACAAATAATACTTATACTGCACTCCCAAATTCCCTTTTGCTCCACCACTTTTACTTCAGACATAGTTTGTAGCTATATTAAATTACTTGCATTCAGCACACAAAGCTTCATCTATTTTCTATGTTCATTTCTTTACAATAAATTAAATTATTCCTTAAACATAATTATTTCCTATAAATAGCTTTAGTTGTTACATGGTAAACTGGTTGAAAGGAAAACCATACCAAGAGACAGAAAAATTATTAGAAGTTAGTATATTGTATATATTAATATGTAACAGTTAGTATTTTATGTTTATAAAATATACTAAGTTATATATTTGAATTTGTAATCTCTAATTATTTTTTTTTATTTTATATGATATATAATATTTTATATTGTAATAATTTTTGCTACCTATCTCATGTAATTTAGTATTATAAGATTGTAATTAGTTGTAAATTTAAGGTGTGTGATTTTTATTGCTAATAAAGTGTTCTATTCTATAAAAACAAGACATATCAAGATTTATGTTCAATGCATGTCACCCTGACAACTGGCTCAGTTGGTATGAGAGTTCAGACGGTACCCAAGAGGCATGGGATTCCATTTCCGTACCATACATAAAATTTTGGTTACACATTTATATTGTAAAATTAATCCAAGAAGTGAGGGATATCACATTAAAAATAACAAATTGTTGATTTGAAAGAGTGGCATTTGAAGTTAATTTCCTAATATGCAATTATTGGAGTTTTGAGTTGGTTATCAACTGTAAATGGAGCCACAACCTGAGAGTTGAACAAGACATACCTACCAAGATTTACGTTCGATGTGTCACTCGGACAGTTAGCTCAGTTGGTAAGAGTGCTTGGACGGAACCCGAAAGCCGCGGGTTTGAGTCCTGCATCGTTTATATAATGTTGGTTACTTTAACTAGTAGTTTAAACATCACTCAACTTCTCCGGTGGGTTGTAAAACATTAACTAACGAAAAGTTTCCGTTGTGGACAAAAATAAATAATTAATATTTGACATATAAACTACATTTTAAATAACATGACTAACCTTTATGATTTTCATTTTAATGTACAAAGTTACTTAAAATATTTTTAATTATAATTGATATGTTATGTACGGTCCATGAATATGAATAAATAAAATGTGACAGTTATAACTGTAGTGCTGATGTTAAACAAAGGTGATTTCGATAACTTGTTAATATGTGGAAGCTTAAGACAGAAATTTTGTACAAAATATCAAGATAACTTATTTACCTATTCATTTGATATAATATGTTATAATACTTATCTTACCAGTGGGAGGCTACTTTGCACAGGATGCTGGCTAGATTATGGGCACCACAACGGCGCCTATTTCTGCCGTGAGGCAGTAATGTGTCAGTATTATTGTGTTTCGGTCTGAATGGCGCCGTAGCTAGTGAAATTACTGGGCAAATGAGTCTTAACATCTTATGTCTCATGGTAACGAGCGAAATTGTAGTTCCACACAGAAATGGGTTTTTCAAGAATCCTGAGCGGCACTGGATTGTAATTTGCCGGGCGTATCAGTTACCATGAACTGAACGTCCTACTCGTCTCGTCCCTTATTTTCATAAAAAATAAAATAAATCATAAATAACCTTCGATGTATTAGATAGTACTCTTTTCTACTTCTTTTTTCTTCAAATGTAGCTGATCTCAATTAAAAAGTGACGCTATTAGAAAAAGACCTACGACTGTTACTTGTACGACTTAAGCGAATCACACACGACGCATATACGGTAAGATATATATATGTATTTGAGCATACATATTTTAATATAGCTCTCTATATAATAATACTAATAAAGCCTCTATTTACAATCCTTAATTAAGTACAATGTTTCCTTACCTAACTAATTTAATCAAAGCTTTATTTAAATTCTATTTATTTAATTTATTTTTCTTAGGTACGTAGGTAAATATTATTTAAACCGGTAATTGTTGGATGTCTTGCTTTTCGGCATAGGCCTCTCTCAAACTTTTCCACAGCGGTCTCTCGCTATTCTCGATCAGGTCGCACCTGCTATTTTTTTATATCGTCTTCCCATCTAAGACGTGGTCTGCATTTGTTTCTGATCATGTGACCTGTCCCTTTCCATTTGATTTTTTTAATATGTATAATCTCTATATAATTTTTATGAATTAACACACAGTGCAGATAATTTATATTTTATCGTGGAGCATCTGTGGGCACCAAAATCATATCGCATCTATTTAGGGTATGTTCCGATATGCACTGCGAGCACTGCACAGTGCTATCACTGTAGAAAAATTCGCTCCGTTATGGACTGGCAGTATACTGCCGCAGTACTTTAGGGAAATACATGACGTCATAAATCGCCGCCATATTCTACTGTAAGCACTGGCGTTTTCGAGGTAAGGTACTCGCAGTTCTTTGATCACGTGATTAGTCAAAACCACTCGAGTGCCTAACGTTTTAAAAACAATACCTACAGTGTGATCCCGAATATTTTTAATTTGACACTACTCCAACAGCTTTTTTAATGAACTAGAAAACTTTAATACACTAATTTGAATGCTGCGTCAAAAAAAGCGGCTTACAGTATACGGGATTGCGTTCCGTTTTAAATAGTAACCAGTATAACTGGCTATAAAGGAACGGCTTCACAGTAACTAAATTGACGTCACACTGTACAGTGGTCGCAGTGCATATCGGAACATACCCTTAGCTTGTGATGCTTTCAGATAATTAAGTTTTTATACGCAGATAAAATATTACCGTAACTGCGTCGTGTGTGATTCGCTTTACTACGCCCCTATTGAAATTCGTTCTGTTTTCAGACAATCAGTTCATATCTGTGTGCGGAGGGGGCTGCACGCTTCTTGCATGTTTTCCCGCCAAAATGTACACGCGAGGTAATTTTATTCTTTTTCTAATTTAAAATGAATTCGTTTTAAAGATTCGTAATCTATTGCACTGTTTTGCGATTAAAATAAATGAGATGACAATTCAAAAAAAAAAATATGAAGAGTTTAAAAAATCATTGGCCAAATATATCAATTAATATAATAAAATAAAAAATATAATTTAATAGATGTGATTAAATTGTTAGTTTTATTTGTGGGAATTAAATAATAGTGTTGTTTTAATTAAATATTTTTATTGTTACAGTTGCTTTACTTTTGTTCGCGTGGGTTGATGTTGCGATAACATTCGGTAAGTACAAAAAAATATAACAATATATAAGAAATTACACTTTATATAAATATTTTAGAGACTATTATTAATATTTCGTATGCAGTGATCATTTACTATAAGTTGCCTATCCTCTCCTATTTCATAATTAAAATAACCAGACCATTAATTTTAGTTCCTAAAAAGTTGAATTAATTTAACTATTATATCAAAAAATAATTTCTTGACATCAAGTTGATAAAAATCACCATTTGCAACAAATATGATTTCTTTCATTAACGCGACTGAAACGAGAACTAGAAAGGTGTTGAAACGTCGGGCTAGCTAAAATAATAATAAAATGTAATTTTTACGTAAATATCTAATTTAAAAACAAAGTTACAATCAAAGTTACAGTTCTATACCTTTAAAAAAGTATTTTATTTAAACAAATATATTACACTATATCATTCCATACATTTATAATGAGTAGTCGTAATTTTTGTTGGTTTTGGTATTTTCAAATGGTATAGATAATAATATTTTTTGAGTTAGGTGATATCTAGGCCTATCTACAAAGAGAAGGGATAAATATTTACGTAAAAACTATATAGTCGCGTAATCTATACTTCTATACTAATATATAAAGCTGCAGTGTTTGTTTGTTTGTTTATTTGAACGCGCTAATCTCTGGTACTACTGGTCCGATTTGAATGATTCTTTCAGTGTTGGGTAGTCCATTTATCGAGGAAGGCTATAGGCTATGTATTTCATTCAAAATTAGGAATCCGTAATAAAATTGCTATTATATTAATATTTTTGCGTGCGCTGCAAAAACTATTGACAATAGAACAAAATGATGTACAGGCTATAATATAGGCAATATTTTATTACTTATAAAACTATCGCGTGAATTATACTTTATATGGCAAAACAACGTTTGCCGGGTCAGCTAGTTTGTAATAAACCTTAAAATATCATTATTCAAATCTGCATACCAATTACTACCCACATAAATCTTGGTCGGTTTTGAAGAATCTTAGTATAATTTTTCGTTCTTCATAAACTATTCTACTATTGTTTTCTAATCCATACTATGCTCATTCCGGACTTTTATGCATTACAGATTTTCTTACTGTTAAAACGAGTTCTTTATAATGTAGCGTAGCGGTATAGTTTTCTATCTTGAAGCGATATTTTTTTTGGTTCTATCGCCGTATGGAAAATTCAACTGAAGAATAATGCATTACAATCCACATTTGACTGTTTCTAATGTTATTCAGGTAGATTAATACGTGAGTTAATTATGTTGACCTAAATGCTGAAAAGTCGTAGGGTTTTTGATGTTAGTTTATCTTACACTTCACCGGTGTAAAAGGCTTGCCTTTAATCGAATCGCTGTCTTAACTGCAGCGACCGACTCGTTTAGGGTATGTCCTGTATATTGACGATAAGCACCATACTACTGGTCTTATTTGACCATACACGAAAGAAGATGCGGAAATCACTATATCACTCGAATGTTTTTGTTTTTTTTTCGACGGATCAGATTTCAGCGGCCGCACTTATCTTTTATGGTCTTCGACAGACTATGTGTTGGTAACATTCGAATGATACCTAGCAGTCTTGCAAATGACTGACGTCTCCGTACCCATATTGTGCAAGGCAAGAATAATGTCATGACATTATTCTGATTTTATATTAACCTCGAAAAAATACGTGAAATGGCGTTTCAATTTGAATTCTAAAAAATTAAATAAGAAGTATTGAAATTCATACAGATGCCATGCATCGAGCAATAAGAGTGTGGCTGTGTGTTAAAACTCTTTGAGCATGAAGGGAATGAAAAAAAAATAGGAGTGTTGTTATGAAATTCAGTACAACATTACAACACTCGTTAGGGTGATGTAATGGTTATTAGAACATTGGGTGTTTTAATGTTGGCAATAAGCTAAATGTTTCAGAATCTTTAATAGAGTATTTATAGCATGGGTGTAGATAAAGTTATTTATTCAACTGTTGTGTAATAAGGGTTATTAAAACACGAATGTGGGTTTATTGATAATAGTATCACATGAGTGTTTTAATACCTAATTATCAACAGTTGCATACAAGACTTTATCTACACCCAGAATATGAATCCTCTATAAAAGATTCTGAAACAGTTAGCTTACTGCTAACATTAAAATAGCCAGTCCTAGTAACCATTACATCACCCAAACGAGTGTTGTAATGTTGTACTGAATTTCATTACAGCACTCGTTTGGATGATAAAGGCATAAAAGGCATTTATTTTCTCAAAATTGATTCCTTTAGAATTCTTTTTGATGTCATTTCTTATACCACTAGATACTACTACCGCTTCGGAAACAAATGGCGCTCTGAGAGAGAAGAAGCGGCGCAAGAAACTCTCCCAGCATTCTTTTTTTATGCGCTCTTTTCAATAAAAATATACAATATTGTACAGTCGCTATAAAATAATCACAATCTAGTCCCAGGCTGTCCGATCATTTAGATATTCAGCAGTGGAGTAATAGGATTTACGACAGAGCCATTTTTTTATAATACATTCAAATTTATTTATAGATAATGCCTGAACAGTGGCTGGGACTTTATTGTAGAAGTGTATACATTTACCCTTATAGCTATTATGTATCTTATGAAGCCTACTAGAATAAGTTACAAGCAATCCCTTATTTTTAGTGTTATAATAATGAAAATCACTATTAAGAGCAAAAAGGTGACGATTTTTGTGAACATATATTAAATTTTCATAAATGTACTAACAATGTGCTGATGTAATGGTTATCAGGATATTGGGTGTTTTAATGTTGGCAATAAGCTAACTGTTTTAGAATCTTTAATAGAGGACTTAAAGCAAGGGTGTAGATACAGGCATTATACCTAATAGTTTCTTGATATCACTGTTTGATGCGGATTGACACGACACATTACTCTCATATTAAACACCTATAAAAAAATCACATTATCCAACTTGATGCAGAGAATTTCTAGAATGATCGACTTCAGATTTTCCATTGTTTCGTCACGTACTTATTGTATATAACGCCTCGAAGCTTAATCGAAGATATTATCAAGCGACGTCGATAGTGGAGATAACTTTTAATACGTTCTGGAGTGTGGTGTTTCTATAGATGTGATATATGGCACGACTATGTATATCTGATGGTGTATATTATATATAGATATATATAATTACATTGTTTATAATCTCAGCTTTCTCTACGCCCTATTCTGTCTTTCTGAGTCTAGTCTAAGTCTTTTCATAGCTTCTAGGATTCCATACCATACCATAGGGTAATAAGGAGAACTAAATTAACTACTAAAACTAAGTTGTGTGTCCGTCTATTTATCAGAGGACTGTCTCATAAATTCCAATATTTATACAACATACTTAACTGAAATTGATGGAGTGTTGTCTATTGTCACTATAACAATAAAATATAAAAACCAAGGTGTCGGATTCAAAAATAGAATGCAGTTATTTTTTAATTCAAAAGATAGTTGTATTGTATGACGGTGCCGGTAAGTTGCGGCCGTAAAGTGCGATCTGCATTTCAAACTTTTTCATCTGTGTACGAAAAATTTCATAGCCACAGTTGTTGAATAGTGCATTGTTTAAGCAAGTTGCGAAACAGAAACGGTCTACGCTGCGCTCCAACTAGATACCACAGGCGTAATCGCAATGTGGTGTAGCAAGAGTACTCGAGCAAGACTCGAACAATGTGTGACGTTGACGTGCCACATGATCTGTTAAACTATGCAATAATAATTGAAACTAAAATGCCGTTGCTAAAAACTAAAAAGTTTGCGAAGTAAAACTCTGTAAAATAATATTACAAGTAATAAGAAAGACACTGGGATCACATATCATCAGAAAGTATTTTGTTTTTTATTAATTTTCATGTAAAATTACTCGAAGTGTATATGAGTTACAAAATTGAAGGTGCCATTGAGTGTCAAGATGCTACGCACACAAGCATCTTTACAAATAGCCAATACACACGATAATACATGTATAAAAATAAATGTATATAATATTTATACATATAATACATATAATATCCGCAGTAAAAAAACCTATTGTTATTTGTAAGCCTGGGACCTTAATACCCAATGATATTACCTAACCTCGTTACATCTTCTAATATATAAAATTCTCGTGTCATGGTGTTAAACATTGAACTCCTCCGAAAAGGCTTGACCGATTCTCACGAAATTTTGAGTGCATATTGGGTAGGTCTGAGAATCGGACAACATCTATTTTTCATCCCCCTAAATTTTAAGGCTGGTCCACACGATTTTTTTTTAAATTGTTTTGACATTTTTTTTAAATTTGTTTAATTATGAGCCAGCATTAAAAAATACATACAACTTCAAAATTTCACCCATCTACGATCAACAGTTACTTTTGTATCGCGATTTTACGTACTGTAGTACTGCTTTCAAACTAGCTTTCGCATTGGGCCGATGGACGTTGTTTGCGAGTATTCTGCGGAGAAACGCAAGAATTGTGCTGCCATTTTCTAGAAAACACTCAAACATACAATGTTTGTTTCCAAATGACCTCATTTAGGGCAGACATCTAAGAACGAGGAATTAATCCGACATTCAAGGTATTTATTTATTTACATACTTACACACAATACAGTAGAAGAATAACGTACCTACTATACTTATTCCTACGTATTGTGTATGCTAATTCTAAAAAAGAGTGTTTATAAATCAGTAATACTGGTTTTGCTTTTGATATTGTAGATATAAGGACAGATTCACCATCGTATGGGAGCAGTGCTACCTCTCGAAGATGCACAGCTTAAATTTTTTCAAATTATACTTCATGGGCAACATGGACAAATAACTTGATCGATGTCAAGAGATCAATGCAGCAATGATAATAGCAATTCTTCAGATCTACAGCAACTACTTAATGAACATTTTGCATATCGAGTTAGCCCACAAATCTTTAATTTCCTATCCGTCTCGCATTCGCCCTAACCATACAAATCTTAAAGCCAATCTTTGAAAGTTTGTGGTCTGAATCAAGACAATCCATTTCCCATGTTCAATCTATATACATATAAGAGATTTCCACGTATATAGTCACTTATCACGATATCTCTGGAACCATTAGAGCTAAAGACTTGAAATTTGGTAGGAATATTCTTTTCACCGAGTAGAGGTTAGCTAAGAACGGATTTTTCTAAATTCCATCCGCAAGAGTTTTTTTATTAGGAACAGAACAACGTCTGTCGGGTCAGCTAGTTCAGCATAAATACTAAAGCGAGTGGAATATATAATATTATCAATGTTTTAAAATGTTTTATGCAAAATGAATGTCTTTTTAATAGCCTTTTTAAAAACAGATTTCAAATCCTTTCACATAGATTTCATATGATTTGTAACTGTTCGTAAAGACACGTCAGTAATAGATTTACATACATCTCTTCTGCTCACAAAATCAAGTTAGTAATGAGTTTTGATAAAACTTCATCCGCCCGAATACTTGTACGTCTTTAAATAACACAGATCGGCCCTGTTATCAGATCAATAGGACCGCACAACTCAAGAATGTGTAGTACTATAGCTATTTTTAATGTTGTAAAAAAACTTGATAAGGCAGAGTTAAGCCTAATGCTGACGAAGAATAATAGCAAGAAAAACAAGAGATATAGAAACTTCAATTCAAGTCGAGCTAACGTGTTATATTTGCGTGTAATTAATATATCCTCATTACAGAACTGTTCCCAAAATTTCCACTTATAACAAAATTATTCTTAAATATAATCACGTAATGGGGTTTTCCCGCATTACTTCGATTGGGGAGACCCTAGTACTTGAGATATATTTATTCTAAGCTCAGACTCCTTTGACTGATTTAAAAGCGACCACTTCAATCATCTAATTAATTTTATGCCATTTCAACTTGTTTTCATATAAATGTTATACAGAAACTCCGCCCGTTGCGTTGGTAGGGTTGTATCACTGGAAACTTTGGATCCTGGCGTATGCATTGGCTGGATTTAATTTTAAAAGTCCTCTTTATGTTTAATGATATGTTTGGTTTGTTTATAACTATTGTGATATCAGGTATACGATCTCCAACCGCAGTCAATTGGTGATTTTGATGGGATTCAACTCGTATCGTGTCTCTATCGTATCCGGCGTCCCTCAGGGATTCAATCTCGGCCCATTAATATTTAATTTATACATTAATGACCTAATTCCTAGTCTAAGTAACGTTTCCTTGTTTTACGCAGATGATCTAAAAAAATATTGCAACTTTGTGCAAAAAAATTAAATACTCCTATTGCAAAATATATCCTATATACCTACTGTGTTTCTTGCAAGTAAAAAGAATCCTATTTCTATTCATTTTTATTTATTTCATTTTGCTGTTTTTATAGCCAGTATTCTTTAGGTTCTAAGAATTAGCGCGGCATTATCTTTGCAAATACCTCCGTTGCTCAAAGTAAAATTACATACATTTTGGACAGTATGTCATTTCAATTCAATTGTGGTGAACCTTCTTCAGTTGAGACCCACCTCTGACTATCAGGGCTTCACATAAAATAGCCAAAATTGCAAATTCACGGAAGCGATTGTTTTTGCTTCAATCCTCGTCTTAATTCTCGTAAGTTGCTTATCTTCATCAGAATGTCTAAAATTAAAATAAGGCTGTTTGAAATCTGCTGTTATTATGCTGCGTTTGTGCATAAAATAAAAGGATTTTCTTTTCAAATACATTCGAAAAAATTTAAATGTAGTGTGAAAGTGGAGGCTTTTAGAATGTATATATATACTTGACGGACTTTGATCTAACTGCGATGTTCTTACTATCCATTAAAGAATTAATGTAATTCAAAGCACTCAAACTTAAAATTCAGTGCGAAATAAATAAAAGCTTCTGAAGTGCGATGTTTCTTTAGCAGCGGCCCAATCAATCAGCCGATAGGCTTCCCATTTGAGAATCTTTGATGTTCAATTTATCGCCGCACGAATTCACTCTTATTTATCGACTCGCAGATTCAGGTACCTTATTCAAACGGGGCTTGTAAATCGTAAGCTGTGATGTTGCGATTTGTTGAGGTTGTGTTTATAGTAGAGAGTTTTAAGAACCGATGTAATTTCCGTAGTTTGGTACAGAGTTGGAGTCATGTTCAAATTCAAATATTTTTATTCAAAAAGTGAAAAATCACTTTTTGAACGCCAAAAACTACTACCCAACGACAAAGCTCCTGTGATTCCTCTGGTGTAGTAACAGTGGATACATGTAGGCTCGTTTGTCCTCTTTTTCCATGAAAAACCCATTCATGTTAAATGAATACCTTGTTAAATTAACGTACGGCATCTGGTGACGTCAATAGGTCAATAATTGTATAGTCAAGTCAAATAACTTTACTTATTTAATAGATTTGATTTGATCAAATCAATGATGAAATAAAAATGTTTATATATCAGATAGATCTAGTCCAGGTTCTAAACGTCTGGAAGGAGTTAGGCTGGTTGGAGTAACCGCAAATTTAACCCAATCATGGAGTCAAATTGCAAAACAAGATCCCCATATCATATGCATAGTGAATGTTATTATATTGTTGCTCGGATACTGCTGCAAATACATAAACTATATGTTATAGTTTGATACAAAGTTTTCCTGCTCCTATTGTACATAATCTAGCAAATCTGTTCTTTTTTGGGGCTTCTGCTGATATTATTCCGAGATTTTTCACGAGGGGTAAAAAGTGAGGAATAAAGTACAATAGTATTTTTGTGTAATAAAAGGAAGTTAGTTTAACTGGGCTATTTACGCACATAGCCTTTTTATAGGTTTCGTTCGATAGTTGGGTTCGTCGTCTTGCTCCAACCAGCCCAGGCCGTCCCAGAAGTCTAGCAGCCTTTTCAAATTGCTACAGACATCCGGAAGCGATGTTGGAATCGATCGAATAATTTGTGCCTGTTGTCCACACTCCAGCAATCTATTAGCACGTGTTCTGGCGCTTCTTCTGCCTCCATGCATTCTCTGTATAAGGGGCTGTCATAGGTGTAACTATGGTAAATGTATGTTTATTTAGGACGGTGGCCGGTGAGTTGTGTATTCTGTCACTGTGTAGTCTGATCAGGATGCGGACAAACCTCTCAAGTACACCACTGGGCTCCTTTGCACAGGACTCCGGCTATATTATGGGTACCACAACGGCGCCTATTTGTCGTGAAGCAGTAATGTGTAAACATTACTGTGTTTCGGTCTGAAGGGCGCCGTATCTAGTGAAATTACTGGGCAAATAAGACGTAACATCTTATGTCTCAAGGTGACGAGCGAAATTGTAGTGCTGCTCCGAATTTTTTCAAGAATCTTGAGCGGCACTGCATTGTAATGGGCAGGTTGTATCAACTACTATTAGCTGAACGTCCTGCTCGTCTCGTCCCTTATTTTCACAAAAAAAATCGCCTTAAAGATGAAATTTGAAGAGAGAGATTCCGAAACATTTCCTCCCATTATCCAATAACCGAGGTTGGGTCCGGATTCTTAGATTTAAAACAACATAAAAAAATCAACAATATTAATTTAAACTTTGAACAGCGTTAAACTGTATAGGAGTAATTCTGTGTGCCTCGGAAGTCGACAAAGTAGGTACACAGGACCTAATGTATGCGAGCTTCGTAGAAGAGCTTACAACTTCACCGACCTTCCCACTTTCTTCGTAAGAGCTACGAATAACAAAACTGTTCCAAACTGCTTATAACTTCTGTGTTCGTGTTACAATATTACCTATGAAAATTTCACTGGAAGAAGTTGTTATAAATGTTTCCTACATTTCTTTCTTCGCTTGTCCATAATCCAAATTTGCATTATAAGTGTTGTACTTAGTATTTTCACACAAGTTTTTTTTATTATAAGAAATAATATAAATAATGTTGATAATATGATTTCGTAAAAATCTGGTGTTTCTTACTTTCTTAGTGACACACTAAAAAACTAAGGAATAGACTAAAATGATAGGTAATTATGTAACTTGAATTACTCATTTAACATGAGCAACATTAATGATTTTTATATTCTTTGTTGGTTATTCGAAATCTTGCAGGTCGGATTTTCATTGCGTTGAATATTCACTGGTAATTTTTATTTATATAGATTAGATAGATAATGTACAAAATTACACAATTTACATCAACTGTTTCACTGCTAGCTTTTATGTGAAAAGTGTGATGTTGATGTGTGATGTTTTTACTATTTTCCACGCAAATTTTATTTTATTAAAACCTTCCATGTATTAAAGCAGTTCCAAAAAATTGCCGAATTTGTCGAGCCTTTCTCGAGTTTTGCGCTTAGCAACATTCATTTTTATTGTATTTAGACTTAGCGGCATTAATACTCTGTGTTTTTTAAGACTGTGTTTTTTTTTAAATATACTTACACAAATTATCTTGGTGTAAGAAAACTATATATTTAAAACGATCTATCTACATACTTAAACATACACATAAACATTAATTACTCGGAAACAAATATTCAAATGTAATAATATTAGGGTAAACTTACATATGCTATATGAAATAATATTTTGACAATTATTGGGAGAATACTACTTATGCGAAAGGCAATCTCTCTAATCAACACATCTAAACTGAATGAACTGGTTGTGCATGTCTATCAGAGAGCTGTTCGTGCTATATATCAGCTTGGTTAAAGACAGTCTCTCAAAGAAATAAATATTATGGCTGGTCATTGTACACATTCATAAAAATCGTCACCCTTTTGCTCTTAATAGTGATTTTCATTATTATAACACCAGAAATAAGGGATTGCTTGTAACTAATTCGGATCGAATTAGGATTTATAAGATACATAATAGCTTTAAGAGTGAATGTATACACTTTTTTAATAAAGTCCCAGCCACTGTTCGAGCATTGTCTATTAATAAATTTAAATGTTTATTATAAAAAGGCTCTGTCGTAAATCCTTCTACTCCACAGCTGAATATCTAAGTGATCCGACAGCCTGGGACTACTATAAGTATTTTATAGCAATAGCAATGACAGTACAATATTGTAGCTTTCATTGAAAATTTTCTTGCGCCGCTATTACTACTACTAATCTCTCTCAGAGCGCCATTTGCTTCCAAAGCGGTAGTAGTATCTAGTATCTTAGAAATGGCATCAAAAATAATTCTAAAGGAATCAATTTTGAGAAAATAAATGCCTCTTATGTCTTTATCAATAAAATTATTATACAGTTTTGGCGAGATGATAAACAAAAATCGAAATAGCCTAACAAAGTTATCATTTTAAACTGTTACAATGCGGAGTGTAATTTCCACAATGAATGTTAACAAAACAATAGCGAGATTATATGCTGCGACAGTAGGTGTTGTATTATGCTAATATGAACTAGCAGTTGTTCCATTGTGTTCGATTATACCCGAGAAGCCACCTTTACACGACAACATAATAATATGTACTAAAGCGTATATTGTTTCATCATTTGTACACAATATTCATCCATCGGAGCTTCGCGACTTAGCGGACTATGAACTAATTGTTAATGAATTATTATCATCATCCGTAAGTGTTATTTTAATTTCACTATTCGCATTGGTCACCATACATTTTTTGCAAATTCTATCCAAGTTTATCACTACCAATTTTATTCTACAATTGCTTTTAGAAATTGATTGTTTCTTTAAATGCTGTATCATTGCATGATGTATTCAATGCGTGTTATCAAATAAATTCCAATTATTATTGGCTGGATACTCTTTCGGCTTCACAGCTTCGCAGACAGTAAACTTAAAATTTTATTGGAAAAATTATTCTGTAGTATTAGTACAAAATTTTTCATCTACATATTCCGATAGTGAGTAAAACAAAGTTTTCTTACACAGTGCTTTCGTAAATTGTATGTCCGACGGTTTGCATTCTGCAGTCAATCCACTAAAGTCGGCTCTCGCAAAGCTAAATCTGATAACGGCGAGAAAAATCTTTCTTACTTCGCTCCCATTTTTACATTTCAACTAAATTCAACTTTTAACTTTTCAAACTAATGTGTTGGAGATAATGTTCTCATTCCTGCATATTTAAATTTTCTAAGCATATTAATAGTAAGAAAAGTATTTTGTCCCCAACTTTCTAAATGTTCCTATATATTATATAGTTTAGATAATCTCTAAGATAATCTTAATCGTATTTTATATTTAATGTTTTGTTTGTTGATCATTTATTTTTCTGTCTCCTATAATCAATTTATTATCACCAGGAACAGACATAAGCTTCTAATGCCTACTACTCGGCTAAGTCGAGTTAGTAAGTCTTTTGTGAGGCAAAATGTTCAAAACAAAAGTATTACGTTATTCAAAAGAATTGTTAAAAACGTTTGTGTGGTAAAGGTAACTATAACATAAGTGACTTTCTTAATGATACCGATTGGGAATGGAGCGACCGCCCACAAGCTATTAAATAATAAGTTTCATTGTACAATTTTTTGATGAAAAAAATAAGCCCGCTGAGTTTGTTGCGCCCATTCTTCTCAGGCCTGAGGCATTCATTTATGAATGGGTGGTAGTTGTTTTGACTTTCAATAATTGATGTCACATCCTATTTTGAATAAAAATATTTGAATTTGAAAAAAAATTTGAATATTATGGACTCTTTGAACTTCCCGAGACAGACAAATACCATCCCACCAAACAACATAAACAGCATCTTATATCTTCTTTCACCTACAACCAACTGAAATGAGCTTCCTTCCTTGGTGTTGCCAAATCGATACTAGATTAGACTTCTACCGCATTTATGACGGGGAGTGCTCAGAGGAGTTGTTCGGGTTGATTCCAGCGGCTGAATTCCACCACCGGACATTACGTGCAAAGGATTCGCACAGCCACTTTGTGGAATCAATTACCGGCTGCGATTTTCCCGAACCGATACGACTTCGACTTAGGGACCTTCAAGAAAAGAGCATACTTCTACCTTTAAGGCCGGCAACGCATCTTTAGACATCTGATGTTGCAGATGTCCATGGGCGGTTGCCTCACCTCTCCCCATCCCGTAAGCCTCTTGCCCTATTGCCCCCTCTTATATATAAAAAAGATTGGTACTATCGCAAACCGTAAATATAAATATCATCCCCAACATCTGGATGTGTGGCGGTCCTCCACAGTGCGGTTTTCAAGGAGCTTTCTTCCGCGTACTACAATGCTGTGGAATGAGCTTCCTTGTGCGGTGTTTCCGGGACGATACGACATGGGTACCTTCAAAAAAAGCGCGTACACCTTCCTTAAAGGCCGGCAACGCTCTTGTGATTCCTCTGGTGTTGCAAGATAATGTGGGCGGCGGTGATCACTTAACACCAGGTCACCAGTACGCTCGTTTGTCCTCCTATTCCATAAAAAAAAAAAAAACGTGTACTTACCTATGTTGTAAGAGAGTGGAGCGTGGGTAGTCACTTACGATCAACACCCGAACGCTTGTCCCTGATCCGAACAAATTGAAGCTTCAAAGTAAAAACTTGAATTACTCCGATTAATTTTAATGTTTCAAAGTAATCGGAATATGTCTACAAAACCGCAGAATGATAATATTAGTTCAATTTATTTGCGACGTGTAGGAATATGCTGTTACAAAACTGCAATATGATTTGTAAGTAACGGCACGTCAATACGAAATAGAGAAGGGTGTGGAACGGTAGGCGATTGGAGGTACCAGTTAGTTATGCACAAGTTGCCGATACGTGTTCGGCTCGCCCGCGTTCCCGCTGGAGTACCCCGACTCGTACTGCGACACGGAATTATTGATACGAGCTCGGCTAGGTGCTACGATTGAGAAGACTTTTTATTATCTATTACTAATTGCAGTTTTGTTTGTCTTATGATATGATGATAGTATGAGGATTGGCGAATAGGCTTAGTTCTGCAGCAAATGCGGTTAAAAAAATTAGACAGTTAACTGACATAGATTCGGCGCGACTTAGTATACTTTAGTTATTTTCATAGTATTATGTCCTATGGTATATTGTTATGGGGCAGTGCGGCCGATATTAATACCATCTTTGTGCTGCAGAAGAGGGCTTTTCGCGCTATTTATAACCTAGGTCCTAAAGAATCATTAAGAGAATAATTTGAAGAAGTGAAGTTTTTGACTGTCGCTTCTGAATATATTCTTGATAATGTTTTGTATGTTCGCAAGCACATTGAGGAATTTGCTTGAAACTGTGACAATCATAATGTTAATAACACGAGGAACAAACATAAACTTGTTATGCCTACTACTCGGTTAAGTCGAGTTAGTCTTTTATTGGGCGATGTATATGCTTTTACAATATGACCCAAGAAAATGTACAAAACAAATGTGTTACGAAAAATTAAGGAAGCATCGTACAGGTACAAGTTAATATTAATTATAAACTTAAGTTTATACGATGTTTATATAAAAATTATTGAGGGGCTAAGATATGGGTTTCAAAAGAAATAAATTAATATATTTTATTAAAAAATAGGTCATCTTGCACTAACGGAATGTTTTGCGCGATTGATATCTACATTTTTCTGACATCACAGTCCTTGTTATTATATCATCAAACTATCTATACCTACTCAAATCAGTAATTCAGAAGTAATTCACAATAAGATTCATTATGATTAGTATCGTTTTTTCATACTAAAATCGGTAGGTAAGTATCATAATATTTAAAAGATTCGATAACTGCTTGAAAAAATAATGAATTGTGAATCCTCAATTATAAGCTGCTGGCCAACCTTCCTCATAGGTATATAGATATTGTATTATCTTTTAACAGACAGTAATTAGGCATAGTCCTAAGATACATATTATTGATTGAATAATAGATATTGATTAATAATTTAAGGTTATATTTTACTTTTAGTTATATCTTTTTTCTCCCTTTTTTTTAGACTTACGATTTGCTTTTTTCTTAGTTTTGTTAAGATCTACTATTAGTAATAAGTTTCCATGATGTAAGCCACTTATTTCAGTGGGTCCCATAATACATGCATTCTCGCCATTCTCCTTTAAAAGAATTGTTAAAAAAAGTTTGTGTGGGAAAGGTTAGTATAGCATAAACGATTTTCTTAATGATACCACAGACTGGGAATGTAGCGAACACACTCAGGCTCTTTAATTATAAATGTTTATTGTGCGATATTACATTGTAATCCATATTTTTATAAAAAAAAGCCCGCTGAGTTTATTGCGCCCGTTCTTCTCAGGTCTGAGGTAGTCACTTTTGAATGGATGGTAGATTTGACGTTCAATAAGTGATTTTGAATCCTATTTGGAATAAAAATATTTGAATTTGAATTTGTAGCAATCAATTATCATTTTTTTTTATTATAATTTCGCAAAGACATGCCTGATATGCGAAGTATTGGCGCATTAAGCTAAACGGTCCTCAGTAAAATTTAATATTTCCCTATTCCCTGTTTTGTATTACAAATTTAGCCTTGGGGGAGTTTTGTCCATTCCGAAGGTGTCGCCTATGCTGTAGTCACACGTAAGTTGTACATTTTCCGGGCTCCTTTTGTAAAAGCAGATACATACATCGCCCAACACAAAAGACTTACCCGAATAAAGTTAGTAAGTACGCATAGCAAATTAATCCTTTGTTCTTGGTCTTTGGGTATCACAGTTTCTAGATTCTGATTTATAGAGGCTCTGTTTGATTGTTATTCTCTCTTAATTATTAATGAATCTTCTAGACCTGTAGGTCTAGAAGATTCTATATGGTATTAATATACCTACTACGCCAGAGGTCCCGGGTTCGAATCCCGGTAGGTGCAAGCATTTCTATGATGAATATGGATGTTTGTTTCCGAGTCATGGATGTTGTAACCCATAACACAGGCTATAATATATGCTTAACTTGGGGCAAGATAATTTGTGTAAAAAGTGTGTCAATATTATTATTATTATATATACAATGGCAATAGGATAGGTATTTGTAAATATGGTGATGATTTATTTTCGTCACATATCTTTATATATATATATATATATATATAATTCTTCTGTACGTGTGATGACAGTGAACTCCTCCTAACCGGCTGGACTGAATGAATTTTTTTGTGTGTGTTCAAGTAGATTCGAGGATGGTTTCACAGGAAGAGGAAGATTCACATTTGAACTCATATTTTTCAAATTTGAGACGTGTGTACAGGACAACGTCTGTAGGGATCGATAGTATAAGTATAGTATATTATTCTTAGACTTGATGGAGCCATAATCATGACACTTGCAGATCCCTTATCGCGGTGTTATTATTATCATAATCACTTAAACACTAGCTTCATAATAATATATACTATTAAAATAAACGCCTTTAATAAGTGAGATGGATTGTCACAGTATATTATTTGCAGTCTTATCGCTTTAAGCAGGATATTTTGTTCCGCTCATTGAGCCATAGCAATTTTTTTTATAGATTTGTACAGTTTTGTAGTGGTGTTGATAGTCTAATTTAGTTAACTTAAAATAAAATTGTATAATACATTATACTAGAATATCTGACATTTTATCTGTCCTTAATATTACGTATCCTTTGTGATCTCCAAAATATAAAACTATAAATAATATCCCTATTAATAGACATTAGTAATGTAATGCTTAACTTTTATTGTTTAGGAATTTTAATGAAAATAGAATTTAGAAAATAGGAATATCATCTAATTTACAATGACTGTCAAAATTATATTTTATTATTACCTTTTATTTTCGAGTATAGGAATTTGCTATTGCTGGAGGTCCCTCTCTACAAACCAAATTAAACGAACAAAATATGTAATCGCCTTCAAATAAATTGTTTGATAAAGACATTACTATAAAGCTTCAACAAAGCTATCCGATAGTTCCAAAAAATCTGTATCTAGAAATCTACGCTACATCTTGTCAATGGCGGTAAATACCATACCCTTACAATATTAACTTTAACGTTAACTTATACGTTGTGTTCAAATTACTCCTGGTCATTCCAAAAGTAAAAGATGGAATGGCGTTAAAACTCGTATTTTAAAAATATCTTGTACAGGTATACATTTATATTTATCAATACTGAGATTAATATTAAACTAGTAATGTGTTTAATATCAGCAATATCTATCTACCCACATTGGACCAAAATAGGAAGTGTAAACAGCAAATTCAGCGGCAATATATATTTCAAATGGCGAGAATTAGGGATAATCCCAATAGATTTGAATGGAATACGTCCGCTCGATCCATTGGCTACGAATTATTTATGATTCACGATGTTATTTGCACCTTATGGATCGGGGAAAGTTTCAGTAAACAGGGATTTTCGGATGGATTGGGTTGTTTTGAATCCAACGAGTACAAGACTTATCATATATTCCATTCTAATTAGATAAATTCAGTTCAAAACGTATGTCCTGTGCTGAAATGTATCAAAATTTCTATTCCTCTCAGCTTTCAATCTAATCTTAATATATATAAATCTCGTGTCACAATGTTTGTCCTCAATGGACTCCTAAACTAATGAACGGATTTCAATGGGGATTACTTCATGGAGTGCAGTTTAGTCCAACTTAAGAGATAGGATAGTTTTTATTTCGATTTGGGACCCATAATTATTTTTATTTCCAATATTTGTTTTGTTTGGACATATTTTCTGTGAGAGTATTTTTGACGCGCGGTTTGACAGTTCTGCTGTGAAACAATTTCATTATAACAACAAGGAGCATATTATTATGTTACAATGAAAAATTATTGACAAATTCATCAAAAACGGTATTTTATTTATTATGTACAGAACAACGTCTGTCTGGTCAGCTAGTGTTGTTATATAATTTTGGTTACCCTAACGTTTACTGAAAGTGCTCGCTACATATACTGAACTTTTTATCGATAGGTACAACTGGCCGTTGAAAAAAAATTGACAAATATAAGAAATGATGTGATGACAAAAAAAATGTTTGAATTTATATTTTACAAGCTGACCCTGTTCTGTACTGTCAATAGAGAAAAAACGATGTACCTGAGTATTCGGGAAATTTGTAATCTAAAGTTATAGGGATATGATGATGATAAACAGGTTTTAAAATACCGGTTTATAATTGCCAATGTTTAAAGTATTAAGATGGATATACAGTGTTATCCTTAAGAGGTAGAAATATGCCATCGCGGACTTTTCTGTAGGACTATATAAGATACACAATTCCACCATACATTGTTTTCTTTTATCTCGAAGGGCAGCATTTTCGTTGAAAGTTTCCAGACGGCTTATTTTTTTCCGATACCTCCAACAATTAGTTTCATTAATGTATACAAAATATATACTCAAACTTTCCTTGAGAATCACGCTATCCATTAGTGAAAATAGCCTGACAATCGCTGCAGTAGTTTTTAGTTTATCGCGAACCGACAGATAGACAGACGCGGCAGAGGAATTTTTTTTGTAATATGTAGTGATGCTTACGATAAGGAGCAGGTTCGTCTATCTTTTTTTGTTATTGAGTCTAGGCTGCATGCATGCGCGCATAGCAAGTCAAATTATTAGTATTAAATAAGACTGTTAATTGTTGGTTATTCATTCACGCCTTTAAAAACACAGGCACTCATGACATGTTTACCTGTATTTGTAGTGTTTGTTCCAAATAAAGATATACTTAATTACATTTTACACATCGAGGGCACGGACTAGTAAAAAAAGAAGGACTCCGCGCCGTGATATTAGCAAGTGAAGCACCTTTATGCTAGTGTATGTGCGGTTACGGGGTGTACCAGTTACACAATTTTTTCTCCCTTAAATAATCATATATCCACAAATACTTTTATAGTATTGTTTTTACACTTTTTCACAACGCAAGACGGCATTTTTAAAATATTTTATTGCGACGCAAACTGATCTGTGACAGACGATGGCAAATCTCATAATGGCGGCCGATCGGCTTGTATTAGTGTAAGTGTATGCGTGGGGCTATGTATTTACACGTTTACCGGCTTGTTTTGGTGCCTCACTGTTATGTAAGGTGTCACCTTACATAACATAAGGAGTCCTTCTTTTTTTACTCGTCCGTGACCGTGGGTAGGAAAAGACAGCATCATTTCAGATGTGTCGATTGACAAAATTACGTTAAACTCAGCAAAGTATTACTTAAATAAAGTCTGAGTAAAGTTAGTTTGCTCTATAGATCGCAGAGCGATCTCAATCTCGACATTTTTAAGACTCATATTTTTTTTTTAATTTAAGGACAAATCCCGGGCAGAATATATAAGCCTCTATCTATTAGCTATTAGCATCTATTAGCCACTAACATGATCTTACTACACACCAATTTTCATCACGACCGTTCAACTTGAGTTATTAAAGGGCATACAGGCAGACAAAAATTCTTCTAATATCGTATAATTAATGTCAGTTAGTCATAAAACGTATACTAATTATAATCTTAATCTTAATATGTATATAAATTACGTGACACGTTGTTTGTCCGCGATGGACTCCTAAACTAATGAACGGATTTTAATGGGGAGTACTTCATGGAGTGCAGTTTGGTCCAACTTGAGAGATAGGATAGTTTTTATTTCGATTTGGGCCCCATAATTACTTTTATTTTAAATATTTATTTTGTATGAACATATTTTGTATGAGAGAATTTAGTGACGCAAGGTTTGACAGTTCCGCTGAGAAACAATTTCATTGTAAACAACAGGGAGCATTTTTACGAAATCATTTTTGATGTTTTGAAATATTATTGGCAAATCTATATAAAACATTTTTTTTTTATTATCTACAGAACAACGTCTGTCGGGGCAGCTAGTCTGTTATATAAATTACGTGACACGTTGTTTGTCCGCGATGGACTCCTAAACTAATGAACGGATTTTAATGGGGATCACTTCATCGAGTGCAGTTTAGTCCAACTTGAGAGATAGGATAGTTTCTATTTCGATTTGAGACCCATAATTATTTTTCATTCCAATATTTGTTTTGTATGGACATATTTTCTATGAGAGAATTTATTGACGCACGGTTTGACAGTTCTGCTGTGAAACAATTACATCATAACATTCGGAAGCATGTTTTACGAAATAATATCTTGATGTTATGCAATATTATTGACAAATTCATAAAAAAACAGTATTTTATTTATTATGTACAGAACAACGTCTGTCGGGTCAGCTAGTATATTATATATTTCACGAAAAAATTTAATTACAGATATAAGATAAAGATATATAGAGCGAAAGTACGTGAAGCAACTCTCCGTTCCAATTTTCCGAGTTTTAAAATATTTTTTCCGAATAATTCGTGGAGCATTTAATAATGATCATTTAAATCGAGTAAATTTTAAAGTTGCCTTTCGACTTCATAAATCATGAACGCGACTTATGCTCCGCCAAGTAGAAAAATCCTTTATCCGTGACCCTATCTTAAGGGAGCGGAATCTTAGTCAAATAAATCCGGGAGAGGTAAGTTCTCGCATGAATAATGTAAGCATCACCTGAGAGTTGAGACACATTAAAACCTCGATCTGAGTGTTTTATGGTGTTGCCGATATGGATAAAACTTAAACTGTCTTATTCATAATGATTTAGCGGAGATTTAAAACATCGCTAATAAACGCTTGTTAAAAAATGGTATTCATAGTGGATATTAGAGCTATATTAGAGCTAAAACGCTCATTATCTCTTCGATAAAGCTGACGTAACTTATAGTAGCTAGGACCCTTCTATAAACCTATTTTCAGCACTCGAACGCAAAAAAACATGGCCGACATCGATCAGCTGTTCGTTAAATAATGTGTTAAATAGCTTCCCACTCAAAGTCGTTGGATATCCGTCATAGATTGTCAACAGACTTCAAAACTTTGATTTTTGAAGTTTGAAATTATTTTGACATCGACTTTTGATAACTGACAAACAATTGACATTGAAAAGATGTCTGTTTCCATTGGCAGTTCCTCGTTATATTAGTTAAAATCATGTTTTTTTGTACGAAATGGCAACATTGCGTACTATACAGACGTATTAGTTATGAGAGATCTATATAACGAATATGAATAAGGAATTTTATCGAACGTTCTATAGGCTTAAAGCACGTTTTAACTAATAATATCTGGCCGACCGAGCCTTGCTCGGATCTTTAAGAATATACATAACTTGAACAAAAAGGACATCTGGATTCGAACCGGGGTCTTCTGCTTTCCGGATCACCCAATGTCCCATCTGAGCTATTATAGTCTTGTATAAAGTGGCGAAACTTACCTTTGTATTCTAATGTTATTGTAGGTGTTTCTAATTCAAACACGGATAAAACGATTTTTTTAAAAATTGAAACCTAGCTAGATCGATTTCTCGCTCCCGAAACTACCTGTATACTAAATTTCATTAAAATCGTTGGAGCCGTTTTCGAGATTCAGATTATATATATATATATATATACAAGAATTGCTCATTTAAAGATAGAAGATAGCATTAAACCTTCGAGCGTTTTATTATGAATAAGGTAGAAAGACTTTTAATATAGAATTTTCTTGCTTCAGATTTCACATTCATTTCAGTCTGCTACATTCTCATTTTTAACCTTTTCTTGCCTCGGTTGCATTCACCAAAATATTTTCAGATCGGGATTTTTAATTAATATAAAGGAGAATGGGCAAAAATGTATTTACGTTTTTTTTTTTTTTATGGAATAGGAGGACAAACGAGCGTACGGGTCACCTGGTGTTAAGTCACGTTGGTCTACCAATCCAATACTAACGCCCTCTGTCGAAATGAGAAGCTAATAAGTGCATAATCAAATGACGGCTATAGTTTAGATCTAAATGCACGGGAGTTTTTCTTTAAATAAAAGAAGCTAATGCTTTAAAAATACAGTATTTCTTTACATTTGTTATTAATAAATTTTCGTATGGCGTGATTGTTTACTGGCCCCCAGAAGAGACACAATCGGCCTGCTTCTATGCCAAACTCATTCAAATCATTTAGGTCATACTCTTTGTATACTTCGATTAGGTATAGACCCTTATTTAAATATTGATCGGAAAACACATAAAAATAAGGTAGGGAATCTCGGATTTCTCTTGAACCCCATGACTTACAGTGGTGCTTCCATAGAATGAAATTAGTACTTAAAATAAGTTTTTCACTGATATAGGTTTCATTAGTGTTGAGTGGGTAGACCACTTTGCCCATTCTCAATACAATTTATCACTGTTCTATTTTAAAATTATCATACAACATTTTTTTACGAAGGACGCCTTGGTATATTAATTATTTGCTTATTTTTAATCTTAGAAGTTAAATGACGCAATTGCTTTAAAATATATAATTTAATTTATCATTCGTTTCCAAACAATTTACTATAAATAATATCCAACCCCTCTCCATTCAACCGTGATGGTTGCATACGATAAATCTATAAAACCTTAGATCGCACGAAGCTTTTATTTTATATTATTCATTGAATAATTCATGAAAGAGAGCTTTCACGAGTGCATATTTTTATTGGTCATAAAATGAACGATAACTTAAAGAGGAGAAGCGTAATTTTCACAATTGGGTTTGATTTTGAATCAAACTATTTGATCTCTAATGGGAAAATGGCTACTTAAACTTTTTTTTTGTTTGTGCCTAAAAATCGCAACTTCTTTTAAAAAAGTTTTGAGTTAGTTTTTTATTTTTTATCTTAAGATCTGGTTAGTTTGGTTAATATTTTCTATTTGTATCATCATTTGTATTCCTATCTTCTTCCACTGCTCTTTGTCTCTGCCGTAAACAGTCCAGTCTTTTTCAACTATTTCATCTTCCATAAAAAAAATACCTTTAGGTTATCACCGTTGCGGGAATAGTCAGAGAAGCTTCCTAAGACTTTAAAACGTCGATGAAAACTCTGTTTTCGAAAAACGTGGTAAAACCTATAACTAAGAATTTTTTATTGGACACATATTATTTAAAGGAATATTTTTTTTCTTCTTTTCTTGTTCTTGAATTTGCATATTTTCTAATTCATTTTATCTCAGTCATCCGTTATTGACTTGTCTGGATTTTGGGTCCACACCCAATGCATTAACTGTGTAACCTTTAACTCCCATATTCACAAGTTAATCATTTGTGATCAATCTTTTGTTCAAAAATAATAAAGAAATCGAATTTACATAAATTGCATGTTAAATATAATATTTTTGGGTTGAAGATTATTAAATTAAATTATTTGTGAGCTTTTTTAGGTATTATGTTAATGAGCCTTTTATTGTGAATATATATTTTAACCGACTTCAAAAAAGGTCGAGGCTCTTAATTCGTCGGTATGTTTTTTTTTCTTTTTATATTGATACAATAAATAAACAATTAAATATTTTACTAGGAACCTGACCTCGCATCTCTTTGCCCATAAGGTGTATAAGTAATATAAATTAGTTAAAAGTTAAAACTTTGCCCTTTATAAGCTAAACAGTTTTATTGAAACGAAAGATGACATAGATTTTGGTAGTGTAAATAAAGGTTAAAATAATCACGTAGATCGTGACACTTAGGGGCTTCACAATGTCCAAGTAATGTTCCTGATAGGAAAAATAACTATTTAGTGCGAGCTTGTCAGACCGATCTGCCAGATAAGTGATTGTGAAACACAATCTGTTATATCTGGAACTTTTATGTAGCCATTAATTTATCTAGCTTGAGACAGTCTGCTAACAACAAGTAAAGACTTGACCATTGCGAAACAGCCCTTTAATCTTATTAAATGTGAATGAAAATTTATTGAAGTAGGCGTTACTTTGCGGAAATCCATAATTATTGAAATGTTTTGAGTTTTATTTAGTGTTAATTCTGCCAATATTTGTCTTGTAAAGCATATTTTTTACTCTTGTAGACTGAGTCTCGTGCCAGAGTTTGGCGCGTCAACATGTACCGAGGATGCCTCGTGTAGAGGCGAAACACGTGTCGAATTGTTTAAAGACAAATATTGGCGGAATTAACACTAAAGAAAACTCAAAACATTTGGATAATGTGAAAGAAGACAATATCGTGACTACGTTATGTAATAATTTATGTTTGTCTCCATACTTTGAAGGCATGAGAAGGGGACGGGGAGACATTGACGTAGCGTAAACAAATTATGGCATAACATTGAATATACTGATCAATCTGCTGTTCGACATTGCGTTACCTGATGCCTCAATTGATTGATGCTCCCCAAGGCTTGTGCGGCGAAAGCCATTTGTCATAATATGATGCTGTTATGTTAATATCATGCTTCGCATATTGCCTCCCATATTCATGGCTCGTGATGACATGCCTGATTAATATATACGAGCTGCCTTGGATTTGCCGCGTTAATCTATCTATACAAATAAATGGAGAGCCGTTTTTTTTCTTCGGCTATACTGCGAAAACTACTGAACCGATCGGAATACTATACCAATTAGCGAATCAACTAACACATAGTACACAGTAGATAGTGTTTGTTTATTTGTTATATACTTTACCTGATAAAATTTAAGCTTAATAGCTCTCAATTTTACGCATAATTCGTCAATATGTAACTTTAAACTATAGTTTTTATTGACTACTACACCTGGATTGTTGTATTTTTCTAGAGTTTCTACAGTTACAGAGCTGTTGAACAGTTACGTTGAACCTTGCTGTACCTATATAAAAGAGTGGCAATGAGTTTCTTGCTACTTCTGCTCATTGGGTCAACAATTTACGAAGTAGCAGTAGATTCAATATGAAATTTTTTTTTGACATTCATAAGTGTAATATCCGTGACCTACATGTATAAAGTGATTTTGATTTGATTTGATTTGATATATTATTATAATTCACATTTTTGCCAACATCTTAAAACCACCTATTACTAGTAGTACTAGACTCACATAATTCATCTCTCTCAGAGTGCCATTTGTTTTCGAAGCGGTAGAAATGCAGTAATTTACATCAAGAAGAATTCAAAAGAAATAAATTTAGAGAAAATAAATGCCTTTTATGTCTTTTAAAGAATTCGCGTTGTTCACCCGCTGAGAATGTCAGTTCAGTTCGAGGCAAGGATCGTTTAATTGTGGCCCGAGGTCTAATGCAGATGCAATGCAACGAGTTTTCAGTCTATTGAATTTCTACATCTCGTGGAATTGAATCTATGAAGCAAATGATGTTGTTATTCTATTATGGATTTTGAGCTTTTATTTATTGGATTCTATTTTTGTAAGAATTTGTTTGGAAATCATAAAGATGTGATAGTTTGGCATGACTTCGCAGTTTATGTGTTACGTTGTCTCGTGATTGCCTGGCGTCTTCATTAGCACCAGACCTCCTTCCTTGCTACTCTTGACCTGGCCTTTTTTCAATATACATATCCCTAAACAGATTGTGGAGTCGTTTTCGATATCAACCTTTCCCAACACTTCCTTTCATATTTGCCCTTTAAATTTGGGCAGTCAGTCTATTCCATTTAGCTTCTCATAAACAAACTACTCCAACATTTTCTCAATGATATATTAAATATTCAAAATTTCATTATTCAGTAGGGTCAATGTATTTACTTTGAATCGTCAGGCAAAATTTATATGGCTTCTCATTTCGTGACTCAGCGGAAAATATTGATAGGAAGTGATCGCTGCCAACTAAAACTACAACACCAAAAGGATCACAGGAGCGTTGCCACCTTGGTCACAAACGGACATACCTAATTCTAATTCACTAAGGGCCCAATCCAAAGTCGGACAATGCATGTCTTCAGATCTAGTCTTGCGAATGTCCATGGGTGAACGGTTATTTATTTTCCATCGTGTTTCTCAATTGCCATCCTACTATTAAAAAAATAAACCGATTTTATTGCTTACAGATTCAAGAAATGTAGTTTTTATGATAATCAGTCAACCTGAGCCATACCACGCTAGTGTTGCTCGTCGATTGAAAATGGATATCGAAACACAAGTGTTGGAACTGGAGAAAGTAAGTAGCTTGGCGATATTCATTTCTGCTGAACAATACCCTTGACTATGGAATGCTTCAGTAACTTTTGCTATGAGCGTCGGGTAGTAAGGCCACCTTTTGCTCCTATACTATACTAGAATAGCTTAAACGCTGAAGATTCTTAAAATAGTCAACTGCTTCATACCTATTTTATATCCACACTGGTTCTATAAAAGTTTACAATGTAACTTAATATAACATAAAATTTTATAAACATTATGTAAAAGAGAAAAAAATTTTTTAGAGAGAAGCAAGGATCCACATAACTCATGAAGATTTTGCTGTAGGGGGTGCTTGGACGATCATCCCACTTCTGAGTCCTCTAGTAGAGAAATACAGAAACAGTGCCGTGCGTTGGGTGTTGTTTTTGGAGCCACATACGGCGGTGCGCTGTGCCAAGCTGATTGAGGCTTTAGCTGCTGCTGACACACAAAAGGTTCGTGTATATATATCCTATCCATGCAATGCATTCTGAGGAATCGATGTAAAGGTTAGAGTTAAAGATTAGCTCAGCACCCAATATGGAACAATCTACAGCTGGAGGTTGTCCGTCAGCTCAGCGGACTTTGTCCTGTCTCGTGTTAAGCGAGATAGACCCTGCACACTGTCGGTGCTGATGTTTTATCGATTGTGCGTTTATTATTATTTATGTCTAGTTAAGGCCACTGACCACTGAGCATCCGGTTCAATCCTCGCGCGTTCGATCCACGTACCAATATGTTTGTGGTTTTCGAATTCATAAATAATTATGTACGTTTATTCGAAGTTTATTCATTATAAGGTTGGTAACGCTCTTGTGATTGATCTGCCATCAGGTGACCCGTATGCTTGTCTGTCCTCCTCTCTCTCTCCACATCAACTCTAGCGTCACCGGAACGCATCGCTAAGTAGCTATCTACGCGCGGTCAGCGAGCAGGCCTTTGATTGGGTGACGACTCGTTGCGGCATGCCTTATGCTTGTTTTCCTTTAAATCCGCTTATATTTTTACAAAAGATAGTTATTTATCTAAAGAAAATGAGAAGAAAATTATTTTTTTCTTTACCTTTATATTTATTACAGACAGTGCGGAAAAAAGCACAAAATTTACTGCTTACTTTTACAGCTGGAGCCATGCTAATCAATCAATCTAGATAAAAACTGTACGAAAATTTATTAATTGTAAACCAATACTATTTAACATGATATAGTTTTGTTAGTTTTATAAAGAAAACTGTTTTATGTTTGTAATAAATAAAAATGCTTTTAATTCTGAATTAAAACTATGGCGATCTTGTGCGAGAGAGGTAACCTAGCTCCGCTCGATTCCTCAAGGCCGTTGGCTCAGTCCCCAGCCTTAAATGTCCAATGCTAACGTGCGGGTTGCGAATTCACTGGTTACAAGCGGTGTCCACCAGTAGGCCATTTGTGACAATTAGTGGATACTGAACAACGGAGCGGTGCTTCTCGGGTAATGAGCTATGGCTGTTATGACGTCATTGCGTTGGATACTTCAGATCAAAATTTTTGAAGTAGAACCTGTGTCATGGAAAGTGATAACCACAGCTGAAATTACACTTGTGGTATTTTTATTACCCACCATCATCCATCCATCTTATCGAAGCTTCATATAAATAAACTAACAGCAGTGCATAATTTGCTCTCGTTTCTGTCTTTAGCAGTGACCACTTCTATAGGTGACTGAAAGCATGATTGTAAAAGATATAGATCTGACGCCCCCTATAGCCCTGTGGTTAGTGACCTTGCCTACTGAACTAGAGGTTCCGGGTTCGAATCCCGGTAGGTGCAAACATTTATATGATGAATATGAATGTTTGTTTCCGAGTCATGGATGTTTATATGTATTTATGTATGTTTAAGTAAGTATATTGTATTAAATATATCGTTGTCTTGTACCCATAGTACAGGCTATGCCTAGTTTGGGGCAAGATAATTTGCGTAAAAGTGTGTCACTAAAAAAAAAATACGAGAACTATTAATTGCTAGGATACCATGTGGGTGGGATACCCACTAAGCGATGACGAACCGACGATAATCCACCACTTCGCCTACTTCGAGGAGCTGGAAGATGAGGGCGGTTTTGTGTATCCGAATTTTGCCAGTGGTTTTGCTATGAAGATGGAATTGATTGTCAGGTGGGTGAGTTAGTATTCAATTATTAAGTTATTGTTATTATAGTATGTAGTTCAAATTCAAATATTTTTATTCAAAATAGGATATGACATCACTTATTGAAAGTCAAAAACTACCACCTATTCCAAAAAGAATGCCTCAGACCTGAGAAGAACGGGCGCAAAAACTCGGCGGGCTTTTTTTTTCATCAAAAAATATGTTTACAAAGTAAAATTGTACAATTAAACTTATCATTTAATAGCCTGAGGGCGGTCGTTCCATTCCCAATCTGTGGAATCATTAAGAATGTAATTTAAGATCAGTATTTCTGTACCTGTAAAAGTAAAAACAAACACTTATAATGTAAACAATTTGTTTTTTTTTTAAGTGATAACAAACTATTTACTTCTGGGATTAATTACACAAATAAAATTTTGAAAACAATATTTATGAACGATGCCGGACTCCAACCCGAGACCTCTTGCGTTCCGTGCGAGCGCTCTTCCACAGAGCCAAACATTCGCTTGACGTATCGTTGATAAATCTTTTATGTCTTGATGAACTCTCAGGTTGTTTATTCTTCTTAACTTCGTGTTCCCTCTTTCTCAATTTCGTGTGATTCATCCACGCGAAATCCAAGTTCAAATGAACACCAGACTAACGTTTGTGGTTTCAAGGGATTGATATTTTCGAGAAGAAAATCAAGATTTTAAACCAACTTCATTATCAGCCGGAAGACGTCCACTGCTATACAAAGGCCTCCCCCAAAGATTTCTACAACGATCATTATTAAATTATTTATTAATACGGCTTTATTCACGTTTTTGTCGGTGTCGGTACCGACTAGTTTCGGACCATTCGGAGGTACTTCATCAGGGTGAGTGTGGTGGGTTCGCGATAACGTCCCACCGTTTACTGATCTTACAGATCATTTTTAAATTAAATCAGATTTAAACCGACTTAATTTAAAGATATGGCCATTTTAGTCAAATATTTAATATGTCATTCTAGTTTCATTAGACCTTATTCATACAAATTTATGGCAATGACTCAGCGGGAGTTTCGATATTGAACTTTTTTAACAGCTTTTTCCTGTTTCAGTATATCTAATAAGGTAGAGAGCGGTGAGCGTCAGTTGGAAGCGGAGTTCTCAATAGACCCTGCGTTTGAGCTTGCCAGGCTCGTGTACGGGGATATCCATGACCGGGGCCCCTTGCTCACTGCAGACCAGAGCTTTTGTGTGGTATCCGGCGATAACTGTGCCACTTATCCACGACAATTCGATACATGTGTGAGTATTTATAAAATTAAGGTTTACTAATAACTATTAAGCTTTACTAATAAAGTAATAACTATTACCAGTGGGAGGCGCCTTTGCATAGGATACCGGCTACATTATGGTTTCGGGCAGAAGGGCGCCGTAGCTACTAAAATTACTGGGCCAAGGAGACTTAGCATCTTATGTCTCGAGGAGATTATGCGCAATTGTAGTTTCGCTCAGAATTTTTGGGGTTTTCAAGAATCTTGAGCGGCACTGCATTGTAATGGACAGGGCGTGTTAATTATCATCAGCTGAACGTCCTGCTCGTCTCGTCCCTTATTTTCATAAAAAAATCTAAGCGTGCATTTGAGGCGGGTCAGACCGCTACGTTTCGGCGAACTTTTTTGCGTACTGCGTCCACTAACCAGAATTTTACAGGTCATATGTATAACGAGCGAGATACGGTTCTGTACGGTGACAATGGATTACTCCAATGAGGAATATTTCTATTAATGTTGTTGGATGAGGAGAAGGAAGTGCTCCACAGTGTGATTTCAAAGAACTTTCTTCCACATACCACAGAGCTGTGGAATGAGCTTCCTTGTGCGGTGTTTCCGGGACGATACGACATGGGCATTTTCAAAAAAAGTGCGTACCTTCCTAAAACGCCGGCAACGCTCCTGTGATCTGGTGTTGCAAGAGAATGTTGTCGGCAGTGATCACTCAACAATAGGTGGGTCACTCACTCAACAATACTTGGTCTTAAAAATAGAAAATAATAAATATAATATCATCATAACATATGTATTTCTCCTCGATTCATCATGATATTTCTTATCGCCTTCTTGTCTATCATGTAATTCGGAATATTATCCAAGTAACGGTATTAGTAGTTAATTTTTTACGTAAATACGTAGGTACGTCTACGAACCATGCGTCCAATGGAGGCAAGGCGAGCCAGGAGGTTTACTCGCAAAATCGACAACGATACATTCGGAACGATACGACTATACTCCGAATATATCGCAACAATCCTACTCTAACAAATGTTCGAATTCCTTATCGTTTATCGTTACCATAGACTAATATTTTGATTTTTTTACGATGTTAGTGTGAATGAAATATGTTCAAACCTAAACATTATCTGTGCTATGTCGCTGTTAAGTGTCAAAAGTCAAAACATCGTTTAGGCGCTACGGACCATGCCAGACTCTGCACCACCAATGTTACTGTTAAAAAAATATGTAATGAATATAATATGACCATTTAAAATTGAATAAAGAATACAAAACTTGTGGATAATAAAATGTAAAAAAAAGAAACTCAACCCTTCTCGTCGACTTCCTATTTCTCAGGCGGCCATTTGCATTATTTCTACGCATAAACGATCAACAAATTGACTTAAATGACTTAGTAGTAAAAAAATCCTGTTGAATAGTTAATCACATATAATTATTTCAATAATATTTATTAAGTATGTATATTGTATGGCAAATATATCTATACAACTTGAAACGATAATAGCATCGACAGCCTAGAAGGTATCGTTGAGACTATCGTAAAAGTGATGTTTGATTATTTGTGAAATTCGAATATTCATCTCTGACATTTTCAACTTAAGGTTAGGACCGATAATATCGAACAATGTTTCGTTCGTTCAATCATCGTTTCGACATTGAATACGATGTAACTAAGAGTAGGATTCGACACGAATAATGTCACGATATATCGAATATCGATTTTAGGAGTAGGCCTGCAGGCCGGACGGGGTCGCTTCGACGGGAAAATACATCTCACCCCGTTTCTAAACGACGCAGCAGATTTTTCATACTAAATGTAATAGCAGGCGCATTTTTGCGTTGTGATGCGATGCAACAGGTTACGGCCCGCCTGGTGGACGCAAACCTTTATACTGTATTTATCACGGGAAATGTTCCGGAGAGATGTGTGACCTAATCCATGACGTCGAATTGCAACACTGCAATACGCACCACATACTTTACTAGTTTACTTCTTAAGGACAGGATGCAGGCTAGATGAGCACCACAGCGGCGTCTGTTTCTGCCGTGAAGCAGTAGTGTTGATTGATTTTTTTTTGGTTTTGAAAGGCGCCGTAGTGAAAACACTGGGTAATGACTAACTTAACGTCATATGTTTCAAAGTGAGGAGCGTAATGCGATGATTTTTTTTGTTTAATCCGTTTGATAATTTATACGTCTAGATAGACTATGACAGCTGTGAACAATAGCCACAAACTGTTAAACTCTTTTTTCAGCAAACGCAAGATGTAACTGTCATGCACACTAAAGTAATAAACCTGGTCTATTGTCATGGGTTGCCTAACAGTATCAGGCTCTATCTAGACGTCTAAATTATCTAAGTATAATCCTAATTTTTACTTCAATGTATTAGTCAGGGCGTATCACTTACCTTCAGGTGAAAGTTATGCTTGTCTGGTTATTTTTTATCTTTAACTAGCTGACCCGGCAAACGTTGTTTTGCCATATAAAGTATAATTCACGCGATAGTTTTATAAGTAATAAAATATTGCCTATATTATAGCCTGTACATCATTTTGTTCTATTGTCAATAGTTTTTGCAGCGCACGCAAAAATAGGTTTTCGATTTTACACCTTGTGTTACAAAATAGCAATTTTATTACGGATTCCTTATTTTGAAAAAAAAAACATAGCCTATAGCCTTCCTCGATAAATGGACTACACTGAAAGAATCATTCAAATCGGACCAGTAGTACCAGAGATTAGCGCGTTCAAACAAACAAACAAACAAACACTGCAGCTTTATATATTATTAAGTATAGATATTATCCTCATCATCTGCAAGTCTGTTATTCTTTCAACATGACGGTTTCCGAGGGATTCTCTTTTATTTATAAATTGTAGAATGAACTTTCTTGCACGGTGTCAACAGGTCAATAAGACATGGGTACTTTCAAAGAAAGAGTGACTGCAGTACGGTAAGCTCATTTTTTATTAGTATTGTTACATCTGATCTTCCAAACCGGTACGAGCTTCAAAAAACCTCAATTTACTATGTGATATTATATTTGCTTTACGAGTAGAAGTAATTAAAGTACTTGAGACTACCACGCGTTGTTTTGAAAGTCATCCTATGAACATGACAGCATTTATAGATAGGACTGTAATATAAATTAGATCAATTTTAATTGGATCAAAGGAAAAGGCTTAAAATTTTTACCCCCTTATTCATAATAGCCTGCTAACTTAAAGCATTGCTAATGCTCACTGTCTACTTCTATTGACCTAAGTCAGAATGAGAAAAAACGCTCCTAAGCAGCTGTTTAAAGTTAGCGGACCATTATGAATAAGGTGGTTAAAGTTTAACTCTAGCTAATAACGTAAAGCAAGATCAATCGGTTCCAAAATTATGTATGGAACGCACTCAGATCAAACTATATTAGCCCATGAGCGCTTTTGAGAAATAGATTAGCAGATTGCTCAAATAATAGTAATGTCGGTAGTAGGGTAGCCCCGTGCCTGAGGACTCCATATACTTCGCGGTGAAGACTTGGAGCGGATACCACGCCACACGTGCGAGGGTTGTCAAGAAGACCTGGGGCAGACATGTCACAAACCTGCAGTTCTTTAGTGATCGAAACGGTAAGATATTTAGATTTAAGGTTGAACAGTTCGCTTGTGAAATAGAAAAGATTTAAAGCCTATGCATTATTTTATTTTATAAGTACAATTGTACCGATACATGTAATGTGCTTAAAAAGTAGATTTTGCTATGTAAGTCATTGGAATAATATTGGTTTGCAATGAAACGGGGTCTCTTGTGAGCGACGGGCGGCAGTGAATTGCTGACTTCCTTGTTTACTCGTGATGGTGATTTTGTTCATAGAAATTCGTGTTTTATTTGCGCAAAGCGTGCTAAGTTTCACGCCAAAATTGTTGGTAAACCCAAATCATTGAAAACCGGCTCACACTGGTAAAAAATTTATTGAAGTTGTATTAAACATCGTGATATTATTAAATATTCTGTAACGAACGTTTAATTAGCATATTGAATTTAAAAAATGGGCATTGCGGATGTACTTAGCGCGGTCGCGGGGATAGTCGCAAGCTCCTCCCCTGTCGCTCAAGGTCACTAACTTTAGTGTTGCACTTAATCATGATTAAAAGCTAGTCCTAAATTGTAAGCAGCTAAATCGTAGTATAGTTAAATCGTGTTTAGTGTAATTAGTGTTGTAACCGTTTTAATAAAGAAAAATGTTACACCGTGTAGAATAACATTGACTTACGCTAACGTAAACAGCTTGCATGGTTTTTGGGAGCTGGGCATTTCAGCTTACCCTGTCCTAAAAGTTAAATTCTTGTCGAAACACAGACTCGAGTCTTCCAGCTGTGGATGTGGGTATACCGAACACCGTGAGTGGACACTGCGCAAAAACTATGGCTATTTTGAAGGAGGTGGTTAAGCGAGTTGAGAACATGACACACATCAAGTGGATATTTTTGGCTGACGATGACACCATATTGGGGTAAGAAATATAGTATAATGTAATGTTTGCGTCTTATAGTGTTATAAATTAAATAAAACGAAGGCAAACTTTTAAACCTTTTTGTCACCCTTTTGCTTTTAATAGTAATTTTCATTATAATAACACTAGAAATAAGGGATTGCTTGTAACTAATTCTAGTAGGCTTCATAAGATACATATAATAGCTTTAAGGGTAAATGTATACACTTTTATAATAAAGTCCCAGCCACTGTCCGGCATTATCTATAAATAAATTTAAATGTTTTATTAAAAAATGGCTCTATCTTAAATCCAACTACTCCACAGGTGAATATCTAAATTGTAAGTGATCCGACAGGCTGAGACTAGATGATGATTATTTTATAGCAATAACAATGACAGTACAACATTGTATACTTCATTAAATGGAGCGCAAAAAAAAATGCTGGGAGAGTATCTTGCGCCGCTTCTTCTATCTCAAAGCGCGATTTGTTTCCGAAGCGGCAGTAGTATCTAGTATATTAGAAATGACATCAAAAAGAATTCTACAGGAATCGATTTTGGGAAAATAAATGCCTTTTATGTCGTCTTACTGATTCGCGTGGTCCCGTAACCTAAATCTTCACAGGCTAAATCAAGAAGATACCAAGCCCAAATTACGGTAGGCTACACCGGTCGATCACAAAATGGTACTTGATTATGTTTCTCTCTCTTATATATGCGATGTTGCCATATTCTGTGATGAAAATTGTTGAAGAGACTGATGCCTTTCCGGACCCATTCCTATTCTTCCTTGTATTATTATTATTATATATATCTTTCTTCGTCCTCATTATACATTTTGGCAAAGGACATATTCGTTATGTGTTTATATTTTGTGAGTGTCAGATACAAACATATTTATGAAGTAATTGGACAAATATATTTTACTTTCATTGTTCAAAATTACTATCAAAGAGAGTTCAGCTCCAAAATAAAATTATCTGTGAAAGAAAACCTACAATCATAATATTATTGTGCTACGATGCATATATTATCAGCTTCTTCATGCAATGTCAGTAATATTCTATGCACGCTATCTACACTCAGCGTTTTAACTTTTAGTATGTACTTAAGTGCTTTTTCAATGTATTTCTTAAGACACATTGGAAAAAAAGCTTTTCAGAATAATTTATTGCTAGTTCAGACGTATGGCGAAATTTTGCACAAAACTACCTGATGTACCCATTGAAAAAAGTCAAGAAAATATCAATATATCTTTAATTTACTTATTCAATTCAGAGAGATCTCCATCTATATTAGTAACAATATTTCTTATGAACTATGTTAGTATTATTAGCCAGATATATTTATAAACCTAGAGCTAACTGTATCCAGTGTTTCTGTAAGGAACAGTCAGATCTGGCAGCAATCATCTTTAGGATGCTGTTACTGCTTACACGTAGATGCTGCAACATGGGGACCGTTTTTTTGCGCATTATGGCATGGAAACAATCCACAGATGCATCAGCAAACATTCCAGAAGCACTACATCGCCACGGTAGCCCCAACAGCCTCCTAAACGCATTATTAGTATATATGTGACACGTAGAACGCCATAATTCCCGCGCGAATAGGACACCCACAAGCCGCTCGAGTAAAAAAACTGGCAGACTGCTTTGAACACTTTAATATTACTTGTGCTTCGTGAAAACCTGCGGTCTCCATGTGGTATGCGTTGGTTCTTTCCTTGGTTTAGTCCTTTCTTGATTGTTGTAACTCTCATTGTGGTGCTCGGGTATCTTTGCTCTCTGTGTTCCAGCTACTTGCGAGTAGATTGGATGGCGAGTTGGAGTAATTTGTATAGCTTCTCTATTTCGTCGTTTTTCAATCTGTTTTTCTTCCTTGTGGGATCTCTTGGTTGTTTGTTGCCTTATGTGTGGTGACACTGTTGGTGATGCTATATTGTTCCTCATGATATTTTCTTCGGTATGGATCAAAGGCAGGTTTTATCTTTTTGGGCATGAGAAGCTGAGATGTTTTCTGGCAAGTATTGCGCGAAATACTTCACATCCCTTGCACATTATGCAGGGTGCTGCATAATGTGCACTACTCTATTTCATAGTCATTCGAAATGATGTGACCTACTGCAATTTTTATGCGTGTTTATTTGAAGACTCATGAAATACTTTACATAACAAGTAGTTTTTTTTTAAATCAGATAACTGGGTCTGAATCAACGCAAACAATACTGGGAAAGGACTGAGAGACGAAAATATTCTAAATCAATACTGAAAGGCTTTGATAAAAACTGTCTTAATATATATTTTCAAATTCACATAAGAGCACTTAGCAGAGTGATTATCGGCCATTGCAGGCTAAACAAAAACTTATACTGTGGTTAAAAGAACGAAACACCTTCCCACATCCTGAGCGAATGCAGTAAGCTCTGTCTTAAAAGCAGCGAGTATCTAGGAGGACATAAACTCCCAACAGAGTTTCTAAAAACCTGAAAGAGTTTTCGATTGCTCTGAAAGAGATGGTGGAGAATCATCGTATGGTTGTGCAAAGAGCACAATAGATCCATAACGGATCGTATTTCCGAGTTCGAGTGGACCTGTCCTTCTTAGTCTTAAGTGTTAACAAAAGTAACATAACTATAAAAAATAATAATAATCAAGTACATAACTATAAAACGACTTATTAGGTATTATAAATTGATATCGCTGATAAACGAATGTGTATTATGATGTATAATCCCTCTTAGCTGTCTGTACCCTTACCTTAATTTTTATTTCTGTTTGAGATTGTTGGGTTTATAAATACCGTATATCAACTAATATAGGAATAGAGAAGATATATAAGGTGTAATCGAAATTACATTTATGTAACCTAGAGTTCAACGTCTTTGCGAGATTCTGAGTTGCTACCGCGGCGGGGATGACGTCACAGTGCTCGGAGAACGATACGGCTACGGCTACGGGAACAAAGAGACTGCTAGTAAAGGTAAGGGAATAGTAGATTGTTAACCGAGGGTCGAAATAATCAATTCCCGAGGTATTTAGACGCCCGTGCGCAGCAAGGGCGGCTATAGTCCGAGTAGGAATTGATACTTTTACCCGAGTTAAACACTCTACTTTTCATTTCGAATACGAGGAAAATAAAACTAGTTGTTTATCTAAGCACAGATTAGTATCCCGCCAATTTATGTCGACTTTTTAAATTTCAAATATGGAGCTTACCACGTAATTGTTGCGGTTTATCCCGCTCAAAGAAGTTTGCGCTCAGTTCACACTCGCTGTTTAGAAAGTCACATGGCCGCAGCATTTTTTTTAATTAGTTCTTTTTTACATAAAACTGCTATGAACAGTTCTATTTTAAAAGTTCATTCCGGCCCTTAGGTGGGAGGTAATTTGTATGAGTTTTTCCCTCTCTATGGAGGGAAGCAGCATTTTCCACCCAATAATCAGATCAAAACAACATTACTTTCCGAGTATGAGTATATGTAATGAAAAATATATGCCGTAGCTGGTATGGGAAATGCAAACCGTACGAGTAAGGGATGACACTCAGTATATCGAGTTGTGATGCAACTCGGAGAGGAGCGGTTCGGTATGCAAAAACATGACAAACATTAATTTTTTAAAACTTTTGTTAGTGTTTTTTGTGTATATTATGTATATTAAAATTAATGTAATAAATATGTGAAAAAATATTGTGATTAAACATTGTTACATTCAAAGAAAGTCAAAAACCTTCATAGTAATAGATTCAATATGTATATTGTTTCAATCTTGACAAACAAACTTAACTAAATTTTCTTACGGCCGTTTTCAATAACCTATCTATCTTTAGTTTAACTTACTAACATTGCTGTCACCGTTTAATGTTAACATCTTATCTATCCATAGTTATGTCCAATATAGTAACTGTTATAGTCCAATGATTTATGTCGATAAGTTATTGAAATGTAAGTAAGCGTAAAAGGATAGATTTGTCTACGTCTCGTAAGTTAAACTAAGGATAGATAGGTTATTGAAAACGGACGTTAGACGATAACCGAGAGATGAGACGATAAGTACTTCTAACAATTTCTAAAAATTTTTCTTCAAATAAAGTCTTTTATCGACCAGAGACATGAATACATGTCTTTTTATTTTTAATTAATTGAAAATGTAAGTTTGCTTTAAATCTTTTTACGATTTTTAATCGGCTATAGGTTTTCATACCCATTTAAATAATAGTTTATGGAGTACAAATTAATATACTTAAGTTTATTATTTCACTTATTTTTATTTTTATATTTTCTCATACTTATTAACGCGATATAGTTCAACAAAGATAGTTAAAGAAAATAGAATTCAAACTATTACTATGTCGACCAATAATACAAACTATCACTATGAAGTCCGCGTCAACAAATTTTTGTCAGGGGTATGGGCGTGGCATCCTTCCCAACTGAACGCGCATAAAACGTCATTTTGTTAGTAGAGGTCATTTAACCGCTGCGTGGTTCAAAGGAAAGCTAAGCGGCCGAGTTATTGTTGGTCTATTCTCTTTAAATGTCTTTTATTCACAATATCACCGGTAGGAGGCTCCTTTGCACAGGATGCCGGCTAGATTGTACTGCCTGTACTTTCCCCGGGGCGTAAAAAGAATAGGGGAGTCCCAGGCCCATGGGTGTCGTAAGAGGCGACTAAGGGCTTTTTAGAAGTGGGAGAGTCACGCTGCCGTCTTATGACGTCAGCACAATCGGGCCAGACTCGTCCGGGTTAATTACCACACTCGCACAGAATACCGGCGTGAAGTATGTTTCGCATAGGTTAGTGTCGAGGACCGGAGGCCATCCCTCCCCCCCCCTCCCAACAAAATATGAGAGCGGTCCGTAAAAAGATATTACCCCAGGAGGGTACCGGCTCTACCAGACCTGGAGAATCCCTCCCCGAGCACTCTCGCTCGGGCTGCCCTTCGTATTCTGGGGTGGGCACAGAACCGCGCATGACCGAGGACAAACGAGGCAGTAACACCACGGCACCCCGCTCCACGCTCAACGTGGACTTTTGCAATATCAGGGGACTTCTCTCCAATTTAAACACCACCACTTTGAGACGGCGCAGCCGGCCTTGTGTTTCCTTACGGAGACGCAGATATCTCGACCTAGCGATACGTCATATTTAACGTACCCCGGGTACAAAATTGAGCACAACTTTTTGCCTCATGCCGGGGTATGTGTGTACGTTAGGGAGGATATCTGCTGTCGCCGTCTCGGCAATTTTGAGGGTAGGGACCTGTCTACTCTCTGGCTCCGCGTAGATTTAGACGACCGCGTCCGTATCTATGCGTGTGTTTACAGGTCCCATAGTGGTAACGCAGAAACCGATCATCTCATGGGCTGCGTTCAAGCGGCAATTGAGGACGTGCTTGCACAGATCCCCTCCGCTGAAATCGTAGTCTTGGGTGATTTCAACGGGCACAATGCCAAATGGCTTGGATCACGTACCACAGACTACGCAGGGCGATCTGTGCATAATTTTGCATTGGCGTATGGTCTGTCCCAATTGGTTGAGTCGCCAACGCGGCTCCCGGATGTGGATAGCCACATGCCGTCCTTATTAGATCTTCTGCTGACTACACATCCCAATAGTTACCAGGTCTTTGTCGACACCCCTCTCGGAACGTCCGACCATTGCCTGGTCATGAAAGTAGTGCCTATCCGACGCCAACGTCGCAGACCACCAGCGACCCGCCGCGTTTGGCACTACAAGTCAGCAGATTGGGATAGCATGCGTTCCTTTTTTGCATCCTACCCTTGGGGCAAGGTTTGTTTCCCTTTGGATGATCCTAGTGCCTGCGCTATTGCAGCCGATGTGATACTGCAGGGCATGGATATTTTTATACCAAGCTCTGTAGTACCGATCGGTGGCAGATCACAGGCCTGGTTCGATGCGTCAGTTAAAGCAGCATCTGACTGCAAAAAACAGGCGTATCGAACTTGAGTTGCGGCGCTGGGCACAAAGGATCCCTGAACTGCAAAGTTCTTAAGAGGAAATATAACCGTGCCTCCAGAGTTTTAAGCGGCAAATCGCCCGTGCGAAGTCTAAGCACGTCGTCAAAATCGGCGAGCATCTTTCCAGTTACCTGACCGGAACACGCAAGTTCTGGTCGTTGTCGAAAGCTGCTCTTGGTAACTTCAACCAGCCGATCATGCCGTCGTTGCACATGAGGAATGACACCCTGGCCCATACGGCAAAAGAGAAAGCCGAGCTCCTGTGCGCTCTTTTCGCCTCCAACTCGACTCTTGACGACAACGGAAAAACACCGCCGACCATCCCGCGGTGTCAGAGCTCTATGTCTGAAATACAGTTCAGACAGAAGCGAGCTCTGTTTTCGTTGGACGTCAGGAAGTCGAGTGGGCCGGATGGCATTTCTCCAATCGTGCTTAGAACGTGTGCCCCTGAGTTGACGCCGGTGCTAACGCGTTTATTCCGGCACTCTTATTCCAAAGGCGTAGTCCCTGACTCATGGAAGTCAGCCCTTGTCCATCCGATCCAAAAAAAGGAGACAGTTCGGATCCGGCGAACTACAGGCCTATTGCTATCACCTCCCTCCTCTCCAAAATCATGGAGAGCATAATTAGCCGCCAGCTTTTAGTATACCTAGAGGGTCACCAGTTGATCAACGACCGACAGTACGGCTTTCGCCATAGACGGTCGGCAGGTGATCTTCTGGTATACCTAACACATAGATGGGCGGCCGCTCTTGAAAGCAAGGGGGAAGGCCTGGCAGTTAGCCTGGATATAGCGAAGGCCTTTGATCGTGTATGGCACAAGGCGCTCCTCTCAAAACTTCCATCATTTGGGCTTCCCGAGAGCTTGTGCAAGTGGACCTCCAGCTTCCTCACTAGGCGTAGCATACAGGTCGTTGTCGACGGATATTGCTCGAACCCGAAGCCCGTGAATGCTGGAGTGCCCCAAGGCTGTGTGCTATCTCCTACGCAGTTTTTTCTGCATATCAATGATATGTTGGACACCTCCAACATGCATTGCTATGCAGATGACAGCACTGGTGATGCCGTATACACGGGCCATGCAGGTCTCTCTCGGGAAATCGTCGACCAGTGCCGGGAGAAACTTGTGTCTTCTATCGAGTCCTCTCTCGAGAAGGTCGCGGAGTGGGGTAAATTGAACCTTGTCCAATTTAACCCCCAGAAGACTCAAGTTTGCGCGTTTACCACAAAAAAAAACCCCATTTGTCGTATCATCGCTCTTCGAGAACACTTCTCTTAAAGCCGCGCCTAGTATCGGAATACTGGGTCTCGAAATCTCGAGCGATTGCCAATTCCGTGGCTATCTGGAGGGCAAAGCCAAATTGGCTCCGAAGAAGCTGGGCGTCATCAATAGAGCACGGCAATACTTCAAGCCGGCCCACATTCTAGCGCTCTACAAAGCGCAGGTCCGGCCACACATGGAGAATTGCTGTCATCTCTGGTCTGGTGCACCCCAGTATCTGCTCGATCCATTTGACCGAGTGCAACGTAGAGCAGCTCGAATTGTCGGGGACTCAGTGCTCTGTGAACGGCTGGATCACTTGGCGTTGCGTAGAGACGTCGCTTCATTGTGTGTCTTCTACCGCATTTATCACGGGGAGTGTTCCGAAGAGCTGTTTAACCTGATTCCTGCCGCCGAATTTCACATTCGCACGACACGCCACAAGTTAGGATATCATCCCCACCATCTGGATGTGTAGCGGTCCTCCACAGCGCGGTTTTCAAGAAGCTTTCTCCCTCGTACTACAAAGCTGTGGAATGAGCTTCCTGTGTGCGGTGTTTCCGGGACGATACGACATGGGTATCTTCAAAAAAAGCACGTACACCTTCCTTAAAGGCCGGCAACGCTCTTGTGATTCCTCTGGTGTTGCAAGAGAATGTGGGCGGCGGTGATCACTTAACACCAGGTGACCCGTACGCTCGTTGGTCCTCCTATTCCATAAAAAAACCCATAATCTTTTATGGGTACCACACCGGCGCCTATTTCTGCCGTCAAGCAGTAACGTGTAAACATTACTGTGTTTCGGTCTGAAGGGCGTAGCTAGTGAAATTGCTAGGTAAATGAGACTTAACATCTTACGTCTCAAGATGACGAGTGCACTTGTAGTGCCGCTCAGAATTTTTGGGTTTTTCATGAATCCTAAGCTGCACGACCGGCATTGTAATGGGCAGAGTGTTTCAATTACCATCAACTGATGCTGCTCGTCTCGTCTCTTATTTTCATATAAAAAAATCACGGTCAGGGTACGACTACATCACGGGTGGCGGCGGGACGGTGCTGAGCGTGGGAGCGAGCAAGTTGGCCAGCCGTTGCTCGTGCTCGACGCTCGGCTCGCCGGACGACATGACGCTGGGAGCGTGCGCGACACACGTGCAGCGAGTGTCGCTCACACACTCGCCGCTCTTCCATCAGGTACACACACGCATGTTCACACTGTATGTAAACCTTACCTGTACCAGCCTGACTGTCAGTTACTGACACCCAGGAGAGTGAAATTAACTATAACTTCATCATCAGTCGACATCGATTTATTCGTCTGTTTGGCCTTTCTTGCTAAAAATGCACGATTTTTTATAGGTTTGCGTTCTTTTGCTCTTATGTACCATTCCTGCTACTGATCTTAATTAGCTTTTTGATGTATCTTCCTCTTTTCACGTATTATATTATGGTTAGCAATACAATATTGCTTTGAATAATGTGTTTTCCTCTTACTGTGTCTCCAGTCCACCTCCATTTCAATAGCTTTTCTTCTATTGTAAAAACTTCGTGTTTTGTTGAATCTTGTAATTTGAGAAACAGGTTTATATTGTGTCTTATGAGATCTTTAACCGAGCATATGAACATTGTAGTAAATTACACCATTATCATATGTGACAATAACAATTTTTTAAATATTTGGATACATACGTAATTTAAACACGTCAAATTATCCAATGGCGCTATGGTCTCTAAAACAAACATGTAATTTTATATCTGTCTGTGTATAGGCTCGTCCACAAGACTACCCGCGCGAGGTGGTCGCACGCGATCGGCCTGTCTCGTTCCACCGCCACTCGTCGCCCGATCCTCTAAAGGTTTACGCCACCTGGTTCCAACATGATGACCTCGCGCTGCGCCCACGCGGACTCAAAGACGAACTCTAACGGACAATTTTAAATTAAGATTTTAAATTTATGATTATTTTGACTCCAGACTTTATATTGGTTTACTTTGTGGTCTAATTACCGGCTGCAGATTTCCCGAACAGATGCGACTTAGGGAACTTCAAGCATTGAGCATACTCACATCTTAAAGGACGGTAATGCATCTCTCGACCCCTGGTGTTGCAGATGTCCCTATGGACTCACCATTTCCTATCAACTGAGTCACTAGCTCGTTCGCCCTCTGCCCTAGAAAAACTAATCTAAAAAAAACATTTCGCTCTCTTACATAGAGAGAGAGTGAAAAAATATATCAACAAAACGATTCATGGATCGGTTATTGAAATGTACAATCAGGAAATGGATAGAAATATCAATCTCAGATCGCCAAAAGCGCTCGAAAGACATTTGTTATTAGTTGTTATGTAACGTTTTTAAAAACCTAGTCAAGATTTAAACTGAATAATCCTTATTGAAAGATTCTATGAAATGTAAATGAATATAAAATAAATATTATAAAACACGTGTCGCTTCCCATTGTAATACGAATTGCATATAAATGTATTCAAACCATAAAAATGTAAACAAGAAGGTACTAGAAGCGATATAGTCGCGTTAAATATGTAATAAAATTAGAATCAAAATAGATTTCTATATCTATTTATCTAATTTTAAATTATCAGTCCAAGGAGGAAGTTTTTGAGTAATAATAATTGTAAAACATGACAAGTTCACGAATTGACTTGTGTTATAACTATTATTGAAATGATTTTAGCGTTCAGTCAACGGACACATTAAAGTGTAGGTATACCTTTATTCCGTATTTCCTTGGGCGGATATATTTTTAAGAGTTTATATGATCTACACACATTAGCGATATCAACGAAGAATAAATTCAGCACGAATACCCGTGCTTCTACTGTTAAATTAACTACTATCACCCCATGCGTTGGAACAGGGAGGATATTATCTTGTTATATTCAGTTTCTACTTCAGACCGTATGTAAACATACTTTTGATTTTGAAGTGCCTCTCCGGATCTGACGTCACTAAGATGGCCGTCTCTTGTTATCTCTCAATGCGCGGGGTAAATATAGCATTCTAAGCGTTCGCTTTAGACCTTGTCTACATTCATAGAACGACAGTGATCGAAGGCCAGCAAACTGTCTCGTTTCATAGCTTTCTTATGCCGTCGTTCGCTATGAGTATATGAACCCAGCAATAAGTGTTGTGTGCAGCCAGCGATAAACATATCTAAAATGTATTTTATTAAACATATTAAGTATGTTAAATAAAATACATATTAAAGGATTAAAACGCGTCAACTTGTAATTGTTTTTTTTTTCTTAAGGTATTAAAAATTGTTTATTTAACTCGACGTTTCGTGACCTTTGATATATCTATATATATAGGAGCACGTTTTAAGAGGAACTGACGCGTTTTAATCCCTTAAAAAGAATTTTATTTCTATGTATAACACTCACGTTAATCAAAGAAAATCCTAACATTTAAAAAAAAATATCTCGATCGTGTAAAATAAGTCATAACAAACCATTTTTTAGGCTTTTTATTAGGACATTTTTGTGAAAGCATTGTTTGACTGGTTGCTGTTTTACGTTTTTATATTTTAAATGTAATTAAACATATCAATTGTGTTTGAATAAAGTTTATTAGTTTTGTATCTGATTGTTTTATTTCCCACCAGAAAATATTCACGACCTACCTTTATTGAGACTGTTATTTTTTTAACAGAATGAGATTGAGATATTCATATGGACTGGGATATGGATCTTAGTCGCGAAACTAGGCTAAGATCTATAAAGCGTACTTAGACTTTGCTTAGACTTTACTAACGAAAAACTTAGCTAAGTGTGATAAAACGGTAACTTAACTTTTGTACCAGGCTGTCATAGCTTAACCTCAGCATAATTACAGCTGACAAAAGACTATAAAAAGGGGCCAAGTGCGAGTCGGACTCGCCCATGAAGGGTTCTGTAACAGAATATAAAAGTTCGTTGTAACTTTGATCAATGTTTTTGTTCGCGATGAACAAAAGAAAGATTGATATCTTCTCAAAGATTTATATTTCGTCTGTCTTAACAGGATTAGATAAATAGTTCTTGTGTAGTTGAGGTGTCGTGTGCAAGTAGCTGAAGTAGAAGAGTGAATGAATGAATGTTATATTTGACAGATAGATGAAGGATGAAGTATGATTGACAGAGTAGGTAAATGGAGTAGTATTAGAATAATTGTTTGATAGGTTTAGGTGTATGGCTCGATATAATAATAAGATTACATTTAATCCAGTCGACGATAGGAAATCTGGCGTCGACATCCTCCCGGCCGTTGAAAGCTCCTTTAAGCTTTTAACAAGTTTCCTCTGAAGTAAGTAGTGGACAAATCTTGTTGAGGGCTCTTCTTATAGTTCCTTGGGTGGTAGAATCTGCAACGCGAGGAATGTCGTCATTGCCTGGAAACAGTTTGGATATGCCGCCCATGCGCCAACATAAATGGAGCAAGTTGTCCTCCTTTATTAAGACGAGATCATTGAGCTTGAGATCTCTACTCTCAGTGCGCCACTTAGAGCACTGCTGCAGTTCGGCAACATATTCCTTGGTCCAACGCTGCCAGAAGTGTTGTCTAAACTGCTCCAGACGCTGGTAGCGGTCGAGACGATTAGTACTGCAGTCCACGAAGTCTGCTGATGGCCTCGACGTAAGTGGCCTGCCGATTAAAAAGTGAGCCGGGATGAGAGGTTGCAGGTCATTAGTAGATGAACTGAGAGGACAAAGGGGTCGGCTATTGAGGATGGCCTCAATTTGTGCAAATAATGACGCTAGTTCCTCAAAGGTTAATAATAGTGTTCTTAAAAAAAAACTATTTTCTAGATCTCGTTCAAACTAATTTTCGGTGGAAGTTTATATGGTAATCAGATCAACATTCATATCATAATTCACAAATAAAATTTGAAAACAACGATGCGCGACTCAAACCTACGACCGCTGGCGTTCTGTGCCAGTGCTCTGCCAACTGAGCTTACCGTGCGAGTGATGTATCGTCATAAAATCGTGTATGCTTTATTTAACTCTCAGGTTGTGGCTTCATCAACAGGATCTACTTTACAGTTGATAACCTGCTCAACCCCAATATTTGCATATTAGGAAATTGACTTGAGATGTCGCTCTTGTAAATCTAAATGTATTACAAATTGTATTAATCCTAGAAGTGAGGGTTATTGCTTTAAAAACAACAAATTGTTCATATAATAATTTTAGTTGAAATCACGTTATTTCTAGCGCGCGTTTCAACAGATAGAATAATATTTGAATTTGAATAAACAAACAAAGAGAGAGGACATCTGTACGTACAGAAAGATAGAAATGTAAAATTGTATCTATTGTTACTGTAGTCGATTATGATTTACAAGACGTTAGCTGTCAGCCACGATTGGGATCAGATTCCTTTGAATTTTGAATAAATTCAAACTGATACAGCAATGTGAGAGGTATTTATATCACCATCACGCTGATTGAAGTATATGAATGATGACAGGTATGAGAAATGTAACGCCTGATCATATTTTGCGAGCGAATACTTTCTTACTTTACTTATGCCAAAAAGTAAGGCGCAAACAGTTATATGCTTATAATCCTTGTTATTGATTACTAATCCTAATAAATGGACTTACATTATAAAAGTACAAGCTATAAGAATAACCCATCTAAGTTTCGTACTAAACAAATGCGTCATACCGAGAAACAGAGTGTTTAACTGTAAATAAAAATGATTGTTAAAAATAACTGGAGTATTAACTATAATCAACAGCAAGCATTGGCAACTTAATAATTAGACTTAAAGGTATGTCTAACAAGATAAATTAATGTTCATAGCTCCAAATGCTATATTTTCACCATAAAACTTGATAAAAAATACCTAGTTTGCGTGTTTTCTCCTCAATCTTCGCCTTAATCGCACACATTGAAAAATCCAAATTGGTCACGTGTCATCGACCTGCCAGTTGGTCTATACGCTAATTTATTCTAAGTATATGGTGTGGCGAGACAAGTGAAAGGTCCTAAGGCAAAGTTTCGTTACAAGTCACAAACAGACAGACAGAATCTCACCAACCGTTTATCATCGGGCCCCTAATTGTCTAAACTAATGGATGTTTTGAAAGCTATGGAAACAAACTGGATTGGTTCGAGTCATGCTGTTTAATGAATGAAGACCTTGCTTTCATACCTACCTATAACTTATATTATACACAAACGTTTGGAGGCCTGTGAAAGGAGATATTAATGTGTAGGTATTTCAGTTGATTTCCAATTACAAATAAATAAATTTTAAGTTTATTTGGGAACAATACAAGACTAAGTACAACATGTAAAATGATTTTAGCTGCGAAAGAATAAACTGCATCCTTATTTATTTATATTATTATATTATATTATTCATTTATTTATTGCTACACATGTCAATTAAAAAATTAGAATTTTTAAGTCCGAAAATCGTGTTCCTGCAATTACAGGTGAACACATCATGCACATAAAAAAAAGAATTTAATTCAAATTGAAGTCTTACGCTAAAACGTCAAAACAATATAAAAAGATAAATTAATTTCACATATTACAAGCTGACATGTCACTCTCACATTACATTCACATTACAATTAAAAAAAAAAAAATATTTAAAAATATAAAAAAACACCCTTATATTCAATCGAAATTTCACAGCTTAAATTTTCCGAACATTTACCATTGTAATTTATATTTTTTTTACACTATGGGAAAGTAGAGATTTTGACGAACAGCAAACAGACCGATTTTTTGAAAAAAAAAACTAATTTTGACGGGTGAATTTTCGATTGAAAATAAGGTTTCTTTTTCAATATTTGAGTCAAAATAAGGTGAAAAAATAAATATTTCAATTCTAATTAATTACAGTGTATTTGGGACACAAAAAGGTAAATTTTCACCAAATTTTGAGGTTATGTGAAAATATTGTGAAAACAAAAGTTGTAAATCTTTTTACTATCTAGAATTTTGTCATTTGACTTATTTCCATAGGACTTGCAGTTTTGCCGGAAATCAAGATAAACCGTTTTTTACCCTTAATGTCCCCCCCCTCCCCCTTTCCACTTCCCGACCTCAGATCGCCCCTAATTTATTTTTCCTTTATTTTTGTTATATTCTCTTCCATTTTCAATGGGCTTCATCCTACTATATTTTTTTTTCAAAAATTATCGACACTGGTGACTATATGTCTTCTGTCAATTATTGTTATAACGTATAGGATGAGGGCAGCGCACGTCCGCTTGTCGTGGAGATCTCTGGCAATTCTAGGATGACAATAATATATTAAATTATTTTTCCAAGTTTCAAATTGTCACGGGTAAAATCTTATAGAAGATATTTTATGGTTTTTCGGTAGTATTTTTCAACCATCTAAAAATTTATCCAAATCGTGGAAAAATTGACAGTCGTGTGCGATGGATCTGGCGAAGACGGAAGATTTCGGAGGGTTTCTAAATATTGTAGAGAACTTGCGTTATCATTGATAATAATGGTGCAATTCGGTAAAGGAGTCGGGGCTGTCGCAGGAGTTTCACCATTCTTATCCAAAGTTTAGTTATTGCTTCACCGAAACTGAGAAAGGTTGAAGTCAACCACGAAGTGACCACGTAACTTGTCTATGGTATCTTCGCTATAGGGTATTGTTGGTCTTGTATAGGTATTTATTATCATTACACGTCACAACTCGCCCTAAATTTTCTTGGATTAAAGATTGGAGATTACATATCAGTCCCTAACTTATATTTTTTTTAAATCTCCCAGCTAACTCACTGCAGAACATTTATAGGCTCTCAAAGATGAACATTTCTCGATACCAAGCGCCTTAAAGACTAAGAAAGCCAGCCCTGGTTTACTCGGTTTCAATTTGAGTGGAAATTGTCTGTGTGAGTTATGGATTTGTTGGGGATTTGACTGGGCTTAAAATAAATATATATTTTAAGAGAGATATAAATATACAAATTCATATAGTAACGAAAAATGCGATTTTGACACTACAAATTAAAAGTTAATGGATTAAGGCAAGAGTCGGCAACAGAGGACCGCGATAAGTCGAACCTGGGACCGCCAAATATTGTAATTTATTCTATACCAGGTACAAATTAATACTAAACTATAAAAAAACTGGATTATGACCGTCGGTGCAGTTTCTTACATAAATTTTAGGCCTTGTGTTTTATAATTCTATGGTCGCACTTAATTATTATCAGTTGTTTTTTCTAGACTTCGTTAAAATTTTCGCACAGTGTCCGGACCCCAACTAAAACTACTTGCCGACCCCTGGATTATAGGATATAAATAATTCAGAAATACGTTTTTGGATTATTCCTTAATCCTTTCATTTGTTTAGATTATTACGGTGATTTTGACATATTCTAACAAACAGCACCTTTTTATTATGGTGTCATAAAAAAAAACCTACATAATCTTCCTACCACATATCTTGGTTAGCGCCGTATTTCGTTTGGAGCAACGAATTCTTTTATTTACAGTCCACGATACAATTTCACAAGTCCGTAAGTACAAAAAGTTAAAAGCTTCAGAAACATCGTACAAATGACATCGCGGAGAATTATCAATCAATGCTACGAAAGTCTAAGATACGGTATTATGAACGATATTTTATCCAAAGTTCTCGAGTTGGAAAGCCTCTGAGGGTTACGAGCTGCATCATTAATCATGGGACACGCGGTAGGACTGTACTTACCTACTGTACAGAACGTTACTTATACTGTGTATAAAGTAATCCTTTGTTGATATGTACTTAGATTGAAAGTCATGGAAAATTTTACCGCTGGGGCTTGACAAACATTTAGTTATTAATAATTTCTCCATTTATCCCAAAAAATAAACCAACTTGGACATTCATATCAAAGTTATACAATTGTCAACACTTAATTTACCACCACTTAATGAGAAGGCGTGGTAAGAAAGTTCTGATACTCATTTAAATTCAAATTCAAATATTTTTATTAAAAATAGGATATAAAATCACTTACTGTAAGTCAAAAACAACCCGCAACAAACTTAGCGGGCTTCTTTTTTTAAATATGGTTAAAATGTAAAATCGTACAATTGAATTTATTATTTAATAGCTTGTGGCTTTCGCTCAATTCCTAAACAGTGGTATCATTAAGAAAGTCATTTATGTTATAGTAGCCTTTACCACACGAACGTCTTTTAACAATTCTTTTGTATTTCGTAATACATTTGTTTTGAAAGACTTACTAACTTGACTTATTCCAATAGTAGGCATTATATTTATCTATAACATGATCAACAATAGATATATACATCTATTATGTAGTTTAAAGCCATCGGAAATTTGTAATCAAAGTTAATGAGTTTAAAATGACACAAAAACGTATTTCTGAATGATTTTATAATGTGTAGTAATAAAATGATATGGATTTATATCGTATTTGTGTAAACAGCATTATAATTGCCAATTTTTTAAAGTTCTTAGATGGATATAGTACGTTATCTTTAAGAGATAGACATATGCCATTACGGACTTTTCTGTACACCTTTATAAGATACACAATTCCACCATACATTATTGTGATATATCTCAAATGGCTAAGACAGTTTTTTCGTTGACAGCTCCCAGACGGCTAATTTTTTTCCGACACTTCTAACAAATATCGTTAATGTATACAAAAATGTGTACATAAACTTAACAAATTATACACTGAAACCTTCCTTAACTTAACCACTTAACCACGTTATCCATTGGTGAAAACAGCATGAAAATAAGTAGGTTTTTGAGTTCTAACAAATATCGTTAATATATACAAAAATGTGTACATACACTTAACAAATTATACACTGAAACCTTCCTCAAGAACCACGTTATCCATTGGTGAAAACAGCATGAAAATAAGTAGGTTTTTGAGTATATCGCGAACAGACAGATGCAGTGGATCTACTTTCGTACACTTATTTTATAATATGTAGTGATCATACACAAAATAGGCGTGGGACGCACTTCTTTGTAAGTCAGCCTTTGATGATCTTTTGATCTCATCTACTGACAGAACAGATCGTGCTCGTCTTTTGGCCGTGACACAAAATGAGTCGGGCTTTTGGTAACAAGCCTTGCCTTCTGCGCCGATTGGACGATACTTGACAATATGACATTGTCAATATGCGTATCACTCCGGCTTGGTATAAAACTTAATTAACCACATCAATGTAGATGTGGCGTTCAGGTAGATGCTCTTGGGCGTCATGGGTTATCCTGCCTAAAATCTGCAGGCCGTATCAGTCGTCACGCCAGCATTAATGAAGTCATCCGCAGGGCATTTGCCGTTCGTAGTATACCAGCTGTTTTAGAGCCAAATGGTATTACCCACCGCGATGGCAAGCGTCCTGATGGAATGACGCTGGTGGCTTGGGCACGGGGAAGGGCGCTGGTGTGCGACGTGACTTGCGTCGCCACTCTTGCTCCTTCTCATGTCCAAGCTACGTCAGTTGGTACTGGGGCTGCTGCTTCGACTGCCGAACACAGCAAGCGTTGCAAATATTTTGGTCTCAGTGAGTCATACATCTTTGTGCCGTTTGGTGTCGAGACACTTGGCCCATGGGGCCCAGAGGCGCGGAGAATGTTCAAAATACTATCTTCGCGCCTCAATTAGGCTACTGGAAACCCAAGCCCTGGCAGCTATTTCGGTCAAGGGATCAGCCTAGCTATCTAGCGTGGAAATGCTGCCAGTATTCTTGTACGCTTCCACGTAATGATAGTTTTGATTTTATGTAGTCATAGTATTGTAAATATACTTAGTTATAAGATTTGTTTTGTTTGAATAAATGAGGAATTAGGCGTGGGTTTTATGTATTTATTTATGCACGTAGACATAACATATTTACATTATTACACTGTGGCAAAGTAGTTTTTTTATATATAATAACCTAATTAGAAATGCTTACAGTCTTGTAATCGAGCAACGATCCTTCAATATATATCTGTAGAGCGAACTCGGAGCAAGTGGCAGCCGCAATTTATCACGGAGTCGGATAATTAAAGCATTCTCCAATGTCGGGTGAAACAGATTCAACAATAAACAACAGGCTAGAGTCTGAAATGAAGTGATTTTTGTTGAATGTCTGCCTCGAGATACGCTCAAACGTAAGCAGAGAAGAATTTGAAATGTTTGTTGAAAAATTCAATGTTTAACATTTTACTTACAACAAAAAATATATATAATGAACAGCCTCTAGCAGTGTTATTTTTTATTATTTATTTATTACTAGCTGACCCGACAGACGTTGTCCTGTTCATAATAAAAAAAAACTCTTGCGGATGGAATTTTGGAAAATCCGTTCTTAGCTGACCTGACAAATTTCAAGTCTTTGGCTAGAGCTAAAGACTTGAAATTTCTGAAACCACTAGAGTGGTTCCAGAGATATCGTGATGAGTGACTATATACGTAGAAATATATATATATATATATGTATGTATATATATTGAACTTCGGAAATGGATTGTCTTGATTCATACCACAAACTTTCAAGGATTGGCCTTAAGATTTGAATGGTCAGGGCGAATGCGAGACGGATCGGCATTAAAGATTTGCGGGCTAACTCGACATGCAAAATGTTCATTAAGTAGTTGCTGCAGATCTGAACAATTACTATTCGTTGCTGCATTGATCTCTTGACATCGATCAAGTTATTTCTCCATGTTGCCCATGAAGTATAATTGTAAAAATTTAAGCTGTGCATCTTCGAGAGGTTGCAGTGATCCAATACGATGGTGAATCTGTCCTTATATCTACAATATCAAAAGCAAACCCCGTATTACTGATTTATAAGCACCACGTCGATCCATACTAACGCGGTTCTTTTCTTCAGTCCTTTCATTCGCAATGTTTCGAATCCTAGTTGCATTACGTCTTTGTCAGGAATAATTTGATCGTCTTAGTCATGACATTGTTTAGTTATAATATCGGCACAATAAGCTAATAGTTACTCGCACACTCGAAACAAACACACCAACCAGTCAACTTAAATAACATGACGTGCACTGTCAGTTGTATTTTATTACTCATGTAGCGTGAATATAACAAAAAACTTCATTGAATTCCTTCTATTCTCGAGATGTCATGAAAATGTCAATCCATACAAAATTTATCAGAAAATAATTCTTTTTATTAGTTTATGGAGACACTTTTTAATTATCTATATTTTTTTCTTTTAGACTTTGTATTCAAAGTCCTGTAAAACTGTTTAGACAGTTTGTCTACAGGATCGAGCGAGTTTTATACAATAAATCCTAAAACGAATCGTACAAAATATGTTTCTGCAACACTAAATAATACTTCAATAGTTTTTAAAAATTTATTTTTGTTTGTATCCCTTCGGATGTTCTCTGGGAAAATATTAAGCCGATATGGTATTCTTTTCCTTAAAGTTCTATTGCCAAAGTAATTATTTACTCTAGGTACTTCAAGTTTGCCTGATGTCAACAAACGGGTGCCATGATTATGATTATCAAAACGTTACGAAATGGATACCTTAAAAAATGAGCATACACCTTCCTAACACACTGGAAATGCTCCTGTGATTGCTCGGGTGTTTTTGAGTCTAGACGGCGCTGGTAACTAACCATCAGGTCACCACAAACGTCCACCATAAAAAATAATCTGAACTCAGACATCCATAACATACTAAAAATGAGGTAATAGTATCAATTTATACTATATTTTGAAGTTACAAATATTCTTTATATTATGGCATTCAATCTATATACATATAAAAGAGAATGTATGTTTGTATGTTCCCTAATAACTCTTAAACTATTCGACCGATCTCAGTGTAATCTTTTGTAATAGATTCGTTGAAGCTCAAGGAAGATTTACATATACAATTTATATGGCAAAACAACGTTTGCCAGGTCAGCTAGTAATATTTATATTATAAGCTTATACGAAAGTCAATATGAAATACTATACAAGGTATCAGGCAATAATTAGTATCAACTATTTCAAAATGTTGAACAGAAAATTTGTTTCGCCTGGTATTGTTTGAAGTCTTTTTTTGGAACATTGTTATTTTACACATTTATCTTGCCTAATTGCAATTCAAATGGATTATCAAGTCCACTCATACATGCAGTACATAAGGGATGTCTGCGGAGGCTTCCATTGATAGATTCCAGTACCAACACTCTCGTGAGTGTTATTGCCACTGACCTCTTATATATACCACTGGACTGGCTGTCAAAGTGCTCTTGTGCCTGTTTGATATTCGCCATTTTGGCGCTGTTGGTCATGTAGCGAGAGTCTGCGGTACTAAAACTTGTGATGACAACCTCAGCAAACATCGATAGACGGTGTGAAACTATGTAAAAAAAAATCTGTACTTTATGACGTTGATTCTTGAAGTATAAATAACACGGAAAACGAACGAAAGTAATTAAAAATGCAAAAATACTTCAGGTTTTTGTACGTTCCTTCGCAGTCATTTGTATTATACGTCAAAAATAGTTTTCTGGACGCTCGCAAGTGGCGCTTCAAATAGGCACAAAATTGCTGTCAAACATATGGAATAGCCTGTCCTGTGGTATTTATACAGGTCAGTGGTTTTTGCAGATTGGTTGGGGGTCCCCCTTTTTACAAAGGTGGATGTGGCTTCACACCAATTTAAAATAATTCTAGTTTGCACATATGAGTATAATACAAGTAGTGATTTTGACCCAGGGCAACACCACACTAATATAAAGAAATGTTATTGAGAATATATAAAGAGTATGTAGGTACGTAACAGTCTCTTGTCAATTCTAATAAACACAAACACGATTAAGATACATGGCTCTATTAAGGAGTTCTGATATCCACCTTCCGACTACATCACCAGATCAGTTGGATGGCACTATTTTAATTCCCTATATAATTCAACAGTTCAGGTGGCCATGTGTAGTCTTCTTCATGAATTTCATTTTAACCGATTATACTCAGTGTACAAATATTTGATTATTTGTACAAAATTCAAAAACGCTGTATTTATGCTTAAAAAATTTGAGGGTTCATCTTCGAATAAATATTTTTAATGTGCCCAATGACTTTCTATACATATGGACATATCATTCGCAGTCTGAAAACGCGTTCTTAAAGACTTATTCTTATCGAGTCGACGGTCACCTCAAATACCTGCAGCCCAAAAAGCCGCAACCGTGATAGCTCGGTCGGTAGCCTCGTAGCTCCTCGTTCGTGCATGTTGTCGGGCACGCAGGGCACGCAGTCATGGGCGCAACAGTCTGTCTCGGATGAACGCAGATGCACTCCGTATCATGTCCAGATATGAAACTCCACCGCGCTAAGTTTGCCCTAGATTTCCCCACTCCTGCTCTTCGGCTAGTTTCTCTTTCACGCTGATGTTCGGGTTTGAGGTGCTTAGCTGTGACCTCCAGATAGCAAGACGTGTAGTTTCAGCGGACTGGTTGAGAGGCTGCACTGAGTGTAAGAAGCTACTCCTGGAGCGTAGCCTAGAGCGGGCTGGTTTATGATTGGATAGTGGGTGCCGTCTGTCCTGTGTCTGTTTTGTTCTTTCCACCGAGCTGGAGACCGCTCTTCGCACCTCGGGGGGGCTATTCCTGCCAGTTGGTACAGTTTTTCAGTGGGTGTTTTCAGAGCTACGTCGAATAGCTTTGTATGTGCCGACCGTTCCCATTCAGGGGAGGCATATTCGGCCGCGGAGTAGCAGAGTGCAATGGCTGTAGTGCGCAAGACAATTGGTTTAGCTCCCCAGGAAGTCGCAGTCAGTTTTCTCAGTAAGTTGTTGCGTGTGCAGACCTTCTGCTGAGTGTTCATGCAGTGCTGTTTCATCGTCAGGCTTCGGTCAAGGGTTACGCCCAAGTATTTGGGGAATCTATTATGGGATAATTTTGTGTTTTCCATGTGATGTTAAGTTCCCTGTTTGCGTCTTTATTACGTAGGTGGTATACATAAACTTCGGTTTTATTTGGGTTTGGTTTCAATCCATTTGCCGTATAGTAGTCGCCAAGCTCGTTCAAGAATTTAGTTATTGCTACACTCGTGAAGCTGTCCACTTGGGCTGCTAAGTCATCTGCGTAAATGAAGCTTTTGGTGTCCCGTACCCTAGGCTGGTCGTTTGTATAGATATTGAACAGACTTGGTGCCAGGACGCTACCCTGTGGCAGTCCATTACGCTGTTTCCTCCACCGACTCTTCTGATTTTGAAGGATAACCTGGAATTGGCGGTTGCTCAGTAGCTGCCTCACAATATGGCAAAAGGTGTAATTAACCGTAATTTCGTAAAGCTTTTTGATCATTGCGCTGATGTTTATGGTATCGTAAGCAGCCGATAGGTCCACAAAAGCGACACTGGTAATTTTCCCCCTCTTGAAACCATCCTCAATATGTTGGGTCAGGTTGAGAATTTGCGACGTAGGACTTGCCTGGGCGAAAACCTGATTGTTCGGGGATAAGCTTTTCAAAGATGTGTGGTGTAAGTCGGCCAAGAAAGATTCTTTCAAACAGCTTGTACAGGTGGCAAAGAAGGGAAATTGGTGGAAAATTTTTAGGATCGTCAGCAGGTTTACTAAGCTTAAGTAACGCAATGACCCGGGCTTTGCGCCAGGATGGAATGTTTTTAGTTTCTAGGCACTTGTTGAAGAACCTCAGAATCCAGTCCAGCGTTGCAGGGGCAAAATTCTTTATCTGTTCGACTGTGAGATCGTCAAGTCCATACGCTTTCCCACTCTTCACCTTCTTGAGCGCAGCTTTTAGTTCGTTTAGGCTAATGTTAGTGCTCAGAGCATCCGTTTCTGTCGTTAGATCTCTTAGAATTTTAGTAGCTCGTGAGGATTTGGTCTTCCGTTAAGTAGCAGTTGATGGGCGACCTGCTTAAAGACAATGTAAGCACACTTTTCTCCTTAGTCATGTGTCAACTGTGTGTCAATCAACAAGCCTAAGTGTGCTATAAAAATGCTTAAATAATACAAAAGATGGTGTGACTTATCATCGGTAAGGTTATTTTATTTTTTATTTATATTAGATTAATATGCAAAAAGCGTAAGAAATTTATTGAAACGAATATTTTTCATTAAATATGGTACAATATTATTGACAAGTCCCCAGACAAGACCCACTTGTCAAAATGGGACAGAGGAAAGGACACAGTCAGAAATGAAAACAATAGAGCTCTTTTTAACCGACTCCAAAAAAGGAGGAGGTTCTCAATTCGTCGGTATGTTTTTTTTTATATTTGTTACAATAGATCTTTCGACTGGGTGGACCGCTTTTGATAATTCTTTATTTATTTGAATAAATGCTGGTACTTCCCCTCCCATTGCAATTTTGTCCAGATCTGGCAATGACAACCATGAGAAAACCATAAAAGTCTTAAATTTGCTATAAGTATGTGCGCAACAAATTTACGAATAACACAATATCGTGCGAGCCGATTTCGATACTAATTTTTAGTTGGAATAAATAATCGTTACAAGAAATAGATTGTATAAAAATACGCAATTATTTTATACTTTTTAGTGCATATTATATCTATTGTCTTGGATTAGTGTTTTTGAAGCCTTTTGGCCTTTAATAAAATTTGGACAATTCGCAACATTGTATTTTGTGTAATGTGAACGGCTTACAAGAACGTGAACAATTACATACTAGTGCAATTTACACGTTATCACGGAAGTATCGTTACCTAGTGATAATTGATACTTATTTACATCACAAATATGTAAAAGCTAATATTTTTCACCTTTTTCTGTACAAGAGATAATGAAAGAGAATTGGCGCATGTTGGTAGCAAGAGAGAGATGTGAAGAAAATTACAAACCAAATAAGCATATTTATGTTTCACCACTAAAGGAATTAAGTTTTTTGGATTTAACCACATTTTCAAATTCAAATTCAAATATTTTTATTCAAAATAGGATTTAAAATCACTTATTGAACGTCAAAATCTACCACCCATTCAAAAGAGACTGCCTCAGACCTGAGAAGAATGGGCGCAAGAAACTCAGCGTGCTTTTTTTTTAATATAAAATGTGGATTACAATGTAATATCGTACAATAAACATTTATAATTAAAGAGCCTGAGGGTGTTCGCTTTATTCCCAGTCCGTGGTGTCATTAAGAAAATCGTTTATGCTATAATAACCTTTCCCACACAAACGTTTTTTAACAATTCTTTTAAATTTTGTAACACATTTCTTTTGTACATTTTCTGGGATCATATTGTAGAAGCATATACATCGCCCAACAAAAGACTTACTAACTCGACCCAACCGAGTAGTAGGCATAACAAGTTTATGTTTGTTCCTCGTGTTAACATTATGAATGTCACAGTTTCTAGAAAATTCCTCAATGTGCTTATGAACATACAAAACATTATCAAAAATGTATTGAGAAGCAACAGTCAAAATGTTTATTTCTTTAAATTTTTCTCTTAATGATTCTTTAGGACCTAGGTTATAAATCGCGCGAATAGCCCTCTTCTGCAGCACAAATATAGTATTAATATCGGCCGCACTGCCCCATAACAATATACCATAGGACATAATACTATGAAAATAACTAAAGTATACTAATCTCGCCGTATCTATGTCAGTTAACCGTCTAATTTTCTTAACCGCATATGCTGCAGAACTAAGCCTATTCGCCAATCCTTCAATATGGGGGCCCCACTGCAATTAGGAATCAAGAGTAATGCAAAGAAATATAGCAGATTCCACTGGTTTTACCACCTCTCCATTTAATAAAATATTCGCATCTACATTTTTGACATTTGGCGCAGTGAATTTAATATATTTGGTTTTATGATTATTTAACAATAAGTTATTGGCGCTAAACCAGTACACGATGTCAGATAGAGCATTGTTTACTTCGTCATATAAAACTTGGCTTCGTTTCACTTTGAATATAAGTGAAGTATAATCCGCAAACAATACCACCTTGTGTTTTTTTTCTACAAGGTTAGGTATTTGAAATTTGATAAAAGCTGTCATATAGATATAATATGTTGATGTCCGCTTGGATATCTAGTCTAAAAGACAAATTTTATTTAATTTAAGGAACTTAACATTCAAATAACCGGTTTAACTAATTATGTTATCCAAATAAAAATATTATATTTGAGTATTAGTTTTTCTCATTATAGATTACCTTAACTTATTAAATCCAAATCTCTTTAGAACGCAAAGAAGTAAGAAATATTAACACAAGGCAATAAATAAACAAACAAACTTTCTCCTTTATAATATGAGTGTGATTTTTTTAAAAACGTAAAAAACCTCCGACTGAACGGATCTTGATCGGAAAATAGGAACAGACTGACGAACGTTAAACTTATAGCATCCCTCTTTTTCGTCTGGGCTTAAAAAATACCAAACTGCTACTCCACTGATGTCACTGTCCAAATCGGGTTCTAAATTCAAAATACGCAGCTGGAACTGAAGTAGTTTACATTGCTTCCTATTGACCAATACAATTTAAAACTGGAGTAAACGCAGAAATGTATACACATAGCAGTCGAAGGTTATTATGATGTCATTTGTGACATGTGCCATATTACGGCTTTGATTTTGTATGAGGAATGCCTCATACTTATAGACAATGGTCTATAAGTATAGAACGTCATTGAATGTGACAAATCCGGAAGTATACTGTATCAAACGAAGAAATGTTATAAGTCGGTCCATAAATACTAGAGATATGAGATAACAAACATACAGTCGACTTGTTCTTTGTTTTGAAGTGACACGAGAAATATGATAAAATTATCAGGAATCCGTTATTTGTCATAGATATCTTATTTCGTTTGAACTTTAATAACTAGCACGGAGTTCTATAGATTTATATTCACACCACAACAGCACTTTATTAAACTTTTGCATTAAATCTCAATCAGTTTGTTAACGACAAACGATAAATGTGAAATGAAATTGACGTTTTGGAGCACGCGTTAACTTCGCGACTCGTCGAGATTTGGGAAAATATTATATTTGCTTCGATAGACCGAGACCTTTACAAGCCACGACTCGAGAACGACATCAAGAAATATTATATTATTTACATAAATAATAATGTGTAAAGGAAGAAGAAGAAGCAAAGAAGAGGTAGTGAAAAGTGGAAAGTGATCCAGGTGAAGAAGAAGATAGAAGAGACTTAGTGTTCGGTGCGGTATGACGCGTTGAAGGTACCGCCGCCCACAAGAGGAACAGCGGCAGACCGGCGAAGTGCATGTTCAGAAAAATGAACGCAAATATAGACTCGTTCCTGCTGAGTATTTATTTCCAATACCTGACCCACTCTCGTGTCATTATATTAACCGTCTGACGTATTTATAATTTTTCCTGTAGCTTCTAATATTTAATTGTATGATATTAACTTAAATAAATTACTAGGTAGTTTAATTCAACACTCTATTCTCTTGAATAGGTTTTTGTGCAAATTATACAATTATTAAAGTAACTTAGTATAGAAAATTTTAACACAAGGTTTCAATTTTATTTGAAACAAAAGTTAACTTTATTTTCTACTGTTCGTATTTATTAAAATGAATAGTTATTTGATATTTATTGTTATTAGCATACACGTAAGTGGAGTATTATAGTAGTATCGTATCCGTGTCGTTACGTCAGAAGAGGATCCATGGATGAGGCATTCGCAAGGCTCTTTGAGTAAAATGCAAATAAAATGAAGGTTTCGTCGAAATCGTAAATCAAGCCACTCCAGCTTCGTCTTCGAGTGTATGCGAGTCTATTGAAGTATAAAATGAGGGTATTTCAATATAACTGGATTTTTAATGTTCTTAAATATTTAGGTATTATTACATAAACGTAAGGAAATATACTCATCCCGTTGTTCGAAGCTTTCCGACGTAGTTGTAGTATGTATTTCCACAATTACGCAAATTAATTAGGATGCGCTACGATAGTAATTTTAATATATTATATTATCTAAAATAGGCTTAAATTTGAGGGAGGGAGATGACTCGGCACACGACGACGCCACCGCAAGTAATGCACAGTTGAGGCACAATCCATACGCATCGTAAGTAAATACCTTTATTTACTTACGATGTGTATCAATGAATTATGCGAACATTTTTTCAGCGATTATTAACTGTAACTTTATTTTTAAAAACGTGAAGCAGAGTTTCTGGTTACAGGATCATCCTGTCACTACAAGTAGCGACCGTTCACGGGCATGACGCATGAACCAGCCATCATACATCAACCATATAGGGAAGATAAGGACCCGCCCCACGTCGCCGCCACAAGCATAATGATTATATACTTTAAATATTTTTAATAAAACAAATGTTTTTCGTATGATGACGACTTATTGAAGTTTTTTGTGGTCTTGGCATACACTGTTAATATATTTGATTTTAAAACGTTATATTTTTTATTAGTTGTCCCAAAAATGGCATTACTTTAAAGGTTTTTAGTTTTATTTACCGTTACAAACATAAATCGGCCTTAGAAAAAATATTAGATCAATATTACATAATCTATGTATATAAAAATGAATTGCTGTTCGTTAGTCTTGCTAAAACTCGAGAACGGCTGGTCCGATTTGGCTAATTTTGGTCTTGAATTATTTGTGGAAGTCCAGAGAAGGTTTAAAAGGTGAATAAACAGGAAAATGCTGCTAAATTAAATAAAAACAACAAATTTGTTTTTTCTTTGATGTGTCCATACATAATTTCTATGAGAGAATTTATTGACGCACGGTTTGACAGTTCTGTTGTGAAACAATTTCATTACGACAGTAGGGTGCATATTTTACGAAGTAATTTTTGATGTTATGATATATTATTGACAAATTCATATAAAAACATTATTTTATTTATTATATACTGAACAACGTCTGTCGGGTCACCTAGTACATAATACAGAACGTCATTGGCAGGGAGCATATTTTACAAAATAATTCTTGGTGTTATTGACAAATTCATAAAAAACAGTATTTTAATTATTATGCACAGAACAGCGTCTGTCCGGTCAGCTATATAATATGTATATATATAATATTACATAATATATATATATAATATGATAAATAAATAAAATGTAACTTATAACGCAGCCCTACAAAACAATAAATTGTAAAAATTTGATCAGTGTTGTTAATAAAACGACAGAAACCATCAGAGCAAATTGCACAAGAATTAGATGTTAGCTTTATGTTTGGAAGAAGATGGGATGTAAGTTAACCATAGATTTATAACGAGATAAACCCCGCATTTGTACGCCGAATACTCAATACGGCAGTTTGAATGAAGTAAATTAATTAAATGAACGAGAAAACTTATATATAACTCTTAAAAAAGTTTAAAAAACGTATGTGCGTGTAATATTTACTTTAATAATTTATATAAAATGAAATATGCCGATTGTTATTTCATTTTATATTCTTTAAAAAACTATAACATCAATACAAATTATAACACATTTTAAAAGTTTTCACTCATTAAATAAAATAGGTAATTGACAATAAGAAATTGAAGGTTAGATTAGCACGTCATGTTAATATAACTTTGTTGTTGATTATTAAGGATGTCACAAACGTCAGATAACTGATAACTTTATAAATAATTTATTTATTACAAAAGTAGTGATAAATAAACTAACACTTGTGCTTAATACACTTTTCACTACAGATTTTCAAAGAATTTTACTGAATAATTTGTAACAATTTTTAAACCAATCAACTTTAACGACAAAAAAATTGTTTTAAGTATCATTTTTTTTTAGGTTTAACTTCAAAATTTTAAGACTCCAATTAGTCTACTGATAGGCTAGCTGTAATTTTGAAGCTTAGGTACTCACAACCTATGATTGATTATAAATGCAATATTTAAAAAAAAAAAATATTTTTACCATATTATACTTAAGTCATCTTTTGGGAAATTTTAACAGATTTCATTACCTTAGTCTGAAATTTGATTGTTTAAGTACGTCCATAGTATATTCACTTATTAAATAGATGATCTCATTAAAATAACCAGAACTTTAAATGTGTATCTGTCTATTCGTCTTTGGTAGCAATGCGGCTCATACATCTATGGAGGATATATAAAAATGGTAATAAAAATAAATTGGATGCTCAGTGCGGGCTCTATGCTATACAGTTCTATTCCACTTGTGTTGTCCGATTTAGAACAGTCATAAGTATAAGTTATCGAAACCTTCGAGGATTTGTTTTCTGAAGGCATTTTGAGTAGAAAACATATCGCGCATATTTTACTTATATTACGAATTAACCATTCAAAGAAAATAAAAAAGGTAATATTTGTTTCAAAATTTCAAATATCTGATTTATCTGTCTTGAACTTACCTAATGAAATAACTGTTTACATACAGTGTACTGTGTATTTTCTTGTACATATTTCTTATAGTCTAGAAAATATTCGATATTATAAAAGTTGGTAAATTGTGTCACTAATAAAATAAAAAAAGCCGTGCGTACAAGGTACACATGTCACAAGTGAAACTTCTTTGGAAAACTAATTTTTAAATCTCGTTTATATCAATTATCCTAATCTGTTCACTAAGCCAAATGTTTTTGTCAATATTAGAAATTCTTATATGTTCTACTTACGCGCTAAACCTGCACGATACAATGCTAGTAGGCTAGTTGTTCTACTCTTTCGCGGCCGCATGCTAAACCTGCACGATACAACGCTAGGAGGGAAGATGTTCAACTTACTCGCGGCCGTGTGCTAAACCTGCACGTAAGATTTCAGAACATTTTAAATTGATAAGTTTTACAAAGTGGCTAATGCCCCGACATTTCGATATTTCTAACAAAACTATCTGAAAAAATAATGAAAGTTGTACAATTATATGGTTGCTTAGGAATAAAATTTCTAAAGCCATCTTTGTGCTTTATGTATATACACATAATATATATTCTTCTCTAGGCAGGAATTGTCCGAGATTACCTACTACATTTTTTTGTGCAATCTGTTATAATACTTAATCGCAAAAAACAACAAGAGCCATAGAGATATAACAACTATATAAATATAAAAAGAGCTCTTAGACTACGTGATAATAAATGATGTTCGATTCACAAAATGGTTTCTTACAAGGAGAAACTATTTCGCTAACGTTTCAATTACCCGCCTCGAGAAATCCTGTTAAGTTTTTAATTAAAACATCTATTAGAGGCAAATTGCTTGTTGCACGAAGTAAAAAGGCTTCTTGTTATAGGAAATTACTCTACGACGCCGCTGGTGACATGTTTGACAATTTAATTTATATATTGATAAACTGTTAAAATGCGAGCTAGACTTATTCAAGAACCTTAAAATATTTTTGTAAGTTTAAACATATTATACGGTGCATCTAGTTTGGTTATATTCTATGATATCCTATGGAGATTGCTTGTCCCAAAGTTTTCTATCTTCTAACTTGAAGAAACTTTTAATTTCAGATTGACTTGCTTTAACTGATTGATAAATTTTACTATAACTAGTTGCGTTTTTAGCTTCACTATCTGCCTTCTCATTTCCGATTATCCCTCGGTGGTTAGAATCCAGATCGATTATATTATAATGGGGAATGTAGCCGATTAAATACAATCTTTAATACAATACGTCAAAGTTAAACATACTTTATTCATTTTGGCTTAAACTAAATGCCTTTGAATCGTCACTATAAATATTTCTTTTAAATTACTGAATCTACCATATGTTCGGAAGAAGTTGAGCTCGTGTGAAGAACATACAAGAAACTTAACTGCCACTCTTTTCAATCAAATAGAGTATTTTACAATGGCTGTAATATACATAAAAATTAGTTTGTAAGGTGCTGCATCCAATATATGAATCGTGTTAAAATAATATAACTTATTGTACAAAAGTATTAAGAATAAAATTTATAAATTTAAATTATCGTATTTTGTATGTGGGAGGCTCCTTGCACAGGAAGCCGGCTAGATTATGGGTACCACAACGGCGCCTATTACTGCCGTGAAGCAGTAATGTGTAAGCATTACTGTGTTTCGGTCTGAAAGGCGCCGTAGCTAGTGAAATTACTGGGCAAATGAGGCTTAACATCTTATGTCTCAAGGTGACGAGCGCAATTGTAGTGCCGCTCAGAATTTTTGGGTTTTTTGAGAATCCTGAGCGGCACTGCATTGTAATGGGCATGGCGTATCAATTACCATCAGCTGAACGTCCTGCTCGTCTCGTCCCTTATTATCATAAAAAAAAATAAAAAAAAAATTGTATGCATCAACCTCTAGAGTTTGTTTAAGGATGCTTCGTGAACATGATGATCGTTACTAGTGTCATAATTAGTAGTTGCATCAACAAATACAATGATTTATTAACAATAACAGGTCGCACCTGGTACCACGAGCAGCCATCGTTCCCTTCGCACATAGTTGAGGGAAGGAGAGGACCGCACACGACGGCGCCGCGAGCATTTGTATTTTTTTTTATCTTTATGCTGAAGAAGAGGGCATTTCGCGCTATATATAAACCTTGGTCCAAAAGGATCATTTATAGAAAATTTTAAGAAAAATTTGTTTACATCATAATATAATTACTATTATTACCTTTCAATATATGCTTGATATGTACGAATTTTCTAGTAACTGTCACAATCATGATTTTAACGTGAGAAAAAAACTTTTCTCCTACATTTCAGGTCGGCTAAAATTTTATATCTTTAAGGATTTATATAATAGCGATTTACTTAGTAAGATGTAAAATAAATTCGAATAAAAGGAACACATAAAGCTACAGTAATTTATGAAGAAATTGGCGATTACATCTAGAATTTACTGAGCGACATAAAATTATCATTACGACGTGCGATTCAAACTCGAATTTTCTCGTATTGGGTATTTTACGGCTGTGATGTCTTACGAGAAAGCAGGGGCTTGTAGGTAGTAGAAAAAGTAATATTTACAGTATTTGTATGTTTGATAATTAATTTGATATTATGTATAAGTTAGTACTTTAGTAAGGGCGCCGTAGCTAGTGAAATTACTGGGAAAATGAGACTTAACATCTTAGGTATGTCTCAAGGAACCGTGATTGTAGTGCCGCTCAGAATTTTTGAGTGTCTTAAGAATCCTGAGCGGCACTGCATTGTTATGGGCAGGGCGGATCAATTAAGTCCGGCTCGTCTCGTATTTTCGTAAAAAAAAGGAAATCTCATTGTTATACTGTTGGTCGTAAGTGTAAATGGTAATCTTTCTTTCATATTATGTTTCGTTTCTTATATGTATCAAAAGGTGTAAGTATTTTTTTAACATTAAACATATTGTATTTATATTATGCTGCCGCACTATAGCTTTTATATAAAAATATGATGTATGGTTAACTTTTTTGTACATAAAACAATTTATATCCTTTCGTGTAATAATACACTTCACAAGTTTAATCGATTGTATCGGCAAATTATGTAAACTTGATATGTTAATTTTTCGGTTTATGTAAATGGGTCTAATATAAGTATTTTAGTTGCTAGCTTTTTCGAGCATTACACAATTTATAATTTCTGTTAAAATATGTGGAACTCTAGGTCTGTTTGTTTTCATATATTTACTGTCATATTTGTTTAAGGCTGTATGTTTCCTAAATAAAAGAAAAAAAAAACTATAAATTAATCATTTAAGAAAATTAAAAGTGTGCTTTAAATTTTTATATGTCAGTCATCAAAGAACGTCAAACCCAACAACCAACAACAGTTGGATGAGGGCAGCGCAGGACCGATCGTCATGGCGATCTTTGGAGGAGGCTTTTGTCCAGCATTGAACGTCTTCCGGCTGAAATGATGATGATGAAAGAAAGAGAAATATACCCCTTTAATAAAAAAAAATGCAAACACTGGCTTATTTTTAGCGGAAGTTGTTTTAATAATTATTCCACCTATAGGTATATTTATGTGACTACCGTCATAAAAGTTTTTATTTTTTATAAGACGGTTTGTATTCAAACGGTCGCGGCGCTGAGAGGAAAAGAAGCGACACAAAAAGCTGTCCTCGTAATATTATTAATGGTCTTTAATAATTATCATTGATATTAACAGAAAAACAATTTTACCTTGTCTCAGGCTGCTTCAAAGTTTTAAGTTTATTAATTACAAACATACTTTTGTACATGTTGAGATATTTAATAAAATTTTATCCTAAGATTATAATAATATTAACATTGACATGCCTTCAGACTTTTTCAAATTATGCCCCTAATAGATATAAAATAAAATTATATTGCTGTGTGATTGGTTTTTCTTTGCATATTTTCGTAATATAGGTAAAAGTTCTTTTTTTTTTGTTATTGACGCACCAAACTTTGTGTCCCACAGGTAAAATAAATATCTTTGAATCTTTGATATAGCCTAACATATAAACATGCATGGCTCGGAAACAAATATCATTCTATATAAATGCTTCGACCTTCGGGATTCGAACCAGGGACCTGTAGCACAGTAGGCGGGGCCACTAACCACTGAGGTGTGGGTCGTCGTGATGCAACACGTGCACGCAGTTGTGAAAAATAATAGTGCAAAAGTCTCAGTGTAGAAATGTGACACAAATGATTAATTAGACGGTTCACAATGGAGTAGAACTTTCTCCATCGATATACAAGTTTGACAGCATTTCACCTGCAGTGTGCACCCCCGACATGTTCCTCAACTTCGTCAGTTATTAATTGATTCCATCAAACTATCACGAATGTAAATTATGACAAACTTGAAACTACGAGAAGCTTCTTAATCAATAGTTCCATGCATATTGTTAATAATTATGTACCTTCATCTATAATTCAGATTCAAGTTTATTATTGTATGTATGAAACTGTGTTAACACCTTAAACCTTTTTTTTTAATTTGATAGAACCTCTGAAGTGGTTCGAATATTTACGGCCGCTTTCTGTATTCAATCATAATCCCAAATTGGCGTTCCGAAATTGATATGATGATGATGAGAGTATGCAGATGAAACAGTGTAGGACACAACCTTGGGGAACTCCAGCGTTCACAAGCTTCGGGTTCGAACAATAATCGTAATCTACGATCTGTATGCTGCGCCCAGTGAGGAACCTGGTGATCCACTTGGATAAACTCACGGAAAGCCCAAATAGTGGAAACTTCGAGAGAAGCGCCTTGTCACACGATCAAAGACATGCCATCAGTGCTTGAATTATTTTCGTCCAACCAATACAGAGCTCAGCTATCAGTTCTGGTCCGTCTGAACAGTTCTTCCGGTAAAGAGCTTCGAGATAGTTGGCGGTGCTTTTCCATCGTCGTCAAGAGTCGAATTAAATACAAAAAGAGTTCACAGAAAATCGGCTATTTATTTTGCCGTACGAGCTAGGGAGTCATTCCTCATGTTCAGTGGCGGCAGGGATGGCTGGTTAAAGTTCCCAAGAGCAGCATTCGACAACGACCATAACTTGTTGTGTGAAAATACCGGTCGGGTAACTTGAAAGCTGCTCGCCGATTTTGACGACGTGCTTAGATTTCGCTCGGATGATTTTTCGCTTTAAGAATCTGGAGGCACAGTTGTATTTCCTCTTTAGAACTTTGCAGTTCGGATAGTTCGGGACCAGCATCGCAACTGTTCAATACGCATGTTTCAGCCGGCTGCTACAACAGCACATATACTGGGATCATTTGAATGAAACGATGGTTCATGTGTGAATCGAACTCATACTGGGCTAACTTATTTTTCGCATTATTATATCGCTATACGTATGCGAATCAAATAGGAAACCCCGATCCCTTAATTTAATGTCAGAACCGGTTTAATATTAAATAGGTATTATAATAGATGAGATAATCGTTAAGCCTTGATGTTGTAGTTTGGATTATACACGCTGTAATAACCATTATGTCGTGTGCCAAATTGTGTTAACTATATCCATCAGTTACAATCTATAATATTTATGATATACCAACATTTCTACAATATGCATATTGAACATAGTACAATTAATATTAGAATAGAATTTTGAGTTAGAATTTGGTAACATGGAATTTTTACCATTTTAAAACCATTTAATAATAATATAGGATATATCTTTATATATACAATTCTTCAGTACGTGTGTTGACAGTGAACTCCTAAACGGCTAGACCGATTAGAATGATTTTTTCTGTGTGTGTTCAAGTGGATTCGAGGATGGTTTAGATTCACAATTGAACTACCTCCTAAATGGCTGGACCGAGTTTGATGATTCTTTAGATTCTCAATACAGTCCATGTATAATTCTCCTGCTTATGTTAGTGATCTCCTAACGTCTGGATCGATTTTTCAAATTTAACATGTGTAAACAGGACAACGTCTGTCGGGTTCGCTAGCATACTTATAAGAATTAAATGTAGGTAAGAATAGAAAGAAAAATACTTTTTTTTTGTAAAATGAAAATTATGCTGTCTCTTTGTCGCTTATATACGTCTCATTCGAATCATAGTTAGTGCATGCAATTGTTTATGCTATATAAATATATATATATATATACCTCTAATATATAAAATTCTCGTGTCATGGTGTTAAACATTGAACTCCTCCGAAACGGCTTGACAGATTCTCATGAAATTTTGAGTGCATATTGGGTAGGTCTGAGAATCGGACAACATCTATATGTCATCCCCCTAAATGTTAAGGGTGGTCGACACTTTTTATTTTTTATTTTTTGACATTTTTTTTTAAATTTGTTTGATTATGAGTCAGCATTAAAAAATACATACAACTTCAAGTTTCCACCCATTTACGATCAACAGTTACTTTTGTATCGCGATTTTAATATCGGCAATACAACGTTTGATGGATCACCTAGTATATATATACAAACCTGTAGATTTCTGTTTCATGACAACACTTTTTAAATATTGTTATAGTCGAGTTTCAAAGTACCCTCACTTCTAGGCTTGGCAAGTCAAACCTCATCTCTTGTTAGACCTCAGTTTCGGCTATCAGCCCCCTTCTTATATCTTGTCAGAACTTAGGTTTGCCTAGCGAAACCTAGAAGCGAAGAAGTCTCAGAGTTGGACTACAACATATTTTCATAGCAATTATTTTAGCATTTTATAGTATTACTTTGAGAAAATTATTAGTATTATGAACTGACTTTAAGTGGTGTCTATTAAGTTCAAGTGGATAATGTAAACTTATACTTAATCATAATAACTAAAGCTAACAAATTGAAGGAGCAGAGTGTCTAATAATGCTCCAGCTAATAACCCGAGGATATCTCCAGGGTCCCGGCGGTGGCAACTGGCGCGAGACAATAAAGAATATTGACACAATAACCAAGTAGCAGCCGCGCCTGAGAACCAGACCTGAATATTATATTGCGGAGATATTTGTGCGCGGTTCCACTGTAATACGTAACTTTTCGCAGAAATCTCTGCAAAGTATTAAATCAAATCAAATTAAAAACAATTTATTCACTAAGGTCAAAAAATTACACTCACGGATAACAAAATTATACATTCCACGATTTTGGGAGGAATGAGCTTCATTGAAAAGAAGTTGTAAAATATTTGTTACATCTTTTTTATATCCACGTTTGTAGTTTCAGCATTTTACAAATAAATTATTACAGTCTTTGCAAAGTGATGCAGGAAAAATGTTCAAACATTAAATCAGTAATTAAAAGAATAAATTAAATAATTCAAAACAGATGTTACTAATTTGTGGTTACTATTGGAACCGAGACACTAGATGAACGTAATGAAAGAAAATCGACATGTAAAGCGTGGGGTGAACAAAACGGAGTCTGTCAGTCAAACACGACTAGTCTGAAGATGTTTAATTGTGAACATCATTACGACTAAGGCACATTCCTTACTTACTTAATTTCTACTACGATACTCCACGATATTAGTCCATACTAATATTATAAATACGAAAGTAACTCTGTCTATCTATCTCATGTCTGTTACCTTTTTGTGTTTAATCGACTAAGATAGATTTTTGAAAGGGGGATAGTTTGACACCCCTTTAGGGTTTGAAAGTTTAAATATATATTGTATATTTAAAAAATAAATAGTATATTTTTTTACCTAGAATTATTCGATTTAGAAAAACTTAAATGTAGTTTGAAACACACACGACACTACAATGGAAACGTACTCTTTGCATCAACATAAGGAGAATCCCAAACGAGCTCTTAATAATGTCTCTATATGATAACATTCCAGTATTGGGCAAATGTTTCGCTTAGTAATTTTAGATCAAACCAAATATATTCAAATTTAGACCCTTTGCTACAAACTTTAGGGCCTAGTTTAGGTTGGACCTTGTAATTGAATTGATTTTCTCAGTAAAAATGGTTTTCTAGCGTGGAAATTGCTTCAGACTGATCGGGGACTAGAATACGTTTTCAATTATTTCTTCGATCTCATTCATAGTAATTACTAGTTTCTCGCCTTGAATTTGATAGAATAAAAATATCACATCGAATTTGATAGTATTAGAAGTAATACATTGGCTTCAACGATTATTCATTTTAACAAAATTGCGCTTGAGCGGATGAGTAAATTATATAAAAAAATATTTTTTTTATTTTTTAAGATGTATTTTATTATTACAAACATATTCGGAAATGATTTATTTTTTAAATTTATCTGAATATCAACACAGTTCTACTCTCAGGTTGTGGCTTCATCTACAGGATCTACTTTTGAGTTGGTAACCTGCTCAACCCCAATATTTGCATATTAGAAAATTGACTTGAGATGTCGCTTTTGCAAATCTATGCAATTTGTTATTTTTTTTTAAGTGATAACTATTAATCGCTTTAATTTTATTTAATTTCTTTACACGCTTTACATACATACACGTGAAGCCAATCCCAGAAGGAAGGGTTATCACTTTAAAAAATAACCAATTGGTTTGATTGTACCTAGAAACGAAATGTACCTAGGTAACACTGAAAATGTTTAGAAAATGAAAAACGGCTTAATGTAGAAAGTTGCCAATACTTTTATTGTTCTTCGAAGTAATCTCCGTTCCTCTCTACACATCGTCGCATTCGATGGAACCACGAAAAGCAGTGGGCCCATTCTTCCTTAGGGGTCTCTTCTATGGCATTTTCATACGCTTTCACTGCATCTTCAGGGTTCGTAAAGCGAATACCTCAAATTTTATCTTTAGTTCTTGAGAATAAATAAATGTCACAGGGCGCCAGGTCAGGACTGTATGGCGGATGACTCATTATCTCGACACCTGCCATAGTCAAATATTAAACAGTCCGTTTTACGGAGTGCGCTGAAGCATTGTCGTGGTGAAGGAGGATCCTGCTTCGAGGGCGCTGCTGTCGAATTTTTCCCAAGACAACAGGCAAACAGCGATTGACATACCAGCCTGCAGTAACCGCTCTTCAATCTTCTAGTACAACTGTCGCGAAATGACCTTTCCGACCAAAGAATGAGGCAATCATCTTTTTTCGCTGACTTCTTCCTTTCTTTACCTTATTTCATCCTCGAAAGGAAACACCCACTGAGCTGATTGTCTTTTGATTTCGGGTATATCCAGCTTTCATCACCTGTGACGTCAAATACAGCATTTGAGTCACCGCCGTTGAACTTATCTAACATTTGACACCAGTCCATGCGAAGGTGTTTCTGGTCGTCGGTTAAAGTATGGAGAATCCATCTGGTACAAAGCTTCCTGACGCCTAAATGTTCGTGTAATCTTTTTCGAACTTGACTCATACCAATGCCTAGGCTTGCCCGTATCATGCGTCGCACAGCACTGATGTTATCTTCAGTAGTCGCTGTTAAATGACGTCCCTCACGCGGATCATCACTGAGATTGCTACGTCCACGCTTAAGCTCGTTAAACCAATTGTAAATAGTGGCACGAGATGGGGCTTCATTTAGAAATGCTAATCGCAGCCTATCATAGCTTTGTTGTTGAGTAAGCCCACAACGAAAGTCATAATAAATCATTGACCGACCATTTTCTCGCGTTAGGTTAATTTTCACGTGTAACAAGAGTTTTAGATTTGCCGCCAATTCACAAAAACAAATGACAAATGAATGCAATATACTACATTAGGTTACCAAAGAGTTCTAAAATTGAAATTCAAAAAAGTTTGCATTAGCAATGTTTCTAACAGGCTAGTTCTAAACATTTTTAAGTGTTACCCACGTAGATATGAATTTCAACAGAGTTCTGTTAATTCACTGAGTTCTCCTGTGATGTATGCTCGGTAAGGCAACGAGGTCACGGATGAGCGTGATAGAAAGTTTACGTCGTTCAAATAAGAAAGTAGCAGAAATACTCGAATGCCTGCACGTTACGAACAAATTGCTTACATTTGCAAAAGCGACACCTCAAGTCAATTTCCTGATACGCAAATATTGAGGTTGAGCAGGTTATCAACTGTAAAATAGATCCTGTAGATGAAGCCACTACCTGAGAGTTGAACAAGACATATACAAGATTAATCAACGATACGTCACTTGAACGGTCGGCTCAGTGGGAGAGTGCTCGCATGGAACGCGAGAAGTCGCGGGTTCGAGTTCCGCATCGTTCATAAATTTTGTCAATCATATTCATAATCGCATTCTGCAATATGATTTTTTAATAAATAAGTATATATAATAATACTTCCTGCTAAAAGGCGATTCAGGAGCCCTACAATTATTCTTTTTTCCTTCGCTTATTATTATGTTTTCTATGAAGTATCGACAACCCAGTTCGTTAATACTGAAAATATATTTGCAAGCAAAGCAAGTGGCGTCGGCGTTCTACAATATAAGTAATTGGCCTCGCAATACATTTCCTTCAACCTTGTTTTATTTTTGTAGACTTTCGTCTTACGTTCTAAATAGGTCCACTTTGTTTGTCGATAGGATAACAAGCTGGACCCATTCCAATTTGCATTTGAATTCATTATTATGTAGTTTGTTTTTGAATGCATAACATTGTTTGAATTGTAATGTTAATAATTATAATTGCTTGAATGAATTCACGCAGTTGAGATGCGATCACTGCGTTGTATGTGTGGGGTAAGACTGACTGATAGAATTCCGAATGCAATGGTAATACGAGCGCGCTGTGGTTTGAAAGAGGATGTTGTGACAAGGACTGAGAAAGGAATGCTGAAATAGTTTGGACACGTGGAGCGAATGACTGAAGAAAGAATGACGTATCAAATATATAAGGCAAGTGTGTGTGGCAAGACGGCCGCGGGAGACCTAGTACAACATTCGTAGACCAAATTGGGGACGTTTTGAGAAAAGGAAAGGTCCAATGCACCCGCAACCGGCGAGCATGTATGAAAAGAGTAATGAATGTAGAGGAAGCGTGTGAGGTTTGTAAGGATAGAAGCAAGTGGCATTCTATTGTCTCTGCCTACCCCGACGGGAACAAGACGGAGTGTATGTATGTATGTATGTATGTATAATTGCTTGTACAATGCATATCTTATCAGAAAAGTGTCAAGCCATAGGATAACATTCTCCCATAAATGTTAAAACTAATGTATGATTAATTTTTACTCCACGTTATGTTTTGCTTGGGATGATATTTCAAGAATTATTGGTGTAAACAATTCCAAACAGTTCCAAAATTGAGATTAAGGATATCACATCTCACATCTACAGCAAAATAATGTTATATGAGACTGAGTCAGCGGTAGTTCTCGCTGCTGCTTACGTAGTATTTATTTCCGGGCAGCATGTATTATTAGCACTAACAGAAAAGTCGGCTTAATTTAAAAATAATTGATTGTTGAATAAATTTACAACGAAACATGCACACAACGTGCATAATGTAAGTCCTCATAGTAGCTGACTTTATGTATTGGATTGGGTAGGCTGATCCACTGCGAGCACTTGCCTTTCCTAGCTCTATTAAGTCGCGTAATAGTACTTTGTACAATCATATAATATTCGCGCCTCTGGGCCCCACGGTCCCAGTGTCCCAGATTACTAGCGACCGTCCGCCACCTCACCTGCTTGAGGCGTATTGCTGACTTGTCAAAGTGACTACTGAATTAGATTTTATACACAATTTAATTGATGAAATAGTGTGGAGATAAACCGGAAAAAATAGACAGACAAAGATACTAAAAATTTGTTTCGTTGACTTATATCTTATACGAGGCTTATTCCTGTAAGTCGCAGGAACGTCGATTTCCTTTTAGCAGGTGTTATTTTTTTAGTAGTCATGTCGTATCTTCCTGGAAAACCAACGCGCTAGGAATTTTATTCTGTAGTAGTACGTGGCAGAACATTCTTGAAATCTGTACCGTGGAGATCATTTTAATAAAGATGTACCTTACCAGTAGTGTCATGTAGTGCAATGGTGGAATTCTGTGATAGGAATCAGGTCAAACAGCACGTGTTTGTATATTCCCGTTTGTCTGTATACTTTTGATTCCAAATTGAAATATTGAAGGATTGGCGAATAGGCTTAGTTCTGCAACATATGCAGTTAAAAAATTTGACAGTTAACTGACATAGATACGGCGCGACTAGTATACTTCAGTTATTTTCATAATATTATGTCCTATGGTATATTGCTATGGGGCAGTGCGGCCGATATTAATACCATCTTTGTGCTGCAGATACTATTCGCGCTATTTATAACCTAGGTCCTAAAGAATCATTAAGAGAAAAATTTAAAGAAATAAACATTTTGACTGTTGCTTCTCAATATATTCTTGATAATGTTCTATATGTTCATAAGCACTTTTTTAGGAATTTGCTAGAAACTGTGACAATTATAATATTAACACGAGGAACGAACATAAACTTGTTATGCCTACTACTCGGTTAAGTTGAGTTAGCAAGTCTTTTATTGGGCGATGTATATGCTTCTACAATATGATCCCACAAAATGTACAAAACAAAAATGTGTTACGAAATTTAAAATAATTGTTATAAAACGTTTTGTGTGGGCAAGGTTACTATAGCATAAACGATTTTCTTAGTGATACCAAAGACTGGGAATGAAGCGAACACCCTCAGGCTCTTTAATTATAATGTTTTTTATATGATATTACATTGTAATCCATATTTTTTTAAAAAAAAAGCCCACTGACTTTTTTGCGCCCGTTCTCATGTCTTCATAGGCAATCCATTTTGAATGGGTGGTTTTTGACTTTCAATAAGTGATTTTAAATAAAAATATTTGAATTTGTTAACTTTATATGGGCATAAGAGGCGTCCGCTGTCACAGCGACATCACTACTTGGCACAACAGTCAGCACTCTTATCAACACACGTGATGGCTTGGCGTGTCGTGGCGTGCCACACACGAGCCCTCATAAATCAAGCGTTGCGTTGTTATTGCCATTATTTGGGTGTCACGTACGACCGATATGTTGTGCGGATTCAACTATAGGGACATTTACCACAATATGACATTAAATCAAACTTAAATTATCTATTAAACCATTTAAATTATTTAATTAAAAATATTGAATATCATGAAGATCGCAGCCGGCAGGTAAGGTGCCCATGAAGCTGGCATTGTTCTGTATGGCCAAACTTATCCTCTGACAGAGGTACGTATCAGACCTTGTCGATGAACCCCAAGGATCCATCGTCTCCACTCCGAAGAGAATTAATATTATGTTTCGATCACCGAGTGATGGATATTGCCTTTATTCGGCAGTTTCCGCCCCTACACCTGCCATCCTAGCTGTATTTTCAACAAGAAGAGACGCTATGATGTCCGCACATCTCGCATCCCAGACCAGCGCCCTTCCTCCAATCCAGGGAATTGAATTATGAGTTGAGCTATTTAAATTAAACGTTTACGTACTATGTTATGACCCTGGTAATGTTGTCCAGGTGGATGGATGAGAATGTAAACAAGTAGGTATATTAAAATAGGGATTATATGGATTATAGGGATGTGTGTTACTCAGTTATTTACTTTGTAACATTTGATGGGGTAATGGGTATTGTTTATTGGATGGTGACGAAACGTATTGTCGCGTAGCAACGCTTCGACGTATATGACGAGAGTTGTCAAACGTCATATCGTGCAGCAACATACATGACGAGAGTTGTCAAACTTCAAGACATTGATAATTTCAACAGCTGCGTCAGCAATACTCGTAGCTTTGGCGTAAAAGTGTTTACTTTAGACGCTGTAGACCCGGGTTCGATACACCTACCAGTGTATGGAATTTTTTGGGTTTTGTAAAGTTAATGGAAATTTCTAGTACAATTTAAATTTAAAGATGGAATGGGAGAATCATTTTGTAAATGGAACAGATCCGGGGGTATATAAGCCGTACTACGCGTGGCCTACGGCAGTTCTAGTTCTGACTCGAAAGTGTAAAGAAGAAGAAGAAGAAAAGAAGAAGTAGTGAAAAGTGGAAGTGTTCCAAAGAGAAGAAGATAGAAGAGACTTAGTGTTCGGTGCGGTGTGACGCGTTGAAGGTACCGCCGCCCACAAGAGGAACAGCGGCAGACCGGCAAAGTGCAAGTTCAGAAAAAGTGAACGCAAATAAAGACTCGTTCCTATAAGCGGAGTATTACTTCCAATCCCTGACCCACTCTCGTCTCAATTGGTGTTAGAAGTGGGATTGGAAAGATGCCATTAGTGCCCAGTAACGAAAAGGGAGTGACCATGCGAATCACAAGGAGCATCCGGCTCTGGACTCAGTGTGACCGTGTCAGCACCGCAGGCTCCTGCCGTAGACATCAGCGCGCTCATGCAGCAGATGGCCGCCATGATGCAAGAGCAAGCGCGCTGACAGGAAGAGCAGCTGCGGAGCTTGCAAGAGGAACAAGTGCGCCGACAGGAAGAGCAGCTGCGGAGCTTGCAAGAGGAACAAGTGCGCCGACAGGAGGAACAAGCGCGCCGGCAGGAAGAACAAGCGCGCCGACAGGAAGAACAGCTATAGGCCTTGAAAGAGGAGCAAGCGCGCTAACAGGAGGAACAAGCACGCCGACAGGAGGAGCAGCTGCGAGGCCTGCATGAAGGCCTCTTCAAAGACATTTTATCCGTTGTGCAGAAATACTCCACCCATATTGACGCTGTGGAAAAAGAGATCGCCCGGATTGACAGTGTGGAAAAGAAGATGGGCAAAGTTGAAGAAAACTTTCAACGGAAGATGGGAGAGATGGAAGTAACCATTCATCAGCTCAGTGGGAGGGTCATGTGTCCTTCAATCAACACAGGAGTCACCTGCGGAACCACATCGACCAGAAATTTAAAAGTACCTCCCTACGACGGCAAGTCTTCCTGGGCTGCCTTCAAGCTACAATTGGAGACGGTCAGAAGAACCTGCGGTGGGAGTGACCAAAAAGCGCACTCTGCCCTCACACTAGCTCTCCGCAACGATTCACTCTCCGTATTGGAAGCACTCGGCGCTGGAAGCAGGAAGTGACCTACACAGACCTTCTTGACGCGTTGGAGTCACGTTATGGCGATAAACACCTTGAGCATGTGTATCGGGCGCAACTTAAGGACCGTAGTCAAAGGGCCAACGAAACTCTGCAGCAGTGGTCCGTGGAAGCTGAGAAGCTAGTGCGTAAAGCATACCAGTCGTCGCCAGCTGCAATAGAAGAAATGTTGCTCCAAGTGATCATCGATGGAATACGGGACGCCGAAGTAAGAGCAGCCGTACGATTGAGTCATCATACTAGCTTGAAGCGGTGGCACATGCGTTGGAAGTGGAAGCGGTTCGCCACGATTCTCGGGTGTTGAGACTCCGCAAAATTGTACCAGCAGATTCCAGCCGAAGGCAAGCATATAACCCAGTATGCTATGGGTGTGGGGAGCGAGGACACATTAGGAGCACTTGCCCCAGGCGTGAGAGCATAACGCAAGGTAGGAAGGATGCGGCGGTCTCAACATTACCGCTGGAGCAGCAGGAAAACTAGAAAAGGCCAGGGCAGTGGGGTGGGCGCTGGCCGGTAGAAGCAAAGCCCCAAGGATCTTCGTTAAGCAGACATGTGACGGAAACACTTTAGTTATAGAAGGAATGATAAATGGAAAATCTTGCCGTTTCACTTTGGGTACGGGAGCCTCACATACAGTCGTTAGCCATAGAAGACTAGAGAGCATCGGAAGACGACATATGCGAGAAAACGTAAACTTAACACTCACAACAGCTACCGGCCAGCGCATACCAGTCCAGGGAGAGAAGATCGGGGCCATGAAAATCGGGGAGACGTTGTACTGGCAAAAAGTGGTAATCGCCGATATCACAGATGACTGCATCATTGGGTTGGATTTTCTTCGAAATCATCAGTGTACCATTAACATGAAACATGGTGTATTGAAGCATGGAGGTGAAGAAATTCCAATAAAAGGCGGAACTTTTGGAAAAGTGTTGTGCTTAAGAGGCACTACTTTAAATCCGAGATCCAGGATGTGAACATACAGAAACTACTGGATGGCTGTAAGGACAATCTTACCAAGCTACAGTTAATAAAAGCGAGAAATTTCCTGCTACGCTACGCCGGGATGTTCTCGAAGAACGACGGGGACATCGGAAGAACTGGTTTGGTGAAACACAAGATCGACACAGGAGACACTGTTCCGATACGGCAAAGGCCAAGACGTATTCCGTTTGCACGCGAACAAGAAGTGGAAGACATGATTCGGGATATGAAAGAAAATGGTGTGATAGAACCGTCGTCGAGTCCATGGTGTTCTCCAGTGGTTCTGGTGAAGAAGAAGGATGGATCAACTAGATTTTGTGTGGACTATCGGCGTTTGAACGATGTAACTAAGAAAGATAGTCCTATCCATCCATTGCCAAGAAACGATGACACCTTAGATTCACTTTGTGGCATGACGTGGTTCTCTCCTCTGGATTTGAAAAGTGGCTACTGGCAAGTCAATCTGGACCCTAAAGACATGGAGAAGACGGCTTTTTCAACCGGAAAAGGGTTATGGCAGTACAAAACAATGCCCTTCGGATTATGCAACGCCCCAGCTACTTTCGAAAGGTTGATGGAGCATGTGCTGGCAGGTATGTTGGGGGAAACCTGCCTTGTCTATTCGATGACATAATCATTATGGGACGAAGTTTTGAAGATCATCTTAAGAAGCTCGAAGAAGTCTTCGCAAAACTGCAGCGTGCCAACTTGAAGTTGAGTCCAAAGAAATATTCCTTCTTTCAACGTTAGGTGAATAACTTGGGGCACGTTATCTCGGAGCAAGGCTTTGCGACGGATCCCGCCAAGATAAGTGCTGTCAAGGACTGGCCGACGCCGACAGAAAAGACACATGTGAGCATTTCTAGGACTATGCTCTTATTATCGACGCTTTGTGAAAGGGTTTTCCAATGTTGCTAAGCCCTTACATCGACTGACGGAGGAGAAAAGAGCCTTTTCCTGAGATGAAGATTGCGAGCAAGCTTTCTTAGAGTTGAAGAAAAGACTATGTGAATCACCTATCCTCGGATATCCTGACACAGAGGGAAGATTCATAGTGGATGCTGATGCTAGCAACACCGGAATTGGTGGAGTACTATCTCAGAAGAGAGGAGATCAAGAAGTTGTAATTGCATACTTTAGCAAATCTTTATCGAAACCGGAGAAAAACTACTGTGTAACTCGGTAAAGACATTACAACATTTCAAAAAGTACTTGTTGGGTCGCAAATTCCTCGTAAGGACTGATCATGCCGCCTTGAAGTGGTTACTAGAATTCAAGAATCCGGAGGGACAAGTGGCCAGATGGATTGAGCAACTTCAAGAGTATGACTTTGAAATCGAGCATCGAGGAGGAAAAAGTCATGGAAATGCAGATGCTTTATCCAGAAGACCTTGTCCGATGGAAAGCAAACATTGCATTCGTCAGGAGGAGAAAGAGAATTTTATGATCCGGCTGATCAGAACAGATTCGATCGACGAGAACTGGAGCAACGATGCAATGAGGAGAGCTCAGGAAAATGATAAGGATCTTCAACAACTTTTACATTGGCTAGCAAGTGGATCACTTAAACCAAAATGGTCTGAAGTGGCTAGACACAGTACGGTTACCAAGAGTCTCTGGACATAATGGAACAGTTTGGTGATGCATGACGGGTTGCACTTCCGGAAATGGGAAACCCCGCAAGGAAAGGATTGCCATCTGCAACTGGTCGTTCCCAGGGAGAAGGGGGACGAGATCCTGAGAGCTTATCACGATGGTTCTTCAGGTGGACATTTGGGAATAAGAAGAACTCTCACAAAAATTAAAGAACGATTTTACTGGTTGCATTGCCATGATGATGTGGAAGACTGGTGCCGAAAATCCAAGAGTTGTGCAGCTGTCAAAAGACCTCAGACCCGGAGCAGAGGAGCTATGAAGTTGTACAATGTTGGGGCTCCGTGGGAAAGAGTAGCTCTGGATATGGCCGGACCGTTCCCAGTCACCAAATCTGGAAACCAAGTGCAAGTTCAGAAAAAGTGAAAGCAAATAAAGACTCGTTCCTATAAGCGGAGTATTATTTCCAATCACTGACCCACTCTCGTTTCAGTATACATACCGAAGCCAAAAAAAAGTTTAGTTTTTAGAATTTTTGTGTATCTGCTGTGTTCATCCGGACAGTTGCAAAAAGTATTGAATAAATTTAATTATGATTTCGCATGAAAATTTGTGATGGCCAGTGGGGCAGTAAAGTCCTCGAATGGCGACCATGTACCGGAAGACGCAGGTTGGTAGGCCCCATAAAAGATGGCGATCCGACGATCTGGTCAAGATCGAAAAAACTAGTGGAAGTGGCATGTGGGCGTTACAATGTCGTCACTATTGTGTAGAAATGTACCTACTCGAATCTCAAGTGAGACGAGTCATTTGATGTCAACTGAGGCATAATAATCTTTTAAAAAAATACGAATAATAATATTATTAACTTATTGTACCATTTTTGACTGTAGAAATCATAGTCACAATAAAAATATGTCCAATGAAGGGATTTCCTATCATCGGTAATCACAATTTTCCTATTTAAATGCAATTAATATTTTTTATGTGTTGTGCAAAATATACAATTAAAAGTTAACCATAATGTTACGATGTATGGTTCATTTATCTTTACGTTTATTTAGAATAATTAATGTAAACAATAAATATGTCTAGCTACTCAACAAGTGCATGCATGTACATATCGATATAATTTTATCGAAATAAATTTTACCTTTATAAATTGTATTCAAGTATTGCTCTTTTCCATGCATCATGCGATAAGGGTGTAAGTAAGCAAAATGTTATAATAATATGGTTGTAGTAATAAAATTGTGTACAAGAGAGATAACAATGAATTGAAATTTATTGTTATAATTGTCTCTTTGGTGCAGCTAATTATTAACAACAATTAAAAACAATTTTTTTTAATTTAATTTAAATATTTGGCATATATTGAGGTTCCATTGATAAGATTGAGTCGAGGTCGAGTAGAAAAAAAAGTTCGTCACATCATTTGACGAGAAGAGGAATTACGTCATAGAATTGTAAAAAATAGATCGAAAACCATGAATTCTGGGACTTGCAAAATATATATATCATAAGACTAACAAGAATATTAATACTTCATCAGTACTTTATTGCTTCTCTTTTTTATAATCATTCGTTACTGCTTGTTTTGGTATTTTTCTTTCCGCACGCGCATTTCTTATGGAAGCAGTACGGTTTATAAAATCTCATGTCTTACTTGCCCCTGGGTTTATACAGAATAACGATGAATACCTATAAAAAAAAAAGACGTGTGGCACTCGGGGACTGCCGAGGTAAAGCTATTGCATAGCATTTTTATCAACTTATGCAATTATAATTTTTTATTTATTTTATTTATGCAGTTTTTTTTTTTGATAAAATTAATTTAAAAAAAAGCAAACGGGAAGTGAGTAAAATTTAACTTGCAAGATTTGATTACAGACAGACAACGGGACAGGTGAAACTAAATAAAAATGCTAGTCATAATAATAAAAATTTAAAAAACGTGATAAAAAAAATAAACAATTAAAAAAAAATCAAGACGTACCCCAGGCTCGAACCTGGGACCTTCTGCTCAAAAAAGCATACGTGATAACCGCTGTTCCACGGCAACTGCAATGATATGACGAAATATCTATATACATCTAGTAAGTAAGTGTTAGGTTATTTTCGTTACGGAATTTCTGGATTCGGTCTCCACGCTCAAGGCCCGCGATAGAAGCTATGCAATAATAGCTTAACTATGTTTTATGCATATATTACTTCCCAGATAAATATAATATTGATATTGTAACATTCCAAGACTATTCATGTACGCTGTCTTTATTTTGTTTGAATTGAGCTAAATATTGTGCATCCTTTTAAATAAAACTATACCTAAGAAAAAATATTTACCTGTTATTATTTTAGCTTACTACGTACTTTATCGGTCACATACTTTATCAACCCTGATTACATTATTTCTAGATTTCGCACACTTATCGATATATTTATTTATTTTCGTATAACACTAGGTATTTTGATAGATGTCAAATCTATGGTTACAGAGTGTCTATTACTTCAAGTTTTTAAATGTTATTATTTGCAATTTAAGAAAAATTCTGAGGTTTTGATAATCACTTTAAGAATATGAGATTAACGTAATTGTATTAAGTTCGAAATCGATGAATTTAGGCCTATCATAAAGCCGGAATTAAGTGTGTGCATTATATGTGTGTATATTTAATGGATGTGTGAGTTTTGCGACATCGGTTTCCATAGTAAAATGACATGATGCCACTTCTACTAGTTTTTTGTGTTCTGTGGTAGGACTGATCGTCGTGGATATCTTTGGGGAGACCTTTGTCCAACAGTGGACGACTTCCAGCTGATGATAATGATGATGGTGATGATGAATATTAGTTAATATGACCATAGGTAGCGGCGATATATAAGTAAAACGTCTCTACGCACGATAGAATTGGGGAGAATGTTACGAACGAACGCTAGCGTTACGCGAACGGTGATTTTGATTATTTCATAATTTCATTGCGTTCTTGAACAATTTTATAAATTAAATATTTTGTTTTATTTCAGTCGTGTGGTCTAAATCACTATTTTTACTATAAGAACGGAGAATTCAAATCAGTGTTTTGATTATATGTAGGTAATAGACGCCCAAACCACTGCAGCAGTAGGTAAGTACGGGTAACCGTCTACGGAATAGCTCTACAAATCGTTTGGCAACCTTCCAACACGATTCACCGCTTGAATTTATCGAGGCCTGAACTAATGATTCCAAAAACTATGCAATACTTTGAAAAGTTTGTGCAAACCTTTGTGCACTCTTTGTATATACTGCTTCATCGAAAACCTGTCAGGGAGGTTTGGAGTTAACTTTTAATTTATTTGCTGTTCTAACAATTTTTACTGCAATAACTTTGTTGTGTAAAGGGTTTATGACCGAAAATATATACATTTTCTTTAGTTACAATCAAACTACTAACAGCTGCCCGACTTCGTCCGCGTGTTCGACGCTTATAAGCGGCAAAAATATTATACTAGCATCGACGTAATAAGATATAGCCTATATTAAGCCTCTTGTCATAATAACTAATCTTCAGTCAAAAATATATATTCAAACAAAATAAATCTTAAAACTATTTACAATACCTACTACGATTACATTAAATTAAAACTATCATTACGGAGTACTGTACATTCTTCGCGCCTCTGGGCCCCACGGGCCAAGTTTTTCGACACCAAAAGGCATAAATTTAATTAAATCTATTCAGTTGTTTCTGCGTTTTGCCCGGATCAATATACATTAGCGTATGAGAATGTGAATGTAACTTGGGTACAGTACCTTAGTCAGAAAAACACCAACACTTTATCACTAATTATAATACGCCATTCATAGATGTAGAATATAAAATATAAAGCACTTTCACAAACACTGATAATATATACTACATAATCACACAATACAATGCAATAAAATACAATACTTTAGAAATTAATTAACAAGATTATTCATAAGAAATTACTACTAACAGATGCATGAGCTTATACTTTCAATGGTAAAAATCAAATGTCATTCCATAGTTAAGATCATATCACTAAACATATTTTTACCTACCCGCAGAATTTCAGATTATTTGGTCGCGGTACGCATATATGGGCGCAAATCGCCACCTACCGCCAATTGCTTGCAACTATTGATATTTATGTTTTAGTTTATCGTTAAAATGAATATATTATTATAGATATATCTGAAATATATAAGATTTAAATACAAATAGCTATTTGTAAACATAAAACTGTTATTTATTAAGGTCTAACTAATTTAATAGACACTGTTTTGACTGTTTGAATTGTTTGATATTTGATTATTTGATAAATGAAACATTATTGTTAAAATACTTAATTGAATGTGTAAATGTTCATATTAAAATTAATTTTAGTTAATTAGAATTAATATCGTTATTCTGTATCAAACCTTATTATTTTATGCAATAAGTCTTTCTTAATTGTATTTCGAAACTTGCTTGCAGCGCCATCTTCTTACTTCGTAATGTTTGTTCAAATTAAATGAACAAACTATTATATAAATCATTTGAAGTTATATAAATTCACTAAAAAAATTATTGAGCTGTATTAAGGAATTATTTTACAATACCTAATTTTATTTGTGTTTTAAAAGAAGTTGTATCTACTCTGTTTCATCTATTGTACGGAAGCTATAAAAGCGATTGTTTTATGTGAAGACAGTTCATATCTATACTAGTAGTTGTGCTTCAATAAATGATGGACTTCATGATGGACCCTGATCAAGGACACCCTGGCGTAACGCCGACACATACTACGCGTATACCGCGACTCTGTCAAAATAACAAAATATTATAATATTTTGTATGAGTGTAATGAATGTCTGAATTTTCTGTGTTTTAGTGTAATGCCTGATTGTGCAATATTTAAATACGTATATAAATATGAATTAAAATATTTAAATACTTTGTTGTGTAGAATATATTTATAATAAAATACATATACTAAAATAATGTATGTTAGCCACAATACTAATGTTCTTTACACTACTTTTTTGGTTTCAGTGGTGTTTATAGAACACGCAGCAAATATTATTAAAAAAATATTCAATTAACTGAATTGTTGGTGTTTATAGATAATATACCTATTGCAAATATTTTGTCACATAACAAAAAATATTATAACATAAAAAGTTTCTAGTAATGTATTTGTTATAAAAAGGTATACCGTGCAAGCGTGCTCTACAAATGCATAGACAACGACAAGGTATTGTCCTGTCCTGTACATTTGTAGAGATTGTCTTATGTGAGAAATTTCAGAGGTAAAGCTCAATAATTAAGAATTTATGTTAGTTTGGCGATCATTAATGAGTCCTGAAAAAATAATTAACTTTATCTTCTTCCATATCAAATCAAATCAAATCACTTTATTCACCGGTATGTAGGTCAAGGAAATGACACGACACGAATGTCAAATAATTATATTTGTTTTAAATTTACCGCCGTCGTAAAGGGTTGAGCTAATTAGAAGTGAAGAAGTGGCAAGAAACTCATTGCCACTCTTTTAAATCAACATTTATAATTTAATAATTATACAAATAATTTTAATTACAATATATTGTGTATAGTGATGCAACAAAAATATTCAAACGTCAAATCAAAGCCAAAAAAGAATTAATATAAATTAATACAAAACAAAAGTTAAATAAATAAAGGTATTTTGTGAACATTAATTAGTGATTATGAAATATATATACATAGCATTATGTCCGATGAAAATTTGTGATAGGGAAACAGCTGACTCAACACATTGTATTATAAACAGAAAGGGCGCAAGTCTCTTCTATTAAATCTATCAAAATATACTAAATAATTTGTGGTATATTTTGGCTTTCAATATGTGAAAAATAAAATCCATCACCACTTCTAATTCAAATAGCCTGTTATGATAGGTAGGCAATGACTTTCTATACATATAGACAAATCACGTGGGGGGCTCCTTTGCACAGGATGCCGACTAGATTATGGGTACCACAACGGCGCCTATTTCTGACATGAAGAAGTAATGTGAAAATATTATTGTGTTTCGGTCTTCGGTGCCATGGCTAGTAAAAATTACTGGGAAAATGAGACTTAACATCTTATAATGTTTTGTTAAACGGGGAGGTGATAAACCGGTGGAATCTGCTATATTTCTTGGCATAACTATATATATCCCCTGGCACATTCCCTATTTGGGGTCGGCCCTCCTGATACAAGATCGCCACTGTTTGCGATCTTGGGTCATTACTGGCGTTAGGCCTAGCATCGTCATGTCTTTGTTTACAGTTCTAGTCCAGGTAGTTGGTGGGCGTCCTCTGCCTCTCTTTGCCTCATCCATATCCATGACTCGTCTCGTCATATGGTGTTCGTCCCTACGCATTACATGCCCATACCAGCGTAATAGGCCTTCCTGCATTTTATGGTGTATAGGTGTAATTTTAAAGGTGCCTCGGATATACTCATTACGAATTTTGTCTGACCGTGTAACACCCCCAGACCAACGCAACATTTCCATTTCGGTGACATGCATTTTTTGTTCGTCACACTTTCTCATTCGCCAGCATTCGGATCCATAGAGCAAAGCTGGTCTCACTGCTCGTTTATACACGGTGCCCTTAGTTTTAATTGGCATTTTTGCATCACATAGAAGACCGGTAGAAATCTCCACTTCAGCCATCCTGTTTTTATTCTATTTTGAATATCACTTTCGATATTGGCTTTAGTGTTAATAATGGACCCGAGATATTTGAATTCGTCTACCTTATTCAAGGGGTTGCCCTCGATTGTGGGTGGTGTCTGGGTATATGTGTCGCTTACAGAGAAATTGCAGTGCATATATTCAGTTTTCTGTCGGCTCACTCTTAGACCTTTTCCCTCCAATGCTATCAGCCATGCTTCGAGGCTTCTTTGAAGTTCCGGCAGTGATTTCTCTACTAGGATTACATCATCCGCATATAAAAGTGTCCACGGGGCCGGTTTTTGAAGATCTTTGGTGATGTAGTCCATGACGATGTTAAATAGCAGGGGGCTCAGTGTAGATCCTTGATGAACGCCGACTTTCACTTCGAAGCTGTTACTCATGCCAGCAGGTGACACAACTCGGGTGGCCACGTTTTTATACATGTGCTTGCCAAATGAGCTGACGAGGTATTCGGTCAAAAGCTTTTTCCAGATCTATAAAGACCATATGCAGATCCTTTTTAAGGGCTTTGTACTTGTCCATTAGTATCCTCAAGGTATGTATTGCATCAATAGTGCCCACTCCTGCAGTAAAGCCGCACTGATTTGAAATTGTTGTGACTTTATACAGTCACTTGACCATAACTCTTTCCCAGATCTTAAGGGTATGTGACGTTAACTTGATCGCTCTGTAATTTCTACACTCTGCTATGTTTCTCTTATTCTTGTAGAATGGTATCATGTTGCTCTGTCTCCACATGTCTGGCATAGTTCCTTTAGATAAAATCAGGTTGAATAGTTTTGTTAGCCATTTTACACCATAGGCACCTGCTTTTTTCCATAGCTCTGCAGGTATTTCATCAAGGCCTGTGGCTTTGCCATTTTTCATTGCAATAATAGCGGCTGTAACTTTGGTAGGTGCAATGGCTTCTATAGGGCCAGAAATTGGAGAAAGAAGTGATATTTGATTATGTGAAAATTCTTCATTTAGTAGTTTTTCAAAATATTCCTGCCACCTGTTATTTAAGTCCTTCTCCGGCCTTGTGGTCCACGGGAGGTGTTTTATTTCCCTCCTACCCTATGAAGGTTTGACCCTCCATCGAGTATTCCCCTATCTGCCACCTGGGGACGCGTCCTCTAGGGAATTAGGCTACCCCGAGAATTTCTTGGCACAACTCTAGATTCCAAATTACAATGGGACAATATTGAAGGATTGGCGAACAGACTTAGTTCTGCAGCATACGCGGTTAAAAATATTAGACAATTAACTGACATAGATACGGCGCGACTACTATACTTTAATTATTTCCATAGTATTATGTCCTATGGTATATTGCTATGGGGCAACGCTGCCGATATTAATACAATATTTGTGCTGCAGAAGAGGGCTATTCGCGCTATTTATAACCTAGGTCCTAAAGAATCATTGAGAGCAAAATTCAAAGAAATTAACATCTTGACTGTTGATTCTCAATATATTCTTGATAATGAATGTATGTTTGTTTATAATTTGCCAGAAACTGACATAACCATAATGTTAACACCAGGAACAGACATAAACTTATGATGCCTATTACTCGGCTAAGTTAAGTTAGTAAGTCTTTTGTGGGGCGATGTATATGCTTTTAAAACAAAATCCCAGAAAGTGTTCAAAAAAAAAGTATTACGTTTTTCAAAAGAATTGTTAAAAAACGATTCCACAGATTGGGAATGGAGTGACCGCCCTCAGGCTATTAAATAATAAGTTTAACTGTACAATATTTACTTTGTAAAAATATTTATTGGATGAAAAAAAAAGCCCGCTTAGTTTGTTGCGCCCATTCTTCTCAGGTCTGAGGCATTCATTTTGGAATGGGTGGTAGTTTTTGACTTTCAATAAGTGATGTCACATCCTATTTTGAATAAAACTATTTGAATTTGAATTTATGTCTCAAGGTTACGACCGAGCAATTCTAGTGTCGCTCAGAATTTTGGGCTTTTCAAGAATCCTGACGGGCACTGCATTGTAATGGCGTATCCATTTATCTCAGCTGAACGTCCTGCTCGTCTACTCCCTAATTTTCATTAAAAAAAGTCGTATTAAAACAAAGCCAAAATATGGAACAAGCCACAAATTACACTAAGCTTCGACTGCTATATCTATACATTGTCGCATTTATCGAATTCTTTAAAATTTTCGTGGATTATAAGCAGGAATGAAAAATTATTATCCAGTACAGGTTTGATTCGGACAGTGACAGTTTACTACTATAGAGAAGTGTTCTTACATTGTCTTTGAACACACTTTTGCTGTTCCGCTATGCGACTGCGAATGATAAAGAATGTCATTGTAGGCAGGTGATAGAATTTTACGACACAAGTTACACACACATTTACAGTTACCGTAAGTATTTAAATAAAACACTAAGGATATAAACGTGTGTAATTGTAATTACTGTGTTTTACATTACATTAGTGGGTTTTGAAAACCACGAGATCTGGTAAGGTCTTGAAACATAGGGTTAACTAAAATAAAAATGTAACTTTTATGCAATAACCTAATGTAAAAACACAGTTACAATTACACGCGTTTTAATCCTTTAAAAGTGTTTTGTTGTATTTATAGTATTTGAATGTGTAACACTCGCGTTAATCAAAGAAAATACTTTATTACTGTAATTAAATAAACTATAGAACCGATATGGACAAAACCAGACAAGAAATAGTCAGACTCGCCCACCGAGCCCAAGGGTAGTAGTAAGTAGGCCCTGGACATTGAGTTTTCTGATGCAGAAGGAGACTCTGTCTAGATTATTAATTATCTAAGGTAAAAAGTTAAAATAAAACAAATACATCGATTAAAAAACAAAACTTTTATTACACTTTTTGGTAAATGCAATTACCCACACATCCAAAGAGGTCTACACACATCAGTCATTCAACAAAGATGTTTAGTGTTTGATCTTATAAGTAGAAGCGGAATTAATTAAGTTAAAATAAATATTTATAATAAAATAACAATTACTTAACTAAGACTACGCTGTACTCAGAAAATAGGATATTTTATTATCAACGATTATTTTCCAATTCTTATGTCGATAATTTTACTTTCTTTAGTTAATATACCATTATGTATAACAATTTGGGATCGTTGACGAATTTAATTTTAAAGCTGGTTAGTGTAAGATATTTAAAGATAAAAAAGTAAATAAATGAATATACATTAAGAAAAAGGGGGGCTGTGAAACGTATTCTAATAATAACCTATTTGATAAGGTCTACAATTCAAGAAGTTAAATACTATTTACACGAAAATAGAACTTTTTAAAACATAAACTATATATATACCGTTTCCTTAAAATTATTAAGTACTTATACGTACATCTGTGCAATATTTTAATTAAAAAAAAAAATCAAAAACTCTACGATAATAATGGCAGTTTTTAGAAGGCACTCATTTTTATAAATTGATTAATTAATAATATAAAAATGTAATAGCAGAAATATTATCTTAGAAGTATATAAGTTACAATTTATAGATACTTAGAGGTAAAAATATAATATGTATAAAAATCAATTTTTTTTCATGCTCAGAAAAGTGATTATTCTGGATATGTAAGCAAGGCACTTGTTTGCGTAGTTGATTATAGTTTTTGTTCCGTTTTAAAATTATTTGTACATTCGTGTACAAAATTATATTGTTCCTATTAAAATTTTATAAGACTTTCTTTATTTCGAGTTATTAATAATTTTGTATTAATAAGTACATTTTTCAATAGTTACTGCAATGTACTTATATTACTATTATTATATCAATGCCTACCAAATATTTCAATATATAGCGACAATAAATAAGTAATAATTGCGGTATCATACATACATTTCACAGGTCCATAGTCAATAATCTACACAGCTACTAGTAAGAGTAACGATTAAAATTTTAGTGCACGTACATACTTTTAATTATTATTAACACTATAATTTTAGTTATCCAATAATAATTTAGTACAAAACAACAATAGAAATCGGTACTCTAAAATTTTATGCAAATAATATAAAACAATTATCGTATGAAAATTAAATTTATTATTTACATTAGTCTAATTAGATTTAGTGTCGAATCTGTCGAAGAAGAATTAAGTATTAAATTATCCAACTTAAGCAAAAATATACCTAACTACTTTAAATACAGATCACATTATTGAACAACACCACTGCTCTTAATATTTTGCACTTACATCCAAAAGTGATCTTCTATTATCGTGACTAGTTACGTTAGTATAATTTATACATCGATAATATTCCTAAAATATCTCTTCTATATAAATATTGCATCTTTTAGAAATATTTAAAGAATCTCCAGGGTACCTATTTATTACAGATCTGCCAATATTACATTATTTGAAACTTAATACAATTATATTTTAATTAATCAAACCAATAATTGTGCGCGACTGTACTTACGTATTTACTATTAATACTTTTTCAAAATTTCTAATGACATGCATAGTCTAACGTAAGAAATATTTTAATTTAACTACTGCCTTTTAATTTTTACAAGGGAATCGTACAATATCCGAATTAAAAACAAGTTAGGTACATAATATATCGATCACCATACTTTATGACACAAATGTAAAATCATTAAAATTTATTACGACTTCAAATTCGCGACCTTATAACACAACTTCATAAGGCACATTTTAGTACAGTCTTCGTCACTTTCACTATACACTCATATTTCACACATTAAGTTAATTTAGAGTTAAATAGGTTAGATTTGATTTCAAGTATCCATCACTCAGCTAGACACAATACGAGGTAAATCAATGTACGGTTAGTATCTTAGGTCATTAATGACTCTTTTGATCACTAATCAATCACACAAGTTCATTAGTAAGTATTTTAATAGCGACTTGAGCTCGAGTCATGGCTAGTGACATCACTGGCAGCGTCAGTCGATGAGCTATAGCTGACGTCACGTCCGTCGCTCGAGTCAGTCGTGTCTCGAGCGCGATGCGGATCGGACGTGTCCGCAGTGTCGCTTGTGAGGCCGATATCAGTACTTGTATATCAAAGATGCTCGTCACGACCGTTGAGGGGCTGGCGCTCAGCGTGGTCTGATGGCCTGTTGCGCTTGAAGAAACCGCACTAGAAATAAAATATTTAATAATTATTACCCAATCTAAGACGATATTGAATTATACTATTTAAATAATTATATACCAACGAACGACTTTTAAACTCAACCCAAAAGAAGTTTCAGAGCACTTTTTACATATTACAATACAGGTATGTCAAGGATCTTTTTACATCACTTCACATTGACCAATATAATATAATTATTATAAATCAAAATCACTTTATTCATGTAGTTACGGAAATACACTTATTGTCAAAACAAGAATTTTTTTCCTATTGAATCTACTGCTACTTCGTAAAGGGTTGAGCTAATGAGAAGAAGTAGCAATATACTCATTGCCATTCTTTTAAATCATGATTTACATTTTCATCGTTTTACAAATCATTTCAATTACAATATAATATGTAAAGTGATGCAACAAACATACTCAAACGTCAAATAGTCAATGCCTTACACAAGTAAGTCAAAAAAGTTATAATTAATACAAAACAAAAGTTATTGAGTACAGTAGCTGCATCATCCACATATACCGTAAATAAATAAACGTATTCTGTGAGGATTTTATAAGCGATTATATATAACTTTTAAGAATCTGAAACCGAGCCTCCGGCAACAGGATCTTCCTGCCACTACAAACAGCGCCCGTTCACGAGCATGACGCCTGAGCCAGCCATCGCCTTTCTCAACCATACTTTAGGGAAGGGGACGACCCGTCCCATGTCGTTGCCACAATTAGCGACATTTAAGCGAGCATGACGAAGCCTGTTACGAGAACTCAACCAAACAACAAAAAAAAGGATCTTAATCTAAATTTGTAATTAATATTATATATTATTATTATACAATATATTACCTTATACAGAGCAAAGATAAGAAGCAGTAGCAGCAAAGCGCCGACCACAGCTGCGAGGATGATGACCCAGAGCGGTATGGTGCCGGTCTCCAGAGCCTCCAGCTGCGGCGTGACGACAGTGTGTGCCTCCGCAGTCTGCCACGAGCGGTCGCTGGGGCGCCCCACCATCGGCAAGCGGGACACGCGCGTAGCTGTCAGAGTTGACAGCTTCACTGCGTTCTCTTTGGATATCTGTCAGAACGGGACACGACATATTAAAGGCATGCATACAAATTTTGATATAATAGGTAAATTCAATACAAGTTTGCAAAGCTTAATTTTCAAAATGATAAAAAGAATCCTGTAAAGATCTTTTATCATTTTTTTTTATGAAAATAAGGGACAAGACGAGCAGGACGTTCAGCTAATGGTAATTGATACCCCCTGCCCGTTACTATGCAGTGCTCAGGATTCTTGAAAAACACAAAAATTCTGAGCGGCAGTACAACTGCGCTCGTCACCTTGAGACAAAAAGTCTCATTTGCCCAGTAATTTCACTAGCTATGGCGCCCTTCAGACCGAAACACAATAATGCTTACACATTACTGCTTCACGGCAGAAATAGACGCCATAATCTAGCCGGTATCCTGTGCAAAGGAGCCTCCCACAACAAATTTAAGCAGCATTTTGGAGGGAGGCTATAATAAGCTAAAGTAAATAGTTCAGTAGGTAATTGAGAGGATTTTGGATGTGGAGTATGTGTTACCTCGTTGAGTACGGTCGCGTTGATCCTGGACCGGAGTGCGAGCCACACCTCCTGTCCCTTGACCAGGCGCCCCGTGCGACACCGCACCACCTCGCACTTGTACTTCTCCTCACACCGCTCTAGCATTTCCTTCAGCTGGGGGTCCACCTGGAACAGATAATGCATGCTTAGGTACATGATAATTATACTTTTTAAATAAAATACCATATAATAGACTAATACTCGGACCACATAAAGGAAACAGGTGATGCGAGGCACAGAGAGAGAAAGAGAAGGAAAACCTTTCGTAGGTGTTGTTCATTGTATATAGATTTTACTGTACACGAAAACATGGAGGACACGTTTTTCATTTATTTAACATATATGATATGATAGAGCATAGATTAAAACATAATAATAAAAACTTTACAAAGATTAAAGACTGTGTAGTTTAGCGGTTTCATTTTGAATTTTTATTAAAAAGAGCGCAAAAAAAGAATGCTGTGAGAGTTTCTTGCGGTACTTCTTCTCTCTCAGAGCGCCATTTGTTTCCGAAGGGGTAGTAGTATCTAGTATATTAGAAATGACATCAAAAAAAATTCTAAAGGAATAAATTTTGAGAAAAAAAATGCCTTTTATGCCTTTATAACAAAGCAAACTTTTCTTGCGTCCGTTCTTCTCAGGACTGAGGGTTTTTGACGTTGAAAAAGTCATTTTAAATCTTATTTCGAATAAAAATATTTAAATTTATTTCAGAGGAAACCATTGGAAATAACTTGTATATAAATAAATTAATAGAAACCGTAAAGCATTCAATACTAACCTCGTCTTGTCTTCGACGTCTCGTGCTCTCGCGGCGATGGTCTGTTGAAGAGCTGAAACCGCCTCCAGAGTGCGAATAGGATCGTCTTCCTAATAAATAAGAAACAAGAATTAAGTATATTTTGCAAACACCGTTGCTCATGAGATTCCTCTGTTGTTGCAAAATAGCATAGGTGGCGGTCATCACAAAACACTTGGTGACCCATTCTCGTTTCTCTCATTTTCTATAAAAAAAGAAATTATGTTTCTTGGCAGCAGTTGAATATAACAAGAACCTTTTTAAAGAATTAAAACCTAGAAATCCATGTATGGCCGTGACACACTGACCTCTATGTGTGACCACCAAAGTGTTTTTTTGCCTGTTTGATATTAGCCATTTTGGCGCTGTTGGCCATGTAGCGAGTCTGCGGTACTAAAACTAGTGATGACAATGAAAATAAAATTATGTACCTCCTTTATTACGTTGATTCCGGAAGTATAAATAACACGGAAAACGAACGAGATTAATTCAAAATGCAAAAATACTTCAGAGTACTGTAAGATTCTCCGCAGCCATTTATATTATTATTACGTCAAAATTAGTTCTCTGGACGCTCGCTAGTGGCGCTTCAAATAGGCACAAAAAATTAGCTATCAAACATAATATGGAACAGCCTGTCCTGTTGTATTTATACATGTCAGTGCCATAACTGCATAGGATAAAAAAACCTATTGATATTTGTTCCAAAATAATAAAACTTAATTAAAACCTACTTAATTTAAACATGTAACATGTAATTAAAGAAAATGCTAAACATAGTTGGAAATTTGAACTTGAACTTACCTGAACTTGAAGAATACGAGTATCCTCCACTGCTGGAGCCGTAAGCCCCTCCACTCACACCGCCTTGTATACTTCCGCTCTGGACGGTACTACCCTGCAGGCTTCCACCCTGGTTGCTAAGGTAACCACTCTGGAAACCTCTGCTGCCTGTACTATCGCTTCTACCACCAGACCCGCCAACTGCTCCCGTGACGTCAGCCATCCCAACTTTGAACTCATTATTTGAGCTCTGTGCAGCATACGCTCCGAAACCTTCGAGTCTGAAAGAGTTTCTTAAATTTATTAAGAAATTCTCCATTAGACCTTTTGATCTGATTACTGCCAATGAATCCCACTATTGCACAAACTTAAATATCACATATCCTCAACACCTGGATGTCTGGTGCGGTTTTCCAGAACTTTCTTCTATGCTATGCTATGCTATGCAGTACTGTGTGTTATATATCCAGGACTTAACGTAGGTACTACCTAAAAGGCCGGAATTGCTCTTGTGATTTCTTTAATTATGCAAGAGAGTTTGGACAGCGGTGATCACTTACGCTACTTGTTGTTCTAATCCCATAAAAATATTCCTTTCTACATATTTTGAATTAATATCACAAAACCACCAAAACCTCTCCACAGCGCGCTTTTCAAGTAACTTTCTTCCACGTGCTACAATGCTTGAAAAATGAGCTGCCTTGAGCGGTGTTTCGGGGAAGATACGACATGGGTACCTTGAAAAAAAGAAAGGACACCGGCAACGCTCCTGTGTTTCCTCTGGTGTTGAAAGAGATTGTGGGCGGCGGTGATCGTATAGCACCAGGTGATCCGTACGCTCGTTTGTCATTCTTATCCATAAAAAAAACGTCATCTGCACTTACCTGTCTTCCTCTTCATCACCAACAACAGTAATATCTGATCCTCTGAATGCATTGGAGCCAGCGTTCATGATGTCTGGGTTCACAGTTTCTGTGGTCGCCCATGAGCCGTGGACGAAACCTTGGTTTGATCCAAAGTTTTGGTTACCTTGCTTGTTCAAATACCTACAAATTTAATAATTTGATTTACTTATCATATCAAATTTTATAACATAGAGCCACTTAAAAACCAAACAAGGCCTTGAGGACAAAGATTCAGATGATATATAAAACTATGACTATCTTGACTCATAAAATCAAAATCATCACTCTCATCAGACTATATCTGCTAAGTATTTACTATTGCGTTTTCAAATTAATAATATAAATTTCAGAATAATAATAAAAATAATTCTTTATTTATACGAATCAACACATTACATAAATAAAATTTGAAAACACATTAGCCAAAAAGGGCATGCAAATCACATTAGCTCCTATAGGAGGAGCACAATAGGAGCTTTGAGGACTTATGAAGAACAAAAATTAAGAGTGAGAAAGTCATATTACTATACGATGATCTTGGTAAAAAGCGTTAAGCTTAAGGTTTTATTTTCAATAAATTTCCTTAAAAATCTCATAGTATGCTATTTTCATCCAAAATATCACAGAAATTACTTTGAACAGTAGATGTGACTTATTTCATATGCGAACACTTAACGAACGACGGCGATAGAATGCTATGGAACGAAAGAGAAAGAGTGTAGCGAAACGAGTGACAGAGAAGAGACACCGTTAGCTGGCTCTCTTGTATTTGGACTAGGCTTAATACTATACGTGTATAATAATGTCAGAATCTAGATTGTGACAAACGAAGATAGACTTACGTATTAAAAGAACTGCCAGCTTCTCCTTCGTGACCCAGGGATCCATATTCGGTGCTGCTTTCAGTTTCTGATACCACGTTATGGTTCGCATCGTAAATTATAGTTCGGTTCTTCACTCGTACTATTCTTCCATCTTGATCATATCCTCCTTCGAAAACTTGTCCGCCCTGGTTGTAGACCCCCTGGCCGTAACGCGTTTGGCTTTCTTGAGTTTGATAACCTCCTTGTCCACGACTATAGCTTCCTTGGCCTTGACCTGAACCTCTTTGGCCATAGACTCCTTGACTTTGTCCATAAATACCTTGTCTATAAACGGTTTGTCCTTGGTTATTAGTTTGTCCATAAGAACCTTGACTGACTCTGCCGCCTTGATTGGGATTTCTTGCTATGACTTCAAGATTCTTCCTAATAGCTTCCTTTTCTTCCGCAGTAAGATCTTCTTCGCTAGACCAGGTACGATTATAAGAGTAAGCGCCTTCTTGCCCAATCTGCCCCGTACCACTTCCCGATTGGCTACTAGTGTGAGTGCCTGATTGTCCATACTGTCCACTACCCGATTGGCTATACTGTCCTCCACCTGACTGACTAGTAAATGGGCTACCAGCTTCTCCACCTGCATTGTTAAACTTGCTGTTCGAGAAACCTTCTTCCCAATAATCTGGAAAGAAAAATGTTTCCATACATTGTTCATTCTACAGAAATCGATGTCTTATAGAAATTTCATCAACTAATACTGACTTTGTCCATAATAGCCTCCTGCTCCACCAACTTGAGAAGCTGAATACAGCTCACTGTTCATCATGGCTGTAAAACCAATAACAAGAATAAATGTAACAAAAATTTTGCTATTTTAGACAAGTATTATTAATTGTTGATGCTTATAAATTATAGAGAATAATGTTTTATATACGTATACTGAATGCTGATAAAATAAAAGTCATAGTCAAATAACCATAAGAACGAGATGTGCGAAACGGAAGAAGAGACGCCTTAAACGGTTCTAGGCTGTAAATAGATTCTTTAGAAGTTAATACTAGAAAGTTAAAATCAATTTATCTATTTAGCAAAATAACTAGATACTGGCGTTGTACTCATTTTGTAAGATTTTTCAGATGCGTGCAAGCGTTTCTCCACAGTGTGATTTTCAACAAACTTTTCGCAACTCCCTAAAAGTCTGGCAACGCTTCTGCGAATCCTCTGCTGTTGTAGGAGAATGTGAGCGGCGGTAAACAGGTGAAATAAAAGATAGCGTTCATTAGCTCGATTTACTAACCTTCTTTCTCCTTAGCCAATAAGAACGCGTAAGGATTCTGCACAAACAGGTTCTCAGGATTGATGTTTCTTGCCACGTCGCATACCATATCACCGACCCATTGAGGCTGCACTAGCATGTACAGTAGGTTCTCTCCTGCAAGGGAAAAACTGTTTTAGTAATGGCGAAGTTCGAGACCGGACTTGATCAGTAGGACAAGTACTTCTTTATTTTGCATACTAACATTGTTTCTCATTGATACAAGAAAAAAGATGATGGGTCCAGCAATTGTCTACGCGATATGTAATCTAGTAATCTATGTACGTAATACATTAATTTGTAATAGCCTACCGCTTTTTGGATTTAAATTAAGGCGCACGTCTACTCAGTACCTACTTAACATTTAAGTGATGAGTAGGTAGGTGCTGAGTCGATGAGAAAGCACTTCACAATGTCTTTGTTCCATGTTACCTGTCTAAAGTTCAAGTTCTTCGATGTTCAATATAAATTGGTTTCGCCACATTCAACGGATGCCTGACGGATTCTCAAAACCTAACATGCATACAGTAAGCCGTCAGATAGCTGGCAAGATGAGACTCATAATTGACCGATTTCGTGCTTAAAGATCACAACGGTGTAATAATGCTTGAGGATGCTTGCCTTTCGGAGTAAGATCTACAAGTGATTCAAGAAATAGAAGATAGACTATTAGATAATTTATACGTCTGTTACAGCTGTAAACACGTCGAAATAAATAGCGACAAAAAGTTCAACAAACTACGTGCGTTAGCATATATTGTTTCTATATTGTAGACTTTGTGCTGGAGATTACCGTCAAGCGTCTGGTAGGGCCACATGACATAGATCTCAGCTTCTTCAACGGTGAAGGGTCCGTCGTTCTTGATGTTGTACTTGTGGATGACCTGAGGCCCCAGCTTAGTGTCATCCTTGAGGTTCTGGCTCTCGTACAACGACGCGTTGTAGTGGAGCTCTGGAGGATCTGACGTTCTGTGGGGGGTACAATAATAAATAATTTTTTTTAATCAGTTATTTTAATATTGAAAGCTTAGGCTGGGTAGCATCATATTAGTCTTTATTGTTAAGGTTAACGTTAACAGTAACGCTGACTTTAACATAGATTGTGGAATGTGTTGCACCATCGTGTTCCTTGGCATAGTTAAAGTTAAAAAGTGAAAGTGAAAGTATTTATAGGAAAATTTTTAACAGGTCGCTATTTAGCTATTTAAAATTAACAATAGCTTTACCCGGCGAAGATTGGACGGATTACGGTTAACGGTTAAATGTTAAAATGATGATATTTTGTAAACAAAAAATTACTGCCTTTTATGACGTCATATAAGAATTGTCAAACGGTGCACCACATTTTTTGCTTAACCGGTACTCTAACATGTTTATTAAGCTTGCTAAAGTTAGTCGGTTTAACCAAAGCAGTAAATCTTAAATAAAAATATTTCGACTGCGACAAATCTAGTTTAATAGCTAATCTGATATATAAATTCCTGTATCACAGTGTTTGTCACCAAACTCCTCCTAAACGGCTTCACCGATTCATATGATTTTTGTATATATCCAAGGTAAGTAACGTAAGTAAGTACTTGTAAGTGGCCTTCAGAATCTAGTTAAATAATTTATAATATTTGTTTGTTGATAACTAACTAACCATATATTCTTCATTCTAGAATGAATTTCAATTCGCTAGGGATATTAGAACTTCGGCTTTGTGTCGTACGGTCGATTTTACTTCACTGCTGACAGAACTTAATTAATAAATAATTTTATTCTAGAAGGTTCGAGAACATTCTCTATAGGTGTGTATGAATAAAAAATATTGCACATGCATTCTTAGTTTGGAAGCGAAACAGCAAACCGCATGACTTATACAAACTTTCGATTTACTGAATACATACGTCTCTTAATCTATGTATTATCTCATATTTATTTATTTCATATGTTACATAAAAGAAAAAAAAACAAGCACGTTAGGCCTTGTTCACATACAAAGAACTAAGGCGATCAAATGTAAGCAAAAGGTCTGTCTTTTTCTTTCGTCAGCTTTATTTCGCCGTTGTTTGTATATGTAGTAATGCAGTTCGTTCAAGTGCAGCAGGTGGTATGAAGGAGTGCCTTACCCGATGATGGCCAGTTGAGCTCTGATGACGACGCCGATGGCGAGGTGGCGCACGTTGTCGTAGGTGGTGCCCTGCTCCGGGTTGGTGGAGTTCACCTCCATGTCGAAGTTGAGGTTCGTGACGCGTGCGTCCACCTCCAGTATCACGCGGAAGTTTACCTGCGACCATGAAAGAAATGGGAAATAGTAAGAATAGATCGAACTGTAATTATGTGCAGTTTTTGTCTGGGATAGAACTGCCACCAAACCTTTTGGCGACACATAAATACACGTCTATTGTCGTGTTACAGAAAATTTACGTAAATAGTACAAAATTGTTACCTATGCAATAGAAATTGATAGACGAAGACGTATTATTACACAATAATACAGTAAAAAGCACTAAACATTACTAATAATTTATAATAAGCAATAAATAAATATTTATTCCTATACTCACACTTTGCCCACTCGCCATAGGGTTGCCAAGATCACATTTTAGGGAGCTGTTGCCACTGTTTCCTTGATTCTTGATCGAGCAGTATATTGGTGAAGTTTCGGCACTAGAAAAATAATTTAAAATTACCAAAATTAGTTATACTATTTACTAGTATTGTAGAAGGTAAAAGTCTTTCAAATTCTTGTTCTAAGTTGTGCTTTTTTATAGTGATAACCAACGTTCACAATGTCTTCCATCACCAAAGGTATTATCAGAAAATTGCCCCCCTTATAGTCAGGTGTACGCGGTTATTTGAAGGTGCCCTTGTAGAATTGTAGAATTTGCTTAAAAACACGACGAAAGAAGTATTTATACGAGGGTGCAAACAGGCTCGAGACTTACATGATGGGGCAACCGCCCATGGACATTCGCAACACCAAGGGGTCAAGGGATGCGTGGCCGGCCTAAAAGGTGGGAGGATGCTCTATGCTTTAAGGTCCCTAAGTCGTATCAGTTCAAGATAACAGCAGCTGGTGATTGATTCCACAAAGTGGCTTTGCAAAGAAAGAAGCTCCTTGCAAGAAGCGTGATTATAGAATGCCACACAACAACATAATACGTCTGAGAAGACGCATTTTTTTGCCTGCCCTGCCCAATGCAGTGCCACTCAGGAATCAGAATTGATGATTAAACCCAAAGTTCTAAGCGGCATCACAATTGTGTCACTTGGAGACACAAGAGATGAGGATAATTATCATTAGCCCAGTAATATCACTAGCTAAGGACCCTAGTTTTGAACGACTCCTCAAAAGACTCGTGTTAATTTATATTAGACGGTATAAAGGTTTTTTACTGTCAACAGGTTAAGAGTCACTGACCTGTCCTTGTCGAGTCTCTCCATCTTGGCGTAGGTGACGCCGGCCGGTACCAGCAGGTAGTACGCCGCCTCGAATGCATCTTCAGCACTGTTCTCCACCTTCACGTCAATGTGCACGTTCTCGCCGGATCCAAGCACGTAGTTCACAATGGGCCTGAAATTGTTATGGAATTAAGTGATGAATAAGAAGATAATCCACACCATCCACACAACCTGTGACTTAGATGGAATATTTGTAACGCCTATCCTCACACCAACACACGTTGATAAACTTTTAATGAATAAATATTAAATAGTCCTATTTGTGTTACAAGTAACAAGTAAGTTAGCTAATGCTCATATAAATTCATATCTTCCGAACGAATTCTATACTTAATGTAATCTAAACTGATCTATAAACGGCGATCTGGGATTAAGATTTTAACCATCTGCTTTTGGAATTTAAATAACGGATTCATCGCATGTCTTGGCGATAAAATTTTTCACTACATCTATATCATATAGATTTGGAAATTAAGATTGATAGTTGAAATAATTTTTGTTATTTTAAATAGTGGTCACCCAAGTTAAACCTAGATAGGAAAAATATAAGTTGGTGTCAGACACTTACGTGGTGACGTACATCCGGAGGTCTGGCACACACACGTTGTCGGGGCCGCAGTTCTTCTGGATGTTGAGCGAGTCGGTGTGCACGATGCTGCGCGTCTGGTCCAGCACCGGGGGCACCACGTCACCAGACGGCTGCTGGGCCAGCGAGTACGTCAGCTTCACCTCGATGGGGGTCAACTTGTCCCGAATCTCTTCCTGCGATCAATTAACACACTTTTATATAAAATAAGACTTATGCCATTGGGTTAGAAATCATACTCCTTAGGAAACTCACAAAAATTTAGGAGTATAGGCAGAGGGGGTAAATCTTTAATCACCCCCTCCAATCATATTTCGGACAGACACCCGTGATACTTTTGGTACAGATAGTTTTGGAATTTTATAATTATTACATAAATACAAAATCAACAGGACCACCATTCCGGAAAAAAATCTCTTCTCTTCTTCTCATTAAAGGGCAAAGAGAAGTGTGTGAAATAAAAGCAAAGTGATGCAACCGAAGCGTTCAATAAAAATAATAGTTGATATTTTGTTTAAATATTTTATAATATTAGTTTAGTTCTAAATGGCGTTAAGATAGCTAAAATAAAAAAATATACAAATGTTGAATAAATGATTTCTATTTTTAACGTGACAAGAATTTGACAGATATCAAAGTATTAAGGAGATGGGTTATAGCATATAGTACATTGATATTAAGTAGGTATCATCATATCAGCAGGAACTTGAAGATGGACAAAGGCCTCCCCCAAAGATCTCCACGACGAACGTGCAAGAGTGCGGCTCCCCAGGAGGAGTAGGATCCCCACAAGATGAGTTGTGGGGATCCTACCAATACTGCGCTTTACGGTACGTGGTTGCCATTCGAGGACTTTACTGCTCCAACGGCCGTCGAACTATGTGCCCTGCCCACTGCCACTTTAGATTCGCAATCATCTGAGCTATATCGATATCTGACTTTGGTGCTCTTTTTTTATTGACAATAAGGGACGAGACGATCAGGACGTTCAGCTGATGGTAATTGATACGCCCTGCCCATTACAATGCAGTGCCGCTCAGGATTCTTGAAAAACCCAAAAATTCTGAGCGGCACGACAACTGCGCGCGTCACCTTGAGACAAACGATGTTGTCTCATTTGCCCATTAATTTCACTAGCTACGGTGCCCTTCAGACCGAAACACAATAATGGTTACACATTACTGTTTCACGGCAGAAATAGGCGTCGTTGTGGCACAAATAATCTAGCCGGCATCATGTGCAAAAGTGGGAGGCTTCCACTGGTGACATACAGATCTCCTCATTTCTGATTCGATCTCGCTGGGAAACTCCGAGCAAAGCGCTTTACATCTCCTTCTGGGTAACAATTTCATGTAAATACGACTCAACCATTTGTCTTTCATCATAACTCCAGTTTCTATAGACCCTGGTATGGTATGGTATAGGGGCTCGTGTTTCTGCAATTAAACCACTAGCATGGGTCCATTTTACGTGCAGTAATGGTTAGTTACTCCAACCAGCCCAGCTCGTTCCAGAAGTTCAGGACATTCCTGGGGTGTTCGCAGACTTCCTGGAGCGACCTCGTATTGGTTAAGGTTTTTGCCCGTTTGTTGGCCACCTCTGCACATTCCAGGATTACGTGAGCGACCGTTTCGTCCTCGGCCAGACAGCCTCTGCACTTAGGACTGTCCGTTACGCCGATTGTGAAAAGGTGTTTGTTTAGTTATGTGTGACCCGTTAGGGTGCCCACCATTATACGGATGTCATGTCTGTTGAGGCTGATAAGTCTACGTGTCAGTTTGGGCTACAGTGCAGGTATTGCCTCTTTCGACTGTCTACAGCTTGAGACATTCATCCATCGGGTAGTGTGTAGGTCGTGTGTGAGAGCGTATCCATGAGCGCATTTGGCTGAAGGGCAGTAGCAGAAGTGGCAATGGACCAGTCACTAAATTTGCCGATACCCGCCTTGCAAGCTCATCTGCTGCATCATTTCCCAACGAACCGCTATGTCTCTTTATCCATTGCAGAGTTACCCGGTTATAAGAGGCAACTTGTCTAATCTCTATAAACCCTGTTTTACGGACCTAATGCAAAAGAGGAATACATTATTAAGTTTTTCGTAGAAGACTTACATCAAGATACACCATGATCTCCTTGCATTCTTGTTGTCCCTGAGTGAGAAGAATGTGTGTCTGGTACACGGTCTGTCTGCTCTCCATCAGGAACAGACGTTTGCTCGTCTTCTGCCGGGAGTCCAGCTCCAGAGTTATTACAAAATCTGGAATTGGGTTTTATTTTTCTTTATAAATGAATGACGAATTATTGTAATGGCTTTGACTTATATCTTAGTTCTTTAAACGAGCAATTCTTGTATATTTATAATCTGAATCTCGGAAACGGCTCCAACGATTTTAATGAAATTTAGTATACAGGTAGTTTCGGGGGCGAGAAATAATTTGGCTAGGTTTAAATTTTTAAAAATGTAGCTTTATCCATGTTTTCATGAGAAACAGCTACAATAACATTAGAATACAAAGGTGAATTTCAAAGACTATAATATCCTCAGATGGGACATTGGGTGATCCGGAAAGCAGAAGACCCCGGTTCAAATCCAGATGTCCTATTAGTTTTTTTGTTCAAGTTTTGTACATTTTTAAAAATCCGAGCAAGGCTCGGTCGTCCAGACATTTTCGACTTATGTCAGATTTCACTCAAAATAGTAATCAATTTCTTATTTTTAAAGTGATATCCCTCACTTCTGGGATTAATTATACAAATTAAAGTAAACAAAATTTATGAACGAAGCGGGACTCGATCCCGCGACCTCTCGAGTCACAACCTGAGATTTACGCACCATGCGTCACTTGAACGGTTGGCTCGGTTGGTAAGAGTGCTCGGTCGGAACCCGAGGGACGCGGGTTCGAGTACCGGATCGTTCTTAAGCTCTGGTTACAAATATAATTGAAAATAGTAATATTTTAAGATTAGTGGATAGTTTTTTTTAAAGGCCTATTGTATGATTTTTGTACTGAAAAGCATGAACATCAGTAATAACCAGGGTCAAATATATTTTTAAGCAAATTATTAAATATATCTTTTTTGTTTGTTATTTTATTTAAAAAACACGATAGTTAAGATAGATATAAGATTGTTTGTTAAGTAAAAGATTATGAATGAAGGCTATTATTACTATTATAATTTATAGTTATTAGAATACATCTTGCGTAATCATATGTAGCCTATATGTTATCCAGTGGTGTTCTGAATATCCATGCAAAATTTTAATTAAATCTATTCATTACTTCTTGCGTTTTGCCGGGACATACAGGAAAACAAACTATTGTGTAGAAATTTAATTATAGGTAGATATGTACAGACCATTTTCTTCTGAATCGACCAATAAAAAATTCGCCCATAGCCTACTTTAACATGGTGAACACTACAACTTTGTGCAGATATAACAAACTTTAACATTTCTAATCTACTAAACATCTCACTAACACCAAATAATACACATACATAATATATTTAAAATAATATAATATTTACATAAAACTTGAGCAAAATAAAAACGTATAAATATGAATGCACAATCATCGGTAAACTAACAAACTTTAACTAACTTTCAAATTTTAGACACACGTCTGAAATTTGAAAAATTTATCCAACTGTTAGGAGGAGTTCACTAACATACAGATGGGCACGAAAATTATAAATGGACTGAACTGAGAATTTAAACCATTATCAAATTTCTTGAACACATAAAAAATCATAAAAATCGGTCCAGCCGTTTAGGAGATACTTCAGTTGTGAATCTAAACCATCCTCGAATCCACTCGAAGACACACAAAAAAATTCATTCAAATCGGTCAAACGGTTTAGGAGGAGTTCACTGTCAACACACGCACAGAAGAATTATATATATAAAGATATTAATATGACTAAAACAAAGAGCATAAAATTCATCGCTAAACTAATTAGCACCTATCAGTTTGTTTCGGTCGAAGAAAATGTTCAGCTTCGTTTAATATCCACCAGGGGGCAGATGGAGTATAGTAACCACAGATAATAACCCATAGATCGGTAATTTTAGGAAAGCACTCATTTATATCGATCGTGACTGTACACTTAACATCAATCGGTTTGTCTTAATCGTTCATCTACAGTTTTCTACACAACTCACCGAAGTAGCAAATGTATCCCTCCGCTTGGAAAAGAGAATAATACATAAACATAATGAACATTATTCATATTATTTTCTTAGTAGGCACTTGTCCAATAAATATGACAAAATACATACATATCACAAAAATTTAAAGTTACTACTTAAATAATTTTAGATATATAATGCAATTACTTATAAACAAATAAATACAGATTGAGGAATATTAAATAAATGATTATAAAACAGCAGAGACAATTGTATTATTACATTATAGAATATTATATGTACGTGTAAAATACATTAGCTGGTATTTAGTATGATGATATTAATGACTAGCATTTAATTAATTAATCAGATAACGCGTCTTTTTATTTTATTACTTAAAATAAAACTCAAATTTTTGCTGTAATATTTTGACGTGAATATGATACAATTAAGTTAGGTACTTACTGATTTGCTGGTCGACGTTAACGCCGGTGTAAGTGAGACAAAACATGAGTTGCGCACACGCAACTTGCGTCCCATTCGACAGGCGGCACCGTTTATCTGTGAGCGAGATTAGCTTGCTCTCTCCCATGAATTTTACTTCAGCCATCACTTTCACTACTGGTCGCGATCTAAAATAATATAAAAAAATGCATTATTCACCTAAATTAATTTTTCATAATACATACCGAAACAAGCTAAACAAATTACACAAATAAAACTGAAAACAAAATTTTATGAACGATGCGGGACTCTACCCTGCGACCTCTCGCGTTCCGTGCGAGCGCTCTTCCAACTGAGCTAACCGTTCGAGTGACATATCGTCATAAAATCTTGTATGCTTTGTTCAACTCTCAAGTTGTGACTACATCTACAGGATACACTATACAGTTGATAACCTGCTCAACCCCAATATTTGCATATTAGGAAATTGACTTGAGAAGTCGCTCTTGCAAATCTAAACAATTGTTGTGCTCTTCCACCTGAGCTAACCGTTCGAGTCCCGCATCGTTCATAAAATTTTGTTTTCAGTTTTATTTGTGTTCGTAATCCCAGAAGTGAAGGTACTTTAAAAACATACAAATTGTTAAGCTGTCTTTAATCTCGTAGCCGCGCGCTAGCGTAGGCACTGACACCTACTTGGGGGACAAGTACGCCGCACCACTCTCTAGTAGTGGCTCGGCACATAAAGAAGAAGAAAAAATATCGCCTATAAATACAAACTTAAGCTTCTTAACAACATGAGAAAATCTGAAAGGTGTATTGAATTAAAAAAAAAATGAGAAAAATATAAGAAATTAGTAAGTTTAAAAAGTTGAAGCTTGAACAATAAAACTATAAAAAAAATACAGTATTTATGTAAACCACTAAAGCCTAACATTTACAACAGGGGTGCTCAAACGGTCGATCGGGATCGACAGGTCGATCGTGAGTGCTTTTTGAGTCGATCTCGTGAAAAAAATCCGGTATATTAAACTAAAATCAGTAATTACGTACCATCTTATGAAAAGTATGCTCAGGACATGCTTGTGTCACGCTTCAACATCGAAAGTCACTATTTAGTTAAGCTTGGAACTTAATAACGCGTTTGTTTTGTGAGAACCAATAAACTCGCAATTTTGAATAATAATTATGAGTTTTTTCATTCACATTTAAGAGCAGACCTACACTTACCTTAAACTACGCAAAACTAATGTCTATGTCATCGTGACACTCTACCTAGACGACAATCCTTCATCACACATACTAGAAGCCTCTCAGAGCCGATCGATCGTAGTCTAACAATTTTGAGGTAGATCGCCAGCAGTTCAAGCTTGAGCACCCCTGATTTACAAAATTTGAAATGTAATTTTTTTGTAGAGTACTTGTGATAATAAGTAAAATAAGATCTTTTTTTATTTGAGTTTAAAAGAGAGCTCTTTTGAAGAATATGAAGACATTAGAGCTGATGTCTTCATGTTCTGATATTTTGCCAATAGATGTCCATGAACTTACTTGAGAAAGACGACACTGTCAGACTTGTAAGCACCAACAGCAAGATCAGTGTAGTTATTGTTATCAAGATCGACTCCACCAGATAAGGAGAAGCCGAAGGTGGAGAGTGTAGGGCTGATCTCCTCCGCGGTGATAGCTTGGGAATACTTCTCTCCGAGACCGAGCTCGCTGCCGTGATAGATGTACACCACACCACGACCGTTCTCTCCGCCGTACGGGGCGCCCACTGCAATGTCTGGAGAAAAACGAAACTTAAGTAAGACGTTAAGTTAAGAAGTTAAGAAGAAGTGGGAGGCACCTTTGTACAGGATGATTATCAGCTAGATTATGGGTACCACAACGACGCCTATTTCTGCCGTGAAGCAGTAATGTGTAAACATCATTGTGTTTCGATCTGAAGGGCGCCGTAGCTAGTGAAATTACTGGGCAAATGATGCTTAGCATCTTATATCTCAAGGCGACGAGCGCAATTGTATTGCCGCTCAGAATTTTTGGTTTTTTCAAAAATCCTGGAGTGCATTGTAATGTGCATCGTGCTTATTTTCATAAAAAAAACACTTAGGCGGACTTCAAACACAGAGGTTTTCAATTTATTTGTTTATGCTTTTATCTGATTTTGAAAATCATGAAAAATTGGGAGGAATCTTCAAATTTGAAAGAATTAGTATTTCTAATATATAATTTATAGTAGTAATGTATTATGTAATGATTTTGATATTTTCAACGGGAAAACATTCGTTTTTTTAATTTTCCATTATAGTTTGTACAAGGCAGATTATCATCACCGACATAACGAAATAGTTCTTATAAAAGTGGAAGGTTCTAGTATCGTAGGTTATATAGTTACTTCATTTACATGTTGGGACACCGTGGCATCTATATTTAGTGCCGTACACAGTTTAGTTAAATAAGAAAATAAATTATGATGTAGAAAAACATGAATCTTCAAATAAACTATAGAAAAGTTAGAATTTTGACCTCACCACCACCAGTAGCAAAACTCGAATCTTGTAAATTACATACTTTAGTACTACTTATCCAGCTATGTCATATTGGTGTAGTAATAGTTGTACAAACCTCCAAAGCCGTCGTAGTTGATGTCACCCAGGGAAGTGACTGACAAGCCGAACCTGCCCCGTGAGACTTCACCGGTTCTTGCATGATACTTCGTAAATGCCTGCGAAAACATGAAACAAGTGAAATATTTAGATACATACTGTTG
>CATIXQ010000005.1:7411019-7566366 GCA_949711755.1 Leptidea juvernica
ACAAGTCAACCAATTTTCCGAGGTAATAAATGGCGCTAAACTTCATAATGGCAACTATGACGAATACTCTAGGCTCCTGTCAACCGCAGTCCCCCTAAAAACTTGCTCTGAAAAGGTCACGAACGTCGAGTTTTTCTTACTTATATTGAATGATGTTCAGTTAATATTTTTTTTAAAGTGGGAGTACTTGGAATAGGTCAAAATTTATGATAAATGCCAGGTTATATCGTAACAGCTTGTATCGTAACAAGTACTTTTCAATTTTCTAAAATATGTATATATGGATAAGATAAAGAATTCCACTATTTAGGAAATTTTCCATTTATGCGTGACGTATGCGTGATATTTAAAGAAAGGATTTGTTTTCAACAATAGAATGACTTCCAACTATTGGAGAGGTACTACTTATCAAAATAAACAAAAGAGAAAATATGCCTTTGGAGTAATATCAACTCTGTTTGGCTACTCCTTTCCACTTACTCTGTTTTTCCCCTGATAGACAACGTATATTCTTCCATGTTCGAAGCCGTCACTCTTGGGCTTTGTGAACATCGGAGCACCAACAATGATATCATCAGCTCCATCACCGTCGATATCACCGCTAGCCAAGCTGTAGCCAAAGTATGCTCCTATCTGTGATCCGCTGATGTTTTTAATGTTTTGTAACTCCCACGTGTATAGCACCACCTGGAAGCAACAGGCATATACATATATAAGGCTTAAATTATATTTTTTTATGAAAATAAGGGGCGAGACAAGCAGGACGTTCAGCTGATAGTAATTGATAGGCCCTGCCCATTACAATGCAGTGCCACTCAGGATTTTTGAAAAACCCAAAAATTTTGAGCGGCACTACAACTGCGCTCGTCACCTTGAGACATAAGTTGTCAAGTATCATTTACCCAGTAATTTCACTAGCTACGGCACCCTTCAGACCGAAACATAGTAATGGTTATACATTACTGCTTCTCGGCAAAAATAGGCGCCGTTGTGGTACCCATATTCTAGCTGGCATTCTGTGCAAAGGAGCCTTCCTCTGGTAAAATAAAATATAAACACTTTTGTAAGTTATAATTTGCAAGTGTTTGTTTAACTCTTACCAAGCCTCTTAATTCTGAGCCCCGAGGTACACCCACAGCGACTCCCTGTATACCCTGGCCAGCAAAGTCACCAACAGTCACAGAGTATCCCATGTAAGAGTCGTCGTATTTTGGACTCGCTTCTGGCGTCGAGATGAGGACCGGTCGACCATTGAGTGTTTGCGATTTCAATTGCCCTAGAATATAAGTAAATATTATACTAGGTCGAACCAATAAATATTATTCACATCATAGTACTCGTATGACTAAGCAATAATTTTACTTTTAATCTCTTTTAGGCAAAGCAAGTATTTTTAATTTAAACAGTCATTTTATGAATAACCGAGCTATAAATCGTTTAAGACTACATATAGTATTATTTTTATAATCTTTTGTAAGTTAGTCGACAAAAAATACACAATAGCAGTGCGAATAACTTCATGTTAAATTGAAGTATTCTGAAAACATGAATTTGAAGCATTCTGTGAAATAATCGAGACATAATGACAGAAATTAATAATCAATGAATTCTGGTAAGAAGCTCATGAAATAGCAACAAAAGTATAGCTTTCTGTTGAAACTATACAAGATGATTACAATTTTGCTGTAGATGAGAGTACTCTAAATACGAGTGATTTCATTGAAAATATTAGAATTCCGATTAGAATCAATCACACCTCAAAAATTAAATCACCAATTTTAATTAAGACGGGTTAAGACCAAATAGCGACCAATTAAAAAGCCTATGGGGAAGGTACATTACTGACTGATCAATTAGTACCAAAGCAATGGGTGTTTGAAGCGTTAATAAAAACCACTTTAACCCATTTTTAACGGCATATGGATACAGAACGCTACTACCAGTACCCTGATAAATTATTTATTGGGAATTGTTACCGTTTCATAGAATTCGTTGCAGCTGTCTGTCGATATTTAACAATATTTCTACTAGAATTTTCATTAATATCCCTATCCCTATTAATATGAACATAACTAGGTATTCAAATTATGATTTAAGGGACTCTTACACTGACGTTGGTACATCGTTGTGTACGAAATATGAAAATATGTAGAGACATCAATATCAATAGCGGTGGATTTACACTAGGTTGGGGCAAGTGCCCAGGGCGGCTAATTTTTGAAAGTGAAAAAAATTTTTTAGTCTTATCGAGATTGCTTAATATAATTAATTAATTCTGTTAATTAATAATTTTTGGTTTTATTGTTAATGAAATTCAATTTATCCATTATTTGTAAATTATAATTTTGGCACGTTTAGTCAAAATTAATAATAAAAAAGATTTAATCAATTGGAGATTTAAAATAATAATCGATTTTTTTTATTTTGTGGAATTAAAGAAATTTACTTTAAGTAAAATTCCAGTATCGGGCGGATTTTTTTCCGGTGCCCAGGGCATTAAGTTTTAATCCGGCCCTGAATATCAACAATATATATACTTAGTTTTTATTTATTATTATATTTAGTAAAGGGAGCAGCAGATGGTACGTACACAAGATGATGAAGGGCATTATCTATATAAATAAAAGATCATTTGAGCGCGCATCACGGAAAACCTACTGGATAGAACTAAATATTCTAAGTTATATTTCTTATACACTTAGCCCTTATTAAAAAAAATTTCGATATATTCGTTTAACATACACCGACACACTTAAAATCGTAATACAAAAGTGTTTAGTGTAACCTTATTTTACGGTAGAAATAGATGTGGTGGAAATTAGATATGTGTATCATTTCAATGAGATGAGGTATCACGGGAAATTATACTATAAATGATACCAATCGAGCGATTACACTAAGCTATGTAATGAATAAATATAATAATTTTAATAATAATTCTCTTAATTAATATAATAATAATTTTCTTCTCAAGTTTGAGGCGTATTGTCTCGAATGGCTGATAGATTTTGACGTTCACTAAGCTAATTTAAAATCCTATGTTGCTTAAATTCGTTGGTAAAGAGTTTTGAAACTTAACAAAAATTTAATACGACATCTAGAATCTGTTAATGTCTCACTAAACTACAAATTAGTTTGAAGTTTATTACTAAATAAAGATCTTTGAAATCCATTTTTGATTTCAATATATTATTTTAAGTATCTTTTTTGTACAACAAGACTACAGGCAAGTTAGCACTTAAGAAATATATGAATTACAATTATGAACATTTCAACGTGCACTAAAATGGTTCGTCAAAATCACAGAACAGGAAGTAGACGAAATCTAATCTAGGTAGGTATTGTAGGGTCTGTACAGATGACGAGAGAAGTAATGAAATAAATGCTAATGACAGCTGCCTTTTCCTTCTTTCCATGAGTATGTGGACTCAACTGCTTTATGAAAAATGACATTTTGAGTATATTACTATAGTTAAAAATTTTATATCCTGAAAAATATTTCATTATTCAATGAAATTCTTTTAAAATTGACATTAAACAAGAATCGAAAAAATCACTTGAAATTGAAGTCCTCACAAAGTACCTAAAGCAATTATTGAAATAATTGCATTGTAATATCACTATAATAGAAAAAAAATCTTTTTTAGTTATTTGGCCAATACAGAACAAATACATAACATTAGTATCAATAAAGAACCACACTAAAACCTCACGGGTTTATCTGGGTTCATTTTTCAATTTATTTTTTTCAAAACTAATAATACTAAAACAAAATTAATTAAATTTTAAGGCTACTGTTACACTTATGATATGGTGATGGTACCAAATGAACCTAACTGTATACTACTTATTCTTTTTTTTTATATGAAAATAAGTGACGTTCAGCTGATAGTCATTGATACGTCTTGCGCATTATAATGCAGTGCTGCTCAGAATTCGTGAAAAACCCAAAAATTCTGAGCAGCACTACAACTGTGCTCGTCACCTTAAGACATAAGATATTAAGTCTCATTTGCCCAGTAATTTCACTAGCTACGGCGCCCTTCAGACCGAAACACAGTAATGCTTACACATTACTGCTTCACAGTAGAAATAGGCGCCGTTGTGGTGCCCATAATCTAGCCGGCATCCTGTGCAAAGGAGAGACTCCTTTGCACAGATTTCCACTGGTAATTCGTTACTAGGGTTTAGAAAAGTAAATTAAATTGAAGAGATTTTGTAGAAACTTGTTTATACATGAGCTCGTGGTAAAAATTAAAAAAAAAATACTCAAAATGTCATAAAATATGAAATGATCCGGGCTATTATATTGGATTATGCGTTGGTAAGCCGTCGCTATGTTATTCTGTTATTGTCAGGGCTAGTACACGATGTTTACCTTCCTTCGGCATATAGTAGTTGAACCTTGCGTTACTGTCTATCGATAATGTTCGTCCTGTGGATTTTATTAATATTCAGAATCACAATTAAGACTACACAAACAGAAATGAAACATAAGCTCTTGATTTACGACTAAAGCTCTTTTCATACAACGCTATACTATTGTGATATATAATAGTATAGCAAATAAGGACCTAATGCTATACCTACTATATAGCACGGCATTCACATTACGCGATATAACCGCAAGTATATTGGATAGTCTTGAAAGCTCATCGATCGATGATGACAAAGCGGAATTTGACACTATCTTGACATTAATGTTACGAGAGAAGAAAAGTGCCATAGCATGGATATCAAATGATCTATAGTTTAGAGGAGAACTTGGTGATTTGAAACTTTTTGAAGATGGAAGAAGGAGGAAGAGAGCGGCTCACGATGTAGCACAGCATGAACTCAGCACACGCACGTTTCGGGGGCGATAAATCGATCTAGCTAGGAATCATTTTTAGAAAATGTAATTTTATTCGTGTTTTATCGATAATCAACTTAAACATAAACTTGGAAGAAAAATAACAAAAAGGAGGCGTTTGAGTAGTCTCAACTGAAAAATATGACTCTTCCTGACATCTATTGGCGAATAATAATACTATTTTTTGTGAGCAACCAATTGCTTTAACGACACAACAGCAGATGGCGTTGTTAAGTAAATAGTAAATATTAAAATATTACTTATTTAAAGACCCCGGTTCGAATCCAGAAGTCCTATTAGTTTTTTTTTTTGTTCAAGTTTTGTACATTCTTAAAAATCCGAGCAACGCTCGGTCGTCCGGATATTAATGTATGGTGCGCGATATTGTTGTGCTATAAATAATATATGCTATTATATTATAGCGTAGTGTGAATAGAGCTTAAGGGAACAAGGCGAAAATACACTGCAAACAATAACCAAACAAATTATTATTATTTTATCAATAATTTACAGTCTCTATGTCACAATCGGATCGCTAATGCTTATGTTTCATTGCACAATTTTATATTAATAAATATTATTTGAAAGATTTCCTTTACATCCCTAGACTATTTGAACTAACCTTGCCAATAGAAGCTCCCAGGAGCTCCCATGAAGAGCCGTTGTCCATCCTGTAATAAGAGAAACATATCTAGCTAAGTAACAATATAATAACTCTAAAATAGACTGGTGTTAAATGGGAACCGTGATTAAAGTCAATGGCTATCTAAAAATTTAACTATTTATGCCACAGAATCTTATTCACAGTACGTAGGTACTAAGCAAATTGGCAAAAACCTCTTGATTTTTAACCGACTTCAAAAAAGGAGAATGTTCTCAATTCGACGGTATTTTTTATGTTTGTTACCACAGAACTTTCGACTGGGTAAACCGACTTTGATTATTTGGAAGCTGGTACTTCCCGTGTGGTTCCATTTAAATTTCATCAAGTTCTGACAGCGGCATCCATGAGAAAACCATTCTATGAAGCCTAAAATTTGCACTAAGGATGTGCGAGACAAATGGATGAATAACTCAATATCACGCCAACCGATTTCGATGATTCTTTTTTTATTGGAATGGTTATACATCAAAGGTGGTTTGATGAGAGTTCGGTTAGGTTCTGATTATGGAATCCATGACAAATAAGGCAACTTTTCAATTCTTAGAAGAAAATTAACGATACTCGGCCGAATCTTTTATATGCTATCCGGATATCAGAGTCAACTACCGTAACGTCGTTATAGTCAAGCAATTGTCGTAGTTGAATATGATGACCAATAGAAACTCCTTAACAGCTTACAGTAAGAGTGAGATCTGTGGCAGAACTGTCTATTATCAAATTGCACTGTGCTTATGTTTGTTTCTGCATTGCAACATGACGCAAGCGTTTTGTGTATTTTTGCCCACTTCGCGAGTCTCTTTTGAAATTATCCTCGAGGTAGATTTCCTCTGTTGAGATTGGCGTTTCTCCCTCACTTCGTTTGTTTCACTTAAACCGCGCTGTCTCACACGAGCAGCACGTTTAGTAAGTCTACTTACATTATCCAGAAAAATAAGTTAGTGTACTTCAGATTCAATAAAAAAAAATACCACAAAAACCAACCGATTTAAAATAAAAACTATTCAAAAATATTATAATATGCACTAAAAAGTAAAAAAATAATTGCGTATCCATCTACAGCTTAATAATCAACTTATTTTTAGTTCTCAGAAAAATTAAATGAAAAATATTAGACTACCTAAAAGTCAATCAAATTATTATACGACAATATAATGTAGTTACATAAAAAAGTTATAGGTGAGTTGTGCTTGTGTCGCACGCGGGAGCGGGGTCGCGGCGGGAGGACACCGATTCCAATAATAAAAATAATTGATACTGCCAATGATAAGATGTTACATAAGAAGATACGAGTACATTATACGCTTCACTTAAACTTTGACTGATTCGCAATGCCACCAGAATAACGTAATCGCTCTTACCACGTCTCCGTTTATTGAATGTTTTGTATTTTTTGCATTTAATGTGTGTTTTGACATGGTCACTCGTTGGCGCCGGCCGCGGCCCTCGGGCACTCGCGAGCCCTCGTCTTATAAGGTCCGATGACCATATTTATAACTCAGTCGGCACCCGTTTGTTTAACAGACTTTATATAGATAACTAATAATAATAATTTTTACGATCTAATCTAAGATATCGAAGCTCTTTGGTATAACGCCCAATAGAAATTTCCTGAAGGAATTTGTCTATTTTTAAAACTGCCTTACATTAGACAAGTGATTTAAATTTTATGGTTTTAGAGTTTTATTAACTGGAACGTTAATGCGAGGTTTCGTAATATAGAACTACGTAACATTTTTGTATAAAAATTCAGAATTGCTTTTGCGACATTAACTTTTAAATGCAGTTCGTTTAATTATAATTCTTAAAATCTGTTCAAGCTTGTGCCAATGAAACCGTTTCATACGATACCCCACATGACCGTGTCAAGGGCTATCATCATGATTTAATTCAACATTTGTAAAGCTGTTCCTTGTATAAAGCTGTAAATATTGATTTATAAGAGTGGCAATCTTGCCACTTCTTCTCATTAATGCCTGTTCCAAAGTGGTGGTAAACGAAAAATAAAAAGAAAATTTTTGACATAAATATCTATTCCTTGAGCTACATAAAGTGATTTTGATTTTATTTTATTTTCATAAAGACCCATATAATATATCGTTTTCAGACTTTTCCCTGTAGTATAAGACGCTAATCCTTGTCAACTTTCATAATAATTTTTTTAATTAGCTATGTCAACTGAAAATACTTTAAGCTTAGAAGTTTGTTTTTCAATTTCAACTCGATATCTCCACGCGTTCCCGACATAAAGAGTATTGACAGACATGCAGACGGACGGACAACAAAGTGATCCTACAAGGGTTCCGTTTTTTTATGTACAGAACCCTAAAAAACGAATAAGAAACAACACTGGTTTTCTGTTTGAAAGCAAAACGGGAGAAAAAATCAATAAAAAAGATAAACTTTCCTGTAATATGTAGTATTATTCTTTAATTTGAAAAAACATTAAAAGGAGTTTATAATTTCTTCATATCATTCATATATTATGCTATTATTATTTGAAATCACGTGAAAAAAATTTAATTATTAAACCTTGAAATATGTTTGTATATTTTCTTAGTTATTAATTAATCTATGCATATAAATAAAATTGGAGTGTTTATTTGTAATATTGAAATAACCGTTTTTAACCGGTACATACACCAAAATAACATTTTCTTTTAATATTTTTGTCCATCTGTCTGTCTGTTTATTCCGGCTAATCTCTGAAATGGTTGGATCAATTTTGACGGGAGGTTTATTGGCAGGTAGCTGATGTAATAAGGAGTAACTTAGGCTATGTATATGTAAGAAAAATTCTTTTATTTTAGAAAAATTAAGTAATGTTGCAATGTCCAAGAAACGGTCTAACTCTAAAAATAATTATATGGTAAAACAACGTTGGCTGGGTAAGCTAGTAAAATATATAAATCCAGTGTCCTGATGTTTGTTTCCAGAACTCCTAAACTAATGAACTGATTTTACTGGGGATTACTTCATGGAGTGCAGTTTAGTCCAACTTGAGAGATAGGATAGTTTTTATTTCGATTTGGGACCCATAATTATTTTTATTTCCAATATTAATCTTATATCTTTAAACGAGCAATTCTTGTATATAAATATATATATAAACTGAATCTTGGAAACGGCTCCAACGATTTTAATGAAATTTAGTATACAGGTAGTTTCGGGGGCGAAAAATCGATCTAGCTGGTATTCAATTTTAAATAATGTAGTTTTATTCGTGTTTTAATGAGAAACTGCTACAATAACATTAGAATACAAAGTTAAATTTTGCCACTATATACAAGAATATAATATTTCAGATGTGACATTGGGTGACCCAGATGTACTATAAGTTTTTTTTTGTTCAACTTTTGTACCTTCTTGAAAATCCGAGCAAGGCTCGGGCATCCAGGTACTTGTTTTTTATGGGCTTAATTTCTATGAGAGAATTTATTGACGCACGGTTTGACAATTCCGCTGTGAAATAATTTCAATATAAGAACAATATTTTACAAAATAATTCTTGATGTTATGAAATATTATTGACAAATTCATAAAAAACAGTATTTTATTAAAATGTATGGAACAACGTCTGCCGGGTCAGCTAGTATTTCAATATAAAACACGCCGTATCTGTTACAGACTCGGCACCGAATAGAATATTAATTTTATTGACCCTTACCCAAATTTTTTTGTTCTTAAATTCGAAAGTTTAATTTATTCCCAGTTGCTAAATGTAGAATACTAAAATGTGTTCTATTAACGCCTTAAAGTCAATTCACAGCAGTTATCGGTCAAATTGAATTTAATGTTCAAAAACATTTAAGGAATATAAAACAGATAGATTCAGAAACATTTAGATAGCGCAGGACGTCGTAGTGGTTGTGAGCGACAGATAACATAACATAAACATGTGTTACAATTTGTCGCATTCCACTTGAGATCGCTCCAGCTTTCGAGTTTATGTCCGTCTAATTGGCTCCTTAAGAGGGCTGGCATGAAATGAAAAGGAATAGGTTGCACCCGAGAGGGAATGAGAGAAAACATTATGATGAGAGGATCTGAGAAAAGTTTGATATCAATAAAATTTATTGAATTAGGCGTTACTTTGCGTAAATCCATAATTATACAAATGATTTAAGTTTTCTTTAGTGTTAATTCCGCCAATATTTGTCATTAAAACAATTCGACACGTGTTTCGCCTCTACACGAGGCATCCTCAGGACGTGTTGTCTCGCCAAAATGTGGCACGAGATAAACACGTGTCGAATTGTTTTAAAGACAAATATTGGCGGAATTAACACTAAAGAAAACTTAAATCATTTGTATTGATATCAATATTATATACGATTCTTTTCATAGGTTTTTGTTTTGTTCACTTTGATTTTTTTATAGCGTTCAGACTTAAGTACCTAGTAGTTAATTTGAAGTTTAATATCAAATGGTAATTTCCTACGATTATTTGTTATTTATGTTATTTTTTTGTATGTGTCGTGGCTACTACAGTTCCTAAAATTGCAAGTGCCACAGCACCATCCGCCAATAAATAAGCATACAAATATTTAATTGTCAAAATTGAATTAAAAATATTCTTGCGTCATTAACACACATTATAAAGGTCTAATTCTAATATCATTAAAAAAAAACCATAAACATAAGATTCTAGACCGGTATAACCACTCTCAAATAATTAATTTAAAATATTAGTATTCATCGCTAAAGAATTCCTTGAAACTATAGAGGCATTTATAAATTAATTTTATTTTTTTATGTATTAAAGTTTAAGGCAACTCTCTAATATTTTTTTGGAAGATGTAAATGAGACAGACCTTAAGAGTTTCTTATAGAATAGTATTTGTTGCTCGCATGATATGTATTTACTTAAATTTATTTATCACAATTTTACTTAAAATATATATAGGTAAGCAATATTCACATAAGCGTATGAAGTCACGTGCGTTTAATGTACATACTACATTTTACAAATAATTAATATTAGCTATACGTTCGGCGCGTTTATTATCTCAAAGCCAGCAAACACACAGAGAATTTCTAATAATTTTAACAACCAACGCAGGTACCCGAGTATCATAAATAACCAGTTGAGTGAAAATTACCTATGCTAACTCACGTAAAACGAATAAATAACGAAATTACTTTAAGCACCCTGTATAATAATTATTGTACTTATATTCTATTACACAATCGTAAAATGAAGCTATTTAGAATCTCATAACGCGCCTGTAGCACCGATGCTAATTTTCTAGGAGAAATGTTTTCAGGCGAATAACAATTGGAAATGCGTGAAGACTTTTCGCGGGAAACGAGGAGGTATTGTCATTTTATAGGTTTAGGACTGTAATAAAGTTTACAATTGCACGACTTATGCAAAATAAGTTAAAGTATGTACAATGTTGGTTCCCGCCAAAACGTAAATCTCTTACTTTAAACCTCGCTGAAGACGTATTCATTCCCCCACTTCAGCCTCCATAAATAAATGTAAACAACAATTATTCCGACAAATCCCTGAACGTCGCCGATTCAATTTCGAAATGGCGTGCGTATCGCTTTTCCCGCCAACGCCATTGTCTGCAAATGGCGGCCGTTTACGGCTGCGTTCCGAATCCATGTTTATACCACAAAGAATGTTTAAAACGTCGCGATGACAGCGAATTTTGTTTTGCATAAGAAAAAGGCAGGAAGAAATAAAATTATTTCAAGGCGGTCGTAGAAATTCGCGACAGGATTCTGTATTGCATCTTCGGAAAATAGCAAACGGGTCTCGTTTAGAATATAACGTAGGGGCTAAAGTATATACTTAGCCCACCAAGGTTTCTTGCTATTTTATTGCTATAATTAGTTTATTACTTGCACTGGTTTTATTTAAGAGGAAACTTACATAAAATTAAAGTGTTTTCTTTAATAACCAGTAATTTGCATGTTTATAAACTTAAAGTTCTTTTTTATGGAAGAAGAAGACAAACGATTGTACGTGTCACTTGATGTTAAGTGGTCACCGCCGACCACATTCTCGGCGGGGATGTTATCCTAAGTTGTAGCAAATCGTGAGAAGGTGGAATTTGGCGGCAGGAATCAGGTCAAACATCAAACAGCTCTTCAGAACACTCCCCGTGATAAAGACACACAATGAATCAACGTCTTTACGCAACGCCAAGTGACCTAGCCGTTACCGGAACACTGGGTCACCGACAAGTTCTGTATCAGTATTTAAATAAAGGCATTTCTATCAGACTGAAATTTTATTTAGGGAAAAGACAAATATAAATTATTAACGAGAGCAATAATGACACATAATATTGATAATCTTCTCTCATCTTTCTTCCCTTAAGATAGACTATACTGATATTCTATATTTTATTAATACATTTTGTTCAATTAAATTATTAACGCAGCGTTGAAAATAATCCGTGACCGAGGGGATAAAATGGAAACAAGAAACTATGCAATATTTTTTTTTATGTAATTAAAAATACCAATGTTAGCAAGTTATTATTTATTTCAAACCAAAATACAAAAAAAGAGGAATATTTCATTCATTTTATTATACTCAATTACAAGAAAAACCCCCGTTAGGGCAATTTGGGTAGTTAGGGTAGGGCGTTAAAAGCAAAAATATTCTTGTAGGTGAGACCTCCATTTTTAATTTATTGTTATGTACGCCTTAACTGTTAAAACCAAAAATGTTCGTCATCTAATAGGAGTTTTATGGAATCTGTTATTTGATGGATTCAAATTAACATTCGATTTTTTCTATAAATTTATTAATAATTTGAGATTTAAGCCCGATTTGATTAATAATAACATTTGAATATTATAATGTTTTTATTGAACTTGAACAAATCAAATGGCAGCATTCGAATGTATATTATGAATATTAATGATTCCTGCAAGTATGTGAGATCCTGACATTCTCAAATAAAACTATTATATTTCCATAAACTACATACATTATCTAATATCTTGAGAATTCTGCAGCTACATGCCAAAAACAACAGTGACCACGAAGAGTAATCTACAAAGCACGATTATTATGTAAAACTGTCACGTTTCGCTCTGAACTGAGTCAGGTAGTTTTGTGCTATGCTCGGCTAAGAATAATGTAGACAGAGCGCGGGCAAGCCAGAGAAAAACGTTGGAAAATTCTATTGTGGTAGTCGTAGTCATCTGTTTTTATTATTTTCGTTGTAAATATATTTTTCTTCTATTCTTGATTAGCGTACCTAATAGTAAAATAATTCATAATTTTGTTCTACAAGCAATGCGCGTTATCAAAGATAATATCGATAAAAGTAAAGAGCTATAAGATGTTATATTTAATGCAATATTTAATAAAATCAAAATCATTTGTAATTTTAAGTGATTTAACCCTCACTTAACAATTTGAAATATTTGTAGATTTGTAATACCTATAATATATAATAATTATATTTTTTTAATAATAACTGTGGCAAATCCTACTTTACGTCATTTGTATCCTACTCTAAAACTTAAACAATTGGTTTATGATAAATAACTATGAAATGAATAATTTTAATTAAAGAACAAGTGTAACAAAGCTCAGCGTGACGGGTCAATATCATTATATTAAATAAATAGTATTTTTAGTATATTCGACACATAGAACAGTTTTGCAGCTCTCAGATCCCACGCTCCATCTATATAATAGTTGTATACATCGATAGCACGAACTGCAACATTATAAAGTTCGTAGAAACGATACTATCATACTCCAGCGTAATATTTTTAATCTTGGGACTCATCTCGGGATTGATGCTGTACGTGGTTAAGCACACTAACATTAAATTAAATTATATTTGATTAATCTAAATATGGGAAAAAGTATAAATTGATAACAGCTAAAATAACTGGCGAGCAGCACGTTATGTTATATTACACGAACGGTATGTGGAGCCGCTATTATATGGAGCCACTTTATCATTTTATCATAACTTTAAAAAAAAAAATTAATTGAAGTAGCCGTTACTTTGCGGAAATCCATAATTATCCAAATGTTTTAAGTTTTCTTAAGTGTTAATTCCGCCAATATATGTGTTTAAACAATTCGTTACGTGTTTCGCCTCTACACGAGGCATCCTCAGGCCATGTTGACTCGCCAAACTCTGACACGAGACTGATAACTTTTCAATAAATTGATTCTATTAGGAACACTTACTTATAGAGCCTGTGTAATTTAATAATAAGCAATCAAAATTGATGAAAGCTGGTCTTTATATGGATTTTAAGGTCTTCATATGAATATATATATCGAATGGAATACGATACTTATTCTTTTTTTAATCTAAACATATCATTTTACGTACTTATAACTATTTTAAAGTAAGAGAGTCTATCATATTTATTACGTTTTTAACTGGGATTTCGCACCTATTCATTATTATTTCAATATTAAGCGCTCATAAATGGGGTTATATCATTGAACTACCTAACTAACAAGTCAAGACCAAGTTGCAGGTATGTTGTAATAGATATGTTCACACTTCACAGGGAACAATTACTTATTCGCTTAGCATATGCTATTAATATCGATAAATCATATCTCTTCTGGACATAGGCTCCTTTATATTTAGTAAAGGGCGGGCTTACTTTGGACTCTTTTCTTTTTTTTATGGAATAGAAGGACAAACGAGCGTACGTATCACCTGTTGTTAAGTGATCACCGCCGCCCACAATCTCTTGCAACACGAGCGTTGCCGGCCTTTAAAGAAGGTGTACGCGCTTTTTTTGAAGGTAACCAGCAGAGAAATGATGTACTCATGCTGCTGACATTGGTATAGTATTTGTTATGAAAAAGTTCCTGCTATATATCAGCTTGGTTATAGACAGTCTCTCAAAGAATATTTTAAAGAAATAAATATTATGACTGTTCATTGTCAGTACATTTATGAAAATTTCATATAGTACTATATTTGATTAAAAAGAGCACAAAAAAAAATCTGGGAGAGTTTCTTGCGCCGCTTCTTCTCTCTCAGAGCGCCATTTGTTTGCGAAGCGGTGTTAGTGTCTAGAAATGACATCAAAAAGAATTCTGAATGAATCAATTTTGAGAAAATAAATCCTTTAATGCCTTTTTAAAGAGCTTAGATAATGTACAACTCATCAATTTAGATCCAAGTCAAATCAAGGCATGAGAGAGCTCTCCGTTGACAATTTTTTTAAGAACAAAGCACGATTGGGTCAGAGTTTGTCATTATCTCAAGTGACTTATTTCAAATAAGTTCAATCAACAGCCCAAAATTGATGTTACAGTAGGCGGTTGATCCCCGACCATCTAGTGAGCCCCATGTTGATAGTAGATTCAGACTTCGTGGGAACAGCACCCTATATACATGGTATCATAGAGATCGTTTGAAGCGAACGTGATGTGAATACGCAGGCTTATGAATTATTAAACTTTTATTGTTGCCAGCGCAAAAAATAAAGCGACACACGACCAGTCTATTCCTCTGTTGTTTATGGTGATTTCTTCCTTTTTTTTAATTGTCTATTTATGGCGCGGAGATTAGCGATATGAATGACGTGTAACTTATACGACAGTTTTGTAATAAATTGCACCATAAATGGTACTGTTTAAAGGATTTTTATTTTTATAAAATAAAATGAATATAAAACTTGGTGCTGCAGTGGTATTAGTTTCTACCTCAAGCCACGGGCCGTGGTATCAATCCCCGCTGGAATGACATAAAAAACTATCTTATTTTTTTTTGTATTATCTATACATACATATATATAAAATTTGAGTATCTGTTTGTAATATTGAAATAAGGTACATACACCAAAATAACATCTTTTACAATTTTCTGTCTGTGTGTCTGTCTGTCTGTCTGTTTGTTCCGGCTAATCCCTGAAATGGCTGGATCGATTTTGACGGGACTTTTATTGGCACGTATCTGATATAATAAGAAGTAACTTAGGCTACGTTTATTTTAGAAAAATTAAGTAATGTTGCAATGTCCAAGAAACGGTCTAATTATAAAAATAATTTATATGGCAAAACAACGTTTGCCGGGTCAGCTAGTATAACAATATAATCAGGTGTTTTCAAATATTGCTCAGACTTGTTGTTTGTCCGTCTGTCCGCGATATTTTATTATTTTTATATATATTATTATTTTTGATATACCTACTTACTACTATTTATGTCTATAAAAAATATGATAAAAACTAAGGTGACAAATTTCAAAATTACTACCATGCAAATTTAAAACATATCATATTTATATTCGAAATAATAAATTAACTTCAAAATAGGCTTTAACATGAACATTCAAATGTTGTCAGCCTTCTTACTCCACGATGACTAACTCGTGCCAGCATTTGGCGAGTCTACATCTCCTGAGGATGCCTCGTGTAGGGGCGAAACACGTGTCTAATTGATTGAAGACGAATCTTAGCGGAATGTACACTCAAGAAGGCTCACAACATTTGAATAATTATAGATTTCCGCAAAATAACGCCAAATTCAATAAATTATTTTAACATGAACGTCAAAAAGTACAATTAATTAGAAAATATATGCCTCAGACCTGAGAAGAACGACCGCAAGAATCGCAACTTGCTTCTTTTTTTTAATCACTTAATTTTTTTATGGAAGAGGAAGACACCGTAAGGATTACCCGATGTTAAGTGATCATCACATTATCTTGCAATGTTGCCGGCGTCAGGAGGTGGGAGGAGGCGCGATACTTTTACCAGTGGCAGTCTACTTTGCACAGTATGCCGGCTAGATTATGGGTACCACTACGGTGGTTTTTTCTGCCATGAAGCAGTAATGTGTAAACATTACTGTGTTTCGGTCTGAAGGGCGCCGTAGCTAGTAAAATGACTGGGCAAATCAGACTTAACATCTTATGTCTCAAAAAGACCAGTGCAGTTGTAGTGCCGCTCAGAATTTTTGGGTTTTCAAGAATCCTGAGCGGCACTAAATTGTAATGGGCAGGGCGTATCAATTACCATCAGCTGAACGTCCTGCTCATCTCGTCCCTTATTATCATAAAAAAAGTAAAAAAGATATAGACAAGGTAATAACCATGTATGTGATCTTTTCTTTCTTCACATGATATCACATTTTCACTTTTAAAAATAAAAAAAAGGAATTTTCTGCTTAACATAGCTTAGGCTTAAACTTAGTGATATAAAGGGCTACACCATCTACATGGCTAACATAAAACACATATCCCTTTGATGATAACTTCGTTTAAAAATTATTATAATATTGACACACTTTTACACTAATTATCTTGCCCCAAACTAGGCATAGCCTGTACTATTGGTAGAAGGCAACGATATATTTAATACATTATACTTACATGAACATACATAATATAAAACATCCATGACTCAACAAACACCCATATCCATATTCATCATATAAATGTTTACAACTTTACACCTTCCATATGATTCCTTTCGAACCCGCATCTTCTAGCTCAGAAGGCAGGGTTATATGGGTCGACATTGCATAGCGGTTAAAGTAATAATTAATATATATTAATGCCAATGAACAATTTCAGGAGCTCTACAAAATTTATGTCACCATAAATTACAAAATTACGGCTTCAAAGCGGCAAAAAACATTAACGGCCAGTCAAATGAATTTATAATATATCTCGCGGGATTCACTTTACAGTTTCCGAATTCGCCGACGGGTTACTAATGAGCGTGTCCGAAACGATAATGATAGTAATTTTGTGAGGTCCTAATTTACGTTGATCTGTCGCATGAATATTCATTGAATTTTTACAAAATGACTACTGATGTCTCGAAAGTTGGGACGTGAAATTCGATGTTGAAAGGCAACATGACGAATGTGAGATATTTTGCTTTTTAAAGTGAAACTTTTATTACAGCGCCGCAAATTATATCGTCAATTTATCGCATTTTTTTTAATGAAAATAAGGGACGACACGAGCAGGACGTTCAGGTGATGGTAATTGATACGCCCTGCCCATTACAATGCAGTGCCACTCAATTCTTGAAAAACTCCAAAAAAACTGAGCGGCACTACAACTGCGCTCGTCACCTTGAGACATAAGATGTTAAGTCTAATTTGCCCAGTAATTTCAAATACACAGTATTGCTTACACATTACTGCTTCACGGCAGATATAGGCGCCGTTGTGGTACCCATAATCTAGCCGGCATCCTGTGAAAAGTAGCCTCCCACTGGTAGATGCATGTCGCTTTATCGCCGGCCGCGGAGTAGGGGTTAAGTTGAATCATTAATTTTTTAACTACTGCTTTTAAGTCAATTTGGTCGAGTAGTCTACGGCGCCAGATTTAGATAACGAAGTGTATGTTACAAAAATAAAAATCATACACACAATGTTGATTAGCAAAACTTTGCTGCTTAAACAGCGTCAGGCGTAACATTCGATCCTCTTTCTTATATTTTAATTTGTCAAACTTTTTAAAATTAAAGAAAACCCACCTTGGATACAGCAGCTGAAAAGCCGGCCTGGCACACCCCTGTCTTGCGTTGACCATGACTTGCTGTAAATTAAAAAAAAAACATCTCTTTAGCTCAAATACATTAAGGATTTCTACCGTAGCTATGTGACATATCACTGGTAGAAGGGCAGACATATCTAACAATCACAATTGAACAATCTATAGAAATTAAACAAGAAATTAATAGTGTAAGGAACTATGGAACACTATGGAAAATTAAGGTTGATGTATCATCTACATTTGCCTTGAACAGATAGTTCTACAGGAAATTTAAAAATTACTGTTAATCTCGCAAAATTTATACATAAATCGCGATCGAAATCGAGGCGAACGTATTGGTCCACCCAACCAACAAAACAAACAGTGACAAAAACACATATTTAATTTTGTATTCATACTTTTATTCCTAACAGTTTTTGTATACAACATACAAAAACTGGTATATATTTAGGTATATATTTCATCGTAGTGGAAAGTAAAATATTTTTTTTAAATTATGTCAAAAGAGGACTTTGCATCTTGGTAGCTGCGGTTTTTGAATATTATGATTATCAACAATAATAAAAAGATTCAAATTTTATATATATTTATTTAAGGCGTTCTTTTTCGTAACTTATAATAATGTTATAGGTCTTTAAATATAAAATACCAATATATTTTAATTAAGGAACATTGAGTGCTGATTGGAGCGTGTATTATACATTAATTCAAAGCAAACAGTTACAATACCTACGAGAATACTACACTGCACATGCATTTTGTAAAATTCTAACTTCTTATTATGTATGGATAAATAGATGGATTTATTTTGTTTATTTTATAACGCCCAAGTCTATGGCATGTTTAAGAGTCGCCACACGAAGCGTTTTTGCAGTGCGTTCCAAACTTCATAATGAATTTAATCTCAATGTAATGGCGGTAACTAAAGACGCCAAATAGCAAAACATCATCAATTTCTAATACAATTGGTCGTAGTTCCTGAAAAACGTTCCAAGCCACAAACATCACATTTTAAGAAATTCGTGTTTGAAGTTTAATAAATATTAGTATATTCCATACATGTGGGTTGGGCTACTAAGTAAGATGTCATTTAAAGAGTGACAGTAGGGCTGACATTTTTTGTCAGTCCGTTAATATGAATCACATAATCTCAGGCTGACGAGCGCAATAATTGTAGTGCCGCTCAGAGTATTTGGTTTTTTCAAGGATCCTGCACTACATTGTAATGGGTAGGACGTATCAATTACCATCAGTTGAACGTCCTGCTAGTCTCATCCCATATTGGCATAAAAAAAAGTGACCAATTTGTGTCCTAACTCAAATATTGTGGTTTAGAACGTTTTTCTGGAATTACGTCCAATTAATCTTAAGAAAATTTGCTTAAAGCTTATACAATTACCAATTATATTTCTGCAAAAACGCGCGTGTTATTTTCGTATTACAATGAATTGTTATTTACAATGTCGTGTCGTGTTAACATTCTATATGAATAGCGTCTTTATTGCATACGCAGACATATTGAAATGTTTAACATGTCCCGTGCGTTATAACATCGATTATACGTCTTACTCACCATCCTCGTCCGAGCGAAACCCTAAAGTGCACAAAATTATTATAATAGATACCATTAGTATATAACATTATAATAAATAGTTATTAACACATAATAAATAATAAATTATGATATCCCATTTCATGCTGTGATCTTTCCTTAATTTATAATAATATTAAACGGTCGTGCAATTATCAAAAGTATTTTCCACCATTTCATTCAAAAATCTCAAATAATTTGTTTTCAGTTTTTTTTTGGTATGGTTATGGTTTGTAAAGTGGCTTTGGTACAGTTTAGTTCAGCCATGTTTCACTGCGACCAGTGTGATCTACTGTGATAGCCACTGTTAACTATAGCTTACCTCTCATGAATGTTGTTTATATCTTTTGCAGTGAGCTGACGTAACTCAAGTGGTTGAAGAATTGGACTTCCCAAAGAGACTACCTTTACGCAGTGAAGAACATGCAGGGAGAATGTGTAAAGGGATTTCATCTGCACTATTACAGAATCTACACGCTCTGTAATCTCTGAGACCTAGGATTGAAAGGTGTTTGTTTAATCTGCAGTGCCCCGTTAGTGTCCTGGTTAGATTGTGTAAGTTTTCCCTACCAAACCCGTGTCTCATGCGCAGCTTTTTTGTTTAAGGCTTGTATTAGGTTTTGGAATGGGTTTAACCCGGAGTGTTGCTCCAGATTTTATAAAACTCTTGTGAATATGATGTATCAAAAGTTGGGATACCACAGAAGGGTTCAGGGCCAAATTGAGTACTTTTTAGCACCAATTTTTGCAAGGTCGTCAGCGCATACATTGCCTTCGATCCCTGCATGTCCTGAAACCCATAGAATTTTACCTCTGTTTATTTCTCCCAGAGTATTCATTACAGTCCGGAGTTGTCTACAAGTTTTATTATGTTTGAGTCTACAGTGTACAGAGACGCCTGACTAACTGTGTGCAGATGTTGGTTAGTTCAAACTGAAAATATATGTAATCTTCTGTTCTTTTTTATGCTGCTCCCCAAGGACAAAAGAACATAACCATTAAAAGAATTTTCAGGTTCAGATGTTTGTTAGTTGAACCTTCTTGAAAGTTCTTTTAATAGTTATACTCTTCTATTCTTGGCGCGCGGCATAAAAACGATAGAATCGTCTAGTCTGTAAAGCGCTTAAGTATACGATTATTTATGACACATTTCTAATTAACTATTTTCAATTAATGACTGTAACATGTAATAGATATTAACTATTACGATGAATATAACGTTTGCCCATCTAAGGGCTGCTTCATTTCATAATCCATTACCTACGATCAGTTCTTCTGAACATAATATGGTATAAAGATTATTTCAAGTCAAATCAATAAATTAATTGACCGCACTTACAGTTTCTGCATGGCGAGAATTCGTTTACGTCGACTGCATCGGGCGTCTTTGCGACGAAGCAGCTTCCCACTGGGTCTCGTTGGTTAAGCTTTGCTGTCACGAAGGAGACATAGCGGGGTGCACACGCCTGGAACAAGGGGAGCAAATTCAATCAATCAATAGTAATAATGTACGACGGATGGTGATCACCTAAAATAGAATGAAAGGGAAAAGAGAAGAAGCTCAATCAGTAGCAAAATGACTGAAATTTGTTTAGCAATGGACCCTACAAACTTGCTAACCAAGTCAGATATCGTTAACAACAATATAAGGTATAGAAATATCTAATTTCCTTTGTTTTTAAAATATTTTTTTAATATAATAACTAGAAAATGCTCGCTTCCTCCAATGTTCGTTAATAACACTAAAAAAACAAAGAGCTGTCTCTAAAATCTAAACCTATGAATGATATAAAAAATACGGCAAGTATCCTGTTAATACACGGGGTCGATACCTTCCCTATAAAACATACACCATGACAGATAGTCCATAACATCATACGGATTATCTCGAGTCTCGACACTGCGGACTGTTAACTTGTGAACACAGATCTAATTATAGCTTGTTATTTTTAACGGCATGAACTTGAGGATTCAGCGGTTCATATGTCCTGTAATAACATTAACTTAATATTATATAGGGCTGCCACCTTTATAAGCAAATAAAAACGCCGCGTTCTAGTGTATATTTATGTTAGAAGGCTATACAGAAAAAAGATCTTAAGATAGAAAAAAACATGATATAGCTTAAAATTATAAGGACTTCCTTTTCAGGAATTACTTTTGTGCAAATCGAATCAGGAGAGAGGATAAGATAAAAATCTGAGAAAGGCAATAAATTGATGTGTATTTGATACTGAGAATGTAAGCACATGTACGCAATATTCTCACTATTACATTATTCACAATATATATCGAATAGTTGCAGTAAAGATAAAAAACTGATTATGAAAAATATTTAAGCCGTTGAGTAGGTTAGATTCTGTAGTTGCAGAACAACTATAAAACAACACAAGACAACAATAGAACTAACATTTCGTTTCATTTAAATTCACTGGTACACTTTTTTTTAAAATACCCTCTAAATATCAAATTTTGACAACCGGCCAAGTGACTTTTAGATGCGAGTTTGCTCTGACTCTGGCATTTAAATTCAGAATCAATTTAAATAAAATTTATTCCCACTAAGACGTATTGACACTTACATAAGAAATTACAATTTAATATTTAATTAAATGACTCCAAACGATTAGGTTATTTAGGAGGTACCTGTACAGTTCAAAACAATGTTGATGTAAGTTTTATTTCTAAATTAAAAATAAAATACGCGACAACCCTATCAAACCCCACCAATTAGAATGATTCAAAATAATTCGTGCGCGTGCGCCGTTTTGTATCCCGCTACATAAACACACCACGGGCTAGAGCATCAAAACTACATCAACATCTGGTTTAAATTTAATATCATTTATTTATCAGAATTTGTTTTCAATATTTGGAAACGTAGATGATAGATCTTCGACCATAACCGGAAACTAGTTTTATGGATGCTTTGTATTCATCGATACTTGTAATATACAGTTGAGAGGGTATCTCTGGTTTTGGGTAGACAATACACGGAAAACTGCAGCAATCAGATCTTGGTCATCCAGGTCGTAATATTAAACGAGCACTAATTCTTTTTAAACATAAAATTACTTACCTACACGAAGATATATTGAAAGAATGGCCAATTGTCTCACCTGATATAGATAATAGAAATAAAGATTTGGAATTCTTAAGTCTCTTAAGTTACTTGAAGTGAGGTTGTGACATTAACCAGTAAACCTTGCACTTAAATACTATGTTATTAAAAACTTAAACATTTTAAATACTATTTCTTTTCTTCTTATTAGTAAGCTTCATTGAGATATTTGGATACTTTCCTTTAACAGTTCTTATACTGTTAAATCTTATTCTTTTACTGGTAAACTTTATTAAAATCTTCATGTCTGTCATATTAACCAGGAAGCCTTGCGAATAAATAAGTCCTAGAAGAATTGACCCATGTTTATTATTTATTTATTATTTATTAGTATCCAATACATTTCAAATTTAATTTCTTCTCTTCTCCTTGATTAGATTCTATGAGATATTTGTTTTCATTCCTTTATTAGTTACTAGCTGACCCAAGATACGTTGTTCTGTTCATAATAAAAAAAAAAACTCTTGCGGATGAAATTTCTTAAAATCCGTTCTTAGCTAACCTCTACTCGGCGACAGGAATATTCCTACAGGATGCGCCGCAATTATCAATTCTTGATTCTTGTAATTTGGTTATGGCTAATTATAGTGCAGACGATTCCCTGTAGATAGAGAAATACCATAGACAACAGACTCAATGTCACCTGAGAGGTAAATCTAATGACAGATGTCTCTTGTCAAATTGTCACCGAGCAACACAGTTCGCGCGCAAATCGCAATATACGCTTCATATAATAAGCAAATTGAGACTTTATCAGTGATCAACGACCTAATCGTTAAATTCTCGGTGTAACGCAACGCAAAAATTCTTTTCCTACACACGCCAAGAGAAAGTAACACGCACCTTAGCACCAGGAGTTCCTAGAGGATTAGCGGGAGCACCATGCAGAGCATCGCGCTTTGGAATCTCAGGTACGTCAGCCTATTATTTAGCCATAACTGATTTCAATTTTGAATAATATATTTATTTTCTACGCACTCGCTAATACACCTACTAAATTTCAAGTCTTCTACGCCTTATGGTTCCAGAGGTATAGTAATATATTCCAGAGGTAGAGTAAATATATAAGTGGATATATATATTAAGCTGTTAAATCTTAACTTTATTTAAATCTAGATGCTATAAATTATGTACCTACTTAGTTAACTAGTACTCATCTGATGTACACACTAATGGCTCTGTATCTATCATGTTTGTGTAATCAATTAACGGTTCATTGGTCAGCGGTCATAAAATAGTTTATAAACAGGCGGAGGTTTTATTGTCGCCATGTTGGGTTGTGTCATCTCCTTGTTAAAAAGGGCTGTTACGACCAGATGTCTGTACAAAGTGACTTTGATGGTTAATATTTAAATCTATACTAATATTATAAAGCTGCAGTGTTTGTTTGTTTGTTTGAACGCGCTAATCTCTGGTACTACTGGTCCGATTTGAATGATTCTTTCAGTGTTGGGTAGTCCATTTATCGAGGAAGGCTATAGGCTATGTTTTTTTTTTCAAAATTAGGGATCCGTAATAAAATTGCTATTTTGTAACACAAGGTGTAAAATCGAAAACCTATTTTTGCGTGCGCTGCAAAAACTATTGACAATAGAACAAAATGATGTACAGGCTATAATATAGGCAATATTTTATTACTTATAAAACTATCGCGTGAATTATACTTTATATGGCAAAACAACGTTTGCCGGGTCACCTAGTTAAATAAATAGTGGTAACGCAAGAGGTAGAACGTATGAGGTATAAACTCTCACCATAGAGCCCCCTGTTCAATTCTTGCCCACGGGGCCTCGACGTACGTAATAAGTTTTCAGTTTTTGAAGTCATTAATAAGTTCGGCAACGCTCCTGTGATTCATCTTGTAATTACATGAGAATTGAGATTGTGGGCCGCGGCGATCACACCATTACCTCATAATAATAATTAAAAAAAGAGAATATTTATCTTATGCAAATGAACAATAGATTTGAAGCCTGGTTGACAACAGATGAAATATATATATGAATTTCATATTTTTTACCGAATTTTATAACCGCTACGCCAGAAATCCGATGATGTATTAAAATACAATATTGTTTTATTTGAATTCAAATATGGCTATTCTACCCAACTATGTTTAGTAAAATTTAAAAAAGGTGCATAATTTATTAATATTTTGATAAAAATTGGTACTATGAATAATTAACATTCAAATCACGGGAGTTAGTGTTTATGAAAGTTTTGCGCAGCGCACTCTGAAGATACGGGATCTGGACTTTCAGTCAACTGCCTCAAGTTGTCGCTGCAGCGATCGAAAATCGCATATCTTATCACAAAGGACAATTCACTTCACAGGTTTGTAAGAGGGGAAAATAATCATATTCACGATATCAAGACTTCACGCTGCGACAAGTAATAATAGAAAATAAATTACAATACAAATTTCAAGAGCTTCTTAATAAAGAGGGCTGCCAATGAATCACGAAGCCCGACAATCGCAAGTGACCACAATCAGCTGATTTAAGACATTCGGACATTAACCCCGGCTCGGACAATGCCGTTTTTCAGTTTGCATTACGCATAGCAGACAATGAACTAAAATATGCTTAATGGCATTTAAAAATTCTTAACGACAATCTAAGGATGTCAAAACTTTGAGGCATTACTTTTTGGAATAATTTTAACATCAATACCACAGAAGGCAGTGTCAATACTTAGATAATTTATACGTCTAGATAGACTACGATTACGAAAAAAATTGAGTTTAGAACTACCCCCTTATTCATAATGGTCCGCTAACTTTAAACAGCCGCTTAGGAATGTTTTTTCTCATTCTGACTTAGGTCAATAGAAGAAGGCAGAGTGAGAATTAGCAATGCTTTAAGTTAGCAGACTATTGTGAATAAGGGGGTAAATCTTTATTTTGAGCAATTCACGCACACCAGCACTATACAAATCGCGAGTGAAAGACGTCAAAAAACATTTTTAGTATGAAACGTTTTCTTTTGAAACAAAATAAAATATTTTTTTTTTAATTATGAAGGCGTAAACTTAGATGCTAATGTCATACCGCGGCTCACACTCTCTGGCAAAACCAGAGTAATCACGTGGGACTTGCCGATCTTTTAATAAAATAAAATGATAGTAGTAGATATTTGATAGTTATGGGTACTTATGTCATATCCGTATGGAAACAACGCGCGAGATTCAGGTTTAGAACATTGAGTGTAAAAAGAGATCATAACTATATTGAAAAATAAAATTTTGACTACTAAATAACAACAATCTATAAAAAGTAATAGGAAGATAATATATTTATTGCGTATAATTTTAGTTCACTTAAGTGTTAGCCACATCCAGTATCACCTTCATTTGTTGTACTATTTTATTTTTTGTATGCTTAGACGTTGTACGTAGAAACCATGACTAAAAAAACATGACTTATAAATACTGTTTTTATATATAAAATCCTCCTGTAACAGATTTTATGTTTATTATGAGATTTAATTTATTTATTCTTGATATTATAATAATTCGTTGTGTTATATAGTAACTATTTTAATATATTATTTATACCTTTAAAATAATAGTTATAAAACGTTTAAGTGGTAAAGGAAACTATAAAGTAAATGACTTGCTGAATTATACTGTGACGAAATTTTATTTAAAAAAAGACGCCCGCCTATATTTCTGCGCCCGCTATTCTCAGATATGTCTACTGTGCTACTGTGGTTTTGGGGCCTACATTTTCGAATGTGTGTGTTTCAAATACTGTTTTGACATTCAATAAGTGATTTTAAATTCTATGTTGAATAAAGTATTCAAATTTTAATTAAAAAGAAAATATAACCTATAATTTTTCTCTAAATGAATTAATAGTTACTTCAGAATTCTTTTTGATGTCTTCTTTTGCTAGTTTTCTTTTTCAGCTCTATAAAAAATACCATAATTAATAATGAAGTAAATATTATGTTTTTCGTAATTATAATTTATTTTGTATATTACTCAATATTGTCAGTTATTCTTATCGTCAGTCAAAGTATAAATTATTTTAATAATATCGAAACGTTGGCTTGTACAGTAACTGTATACACAATTCGAAATTATGCAATAGTTCAAAACCGTGCTATCGATTAAGAAACCCCATGTCCCAATAATGTAGATTGGTACAAAGGCAAAAAGCTAACCAATTGACACTCCGACCTAAATTCGTTACGAGAATAGTGCACGATGGAAGTAGGTTAATGTTTCGCGCCTATTTCTCTGTGCTATTACACGATTCAAGAAGAATATCTACTTTATTTTATTTTAAAAGAATTAAAGAGTTTCATGATCTCATATTATCTCAGAGGAGTTGTCAACCGGACATTTGAAATGAGGAACTCAACCCGCATCATGTCACCGTTACCGCCTATTTCTGCCGTGAAGCAGTAATGTGTAAACATTTCTGTGTATCGGTCGGAAGGGCGCCGTAGCTAGTGAAATTACTGGGCAAATGAGACTTAACATCTTATGTCTCAAGATGACGAGCGCAATTGAAGTGCGGCTCAGAATTTTTGGGTTTTTCAAGAATCCTGAGCGGCACTGCATTGTACATCAGCTGAACGTCCTGCTCGTCTCGTCCCATATTATCATAAAAAGGCATCAATATGCCATTTCACAATCGCGCGTTTTACTAGAAACTTTTTACAGAAACAACATACCTGAACCAGTACAATTGAACCCTTTAAGCTCAGAGCATACTCCCATCTTAAAATCTAAGGCAAACAATGATTATCTCTTGCAACACAAGAGAATTGTACCTTCAAATTTAAAGCGAACAATTCTTCAATTAATTTGTTCATTTTTTTTAAGTGATAACCCTCACCTCCTACGATTAATACACAAATAAAAGTTGAAAACAAATTTTTATGAACGATGCGAGACTCGAACCCAGTTGGAAGGTCAAATTTTATTTCTGAATTCTTCAATTTTTCTTCAGAATAAAAAAATCAAATTGTTCATTGTTGATTAATGCCACGCATTAATGCGTGATGCTTGAAGTCGACAGCACACATCTCTTCAGAAGGCACCGGTGAAATAAAATTTAGATCTGAACATTATATTTAACAAGTCTAATATATCTATATTGTAAGTTTGATGTACACGATGTTGTAAGAGCATTTACCTACAAAGAGTATTTAACCTATTTGACATTAGGCACGTTGAGTCAACACAGAGTGGCCAACATTCTCACATTACTAGTACTGATTTTTATTATCAATATAAACTTGACTAAACTGAATAGTAATAATTATTATTAATAATTGATAATTGAGTTTTATTTATTATAATGTAGTGACAGTCATTGCGACAAGAATGTTATAACGGCTTGTAAAGGATTAGAATTCGAAGAAGTATTAGAAGTAGATTGACCTGTTGAAGTGTTTTTTTTTTATATAGGAGGCAAACGAGCGTACGGGTCACCTGGTGTTAAGTGAACACCGCTGCCCACAATCTCTTACAACACAAGAGGAATCACAGGAGCATTGCCGGCCTTTAAGGAAGGAGTACGCGCTTTTTTTGAAGGTAACCATGTCGTATCGTCCCGGAAACACCGCACATGTTTAAAACATCGGCATACCTTCACATCACAGGATCTACAGAAAAAGGTACTCATCCAAGAAGAGATCTTGTGTAAAAGAATTGATACGAGTTATAGAAGATAGGGAAGTTATCAGGACTATAATCTCTGGCTATCCTACCTCGCGAAAATAGGCGAAATTATATAAAAGAGGTCATGTATAAACAATTTGTTATATTTTAAAGTGATATCCCTCACTTCTAGGATTAATACACAAATAAAATTTGAAAAACAAAATTTTATGAACGATGAGTGATTCGATCCGTGATTGTATAACTTTTTTTTCTTTTTTTATGACGACGAGGGACTAGACGAGCAGTACGGTCAGCTGATGGTAATTGGTACGGCCTGACCATTATAATGCAGGGCCGCTCAGGATTCTTTAAAAACCCAAAAATTCTTGACGGCACTACAATTGCGCTCGTCATCTTGAGACATAAGATATTAAGTCTCATTTGTCCAGTAATTTCACTAGCTACGGTGCCCTTCAACCGCAACACAGTAATGTTTACACATTACTGCTTCACAGCAGAAAACGACGCCGTTGTCGTACCCATAATCTAGCCGGCATCCTGTGCAAAGCCTCCCACTGGTAAATGTCCTAAGTCGGCTGTTACGACGCTCTTGGGCCCGGGACTTCCCTATTCTTATTATGCGCCGGGGAAGCACAGGAACTTGTGTGAAAAGAGGAACTCTTCTGTCGCATATATTGATCAGAGTGCTCGGAGGAGTTGTTCAGGTTAATACTAGCAGCTGAATTCCAGCACTGGACATTAAAACAAGATGCGAAATTTCTCTACTACCCGATAATGTGACCAATTTTCAATGTCAAAAAGTCAATGTGTGCGTTAGCCATTGCTTTAGTAATCAAAATTCTAAGGAACTATAGCCAAACGTGGCTGACTGTTTATGACTTATCAATCAAAATCGGTTACAGTAACAACAGATTCGCATTCCTTTTCTATCTTGCTGTATCTACATTAGAGATGTTATCCTTCTTTGCTTGCGCGCTTGCGCGGTTCGTCTATACGCTTGTCATGTTAATGGTCGTAACAACTTTTTTTTCGTATGGAAGAAATTGACCGCAAATCGACGTAAAACTAAAAGTTTGGTTACCCTCGTATATACTAGCTGTTGTAAATCATACAGACTTGAATCGTGTTATAACAACTGTCTTTGTTGTACTTAACTAATATTTGAACTCAATTGTTGATTTATTGGACATTCTGTGTCATTCATTTTAAACAACTGATATAAGAATACTTCAATATCGTTTCGCATTGTTATAATATTCATAATATGTAACCGATTCTATATTAATTCTTCATTATCGATATTTCGATCGATGTTTTATTAATACTCCATTTCAATAAAGAATTAATAAAACATATTCGAATGCTTTTCTAAAAGAAACTAACCCGACGTTTCGTGATCTTTCTAGTCCATATGAAAACGTTTTATATATATTAGTAGGAACATCTTTATTTAAATAAATATATTTCATATTTATTTGTATGAGTAGTTGTAGCATAGTTCTTAACAATTGCTTGAATGTCAAATTTTTTTTAATGTCAATATTAATTTTAATATATTTTGCGTCATTATTATTACACATTATAAGGCTGCAATTCAAAAACATACCACTCACAAATAATAACATTAAAATATCAGCATTTATGACGACAGAATTCCTTTAAAATAATAATAATAATAGCCTTTAGTAACAATCTTTACATAGTTTTCGATTTACATTTAGTTTGCAGTAGACATTGGCACAGATTGTTTTGCTTTCGCATAGGCCTCCCCCAGGCTCTTCCACTGTTCTCGGTCATGACATGATCTGCTCCACGTCACACCAGCGGCATCTTTTAAATCGTCGCTCCATCTACGACTCGGTCTCCCTCTCTGTCTTTTTCCTTCTCTAGGATACCATTCTGTTACTATTTTGGCCCATTTTTCTTGTTTGCCTCGTATTAGGTGTCCTGCCCATTGCCATTTGAGTTTACTAATAGTTTGTGATACGTCTGCAATGTTTGTCCTTTTTCTTATTTCTTTTAAGTTTATTCTATCGCTTTTCTTAATCCTTAGTATACTTCTTTCTATGTTATGTTGACATGTTTTTAGTTTGTTGAGATTATCGTTGGTTAGTGCCCATGTTTGACATCCATACGTCATGGCTGGGAGTATACAGGTGTTGTAAACAATACTTTTGAGTTTTAGTGGTATTGACGGGTTTTTCATAATCTCCTTTAGGCACCAGTAACGTTTCCATGCTATATTTATTCTGTTATGTATTTCCTTTGAGGTAGTATTCGTAGGGGAGATTATCTGGCCGAGGTAAGTATATTCGTCGACGTAGTCTATTCTTACGCTGTTTACTTCAATCGGTGATCTTAAACTATTCTCAGCATTTATGACGACAGAATTCCTTTAAAATATAGAAGCATAATTTTAATTATTTAATAACTCTCTAACATTTTTGGAAGACGGAAAAAGACTTTTATTATGATTATATAAGACTGTTATTTAATTACTTATTAAGGCAGTGTTCATCGTGATTATTCTAATTTTAGCTCTTTCTTATATAAACCCGGTAAAACCTACTTGTTGAATATGCTTATGTCAACAAGATTCGATAATTTGTCTATATGTTGAATTAGTTAGGCCACTTAAACCAAATTAATTGATAGAATGCGAATCAGCCTTGAACTGAACTTATAAGTGCACATTATAATTCCATGTATTGAGTAACCTATTTACACGCGGAAACAGAGTACCGCTGCAGACGCTGTTAATTTCGCGAAACCTCCTTTAGGGAGAGGAGGGAAAAACTGGCCAGTACTGTAGTTGACTTTCTATGGCAGAACGGTTTCAATGGGACGCGTTGTAAAAACTTGCCGTTTGAGTTTAATAAGGTTATGTTTGCAGGTATAAGATCTAAGGCAGACAACACATGTTATTGAGAGTGGAGATTTGGTTATATGTATTCTATCATTTGCAGAAACAGTCGGGCGGTATAAGTATTTTTAATGGAAGGATCAACAAGCCTGCATGTCGTCATCATCACAAGAGCCAGCCTTTTAGTATTTAGGTGCGCAATTTTACAGAAACTACCCATTTCATATCTCTTTTGTATTTGCCTATCGCATAACGGGTCGCGAGTTTGATTTCCGCCTTTTTACACGCTTTTTATTAGCTTCAGCTGTACGTAGTTTTGTTTGTAACCGACTCATTTGTGCGCGATTTTGACCCAATTTAAACAGCCAGATTTCGTTCCAACTTCGTAGATTTATCGAGGACCGATGACAATACATAAATTTGGGAAAAACAATCTATTTTTCAATTTACAAAATAAGATTTATGTTCATCTATCATCCATAAGGAAGGAAGGAATTGACATTAATTTTTTTCAACCATTATCTCTTCAACCAAAGCGTGTTTTTTAGTTTTTTGCAAAGTATTTTTATTATTGTACTAGTAATGCTACTGTATTAGGAATATTCTAACTATTCAGAGGTATAGAAATCTCTAGAACAGACTTTACGATTCAGCTTCATTTATGATGACTTTTGACGTTTTTGGTGCATCATTGATCATTATTAACGACCAGAATACATAACACATTCACTGTTTCACTTGAGTCACTATAGGGAAAGTTCAATGTGGAATATTCATACCTTTATAGGACACTTGACAAACATCTTAACAGTAATTTGACGTTTATATAATATAGTTTATTTAACTTTTTATACAACGATTATGTCAAGCAGAAGATGGTTGCAATTAAAATATCTCAGAAAGTATGATAATTATAAATAAACACTTAATTACCACAACTTATCATGGGTTTGAACCAGCTGCAACACGCAACTGTATCTGACTGTTTTGAACAAGACAACAAGAATTTAAAGGGGCAATTGTTATTTTTTTTTGTATGAAAATAAGGGACGAGACGAGCAGGGCGTTCAGCTGATGGTAATTGATTCGCCATACCCATTACAATGCAGTGACGCTCAGGATTCTTGAAAAACCCAAAAATTCTGAGACCTTGAGATCTGTCACCTTGAGACATAAGATGTTAAGTTTCATTTGCCCAGTAATTTCACTAGCTTAGCAGTAGAAATAGGCGCCGTTGTGGTACCCTTAATCTAGCCGGCTTCCTGTGCAAAGGAGCCTCCCACTGTTGTCAATTGGACTTCAGGGCACAATTTTCGTGAGTCGGGCGCTCGTCTTTAAGAGTAAACTTTAACTGAGACTTTTTTAATATTTAAGAATTCTAAAACAACGTACCGTCTCGCTAACGCGGGCGACACAATCATATGTTCGATAAGGACAACTGAAACCCTAACTAAGAATTGTAAGTTAAAACAAAAAAATCACGGTTACGTTTTTGAAAATTGAATGGGATGGGAAGGAAATAGACTGGATGCATATAAAAAAAATAGAACATTCTAGAAGAAACAGATCCATTACTCAAGAAAGCTGAAGCTAAAGCACTTAGATCATTTATACGTCTAGATAGACTATGACAGCTGTGAAAACCTCTATTTTAATCAATTCACGCACACTAACACAAATTTTTATACAAATCGCGAGTGCAAGACGTGGCTTGTGACGCACACTAAACTAATATTCCTGGCTTGTTTTTATCGGTTGTCTAACAGCAAGAGACTGTCTAGACGTATAAATCATCTTAGCTTAACTAATCTTGCTAACACTAAACAATTTGAATTAGAATTTTATGTATTAGGTACTAATAATTCTAATTATTGTCTAAACGAGTTTTGAAGTAATTATTGTTATTATTATAATTGGTGGACTAATATTTTCAAGCGCAACATAGGAAATTTTGACTTACCGAATTTGAATTTTGGAAATATTGGCACTTGGATTAACCGTAAAAAGCATTTTCAACCAATATTAAAGCAGCTTTTAATTTACTTGTATTTCTGTACCTTGCTAGATCTTTTTTTATGATGGGCCAAATGAGCAAGAGGCATGATGTCATGATGGGGACTGGTGAGGCTGCCCATGATTATCCGCAAAACCAGGGAGCATGGAGATGCATTGCCGGTGGGAGTTCAAGGTGGGAGTTTCCTATTTTCTTGAAGGTCCCAAAGACGTATTGGTTCGGGAAAACAGCAGCCTATCTAATAATAAAGAAAACTCTAAACCGAATTCTAAATTTTACCTTGTAATGAATGATTTTGAGCTAGATAGGTTCACAAATAAAATTTGGAAAACAAAATTTTATGAACGATGCGGGACTCGAACCCACGATCTCCGGCGTACCGTGCCGGTGCTTTAACCAACTAAGTAACATAACGTACTCGTATTACAGATAACCTGCTTAACCCCAATATTTGCATATTAGGAAATTGACTTCGAGTCCCGCATCGTTCATAAAATTTTGTTTTTCAAATTTTATTTGTGTATTAATCCTAGAAGTAAGGGTTATCACTTTAAAAACATAACATATTGTTTAGATAGGTTCAGTTGATAATTTCAGTTCAACCCACTATTATGGACAAGTACCGATCTAGTAATCAGAAAACATCTTGTATCTCCTCTAAAAACTCGACCTAGATACAAAAGGTATATTTTTTTTACAGAGTTGTCTCCGTTTGTGAGTCTCCGTTACGATCCTTTAAAAGGGAAATGTAACTGGTCGTAACTGTATTCAGCCTTCTTCTAACTGTTACACATCGTATCTCTATATGGCGGCTCTGCTGGCAGTGTAAATAGTTGAATCGAATACTTTAAGCCATTGAGCTGATTGTGTTTTATAATCAAATCAAATCAAATAAAAATCACTTTATTCATGTAGGTCACGGAAATGACATTTGAATGTCAAAAAAATATTTTTCTTTTTGAATCTACCGCTACTTCGTAAAGGGTTGAGCTAATGAGAAGAAGTAGCAAGAAACTCATTGCCACTCTTTTATATCAAGGTTTACATTTCCATCGATTTACAAATGATTTCAATTACAATATAATATGTAAAATGATGCAACAAACATATAAACGTACTAAACTAAAAAAAATTGTTCGAAACTCCGTTCCATAATCTCGCGAAAGATATAACAATAAAAGTTTTTAAATAACTTTGTGAAAGATTTTTTTTTTATTTCCTTGGTGGCCATCTTGGTTTGTACTATATGATTTGATTTTGTGTATCGGTAATACTAATACACACTTCGTCAAAGTTTGTATTACGTATTCCGGTCTGTATCACACAGACTAAAAAAATTTGACAAAAAACAACCGACATCAAAAACACTATTCCAAAACAATAGATATAATATGCACTAAAAAGTATAGCAATAATTGCGAATTTTTATACAATGTAATTAATTAATCTAATTCTAGTTACGATTATTGTTATAGCGAAAGAAGCTGGAAGAGGAATAAAGGCTTATTTATTATTATTATTTATACGAGGGTTCATCGTCCTTTTGATTAAATCTATTCGTTTGTTATTGAGTGGAAAATGTATCCTTGTTTCCAGAAATAACCTATTAATTACAATAATTATTATCAGTCTCATTGTCCGGGCCAATGAACAATAAAATCCACGTCGAACAATCAGTCAACATAAAGATCTTCACACATATCTGTTGGCACAATAAATGTCACAGTAATGTGATAACTGATAACGTAACTCTTGTGAGGAAATAGTTACAGAGTAATAGCTAAGGAAGGTGAAGAGGTCGATACTATCGACCGGATGGCGCCCGGAGATGAACTTAGTAGAACATTTTAGTTAAAATGACAGTTTTAGAGGAATTAAATTTTATGTATCAAACACACGTAATATTATTTCATAATTTTATTATGATATGAAGGAAATGTGGAGTAATTGAATACTTTGCTGAAGTGGAAACTTATTTAGCATCGTTGTGATTTGAGTCGATGAAACGAAAAGGCGCGACAGTAAAAAGAGACAGACACATAAGATTTAACGTGGGAGAAATTGGGATAGAAAGCATTATACAGTGTTTTGGTACCAGGAGATCATAGTGGAAGAAGAGATATGCATGATGGAAGTATAAATACTCATTATGTTCTGAGGTCATGCGCACGACGCACGTATTACTCATATAGACACCAAGAGAAAATGGCAGCGGTGATAGTAATGTCTTTCATAGCGTTTAAAATCATGTGTTATCATCCAAGCACCATGTACCAGGACTTCATAATTATGCAGTTTAGACGTTCATTCACGCATTTTTTCTTGCTATTATAAATGTAAAACTACCCTGATTATCCAATTAACATAATTTTTATTTAATTACATTACATATTTTATTAAAAGCTTGCAGTAGCAATAGGTTGAACTAGTGACTCTCACCACGGAGCCGCCGGTTCGATCCTCACCCGCCACGTACCAATGTGTTTGGGTTTTCGAATTCATTTGTCCGTTTATTTGTCGCTTTATAAGGTCTGTGGCTTGCTCCTGTGGTTCCTCTGGTGTTACAAGAGAGTACAGGATGCAGTGATCACTCATCAACAGTGACCCGTATGCTCGTTTGTCGTGCTCTCCTATAAAAAAACATATTTTCCAATACTTATCACAACTAAATGCACTTACAATTTTATTTATGACAATATAGGAAGGGAAGAGACGAGCAGGACGTTCAGCTGATGGTCATTGATAAGTCTCATTCGCCCAGTAATTTCACTAGCTACAGCGCCATATACAAATACTAGCCTATAGACAAGCCGTGCAAGAGGAGTGAACGTCTCTAACGAAGATACATCAAAATAGAAAAGGAAAGCGAATGTCATGTGACTGTAACCATTTTTTATTGACAAGTCGTAAACAGTCAGCCACCGTTGGCATTAGCTCCTAATTATTTTGAATATTAAACTAAGTAACGTAAACATTGGTAACACTAAGTTTAGGGCTTTTAGTAATTGAAGTTTGAGTGTTTTTGTTGCATCAGATCTTTGCTTTGTAATTGAAATGATTTGTTAATTTATTTGATGATTCCATGCGAGCGCTCTTCCAACTAAGCCAACCGTTCGAGTGACGTATCGTTGATAAAATCTTGTATGCTTTGTTCAACTCTCAGGTTGTGGCTTCATCTACAGGATCTACTTTACAGTTGAGCAGGTTGCTCAACCCCAATATATTATTAGGAAATTTACTATCATTAATATAATATTTTTTTTAATTTTATTTGTGTAATTCATCCCAGAAGTGAGATTGCCACTTTAAAACAACAAATTGGTCACAAATACTAAATAAATACATTTTAGTATCGCAATGTGAACGATCACATTGAATGCGTGGAAAGAAACCATAATAATATCTCAAATGATCCCATTTCAAAACAACATAACTAACTTGACCGGATATAAAACCCATTTGCTACAGTTCATATCTTCCGTAAGGTCAATCAGATAAAATATATATAATTCGTATAACGAAGCGTGGTGTATCTTATAATTAACTAGTATTTTCACGCTGCGCGCCACGCCCATACACGTTCGACGTGCGCACGCGCAGCCACGTGTACTTCTTGCAATAATCTTAAATATTTATTGGATGTTATGTTACACGAACACATTCTAACAATGCTTTTAGTTTTCTATAAAACAAAAGGATACGTGGAATAAGTGTTGTTTTACACTTATTCCACGTATTATTTCCACATTTAAAAATAAGTTTATAACACTAAAACAAATTAAATGGAACGTATATTTTAATACGTTATCTTGCAGAAATCCATAATTATCCAATTGTTTTGAGTTTTATTTAGTGTTAATTCCGCCAATATTTGTCTTTAAACAACTCGACACACTCTGGCACGAGACAGTATGGATGTCTTGAGGATGCCTCGTGTAGAGGCGAAACACGTGTCGAATTGTTTAAAGATAAATATTGGCGGAATTAACACTAAATAAAACTCAAAACATTTGGATAACTTTGAATAAAAAAACTTTAGAAGTTAGACTCTGTTACTAGCGATTGGCGAGTCAGAAGCGCCCGAAGATGCCTCGTGTAGAGGCAAAACATTTGTGAAACATTAGCATAAGCATTATCATGTATAACTTGTGTATAACATTCTTATATAATTTATCATACGTCTAGATAAAACCTCTCGCTGTTAGGCAAAGCATGAAAAAAGGCCACGTTTATTGCTTAAGTGTGCATAGCTTGTTATGCGTGCGTCCTACTCTCAGGATATGTATGTAAATAATACTAATCACTTTGTTTGAGTGTGACAGAGTTGCTGAAAATAGAGGTTAAATGTTCGCCGCTATTTTAAATAACGCCTAATTCTATTGTGAAAGTTATAAATGATTAAAATATAATACAGTCTTTATCAGTCCGACGAATCAATTTCGTTTATTCTGTATAAAGCCAGCCAGTGCTACCAGCAGCAGATTTTTTGAAATTGCAGCATTATTAGCCAAACTCTAATAAGTTCAAATAATATTTCCAAATTCGAAATTTCGAAATCGGAATATTTACATCATAGAACCACCAAAATGCTTCGAAGAGATAAGAAATACTACAAGCAAAGAGGGTGTAAATACTCCGTTATACCACTTGGGACTGCCTAAAAATTTAAATTTAGTTTAGTATGAAACGTGCGGTCATTTGACATAAGTTTGAAATAGTAGTAATTACAGTATGGCGATTGGCGACGAAGTATAATCCGGCAAAGTTTCAAAGCGAACAGTTGCTTAAAACGTAGTGGATTTCGGCTATCTCCGTTTTTTACAAGATTATAGCCATCATCTGTCAATCTATCAATCACAGCACGTTTCATACAATCAAGTGAACTACTTTTATCTTAAAGAGTTTCGCTAGGCTGACTACAAATTGCATTTGAATAACAAGCTTAATCTTAGTACTGTATTAAAATTCTGATTAAAACAAGTCTGAGACGAACAAGTTGGTAATCTCCGTCGTAGAAGCCAACTACCGTTACTATAAAAGTGAAGTGTACATCGCAACGATCATATTTATAGGTTTATTCAGTATCTGGCCAAGCTCAGGACAATGGGGTATTATTAGCTCGGGATGGCGTCTTATTGTAGTGCTAACTTGCTAATAGCTGGCCCAAGGCATAAGACGAAGAGGATAAGAAAACTAAACTGCTCTTTAAAATCGCCGTTACAAACATTTAGTTTTGGGCTACAAAATAAATCGTTACAAATAATAATATTCAGTAAGAAAATATTTTTGTTGTTAATCTATATTAGGTCGGTAGTTTTGAAGTTTAATTAGTTATTTCATATCCTATTTGAATAAATATATATGTATTTCAATTTAAACCTACTGATGTGTTATAGAACTAAAAGTGATCACAATATAATTATTATAATATTTATTATAACATTTTTGCTTTTAATTATTTATTTATAAGCATTTGTAGCAATTTATTACTCTCATTAATACTTATTTATATAATAATTGTCACATTTATATAATAGTATTATTAAAATCGTCTCGGTTCATAACTTGTACCACTCATAATAGCAAGAAAACGTGCGCACACGCATAGTTTATAACGTCTATTGGCTGCGCAGACAGACAGCGCAGGATTCTAAATGACTTTCTTATTGATATTTTATCACGTGATTCCTTCTGACAATGCAACAATACTGATAATATAGTACATAGAACATAAATAATCACTGTATTGTTAGTAATTTCATGTTGAGGTTTTAATGGATCTGTACTTTGTATACACCACGGGGATTTCATCGGATCTGGCAAATATTTCGGTTCCTATTCTTACATATGGCATCTTTGTAGGTTTTGAATTATATATAACTTAACAATAACGAATGTTTTTCAGTTAGTTTAGAAAAAGGAAGGCCCGAGAGTAGAATGAAATGAAAATGTCCACGGACTCTAGTATCACATAGTAGAGTTTCTTGCGCCGCTTCTCTCTCAGAGCGCCATTTATATTTTAGAAATGACATCAAAAATATTTCTAAAGGGATCAATTTTGAGAAAATAAATTCCTTTATGCCATAGGTATGCTACTACAGATGCATAAGCTATGAAAGGAATAGGAAAGAAATCCTGTTGGCTGCTGTAGAGAAACAAATAATTCCAAGTATGAGCAATTCACAACATCCTAGGAATGGCGCTGACGATGACTTGATCAAAGTCAAAGTCAAATTCAAAAACAGGTTCAATTAGGTTTAAACTTTAATCCTTTGAGGCTTTTAATTTTTGTCATTATAAATATTTCACTTAAATTACTGAATGTTCGTGAAATGTAGAGCGCGTGAGAAGAACATACAAGAAACTCTACGAATCGTAGACTCGGTAGCACACGAAAAGAAATTGTCATGGCCTATCCATGCTTGGGAGCGTGTTCGACTCCACCAAGTTTAATTTGTACTTTGAAACTTGGTGAGATCTGTATCGTATCTGTTAAAAGAGTCCAAAACGTACAGTACACACGTTGACTGACAGTTGACACTTGACGTTTGTTACACCAAAAAGAACTTAGTTTAAACCTTATAAAATAACACATTATTGAATGCGTTTAAATTGCAGCCATGATTGTATATACCTCAATAATTTCCGTTCAAAATAAACAGTGAAATAACGATATTAACATATGTTGTATGATGAGAATAGCATTCCTTATTAAATTCTGATGTACAAAAAACAATTGATAATAGAGGTATATTAATAATCTTGTTTTCATATCACAATGTTAGTTCATTAAGCAATGAACCGTAACAAATTACAAAAAACTTTATAGAATAGCTTGTAACGATTCGATGCCTCGTACACGGTATATCGTTTTTGCTATAATTTCAAGACAAGCGTGTCCAAACCTCTATTATTTGTGAAATTTAATGGTATGTGCGGTTAAATTTGAATTTATTAAAGATTTACTAATTACTTTATTAGCAATGTTATAAGATGTATAAAAATTTTCATTTATTTTATTTCAAAAGGCGGTTTTGCATTATCTATATTACCTACCTACCTATAACCTTTAAATTATATTTTACCTACATAAATGGAACATTTTATCATACTAGCTGACCCAGCAAACTTTGTATTGCCATATAAAATAATATAAAAATCGCGATACAAAAATAGGTGTTGCTAAAAATAGGGTGAAAACTTTAAATTGCAGGTATTTTTAATGCTGAATCAGAATAAAAAAAATAAAAAAAACGTCCAAAAATTAAAAAAAAATTTAAGGGTGAACAACCCTTACCACTTATGGGTATGAAAAATAGATAGTAGCCGATTTTCAGACCTACTGAATATGCATAAATTTGGTAAAAATCAGTAATGCCGTTTCGGAGGAGTAAGGTAACTAACATTGTGACACGAGAATTTTATATATAAGAAGATTACTTAGTTATTTTTCCTCTCAAAATTATTAAACTACTACTCATATTGTACATTATAATAGTCAGACATACACATTCTTGAACTATGGAATAACCGACCGAAACACGGCGAGTACTAATATTCTAAACACAGGGAAACTTAGTTAGGAGTTAGAGCTCAGCCATATTGTACTAGGTACTAGTAGATTCTTGTCATAATGTAGATAAGACTACATACCTAAACTCGAGCAAAATATCAATTTTCTGGAAAGGCACCATTTTTTATGTCTGTTTCACATAAACCTACTGTCTGTATGTGCCTAGTTTGTTTGAAGTCCTAGCAATAAAAACTTCGTACCTACTTGTTTAGATGCACTTACCCAACTAAAGTATGTAGGCTTCTTCTTAATGTTTATACCTAAAGGTTGTGATATATAATGTTGTGTAGTAGGTATTATGAGTATGTAGTAGATAGCTTGCACATGGTTTTGTGCTATGACGTTAATGCAATATTAATTATAACTTAATGTGATCTAATAATCTGTGAAGCTAAAAAGTGTGTTAACAAAATATATATTATAGTAATAAAACATACTGGTAAAACACCTGTATTTTTTCCAGCATTTTTCGTAAGTCTCTCTTAAAGGTATTTAGGACAAATTTTAAGTTTTCTATTCAGTTTCAAATTCGTAAAGTAAAGCTATAACTACACCATTTATTTTTACTAGACGCAGTCAGACTTAAGTCATTATACTTCGCAGTTACAGCTTGCAATTACATCGAAATTAAGTGCAATTGAAAAATTGAAAAGTGGGATGTTCTGTCAAAAATAACAGAACGCATTGTTCACTTCGAAAGTAATCGGTTATCACTTCAGAACTCCCAAAATCTCTGTTTGTATCGAACGAACACAAAAACGGTCCCGAATAAAACAATACGACAAATACGCCTTATAAGTCATGATGTCCTGGTACGAGCGTTCGATGCCGACATCCCGACCATATTAGGAGCTTCGCAAGAACTCCGGTATGCCAGACAAATCGCTTGACAATTTTGTTTAAATACTCGTCGCGGGACGAAATTTATTTAGCGAAAACATTTGGAATGCTAATTTGAGTCAAATTAAGGTTGTGTTTGCAAAGGTTTTCAACATGCGAAATGTTAATATATTGCATGAAATTACAGGGGATATTTTTTTATATAAAGACTTCCTAAAGATATTTTTAAGAATATGAAGTCCCCTGCTAGCTGATTCTCACCACTCATTAGAAAGAATATAAGAAATTGTTATCTTATGATATTAATATTAAGAATAAAGTAAGATTGATCGATATACTCAGAATCAACCAACATCAATAAGATATCAGTTGAAACTACATTATAGACCCACTTTTAATATTTAATAAGTAATTATTAATTGCACAGTGCAAATTGCACTAACTTGGAGATTCAAACCCGGGATCTCTAACTGAGTGGGTAGGGTCACTAACCACTGGGCTATATTAGTCATCAAACTAATCTATCTATATAATAATTATGTTGAGTCGACGTATCTGTACTCTCGATATTTTTTCTTCGATTGTAGGTGATAAAGGGACGGTGAACACAAAAATACAAATAAAATAAAATGTCCGTCTGCCTGTTGGCTCTCTATTTTGTATACGCTAATCTCTAGAAGTACTGGACAGACTTTTATAAAATTTTCATAAATGCCTTCAGCGTAGTTTGGAGCAACATTTAGGCTTATTTGATTGAAAGGGCTGTTTATATCTGTACAAAAAGTATAAAATATAAGTAAGATAGATAAGATAAACTACGATCAATTTTCATCATTGGAAATCAGATAATGCCACCTCTTAACAAGGAGACCTCTCACAGATTCCACAAAGATTGCGAAGAACGGGCGTTAAATAAAACCAATCAGCGGTTTCTAGAACCATCTACGCGCCAGGTTTCTCGCAATTTCATTAGATCTAACACAGGGTAGATTAAAATCGTAACGGATGCATTGGCAGCGTATTGCGATCGAGGTAACAATGGCGGTTACTCAGTAATCAATAGACATCATTGTACAGGCTGCAACACCGTTTATAGAACTTGCCGATGATGGACCATAGACATATGAAGAAATTAGATGTAGCGCTTTTTTTTGGAGAGTGTGTGCTGTCAGCTCTAAAGACTTTTACAACGAAGCTGGGCGTGGGCCTTGGAGGCCGCTGAGATATAGCGCACGGCAGGACATTTTTTTTTATAAATTTTTTAATATTACAAAAATATTTTTAATAGAACAACAACTAAATGACATGGAGAACTTTCAGCTAAATATAAAAAAGGCTGCGACGCCACGAGGGTGTGAACACAGCATGTTTAGCAGAAATAGATACGATTTAAAGGTACATTAATCAGTCTAAAACTTGCTTTAAGTATAGCGTTAGATATTTCTTAATTAACATTATATAAGAAAATAAAAGAGAATGTTACATATTAAGACAAAAAAACGTACATTAAAAAAGGCACATTATGATTTTTTTATTAATTTAAACTAATTAGGAATTAAAACTCATAAGAAAGTATGAATGTAACTCTCCTCGTTCGGGTCTATTTTGTACTTGAACTGCTTATTTTACAATTAATTTATTGATTTAGAAAAAAATCAATTGTTGTATTGTTGTTATTACTTCATATAATAATACCATAGATACGTTTTAAATATTCCTAAATTATTTGAAGAAAGTATGTTTTTTTTTTCATTTCGAAATGGAAAGCCTTTAGAAACGCTTACAATCATTTCATTATTGTAAACCAAGAACATAGATCTATATAAGTCTTATAATGTTTTAGATATAGCTAATAACTACATTATATTATTCACTCTATTGGCGAATGCTAATCTAAAGTTCGTACCTGAAGCATGAATTAAGAACGTCTATTGGTTTTCTAACTCTTAGATACAAGAATGGCAGGACATGCGCGTACGCATCCAGGATAGCACTGAGACGTCGATATCTTGACACTTTATCACACAAATATATTTGCAATTGTAAGGCTCCATCACATTGTACCTATACCTTAAAGGAATAACGTCATTATGAGGTTGTTCACACTATATCTATTTTTAATTGAATAATCAGTAATTACAATTAAAAAGTATTAAAAAATTCATAAAATAAAGACTAAGTATTATACATCTATACACACAATAAATTGTAATAAAGTATAAATTGTGCACTGATTTCTTTAAAAAAAATACCTCCCGTGTGTTATAGATTTTTTGTCTATTTGTCCGTTTGTCTGAACTACTGAAAATATTTATTTTAGTGTAGGTATAGTATTTTACTGCTTCATAGCTTCTATACAACCTCTAGTCTCGTGCCAGAATTTGGTGAGTCAACATCTCCTGAGTATGCCTCGTGTAGAGGCGAAACACGTGTCGAATTGTTTAAAGACAAATATTAGCGGAATTAACACTAAAGAAAACTCAAAATATTTGGATATCTATACAAATTGTCAATATCAAATTACAAAACTGACGGTTTTTATTACCGTTAATTTATTGCCATTAATTAACAAATTTATAAGTAAAAGTGCACTATTATATTGAAAAGAAGGGAAAATAATTATTCAATAGAGAGAAATACTTTTATAATGTGAAGAGCGTGAGAGCAAACGTAAATGTTTGTTTGAGGTAGAGAATACAGACGAGTTGTTAGTTGATCTGAGTAATTTGTTATAAATAAACGATTGGCACAAAAACATGAAGATCGAATGCGGCGAGCAATTATAAGTTTATTCAGTATTGTTACCTTGCACTATACAGGCTGCTAACTTATATTCTAACTTATATTCTGATTAAAAACATTTATTATTTAAGTAAAACACTTTTTGGAAGATTAAAAAGCTTGTTATTGGAAGTGTATTTTTACGTAAGGGTTTTTGCGTAAAAAATTGATTTTTTTATTATTTATTTTATGCAATGTTTTGCGATCTTTGCAGGATCACGTATTTAGGGGGACTAAATTACGGAAAAACTTTAAACAATATAATATACTAACAACCACACGAATTTTAATATTTTAAAAAGTATTTTATTGAATTTAATTATTAAAACTAATTTAATCATTAATTTTACAGTTAAATGGCAAAGTACGGTAAGGTAAGTTCACATATACTACATATTTCTTCGAAATTTCAAAAAAAATTAAAAAGGCAAATGTAAAAGGCATACGATAATAAAGTTATTAAAAATAGATATTTATCGGTTAACTACTAATAAAATGATAGATATAGTAATTATACGCCTACTGTTGTAAAATCACACTAAGGTCTCGAACACTTTCCGATTTAGACTTTAGTGACATTTTCGAGACATTTTCGCCACCATTTTCTCTTATACTTAATATTATCATGTAAGAGTCAATGTAGTTTTGTGCATTAAATAATTAACACAATTCATATCAACAAAACCCGTAACTAGGATAAATCTAAAAATAAAATGTTACTTACATTAATATTAAAATTAAAATAATTTAATTTAAATTCTCATATAATTTATATGACCTCCTAAAGTAAAGGCATAAAAGGCATTTATTTTCTCAAAATTGATTCCTTTAGATCTATTTTTGATGTCATTTCTAATAACTACTAGATACTACCGCTTCGGAAACAAATTGCGCTCTGAGAGAGAAGAAGCGGCGCAAGAAACTCTTTCTTTATTTTCATATGTTTGTATAATTATAGTAAACTGTTCGCTATTAAACATATAATTGAGGTAACTTTAGGTCTGGTATCTGTTATTTCATTTAGTAATACATTATAACTTTATTTAAATTCTCATATAATATATATAACCTCCTAAAGTATTTTCGTATGTTTGTATAATTATAATAAACTGTTCGCTATTAAACATGTAATTAAGGAAAGTATAGGTCTAGTATCTGTTATTTAATTTAGTAATTAATTTGTGAGACTGTCTGCTTTTGAATAAATTTTTAATCACGTAACATTTTGGAGCATCCTGTATCACAGTCATTAAGCATTCCGCACACGTCGGCTGCAAATGGAATAAAACAGCTAAACAAATTGCAACAACAGTCTGAGAAGGTCCCGTTTTTGCACTAATTCGGCATACCGAAATAAAAATTCCATCTCCTTATGGTTTGCTCGCAAAAACTCATCTGAGTGATCTTGGTGAATGTAAAAAGAGGGCTAATAGAAACCACACGCTGTTTTGTATGCATAAGTGTTGAGTAATCGGATTCACTTGCTTGAGAAATGTGACGAGGAAAAATCTTTATTTAATGTGATTGATAGTATATTAGTAATTTTAATGCGCGTAAGTATGTTAACTTACTGTCGTAAGCGTATTTACAATCGCCCTCCGTACTCGAACGGTTGGCACAATTGGAAGTGCGCTCGCAACGAACGCGAGAGGTCGTGGGTTCGAGTCCTGCATCGATCATGAAATTTTCTTTTCAGTTTTATTAGTGTAATTAAGATAATTTGTAAAACGATGAAGCTGTAGATGTTGATTTAAATGAGTGGAAATGAGCTCCTTGCCACTTCTTCTTTCCTTACAATCTTTCCGCAGTTGTGTTAAATGTAAAAAGAAAAATATTCTTTTCCTTGACCTAGATGCATAAAGTGATTTTGATTTGATTTGAAGGGCATATTACTTATGCCTAATCATACAAATTTCTTCTGCTTCAGTGGTAAAAACTTTCGTTCAGTAACATTCTCAGTGGTCTATTTTTTTATTATGAAAATAAGAGACAAGACGAGCATGACGTTCAGCTGCTGGTAATTGATACGCCCAGCCTATTACAATGCAGTGCCGCTTAGGATTATTGAAAGTCCAAAAATTCTACACACTACAACTGCGCTCGTCACCTTGAGATATAAGATGTCAAGCCTCATTTCCCCAGTAATTTCACTAGCTACAGCGCCCTTCAGACCAAAACAATAATGCTTACACATTATTGCTACACGGCAGAAATCCTCCCACTCCAGCCTCCCTCTGGTAAAAAGTGCTCTAGTTGTAGGTCTAATATTAGTGGTAGATTAAAGAACTCTTTAATTATATTGACAGTGAACATAATGATGTATACGAGCTATAAACCCCTTGCAATAAAGATAGCAAAGCCGACCTTATAGCCAATCTACCCGTCCACTCGTAAACCTAACCCCGTAACCTAATGGTCCGTCCAGGTTGGCCTACTTATAAATATCACCTGACGTAACCTCTGATAAATTGCTTCTCCGACAAATGTTTTGGGAAAGGTTTTTCTAATGACTCCATAAGCAATGGTATGAATCACTTTTACTATGTAGAACACCGAAATGTACGTTTTAATTTATTTTTAAATTTGGCTTGAATTCATTTTAGTGAAAGTTTCCAATATTTGTATGAACAAACCAGCGCACGTACTTTCATTTTTTTATGGAATAGGAGGACAAACAAGCGTACGGGTCACCTGGTGTTAAGTGATCACCGCCGCACACATTCTCTTGCAACACCAGAGGAATCACAGGAGCGTTGCCGGCCTTTAAGGAAGGTGTAAACGCTTTTTTTGAAGTTACCCATGTCGTATCGTCCCGGAAACACCGCACAAGGAAGCTCATTCCACAGCCTTGTAGTACGTGGAAAACCGAAAGCCGCACTGTGGAGGACCGATACACATCCAAATGGTGGGGATGATAACCTAACTTGTGGCATGTCGTGCGAATCAGGTTAAACAGCATTTCGGAATACTCCCCGTGGTAAATGCGGTAGAAGACGCACAATGAAGCGACGTCATGCAACTGTGGATCACAGAATTCGAAAACCGAAACAAATACATTGTGATAGAAGGTTACGTGGTGCGCGAGGATCGAACCGGGGCCCGGGGACTCCGTGTTCAACGGTTCTACCACAGTAGGCATACAGATGTCTACTGTGGTTCTACCTATTACACCATCGACGCTTCAAAATATATACTATGGTTTATGCTATATATTAGTTATCAGTTACAATTTATGTTTGACTAAAACATGTAAACATAAGGTTAAATAAACAAATACACTATAATTCATTTTCTGTAGCAATAAGCTATAACAGTTTGAAATTATTTACTTCATTCCAATAATATACTACTTGATAACAAATAAATTAAAAAAAAATGCTGGTTACTACGCTATAATTCTCTTGTTGAATGAGAGTCAAGGCAGTGGTAAAGACAATGGAAATGAGTAAAGAAAATGACATACAATCAAGCGCGTACACCTTTCTTAAAGGCTGGCAACGCTCCTGTGATTCCTCTGGTGTTGCAGAAAATGGGTGGTGGTGGTGGTCACTTAACATCAGGTGACCCTTACGATCGTTAGTACTCCTTTTTCCATAAAAAAAAGAACAGTCATTGACGAAGACTCCTGAAGTGGAATCAAGAGACACTGTGGATGCCCTCTGCCCCAGCTAGGAGTTACATGAACTTAAATGAATAAATGATCTACCATTATAGCGAAAAACTTGCAAATACTTCCGTGAAAAATAGTGGTCCTCGTGCTCTTAAAATGCAATAAAAATTTGACCTTAAATGCATGATAAATGACTATAATAACTTTGATATTGCCGCACCATCAACACAATCGATAAAGCAAATTTACATAATATAAAATATCGTAAGTCGTAAGCAGTGACAACTTTGTTAGTTCGCTTCACGGATTCCTGGGCGGAACAGGAAGGGTGGAGCCCAAGTCGTTCCATAAACTTTATAGGTCACTCATGGGGCCGGCGTCTTTGAAAATGCCATAGATTTAAAACAATGGACGCTTTTAGCGAAAACAAAAGATCGTATCGGCGAACGTTTGATGTCGAATTAAAAAAGATTGCCTCGGCTTAAATATTTCTGCAGCAAGAAAACGAAATAAAAAAAAGTGTTTTCAAAGGCTTCGGTGAAAAGTATTACGCTTAGTACTTTAAAACCATAATATAAAGGCGTCCAGAATGTTTTTGTATTTGTTAAAGGCTGGTGGTTTTTCGGGGCTTTGCTTTTTAGACTTTTAACTTCTTAGATTTTTATCTTCTCATAAGAATACGTAAGCTTCATTGCATTATAAATTATACAGTATTTTTTTTATGAAAATAAGGGACAAGACGAGCAGGACGTTCAGCTAATTATTGATACGCCCTGGCCATTAGAATGCAGTGCCGCTCAGGATTCTTGAAAAACCCCAAAAATTCTGAGCGGCACTACAACTGCGGTCGTCACCTTGAGACATAAGATGTTAAGTCTCATTTGCCCAGTAATTACACTAGCTATGGCGCCACACAGTAATGCTTACACATTACTGCTTCAGGATAGAAATAGGCGCCGTTGTGGTACCCATAATCTAGCCGGCATCCTATGCAAAGGAACCTCCCACAGGTAATATCCTGGTTGTATCCGCAAGCCCGGCTGTTTACTTTACTTTACTGCAACTTCTATCATCAAATTCAATTGTTGGATAATATTAGTAAGGTCAGGTAAAATAAGTGCAACAAATCAGGTTAGCTATAGATGTTCTATTAATTGCCTCTGCACATTACATATAGTTTGTTAAACATCATGTCTTTTTATTTAAGCTGGATAGGCCAGACACTCCGAAGGGATTCCGACCATATGCCGAGGCAAGCCTTAGACTGGAACCCCAAAGGAAAACGCAAACGAGGCCGACCAAAGCAAACCTGGCGGCGGACTGTCATTGATGAAGCGAAAGACATCGGAAAGACCTGGAGTGAAATTAAGTGAGATTCTCAGGATCGGTCTATATATATGCCCTCTACCCCAGCTATTGGCTACAGGAACTTAAATGAACGAATGATCCACCATTATAGCGAAGAACTTGCAAAAATTTATTATTTCTCAATATGTACTTACCACAATAGGACCATTTCTGCCGGTACTGGTGAGCGTCGCTCCGAACCACTGGTTGGATTTCTGATCGATCTGCCGATGGGCGCTGTCCATGTTGTTATCTGAAACAATATTATAGTATTTAAAAGGCGAAAAAGGTAGAATACTAGTTGTAAAACTTCTCTTAGATTTAACAATTTATTTCCTCAGTAAGTATCTCCAAACACAAATAATTTCAAGAACGAAAATTTTAACTATATCGAACTTTTAATGTTAATTCTTCCAAAAGTCGTGCCACAGCAAGCGCTGGGATTTAGTGTGCTGGAAATTAACTATCAAACAGCACGCTTGTTCACTGTTATTTTTAATTGAACCCGATAATAAATTTGAGACCTCTCTGATGTACTATAACTCTGTAGGTACCACAACGGCGCCTTATTCTGCCGTGAGCACAAACATTATTGTGTTTTAGTTTAAAGGGCGCCGCTACATTGACATTACTGGGCTAATGAGACAGCACCTTGTCTGTGAGAGAGCGATAACGCTTTACTACAAAAAATCTAAAATTAAAATACATTTTGTTTTAAATAATATTACTTCGCAGAGGCACTACGGAACTGGTCATCGATTATTGGAACACAAAAGGATTGTGCCATAAAAGAGAAATTATATTAAGATGTCAGTCATATATCACGTATAAAATATAAAATTCAATGCAATTTATTCGATATTAAAAGAATATAAGTGAAATATCGGCGGCAATAACTTTATACCCTGCTATTATGAATGGGTCGCGGTTTCAATTTCGTAACGGCGAGTGTGCGATCGATACGCAGTTTAGTGGTGAACTGTTTCCATTGTAATAGATTTTTTTGCAGATCTTCAGAGGTGCCAATGAATACACAGAAGACAATAATAGGGCATTGGCAAAGAACGCGAAGACGGTATAGGTACGGAGATTATTGCCAATTGTCAATTGTTTCTCGCTGGCGCATAGTGTCGCTCCCCACTTGAGATTCATGGATACTTTTTACATATTTATTTTATAAATAAAACACTTTTTAAAGGATTACAATGCGTGTAATTGTAACTGTGATTTTGCGTAAAAGTTACATTTTTATTATTATTATAGGTAACCCGACATTTCAAGACCTTTCCAGATAACGTTTACAGGGGTGTGGAAAAATAATATTTTTAATAATAAAAATTTAACTTTTACGCCAAATCTGGTGTTAAAACATAGTGACACGCGTTTTAATCCTTTAAAATGATTATTAATATGTGTAACACTCGCGTTAATCAAAGAAAATAGTATATTTAATATACTTTCTTATTTTAATGATATCCCAGCATTGCTTACTGGCATATTTTATGTTAGTACTATCTACTACTTTCTTACTCCTTACGAATGTTATATTTATTTTTAATTTAAATATTTATATTCAATTGAATGCGAATTGTACTCCGTGAACACTGAATATAAAATATTATAGTATTATCATATCGTTAAAATCGTAATCTTCTAACAAGAACTTAATAAGGTTACATTTTTGATAATGTTCTGTATGTTTATAAGCACATTGAGGAATTTTCTAGAAACTGTGACATTCATAATGTTAACACGAGGAACAAACATAAACTTGTTATGTCTACTACTCGGTTGGGTCGAGTTAGTAAGTCTTTTGTTGGGCGATGTATATGCTTCTACAATATGATCCCAGAAAATGTACAAAACAAATGTGTTACGAAATTTAAAAGAATTGTTAAAAACGTTTGTGTGGGAAAGGCTTTCGACTTTAGAATTATAGCATAAACGATTTCCTTAATGACACAACGGACTGGGAATAAAGCGAACATCCTCAGGCTCTTTAATTATAAATGTTTATTGTACGATATTACATTGTAATCCATATTTTATATTAAAAAAAAAGCCCGCTGAGTTTCTTGCGCCCATTCTTCTCAGGTCTGAGGCAGTCTCTTTTGAATGGGTGGTAGTTTTTGACGTTCAATAAGTGATTTTAAATCCTATTTTGAATAAAAATATTTGAATTTGAATTTGAAATTAAATTTGAATATACTTCATACCGTGTAATGTTCATAATTCTCATCAGGTCTTCTAATTAATAATCAACACGTCTTCCCGTATCGTGTGTCAATGGCAACAAACACCGTTCATGAATGAGAATGACGTATTTATCGCTTGCAGAATATATCAGATCGTATCTCTTACAGTTAAATACTGCCATGTATCATGTATAAATGAAAGCTTTAATTTTTTTTAATTAACAAATACCAAGTGGGCGTGCGCGGTTAAGTGATAAATTAATATAGGTTACTACGAAATAATTTCGAAAACGGCGGCGTCTCTTATATTAAAAAAATGTTTGTGGGTCACATACGAGTACAAGTAAGTAATGATGACAGATAGGCTTGAATAATGGAATACACGCCCTTTTTAACCGACTTCAAAAAGGAGGAGGTTCTCAATTCGATCGGTTTATTTTTATGTATGTACCTACCCCATTTACACTGAGATTTTTGATCCGATTTACGAAATTCTTCTTTAGTTCGATGCGGAATAGATACCATTTGGTCCCATAAAAAAATTTACATAGTTTGGCAGAGAAGTTTTCATTTTATGAACATTTTTTATGATTCAATAGTACATTGTTCACCAAGGGGAAACAGCGATTCCTAATGAGCGTGCAATTTGTAGAATCCCTTTTTCACTCGATTGATACATAGTGCTTCGTACTATTTAACTTGTTCATTGTAACTAACCAGTGTCGAAAATCGTCAAAATATTCAATACTCAAACAATTGAAGAACGCGTTAGAAAGGGATTCATATAACTTTTCCGCTTGAATATTTGCACGTAATAGTGACACACTTTTGGCCCGGTTTTCACATAAATATCTTTATATTTATAAGCGTCAGTGTCATAATAGATTGAATCATGGGATCCTCATCCATATATATATTTAAAAATTCCGTAAGAACAGCAGTGTTTGTCTGACAAAATAAATTGTCAAGTCAATGACGTCACATTAATGACACGGCAGCCTGTCAGAGTGACCCCGTCTATCAGTCGTCGTACTCGCCCGTGCCTCGCCAGTCGCCACCACCCGATGCCCTGACTAATCGCTATGGGGTTAGCCTTTTAAACTGATTGTGTAAACTTACGAAGAAAAGTTTAATTATAACAATTCCGAATTATAATTTAAGGATATTATTTACAATTCAATAAAGTAGAGATGTAGTTTATCGTGTATTTATTAGGATACACATGGAGCTACTACGCAGTTTATTTGACTGTACTTTGAAATTAAAATTATTTAGAAAAATACATTCCTGCTGATGAATGTTTATATTATATTCATTGAAAGCGTTTCAGGTATTGCCCTCAGTCAGAAAATATATTTATGTAATACAGCACAATGTGATTTAAACTATAATATACCGGTAATAGCTAAAAAGGTAATATAAAAGGCTTTATTATTAAAAATGAGACATTCATATGTAAATGAAGTCGCGGGAAGAATATAGTCATCGTATTTTATCTATACATTAACCAGTCACATGATATCTTAATATATATATATATGTATTATTATTTTAATGAAACTTTCTGTGTGTCTTCAGGTGGATTCGAGAATGGTTTAGATTCTAGGACTAAACTGCACTCCATAAGTACCTAATCCCGATTAAAATCCGTTCATTCGTTCACTGGAACCAATATCAGGACAGTGGATTTATATATATTAAGAAGATCCTTGACCGGTATTTTACTTCTGCAAATCTAGGACACTATAATTTCACCAAGATAATAAACACCTACAACCATAAAAAAATTGTCGGTAGTATTGGAAAATAATATCAGTGTCTTTCCGCACTACATAATACAGACAAATTATTTATTGTTAAATTCAATTGATTAGCACATTTCGCCTTGATTATACCTACACGATATTGTAATTAGGGTTGTGTAACATAACATTTTTTTACAATCTTTTTTATGTATTGACTTCGGATTGTTACAAATTGGTAATCAAATGCTAAAATGTTATTTCTGTTTATTGTATTCGCCCTCAGAGACCTTCAAAAGTTCCTGCGAACTGCGACGAACCAAACATGGGGCTTCGTCGCTTTACTACAAATAATCGTTTAATTTATGATCATTCTGGATGAATTCGTTTTCCATAAAACGTGTAACTATTTATAATACTGATATTTATAGACTATAATAATGAAATTTGTTTTCTAGTTTAACAGTGAATGAATGAATGTTTCATATGAATATTCAGTGCGGTAATTTGATGTATGTTTGTATTAACATTGAAGAAAACAAACTCCAATGTGCCCTATATCTTTATCTAACACAGTACGTTTATGTTTAGATCTTTGGTAAAAGTATATTTTCTAAAATACTGCGAAAAAGTAATTTTTTCGATACACACAAATTATTTATAATTATTCAAACGATCATCGAGGATTCGTGTGGGTGTCGTTTTCTTTTCTTAAATATGGTCGAGGGAAACGATGGCTGGTTCATGATTCTGTCATCGGCAAAAATGCTTCGCGTTATATATATTTTTCTAAATTATAAATATAATGGCTTAAGTACTCAATAGCTCCAGTGTTTTTTTATCAATCTACAATTTTTTAAATTACTCGTGTCAGTCAAAACATCACCTTACATAGAATGTAATTAAATTAATTTCTAAAACATTGAAGCTCATAAAATAATTTAAAAGAAGGGCAGTGAGTTTCTTGCCACTTCTTCTAATTAAGCTCAGCTCAGCTTTTTCCGAACTGGTGGTTAATTATAAAATGTATAACTACGTAACTAAAACACCTTGAATATGACGAAATTATATTCGCACTTCTTAGAGGATATGTTGAAAGGCTTCACATAAAAAAGCTTTTTTTGTTGCCATAACCGCAAACTGGTGGCGTAGTTCCGGTGGTGAGTGGTGGTAGCAGATGTCATTACATGAGTCATGGGGAAAACACGCTCAACCATTTCACTGCTTAAGCATTAGGGTTACCACTTGAAGTAATATTGTTATGAAATTATTTTTGATATAACTTTGATTGCAATTTTATTTACAATTTAAAATGTATTCATTTCAAAATATTTAACTACTTCATATAAACTTGTTGTTTGTGAACAGATCGGAATGAAAAAAATTATACATCTTATGTATATGTTTCAATAAATCAGTGAATACCACATTCAAATCGTGTAAGCCCTTTCCGAGAAAAAATCTAAAACTACTTTTTTGGCCTCGGTTATATAAGTACCGTCGGGAAGTATAAAAATTTTCTAAAAAAAAATATTTTATGAACACACATATATATTTATATATATATATATATAAACCTTTTTCTGGTAAATTCGTATTCTTTTATAGAGATATTTTATTGCAAGTGTACGTTTTTAAAAACAACGATTATTCAAGACAGACACGTGACTATAATCCGTATAACATTAAAAAATATCTGAAAACCGTGATGATACAAGTTTATAATCATTAGAATTTAAATGGTTTTATAGTTTAAAAGAATTGCTTAGCAAAAATAATAGTATTTAAATATTATTATTTGAGAAGTACCTACAAACTTAGGTTTATTTTATATTATGTTATTCAATTATAGCTATTTAATGTGTATTAATGACGTATAAATATAAAAATATAAAAACTAACTAACAATCTAATATTTTTATGCCGACATATTGGCGAATTGTGCTGTATATCTACCAATTGTTCAGAACTACTTTACCAGTGGGAGGCTCCTTTGCGCAGCAAGCCAGCTAGATTATGGGTACCACAACAGCGCCTATTTCTGCCGTGAAGCAGTAATGTGTAATCATTACTGTGTTTCAGTCTGAAGTGCGCCGTAGCTGGTGAAATTACTGAGCAAATGAGACTTAACATCTTATGTCTCAAGGTGACGAGCGCAATTGTAGTGCCACGCAGAATTTTTGGGTTTTTCAAGAATCCTGAGCGGCACTGCATTGTAATGGGTAGGGCGTATCAATTATCATCAGCTGGACGTCCTGCTCGTCTTGTCCCTTATTAACATAAAAAAAAACTATGTTACCGCAATTCATACAAATAAATAAATTTAAAAAAAAATTTAAGTGTTACTTGCTTAATAACACACCCAACATTACATAATTTGTCATTTTGAAATAACGACGGTGAGTTTTCTTTCAAAACTTAAAACTAAAATATGTAATGAAGAACGTAGCAGGAGTTTCATGATACTTATAAATATAATGGGACTTATTGTCAGTAATTTCATGGTTTACATTGATTTGAATAAAATTTTATGTAATTCTAACTTAATTCTGCTAAAACCTGTAATAATATTGCATTATGCGTTTCTTATAAGCATGGAAATTAAAAATGACAGGGTGACAACCCTACGCGACAAAGGGCTGTTATTGGTGGTATTGGCACGCGACATTAGTCATAAGAATGTCTACACGCGTTATCTAAAATATGTCGCATATATAATTAACATTATAAAGAACAGTGCCCATGTGAAATATCTTATTGTTCACTCCTATCTCACACGACGAATATAATTTAAAGTGATTGTCAATAAGCCTCTCGACTACAAAATTAACAATCAAGGTCAGCTCTACACAACATTTTATATGACAAAACCAACAAGTATACATGCGTTTGAATGAAAGTAAGTATTCAGGATAATTTTATAAACCAATACTTTGAAACATTAGACTTTTAGTTATGAGCACTTTTGTTTAAAATCAATATCTATATATACATATAATAAAATAGTAATATCTAGTAAGATCTACAGTACGAGAGTGGCTTTTACAACTCGGCTATGATGAAACCGAGAAAATCACTAACTCAAAATTAATATACCTTTATATATTTAACTGTGAATATTTGTTTATAACTTTGCTTTATCTTTATAACTATTTGCTTTATCTATTATTATTTAATCTATTATTATCTATTTGCCAGCTCGATGGAATGTTTGGTCAAAGAATGTAAGAAAATATTTGAGAGTATGATGCCAGTAAGCTCTATAAAATAAGATAACTAGTTTATAATATTCATTGTTGTTTTTTCCTTAGTATTATATCTTTGTAACGCTTTAGATTGAATCTGTTACATTGTATCTTTAATAAATAAACAAATCCCATTAATTTTATACAGTTCTTATTATAAGATAGGTATGCTTTAAAGATAGATAAATAAAATTACATAGCAGACGGTAATCACTGGTTGGCTCTGCACAGGGTTTCCTAGTGAGCCATCCAGAGGTATTTAATTTAAAGGTGCCTCTTTGTTTCTGTTTTTGAGACTGAGACTGTAAATTTATATTAGGCATGAAGAACAATGTATTTAATTATAATTAATAATAATAATAATCATAAGGCAAACTAGATTGGCGAAGAAAAAAGTAAAACAGAGAGAGCAAGTAACAAAACGTCATTGGTAACAAAGTATAACTGTACACTGAATATTTTTCAAAAGAATACATGCAATGTGTTCTATTACTGAAGCCAAAAATAGTTTTTATAGAATCTTTGTATGTTTGTCATTGTGTGTATGGGTCTCCCGGATACTGAAACTGAATACTGAAAATCCATTACATATTATCGTCCATTACATATAGCGTCTACGTGGACGACGTCGCGGACAGCCGCTAGCTAAACATATTACTGACACTTTCCCCCTTATTCATAATGGTCCGCTAACTTTAAACAGTCGCTAAGGAGTGTTTTTTCTCATTCTGACTTAGGTCAATAGAAGAAGACCGAGTGAGAATTAGCAATGCTTTAAGTTAGCAGACTATTATGAATAAAGGGGTTTAACTTTAAACAACGCCGTAGGAACGGATAGGATAGGTTGATGCATCCAATATCCGAAAATTTATATTGAACAGTTTATTCTTTATTACTTTTTTTTTTAAATATTTGATACTTATTATTTAAAAACGATTTATATATTGGATGCATCACCTTAAAAACTACTTATACTTTATACATAAATGTATATAATAGCCGTTGTAAAATACTTTATATGACTGAGAAGAGTATTAGTGGCCTTTGAGTTTCTTGTATGTCTTTCTCACGAGATACAGTAATTTAAAAGAAATATTTGTAGGCACTTTGACTTTGAACAAATTGCCTCAAACCAATCAAAGGTTGAAACCCTCAAAAAACCTTTCAATACCCTCAATGCAAATTTAATTCACAAATAGTTGCCAATTTAAAAACGAAATTGTTTGTAACTTCGTTATTAATAAATTGTGTCGCTTTCATTGATTTCATCTGACAGCGAAATTGGTAAAGTAAATGAATTTTAATTTCCAATAAATCAACATCGCTTCCGCCTACTGTTTGTTGAGATGTGCTCTTAAACTCGATGCTTATCGTGATCCCCTTAATGGGATACCTTATACGCCGTCTTGTTCCGAGCAAATTATAGGCTCTTTTTATTCTTAGCTTATCTTTCTTGTAAGAAATTAAGGTAGCCCCGATGGTGCGGTTTTCGTTTGATTATACAGCGTGTATAAAGTGCGCTACGCTTTATCGTAACACTACCTAATTTAGCGCACGATTACAACGGCTAAATTTATTGTCATGTTTGGGCCCATTTACTATGAAACTCACTTAACTTTGAATTCAAGCGCTATTACCTATTCGGACCTAATCTAAAACGAAATAAAAGTGAAGTATGTAAAATTCCCCCACATAAAACAAATTTGGCAAGACAACAGTTCTGTATTTACAGTAACCAGATATATAATGCAGCCAACGCAAGACAACACATACGCACAGACTTTATTACAATGCAAAAAAACAACCAAAAACTGACTCCATGGGCTGAATTTCCATGAGACCGAGAATTTTACACAATAAAACAAGTAAATATAAGTAGTAAGTAATAAACAAATCATAATAACATATCTAAACACACACACTCTCACACACATACACACACATTCTTAGAAGTTATACTTTTATTTTATTTTATCTGATTTTTCATAATTTGATTGACGATGTAGGTAATGATGTCTTATACCGAGAAGTCTCTGACAGCTGAAACACAGTTCATTCTAGTTTAGTTGTCTTTGCTCCCTGTTTTGTATGTAAATAATTAATAATATAATTTAAAACTATTTGTAACTTGTAACTACTAACTATTAGTTACTATTATTATTACCGAGGGAATTAATCTAATTTTAAATTATCTTCAAAAATTATTATTAGGCAATTTGATTATATTTTAAAGGTCAAGTAGATATATAAAGATATTTATTGTGTAAAATAATTATATGACTAATTCTCATTAGTTACATATAGATAATCTGTAATTTACAATTATCAGCTATAACTCTAAATTGATCATTTCAGCCGGAAGACGTCCACTGCTGGTCAAAAGCCTCTACAAGGATCGGCATGACGATCGGTCCTGCGCTGCCGTCATCCAACCTATTCGATCTTGACCAGATCGTCAGATCTTGTGGGCGGCCTACTAACACTACGTCTTCCGGTACGCGGTCGCCATTCGAGAACTTTACTGCCCCAACGGCCATCTGTCCGTCGAGCTATGTGCCCTGCCCTGTTTGGTTCTCCTTTGATCTCCTCATTTCTGATTCGTTCTCGTAGGGAAACTCTAAGCATAGTCCATTGCCTTTGAGCGACAATGAGCTTCCTCATAAGGCCCATAGTTAGCTGTAAATTGATATCAGAAGGATATAAGACAATCTCACGATTACAAACAAGTTACACGCTGTATAAGTATCGATAAAACTAAGACATTAAATTTTTACATCAATCTGTTACCCTTCGCAGCTATAATTAACTCGTCCACTGGCATTAGTTGCAGTATTCAGTTATTGGTGCTATCTGGACGGTACTGACAGATCTGTGGTGCTGACGAAATTGAGATCCGGATTGAGGCAGATACCAAGCGATCTCGACGAACAATTATCTGATACCTTTTACATTAATCGTAATGGAAGATTGGAGATCAGATACGTATATGATTTGTTACCAGAAGATATACGGGATGTTAATATTTTTTAATTTTAGCTTTTTTTTACATTAATCATCAACGGACGAGAAGTATACTAATTTAGTCAAAATCTATTAACCAGAAAGTTTTTCGGTCAATGCCTTTCAGCATCATCATTCAGTAGGAAAACGTCCACTGCTGGACAAAGGCCTACTCCAAAGTTCTACACGACTATCGGTCCTACGCTACTCTAATCCGACCTATTCCGGCGATCTTGACCAGATCAACGGTCCATCTTATGCCAACTACCAACACTGCGTCTTCCGGTACGTCGGTAGGCGGCTGGTGGACTTTACTGCCAACGGATATTTATTTTTTATGCCTTTAAGAGATTTGTCCGTAGTATGTAGTCTTCAGAATGTAGAAAAATATTAAAAAAAAATCAGAATAAATCAAAACAAAATAATATCATTATGCGCTCTGAAACGTAATAAAAGATTGTTAAAACTCAAAGCCGTTTTACAATCCGAAATAACTGCCGAGGGACACGAAATATTACTAAAATATGTACGATTTTATGACAGTTTCCACACACGTTACAGAAGGGATTCTCCCCATTTTACGGGTAATTAGTCGCAGGTGTGCCGCTTCATACATCATTAATTATAAACAAAATGTAATCTATATTATGTATCGCCACTAATTATGCAGTACCGGTGCAGTAAAAATCATTCAAAGTTGTAATTTAATGTTTTTGATGTATTTATCATCACCTATGTTAGTTATATATTATTAGCATCTATCATCAGAAATAATTATTGCCCGGACTTGGAGACTTTTGCTTCACTTAAATTTATTCATTCACCACTCTCTTGCAGGTTCGTATAGTGTTGCCGGAAAGCGGTGGTTAAAACCATTTTACATATTAAAGCTACCATCGGAAGCAAATGATAAACTGAAATGAAATTATTTTGTACTGTCTAATAATCTAAGGCAAGGCTATATAAGAGGGAGAACGAGTATAGGGTTCAACTGATGGTAAATGATCACCACAGCCTAGTATATAGTCTCTTGTAACTCCAGACGTTAGGAGCGCAAAGGAGCGTTGCCGCCCTTTTTAGGTGTCGAATACAATTTGAAATTATTCGAAAACCGAAAAGATATTGGTATGTGGCGGGCGAGGATCTAAATACTTAACTAACTTAAGGTAACACTAAATGCCAGCGACCTTGAGCGATATGAGTTTACGGCTGCCGGTCCGCCATCTATGTAACAAAGCCAATATTTTCAAAACTGTGGATAACAGTTTATATGCTTACAATCCTCGTTATTCACTACTAATCTGAATATATTAACCTACACAAAAAAGTACAAGCTATAAGAATAACTTTTCTGAGAGAAGTACCAAAAAAATGCGTCACGCCATGCCAAAAAACTTGTTTTACTTCAAAGAAAAGTGGTAGTTCAAAAAGGCTCGGCAGTGTTAACTATAACCAACAGCAAGCATTAGCAACCTACAAATAAGTCTTTAGGATATGTGTAACAGGATTAAGTAGTGTTCATAGCTCCAAATGCTATACTTTCACCACAAAACTTGTCTAAAAACACCATGTTTGCGTGTTTTCTGCTTACTCTTCGCCTTAATATCAATGGTACTACCTATTGGCATGCGCTGTTGGGTCATTACCGCTCTTAAATAAGTAGATACATTATTAAAAAAAAATATTTCCCTTTAAATTTTGTTTTATTTCAGATATCGCATCTTGAAGTCTTAAGTTAATTTTATGGTAATCTTCTATACATATACATAAAATGGGTTTGTCTGTTTGTAATATTGAAATAACCGTTTTTTACAACATGTATATGAATATATTATATACGTGTACATACACCAAAATAACATTTTTTTTAATTTTTGTTTGTCTGTTTGTTCCGGCTAATCTCTGAAATGGCTGGGCCGATTTTCACGGGACTTTTATTGGCAAGTAGCTGATGTAATAATGAGTAACTTAGGCTACGTTTATTTTAGAAAAAATCTTTTATTTTAGAAAAATAAACTAATGATGCAATGTAAAAGAAACGGTCTAATTCTAAAAATAATTTATATGGCAAAACAACGTTTGCCGGGTCAGCTAGTTATGAATAAAGTTGATGTTAATGCCCGAACCAAATGTTTCACAATAGTTATAATAGCTTTTATTCTATAAGCACTTTGTTTATGCGAATTTTGTAATAAAACTTGTGTAACTATAAACTAGTTATTACAACGCTGTGGCGAATACTTCGTTGTTCTCACGGTAGTATGGTTCTTATTTTTTTTTATTTAATATGTCTAATGCTGTTAGCTCTAATGACTCGACACTTTTTTTGGTTGTATGGTGATTTTGTTTATTTTCGCTTTTCTTTTTATGGGAGCTGTACATTAATCGCTTTCAGGACTTAAATATAAACTATAACTAATATACTAAAATAAACTGTTTTTACCATTATTGGAAGGAATTGAAATAAGAACCTAGTCATGACTGGGTGAGTGAAGTGAGTAAGTTAAGGAGAGTGATTTTGATTCACGCCGGCTTTTAACTCCTCGCGAGAATCGAACCAGGAGCAACGTGGTGAGTGTCAACGGTTCTGCCTATTGAGCTAACGTCGTTCATAACCTCATTCTCTGGATGTAAGGAGTCCTCAACAGTGCGGTTTACCGGGAACTTTTTGCCCCATACAGCAACCAAACTATGCTAAGTTAAGCTAATATGCTTATTTATGTGTTCCAAGACACCTTCAAAAAAGCGCGTACAATTTTTGAAAAGGCCAGCAACGCTCCTGTGTTTCCTCTGGTGTTGCAGGAAAATGTGGCCGGCGTTGATCACTTAGCATCAGGTGACCCGTACGCACGTGTGTCTTCCTCTTCCATAAAAAAAAAGGTCATTAAACCCCTGAAATTCTTTAATTTATACAAAAATTCGAGATAGCTTTAATTAAAAAAATAATTGGGGTCATATGATGTGTGTATATATTGCATATTAACTATCGTATATAAAAGTTAAATTATATATTCAATAAGAATCTTAAATACATACATATAAAATTATTTCTTGATTACAGCTCTTATTCATATTCGGAACATAATACAACGGATGCTGTCGAAACGGGTCAAGTTTCAAAATAAACGAGAAAAGATCAATTATCGATGTAGGAAGTGATGAAGCGAATGATTGTTTGGAAACCAAATATTAAGAGGTTACGATAATATTTTGCCGGCTCTTATAGAACCTTGTCGCAATTCCTGTTCAAACTTATTAGTCAGAGAAAAAAGATATCATACAATTTTTGTAAGGTTTTCATCTGTAGCGCTAATCTAAGTTTAGAATTTAATTATTCAAATCTCTTTTTATGGAAAAGGAAAATAATGAACGTTAAACCCTTAATAATTGTCTCTCCTCGCACACTCACTTTGTTAAATTTAATTACCAGCTGCAGTTTTCCAGAACCAATACGACTTAGGGACCTGCAAGCTTACGGCATCTTCCATCCACATCCCACCTTAAAAACCCCTGGTGTTGCGGATATCCAAGAGCGGTTGCCTCGCCACTTCCATGGTTTACCAGTAGGAGCCTCCTATGCTCAGGATGCCGGCTAGATTATATGTACCACAACAGCGCCTATTACTGCCTTGAAGCAGTAATGTGTAAACATTTTGTGATTCGATTTGAAGGGCGCCGTCTCTAGTGAAATTACTGGGCAAACAAGACTTAACATCTTATGTCTCAAGGAGACGAGCGCAATTGTAGTCCCGATCCTGAGCGGCACTACATTGTAATGGGCAGGACGTATCAATTACTATCAGCTGAACGTCCTGCTCGTCTCGTCCCTTATTGCCATAAAAAAAATGTGATCACCGCCGCCCAAATCTATCCAAAACGCCACAGGAATCACAAGTAGACTGCCGGCCTTTTAGATTCATTCACGTCAAGAAAGTTCTTTGAATGCCATGCTGTGAAGGAACGATAAGCATACAGATACTAAAGAAGTAATCTTTATTTGTGTGGTGAGAAGGTGGAATACCTTAGAAGATATCAGATCAAACAGGTCATGGGAATATCTAATGGTTCGAGGTGATACTGGAGTGCACCGGAAGTGCTGAATTGAATTGAACTGCGCCATATAAAGCGTTAGAATGTGTTCCGGCTTAATATATTGTCTCACTCAATAGAGTGATTGCTAATAAGCAATCAAAAGAAATTTCAAGACCCAGTAATTGGATACTTGGTGAGCCACTAAGAGGAGAGAGAGAGGAGTCTCAGACCAGTGATACGAAAAATAGAGTCTCTGTCTGCGCGCAAACCTGAGCAATCTGGGGCGGGGGCTGGGCAAACAAGGTCAATTTTATCCCATTGTGAGTTCTTTAGAAAAGTGGAGAATCTACAGGATCTACTTGGTAGATGGAGCCAAAACCTGAGAGTTGAACAAGATATATCAAAATTTACCACCCATGCGTACTCGAACGGTTGGCACAGTTGGAAAGAGCGTTCAGACAGAACCCGAGAGGTCGCGGGTTAGAGTCCGGCATCATTCATAAATTTTGGTAACAAATTTATTTTGTATAATTCCATGAAGTGAGGGTTAACACTTTAAAATAACAAGTTGTTTCGTGAGATGTTTTCTATCATTTCATTTGGTAGCTAAATTGGATATTATGACTATCGGGTAAACTCTACCAGTGAGAGGCTCCTTGCACAGGATGCCGGCTAGATTATGGGTACCACAACGGCGCCTATTTCTGCCGTGATGATGATCATACTGTCCCGCTAACTAAATTTACTTAGACAATGTCACAGACGGCAATTCGTTTCACCTTAAATCGAAACAAAAAACTATTATCTCCATCCAGCGGAACTGAAAAGTTAGAAAAAATTGCAGTTTACAGTGAAAAGGTTCTAAAACACAGCATGTAATTCAATTGGTCTTACAGTCACACAAGTTCAAGTAGACGACAGTAAGCACTCGACACCAATCGCAAACATTTGTTAAGTAATCGAATATTAAATGCATCTGTTTGTTTGTCGTGTAAACTTAGCCTTGCGTTAAATCAAGCTTTATACTGGCTTTATAAGTTTATTTTGTTGTATTGCCATATTATAAAGTAATAAAAAAAAGTACAATAAGTAAAATTTTTGGCGAAATAAAATTGATCACGACCGATTCTCAAACCTACCAAATATATCGTAAGTAAAACTTATCGTACTACAATAATTATTATATTCGATTACCATCTTGCAACCCTATCCGATATATCTGTGGATGGAATAGAATAATCTAAAATCGCGATATAAAATAGGGGTTGATCTTAGAAAAGTGAAAATTTTAAGTTGTATGTAGTTTTCAATGCTGAAACATATTCAAATTCAATTATATAAGATTAGTAGTATACCCGACAGACATTGTTCTGTCAAAAGAAAAAAAATTATGTAAGTATTTGGGAATAATGTAGCATCAGAAATGTGTAATCGAAGTTAATGAGTTAAAAATGAAACAAAAACGTGTTACTGAATGATTTTATAAAATGTAGTAATAAAATGAAAAGGATTGATATCATATTTGTGTTCACAGCTTTTACATTACTATTTTATAATTTCCGATTTTTTAAAGTAATAACTGGACATAGTTTGTTATCCTTAAGAGATAAACATACCTATCATGCCATCGCGAACAATGCTGTAGAACTATATAAGATGCACAATGCCACCATACATTATTTTTTATATCTCAAAGGGTTTAGACAGCGCTGTCGTTGAAAGCTCTGGCAACTTTCAACTACAAATTATACACTAAAAACTACCTCGAAAAACACGCTATCCATTGGTGAAACAAAATGAAAATCGGTGCAGTAGTGTTTGAGTTTATCGCGAACAGACAGACAGACAGACCCCGCGGAGGATTTTGTTTTATAGTACGTAGTTATATAATGTTGTCTTGTTTTCTATTTTCTAAAACATACTTTGTATAAAATTTCAAATTGAACAATATGTTATGTTTTTTTAAAGTGATAACCCTCTTAATAACCCCTAATCCTTTAAAAAAACATAACATATGGTTTAGATTTACAAGAGCGACATCTCAAGTCAATTTCCTAATATGCAAAATATTGTGGTTGAGCAAGTTATCAACTGTAAAGTGGATCCTGTAGATGAAGCCACAACCTGAGAGTTGAACAAAGCAAACAGAATTTTATAACGAGGCGGTACTCGAACGGTTAGCTCAGTTGGTTAGAGCACCGGCACGGAACGCCGGAGGTAGTGGGTTCGAATCCCGCATCGTTCATAAAATTTTGTTTTTCAAATTTTATTTGTGTATTTCAAATTGAGTAAAAAATAAAGTAAAATTTAAGAGTTATCTATCATGGTGAATTAATTTAATAGAACAAATAGCAACCCCCTCAACTAACATTTCAATAACGAGTACGATCAGTCAAACAGTAAATAGGAAGCGTACGTTTCGAGCATCAATTAGCGACAAGTGGTCAATTCACTCAATTAGCCGGTAGACCCAATTCTCTCCAGATTCACGATCCCGATAACAGGCTCATTTATGTTACACTCATGTATAGATACGACAAGTTAACTTTTAATCTATGCTGTACGAGTATCTAAAACATTATATATAATTGTAGAGCAAAATTTTATGTAAGACAAATTCAAATATTTTTAAATTAAAAACGTGGTAAGCAAGTGCCTAAGTATTATCTCTAATGTCCACCGTCAGTCAAACTCTATTTTTAACCGACTTCAAAAAGGAGGAGGTTATCAATTCGATCGGTATTTTTTTTTTATGTATGTACACCGATTACTCTGAGATTTATGATCTGATTTACGTAATTTTTCTTAGTTCGATTCAGAATAGATGCCATTTGGTCCCATAAAAAATTTACATAGTTTGGCCCAGTAGTTTTCATTTTATGAACATTTTTTGTTTACCTCGATGATATAATTGTTTTTTTGTGTACGGCTTTTCTAGGAGTTTTCATTCAGGTTGGTTATATATTATTATAATTATTACCTAACACTAAAAAAAATAAAAAACAAACTTCTTTTAAAAAACCGACTTCAAAAACTGAAAAGTATCAAATAACTAAAAATTTATTTTAATGCACCTTTACCTTTAATATTAATAAAATACTATTATTTGTATGTGCTACATATTGAAAGCTTTGAACTCGCTCTTATAAGTAAGTACCTACACTCGCCACGCGTGACTTTGAGCGGGATAGCTTCGTCTAGAACAAAACAACCCATGCGGACAGACACGCGTGGCCACACAACCTTAATAATACATGCATACATACATACATACATAAAATCACGCCTCTTTCCCGTAGGGGTAAGCAGAGACCTCTTCTTTCCACTTGCTACGATCCTTACATACTTGTTTCGCTTCGTCCACTTTAATTATTCCTTTCATACATGCTCTCCGGTTTAAGGTACTCTTGACCTGGCCTTTTTTCAAGACGTCCCTGATTTGAACACTTTCATTTACACTGGCCTTATACACTTTCTTCGTTAATCGTTCTTCATTCATTCTCTCTACATGTCCAAACCATCTCAGCATACCTTAATAATAAAACAAATAACCTTAATAATTACAGTAAGTAAGCTGTTTATGATAATAAGTTTTATTTTAGTTTAGGGCTTGGCAGCGACTTAAACCTATCAATACGTAGCACATATAAATAATAGCATTTTATTAATATTAAAGGTAAAGGTGTATTGGATTAAAATTTTAGTTATTTGATACTTTTCAGTTTTTGAAGTCGGTTTCATTAAACGAAGTTTTATTTTATTACTTTTGTGCATTCGATGACATTACTTAAGATCCAGAGGCGTAGGTAAACCTTCTTATATTTTTATAAATCAAGCAATTGACCCACCGTATGATAAGCGGTATCTGCTAATAACAGTTACAATATTATGTTCTGAGACATAATATGCCCGTCACCACTTGAGGCGACGAGTAAGCAGAAAACACGCATTCAAGGTGTTTTTAGACAAGTTTTGTGGTGAAAATATAGCATTTCGATTTATGAATACTACTTAATCCTTTTACACATATCCTCAAGTCTTACTTGTAGGTTGCTAATGCTTGCTGTGGGTTATAGTTAACACTCCTGAGCCTTTTTTTTGGCATGGCATGACGCATTTTTTTAGTACAACTCTCAGAAAAGTTATTCTTATAGCTTGTACTTTCTTGTGTAGGTATATTTATTCAGATTAGTAATAAATAACGAGGATTGTAAGCATATAAACTGTTTTCCACCCAAGGCTTTGTTACATAGATGGCGGCCAGAAGCCGTGAACTCAAATCGCTCAAGGCACAATCGCACCATCAAACTGTAACATACCTACAGTAGGTATAAAAGTTAAGAATCATTTTGCAGAAATAGGCTTAAAAACATAAAAATATATAAACTATTTGTATCACAGAACTAATTGTGTCTTTGATATATTATTGTGTCTATGTACAGTGTTATAACCGACCTGCCAAGGGGTTTATATATTCGTAGATACATAAACAAACAGTCGAGAAACTTAAATTCAATTACTTTGAGTCAATCGATTTGACAGGACTGTAGTTGATGTTTAAGCTCAAGCAGTAAAGTATCAAAGATTGTCACAAGATGGCGCTTTGAAGAGTGAAGCAAAAGACTTCGTTATATCAAAAATAGTCTGGAAAGAATTCAAATTTTAACATTAAAAGTATCATGTTAAACTATTAGCATTATCAAGTATTGAGTTGGTATTTCACAAGGAAGCAACCACAATGAAATCATCTCAATTTAAGAGCTCGCAATATCAATAAACAAATCAACAAGTAAGTGATATGTGCAGTTTGTTTTAACATGTGTGGGGTCGTTGAACCCTGCGCTTGCGCATCAAAACAAAACGAGGTGGCTACTGTGGAGTGTGGCGGACGCAATCAAAGACGTTAGTGGCGCTATGTAGGGTAACCATGAGTTATGTTAATAACCTACTTAATAAAATAATTCTCAAAAATATAAAAGGACTTCAAACATTAAAAGACAGGGTAATTAAAAGTTCTCTACATTTTGAAGTTGGTGCCAAAATAAACATCAAAATTACTAAATTCGAACAATATGTTATGTTTTTAAAGTGATAGCCCTCACTTCTAGGATTAATACACAAATAAAATTTGAAAAACTAATCCCGCATCGTTCATAAAATTTTGTTTTTGAAATTTTATTTGTGTATTAATCCTAGAAGTGAGGGTTATCACTTTAAAAACATAACATATTGTTTGGATATACAAGAGTGACATCTCAAGTCAATTTCCTAAAATGCAAATATTGGGGTTGAGCAAGTTATCAACTGTAAAGTGGATCCTGAAGATGAAGCGACAACCTGAGAGTTGAACAAAGCAAACATAATTTTATAGCCAGGCGGTACTTAAACGCTTAGCTCAGTTGGTTAGAGCACCGGCACGGAACGCCGGAGGTCGTGGGTTCGAATCCCGCATCGTTCATAAAATTTTGTTTTTCAAAATTTTATTTGTTTACTAAATTCGATACTTATTTATAATGTACTTATACCAAAAATGTTGGTCATATATAGAAATTACCATCAAATACTTGTATAAAAATAATAATTATTTGTTGAAAAGCCACAGATCTAAAAATAGTTAAAATTCTATCAATTACACATAGATTGCCTCATCAGATCTGAATATTTAGTGAATATATAAAAAAATGCCAATTTGATCCATTTTTGTAACAAAAATAAACAAATAGAAATGACTTGATATTCTTCCCTAAATTAACAAAACCTCTAGTGCAACGGACATGGCATGTTTACTTTTTTCCATTTCCTGCCAACAAATTAATCAGCTGTGAAGCCGGTGCGTTATTAGTTTATTCGTAGCTGTTTCAAAAATAAATAGCGTTCCTATATTTTGTCTGTGAAAATAATATTGCTTTAAATTCCCGTAAAATTCGCATCCCTTATAAATTAAAAAATAATGAAATAATATATCCCATAGTAAATTTCTCTGTGCCCCTGAAAATATATGCGTGAAATTTCATGAAGGTTGGTTGAGTTCACATTTATATTATTAGCTTAGGATTAGAAATAAATTTAAAAAAATTAGTTGCTTTCTTCGTGTGTATTATTTTTATACATTTCAAACGTATGGTTACCCCAACCTACTTATTGATTTACGCACTATCACGATGCATTACCGTTTGCTCGCGAACACCAGAATCAAACCCGCTATCAATCGCGAGACTGCTCTCCGTGTAAAGTGAACATGGAAGATGAATAGCATAAGAGACTGTTACAAAATATTATTGTGAATTTCAGAGGCTATAACTATGACTCAAAAATTAACTATTACAACTATCCCATCGCCACATTTAGCCGTAATTTCGCTCATCACTTTCATCTCATTAAATGAAACCGATCAAGTATTATTTTATGATGTGTATATATTAATTTATTGTAATATTAATTGTGTTTATATTAATGAAAAATTTGGTGAATCAAAATCTGAAGGGAACAAAGTGTACATAATCACGAGGCTAGCAATATTCCTTCGCTTCAACATACGGCGACAGCTGTGAAAACGTTTGAAAAAAATTGAGGTTGACTGTTAACCTCTATTTTGAGAAATGCACGCACAGTAACACAAACTGACCTACTGACAGCGCTGCGTCTATGAGACTTCTTTCGTGAGATGGGCTATAGTTATGCCGGCCTTCAAAATGAAACACAATAATTATTGCATATTACTGGCGCACCTAGAAGGCAAACTGTGCAAAGAGGCCTCCCGCTGATGAAAAATGTTAATCATTAGCTATATCAACATTGTGTTTTTCTGTTCTTCAAGAGCATAATATGTCATAACGCAGTCAACAACACACGTGAGGCATGCCCTTAATGCATGCGCGATGACGGTTGAAAGAGGAAGCGCGCGCTGTGAAACCGTCTTCCCGCGTCTGGTAGATTTCTCTGGCAAAATAACGTTCAGAAGCGACTGAACTAAATGAACGCGTTCAATTATTGAATAGAATGGTGAAGATGAAAAGGCACAGTGTGGGCATAGCTATTGATTAAATAAACTTAAATATCAGTTTATTAATAATCGTATCAGAGTGTATGAAAAGTTCTTTGTTGTAAAACGTTCCTAAACTTTCATGCAACAAATAATATTTTGTTTATTTTTATTACATGAAAGTTAATTTTTATCTGAAGGGATGACGAACTGTTGATACTATGTTTGCACAATACCCTTATATATTTATAGTGTGTGATTTTTTTCAACTTAAAGTTTGAATTAGTGTTCTTTTTGCATCTCTTTGCACAATATGTAAATAACATATTTAATAATGACACAGTCCTGTATATTTTTGATTTAATTGGTTTCTCAGCACTTCTTCTCTTCTACTCATCTTTTCCAAAGTGGTAGTAAATGGTTGGATGTAAACTTCGACGTTATGTATGTGTCGTTTTTTGATCTAAATTATTACTAAGTGATTACAACATACAGTATTTGGTTATCACCTTTTTTTATCAGTTGCTGTTTTAGGCGCCATAACTAGTGAATTTACTGCGCTTAGTTCCAAAGTGACGAGCACAATTGCGGTACCATTCAGAATATTAGGATCAATCAAAAGAGCGATTCTCTCCTAACACAGATTATCTAAATCTACCAGGAGAGTTTCATATGTGATTGTAAATGACTGTGTACAAATAAAGAAATTTTGAATTTTTTTGAATCAATAATCCTGAGCCGCACTGCATCACAGAACAGGTAAATCTCTTTAAGCTGTTCTGTACACTGCATTGTAATGGGGAGGGCGTATCACTTCCATAAGCTGAACGTTTTGCTCGTCTCGACACTTTGTGATAAAAAACCCTTCGCTACGGAATCCTAATCAGAATGAGGCCACCTAACTATCAGCGGTTGAAGTCACAGAGCCTCGTTTATTAAGTTGAACACTTAACAACACGCAATTGTGTTAAAAGTAATATTCGTTTGTTTTCCAAACACATTAACACGTCAATAATGTGCAAACAGCTTAACGACACAAACTAGTTTTGCCAAACTTGAATATGTTTGTTCAACTTTGTACAATTATGTCATTTTCGTTTAACAAGCCTTTACTTGTGGTTTTGTCAATTTTTTCGGATATTAGGGCAAACTAGCTTACGGATCACCAAATGGTAAGTAATCGCGAAATCAAATCAAATCAAAATCACTTTATTTATGTATGTCAAGGAAATGACACTTATGAATGTCTAAAGTTTTCTTTTCTTTTTACCAATTCGGAAATGATTGAGCTGTAACGAGAAAAAGTGTTTCGAAACTCATTGCCACTCTTTTAAAATACGCACAATACGGTTAAAGATTGAGTTGGGTGGGACATGTTGCCAGGATGAAAGAATAAAGAGTACCGCGGATGCTGTTAGAAGGGATATTAAGGAGACATAGAGGCGACTTAACATCTTATGTCTCAAGATGACGAGCGCAGTTGTAGTGCCGCTAAGAATTTTTGGGCTTTTTCAAAAATCCTGAGCGGCACTGCATTGTAATGGGCAGGGTGTATCAATTAGCATCAGCTGAACGTCCTCCTCGTCTCGATCCTTATTTTCATAAAAAAATATATTTATGCATTTGAGAGTTCGACGAAACTATCTAATAGCCTTAGGAATTTAAAGTTTGGAGAATGTCTAATTAATAGGGAACCGTTATCAATGTTAGCACGGCTGAATCTGCATGACCATTTACAGAAGTGGCCAACCAGCCGGATGTATCACATTAGGACCCACGCACTTCTATTCGCACTTACCTTACGATAAGCTCGTACCTACGTCATCGGATGGTCGTCATCGTCATCGTTATGGTCTTGTTATGTTTGCTATTATTATCTATTCAAATTCATATTACACTAGAATTCATATTAAAATAGAAACACTTATTGAAAGTAAATACCTACCACCCATTCCAAAAGGTATGCACGCCTCAAGAGCTAAGAAGAACGGGCGCAACAATCTCATCGGGCTTCTATTTTTTTTAATAAATATGGTTCCAATGTAAAATCGTAATAAAATTTATTATTTAATAGCCTGTGGGCAGTCGCTCTATTGAAGCTAACAATCATTGATTTCATTGAGAAAGCCTTTACCACACAAACATTTTTTAACAACTTTTTTGAATTTCGTAATACATATATTTATAAATTCTATAAAATATAATCATTTGAATTACGTTCAACGATTTTCATACATCATAACAACAGTTCTTCCATTTTAATTATTAATCTATCTATATAAAAAAGAATTGCTGTTCGTTAGTCTCCCTAAAACTCGAGTACGGCTGGACCGATTTGGCTAATTTTGGTCTTGAATCATTTGTGGAAGTCCAGAGTAGGTTTAAAAGGAATTGAATAAATAGGAAAATGCTGCTAAATAAAATAAAAACAACAAATTTGTTTTTCCTTTGATGTTTCCATACATCATGACAGTTCTGCTGTGAAACAATTTCATTACGAGAGCAGGCTGCATATTTTACGAAGTAATTGTTGATGTTATGATATATTATTGACAAATTCATATAAAAACTTTATTTTATTTATTATATACAGAACAACGTCTGTCGGGTCAGCTAGTATTAATATAAATATTATCAAATTCATTTTTTTTTAAATAAAATAAATCTTATAACTGAAACCAAAATGAAATATTTATCAGACCCCCGGAAAACAACATTTGGCCCCAAGGTAGTATTCTAGGACCACTGCTTTTTCTTATTGATATAAATGACCTTCCTCAAACTATTAAGGATCCAATGATCCTATTTGCGGACGATAGTACTGCCATAGTTATTGACTACAGTTTAATTCAAAATTAAACATTTATATCATAATATTCAACAACTGATACTATCGGCTTATGGTTACTAAAATATGAAACTAATAGTTTTGATTCAATTCCAGTAGTATGTCAAATACGGTGTAAGTTCATTTAGGTACAAGAAAGTTATTGGCAAATTTTTTATACAAACAAAAATTTTCGTCTTGCCTGTTCAATGTCACATATAACCTCTTAGCCGCAACGGTAATGCTAGATCAGTAGGCTGATTCATGTATATTCTAACGATCCAAAAATCGTTGCAGTTCAGAAGTCGTCCTATTGGAACTTGGTCCAAAATTGGTATTCACGTACTGATTCGATAGGACAACAACTCAATAGGACTGAAACTCAGCGACTCATCGACGACTTGCGATAGGACATTCCAGTCTAATTCGACTATTCCTTTATTTTGTACCTTATTCTTGTAAATATGTTTATTATGATATCAGAGCCTTTTTCTCACTTAAGGGAGAGAATATCACTCCTACGCTCTATTGGAATTAGAGAAACGAGTTCTTCAATAAGACCAAGGACTAAATCCTTGGTAAGGTGAAATGTTTTCCGTATCTATCATTTCGAAAGCAAAATATTTGCTGATCCTCATATTATTTCGGCGTCGACGTTCTCTTCGCCGGTCTTCCCTTTCGGAAAGATCGAAAAGTAGCCAAGACAAGCTGATATTCATGCTTATGAAAAAACTTTAAACAGCCAACAACTGCAAATTACTAACTTCAGTTCAGCTACTTCTCAGACGTTCGATTTGACATTAAATCGTTGGTAACCGATTGTCAAAAGATAGCAGAATACCACTAACACAACGATTGAGGTCCGTCTAGCTGACGTGAATACGCTTTTACGATTTTTGGATAGGATCGTTTCTCAAAAGTGCGATTTAGATTACGTGAATACGAATCGTAGGTGAACGACAGATGTCGCTGCGATATCGCTCATGTAAAATTACGTGACTCGGGCCGCAGTGCTTTATCCCGATACCAAAAGCACCCAACGTGCCAAATAAATCGTTCACTTTCAAAAACCTCACAAGAGTTACCATTGAATTAGACACATCAATCCACATAAATACGTTAAAGACTTTAAGAGATCTTTCATTCAGGTCTTCTTATTCTTGGCACTGTTTGCCGGGCTCCTTCTCGTGGAATGTTCGCCTTAGATCGTCACCTCCCAACACATTCGAGTTTTTGATTCAGTTTCCTCTCGTTCAAATGGTTATCAAACAGAGTTACGTCAACTGTCCCATAAGCATTTTCAAGTGTATTACGAAAGTCCTCAATGACAGCAATAACAAGGAACCAATCAACCCACACTGGACCCACGCCGCAGAACCTATAGTGCCCACGTTAAATATCTCAATAACAGCGTGAGTATCAATCAATGTGAGGAATAATTAGACAGAGCATTGTATGGTTTGCGTGTTTATTAATTATACATAATCATTTAAAAAAAAAGTATCTAAGAAATAATAATATGTGGAGGACTTCGATAAAATTATTAATTTTATTGTTTTTGAGCTGAAAAGTCAGTGTTGTTTAAATAGACTGGTTGGGAGTTATTTAAATTGAGTTGAAATCACCTACCATGAAGTGTGCTCCAATTTTCTCTGGTCTAATCTAAAAAGTCTTGTCTAATAGGTGACATTAAACAATTTTTTTTTATAATAATAATAATTTCACGTCTAAAAAAGATATGGCTACAGAAAGTTTTGTGCCCTACCCTCTGCGGTAGGATACCCCGAGTTCCAGAGGCTAGGTCCTTCCGAAGGCTTATGACATGACTCAGTAAAAACGGGTTAAATTCTTGAACAATATTCCAAGTAAAAGCAACTCCGTTCTAGGTTACTGTTAAACACACCCAAAACAATTTTCAATACAAGTCTTTGATACAATCGCGCCTTTAGAGGTGAAAGGCCTCTGGGAAGAGGGCAAATATGACTTCCCTGTATATGCCACTAAAATGCTTTCCTGGCTTCTTCTAATAACTTCATATCTTTCATAAAAGCTTATGGTAAGTACCTTCTTTTCTTTTAAAATCTTAAGTCGATCTTTTTCAATACTCACATCGAAATTCCCTCTATTGCATGACTTCACTGCTATTGTAATAAAGTAACAACAGGCACATTTACAAATATCTGAAATTAAAGTTGTTTATTTTAGCTTCTGGCTCTGTCTTTAATATTGTCTGGTCTGAGAACGTTCATTAAGTTGAAGTCGACGTGGGTGTACAAAAAATGTTAAATTTGCATCGGAAACTATTCGGAAACGATTTCACTTTTATCACCTGTACCAGAACAACAGAACGCTAAACAGCCATCAAACAACAATAACTGCACTATATAGAGGTTTTGAAAAGTGAAAGCATACGAGTACGCCACAGTGAGAGTGTGGTGCCTTAAAGCCCTTATACTCCAGGCAGAGGATCTACTTAATACAAACTCTGAAGATTATCATCAATATACGATAATTTATATTTATAAAGTTTATTTTTTGTTACTTTATAAGAAATATTTTATATTATTAAAACACGATTCATATATTGGATGCAGCACTTTGCAAAAAAATTTGTTATGTATTATACACCCAATGTTAAACACTCTATATGATTGAAAAGAGTGGCCGTTGAGTTTCTTGTATGTTCTTCTCATGAATCTACTTTTTTCGAACAATTTGTTGATTCAGTAATTCGTATTACATAAAATAATATTTTAATGACGATTCAAAAATACCGAGTTTAACTGAATATTTTTGGAGTTTACTCTTTAAGAATCGATTTTCATATAAGGCGCCCGGTATGAGAAAAATATGGATAGTAAAATCTGCTCATCAAATCTCATAGTAACGTTTTTGGTGCGCATCATTTTTCGCGCACCTTTCACTCTCTTGTATTTTGAAGCTCTATTATATTATTGAAATTGATTTATTATTATACTTTCATAAAGTTAAGTGAAAATTCTATAAATTATGGAAGAATGTGGTGTAAATAATAGTGCCGGAAAATCTGATAAGCACGTAGGTACTTAGTAAGTTACAATTCATATATTACAACACTATGACATGTATTGTATATATAATAAACATGTGTGCTTTGTATTTATTAAATATTGCATTATTCAATATAGTTCATACAAATTTATATGAGCTATGCACATAATTAAATGTTTTATTTAACATGGAGAGTATATATAGTGCATTTCACGCCAAATAGACAATTCTTAACCTAACCTATTATTTTACTTTTTTAATATCTATATTTTTTAAAGTTATTATGATTTATTTTCTATTAACTATTTTTGTAGTTTCAGTTACGATAATTAATGATTCCATAATGTAATAATGATTAAATCGTGTAAGATCTACTAAAATATTTGATATATATCAAATCGTCGTAAAATGTGAATAAAATAAAAATATATAAGTAATGCGTTTATTTACCCTTACATATGATGTCGATCTTTTTTAATTAATACACTTCTATTAGCTTCTGCTGTATGTCTGTTTCAGGGGATACAAATTAATATTACTTTAGATATCTGTGATGGTGAAAATATTGTTCGATCGCTTTACAATACCTTGCGTTTACTTTACAATACCTTCAAGTAACAACACGAAGAACACCTACTAAATATTAGACCTACTTATAATATGTAGAAAAATATATTAGTTTTGAATGATAAGCAGACCGATTGTACTTTGTATTTTGAGTTTTTAAGTTTGAAAATTATATGGATTGAGATTAAAGTTGTTTTTGAACAAATGTTTCAAATACATATTATTAAAATAATTAGAGTTCACATTGGATCATGGATGAGAGACATCTACTGCCTCTACTGGTGACTTAAGAAATATGAAAGTACACAATACAATATCCCGTCATTATAATATTAATTTTAGTGATCGGGAAATCGATGTTAAATTTATGCAACATCATAAATGCATGGAAAATCTACACAGTGATTGCAATTTGTGTCTTTACCGCTAGAGGGCGGTAAAAATGAAAATACTCGTATCTATATATCATAGTTAATAACAAAATCATCAAAAAAAAAACTACGCGTACCTATTATGGTTATGGACCTACAATAGGAAAACTAATTAACATATTCTGAAGCTAATAAAAAAGCGGACTCTATGTCATTTTTGAAGAGTTTAATTTAAATCATATCAATATAAAATATTTGTAGAAAATATAAGTTTAATAATTAATTAAATTAAAATTGTGCTGTGCAATACCTTAATTTTTAACTATGTAATTTCATATTATTAGGTACTTGTACCTACGTAGAGTATTAAAAACTTAAATATTAGGTTGACCAATTAATGGTCCCGAAACTATACAATATTCAATATTTTGACCTCAAAACCTACTGTCGGACTAAGCCCAACTACAACTAGTTTGATCTTCATGCCTACCTTTCTGGAAAAGCAATGCACGCCCCTGGTTTGTTTGTAACCAACTCCATTGGACTTGATTTTATTTAGTACCTGTTCTAAGACAATCGTTCTTGAGGAGTAAACTCCAGTCGTGCGTCGGAGCTGACAGACACACTTTTTTTTTTATTTTGACCTAAAATAAGGATTATACGCCCCTTAAAGGTTATAAAAACTTGAGGATGTTATTAAGAGCTCCAATTATGCAAGGAGAAGCTTCTCTGATATAATATGGCCGAACCTCCCTGGATCTAGTAATTGGCCCTAATGGTAATAACACTCCTATGATTCCCCTGGTGTAGCAAGATAATGTGGGTTCTGCACTTCGGTTCGCAGCAAAATAAAAACAATGACAAGTCAAAATAATACGCCGAAATCTATGTGACCAGAGTCGGGGTCGTGCGCTGTGTATAAACTAGATAATAATTCAAATTTAATAATATTGATTTACATACCTACTTGTTCGATCATACAGTTTAAGAAATATATTAGAGAATACTTGTATATATAATTTCACTTAGCAATAATCCGTTTGGTTTTTTTTTTCTTCTAAAGTTTTGTAAGTTTTTTATATTATTGTCTATTAGTGGAAACTTTTTTGGTGTTTATACAATTATATATGTATTTTTGTATATGTTTTAAATACTGTTTGTTTCCCAAAAAAAGTTTAATACTAAAATACAAAACACAAACAGACATTCTTATTCTTCAAGTACTGCTTACAGTTCACAAACTAAAGCTTCCAATACCCTCAAAACTATGTAAGCAATATCAACATTAATTTATGTTAAATTTTGTACCATATTTGTATAGTCTATTGTACACTACGTAAGTCTTTTGTGGTAAAGATTAGGTAACTTTGTATGTAGAAATCACGAAGGTAACTTTGACCTGTTTGGGTTAGATTTAGAGCTAAGATCGGACACGCCTAGCCTAGGTTTAGTATCTATTATAATATTATATATGAAATAGTATGTATCTTACTCTGGTGTTTGATAAATAATTTAACTGCATTTATTTAACAATATAATTTGTGCATTATAAGTCTTTTTTGGGCGATTTATACGCTTTAACAACATGATCCCAGAAAATGCACATAAAAAAAATGTGTTACGAAATTCAAAATAATTGTTAACTGTTAACATAAATGACTTTATTAGTGACATCCCAGTTTTAAAATGGAGCGACTGCCTCCAGGCTATTTAAATAGTAAAAGTGTAAAAAATATAAAAGAAATAAGAAGCCCACTGAGTTTTTTGCGCCCGTTCTTCTCAGGTCTGTGGGATAAATTTTCGAATGGGTTAGTATTTGAAGTTCAATTGGTGGCTTAAATTCCTATTATGAATGAAAATATTTGAATTTGCCTATTTTCAATAATAAGTACCTTTATTAATTTAAATAATTACAAATTGTAATCTTTTCTGATATAATATACAAAATAATATTCTTGCTTCAACTAACACATATATTTCTGGTTGTAAATAATATAACCTACCTATATAAAATACAAAATGAAATCCAATAAGTATTAGAAAGATCAACATTTAAGCTAAGCTTAGGGAAGGTAGGCTTAGAACTCCTGATTACAAATCCGTAACCGTAAAGTTCAAAGTACCTACGGTGATTCGAGACCCGGGAGCGCTCTGTCCTCCGTAGTGCTGTATTGTTAGAAGATATACGATAAGCGGGTTCAATGAGATAACATCGTAATACATTATACGCCTAGTGATGTGGAGCTTCTTACATTACTTTGTCGATATCGATGAAATCAATATTATTATAAGTAAGTTTCGATGATTATGTACCGCATTGTGTAAAGGAAAACAATTCGTTTATATTATCCCGTTAAAGGTAAAGCTACTTAATAATTCAGACAAATGTAACATCACATACCTGTGGCGATACCTGTAATGGATATTTTCATACAAGGGTCTGTTAAAGCAGAAAGAAATAAATAATTTGTATCGAACGTGAATTGCAGTGCAGAATACAAAGACTTCGAACTAAAGTTCTTAAGACCAAATCTATTCGTATGAAAAGTGCGAAGTCTTTACAAGTCGTCGATATCATTGAGCAGCTTCCATGTTACGCATCAAGCTAGTTCTGGGCGCCGACGAAAGCTGTCCTTGGTTACATCAGCCAGCTCACCTACAAGGTCGGCAACTCTGGTGGGATTTTCCTCGATTTGAAAGAGGGTATAAAACTGTGGTGATCACTTACAATAAGTTAACCCGTACGTTCGATATTTCTCCTCATCCATAAATTTAAACTGGTTATTCCGGTTTAACTCAATATTGTGATTGGTACATTAAATAAAACATTAATTCTCCAAGTATTTATGAATTAAATTATTTATATTTATTATTTTTATTTTGCAAAATAAAAATTGACTTTCTTTTTTTAAGTAACGAGCATTGTTGTAGAAATAAAATAAACGATGGTTTGCAATACAAGCCAGTTTTCATTATCAAACGTTTTAACAACTCATATTATCGATACCTGACGCACATCTCTATTATCCCAAAGATATCTAATCTCTGGCGGGAATAATTCACAGGCAATCGTGATAATCGACTAGCACTTCTGTAAACAATCAGTCACTTAATATCTCCTCACTTTTATATTACATCAACATTATGTCGTTGTGGGATATCTTTATGAGCATTACACGTACTTGTGAGCTTCTGGGCAGGAAATTCTAATAATGTTTCCCATTTTAAGCTTCACGATAATCTCTAACGATTTTTTTTTGTAGAATTTAGGATTTTAATACGAACGCCCCCTATGATCATTAAAATAATTGCCAGCGCTTCACAAAATAATTAACACAGTTTTTATAGCACTTGCGAGAATTTTTCTAAGGTGCTATGCATGCAGATGGTGAGGATGGTGTTGGTATTGGAAGTTAACGGTAGGAATCTGGTACTTAAGCTCTTCAAAACACACTCTGTGAAAGATGCTGTAGAAGACGTAGAATTATGCGACGTGTCTTGATAAACTCATAAGTGCATCTTTCCAAAATTTTGGTAAATTAACATTGAAAGTATTATTTAGCAATATATATCTTATCCAAGTGTTTTGAGTTTACTTTAGTGTTAATTTCGTCAATATTTGTACGAGACTGATTTCGTGCCAGATTTTGACGAGTCAACATGTCCTGAGGATGCCTCGTGTAGAGCCGAAACACGTTTTGAATTGTTTAAAAGACAAATATTGACGGGATTATCACTTAGAAAACTCAAAACATTTGGATAATTATGGATTTCCGCAAAGTAACGCCTACTTCAATAAATTTTAATATATAATGTTTATCAAGTTACTATTTTCTCGAATTGAATAGTAAATCTGTTTATTGGCTAATAAGAGTTGGAAGAACAATATTGACTGCTAACGAAAAATTCGTAGACATCTTAAAGATACAAATAGCTGAGCGAACTAATTAAATCCAACCTAGTAGCATTTCAATAAAAAGAAATCATAATAATGTATAATATAACTTACAATCAAAAAAATACATGATTTTGCGGCAGCAGTTCTTTGACAGCAGTATTAAAAGCATGTTTTGTGGTGGAAAAAGTTCCAGGTGAAGACAGTTATCAGCTGGACTACGTATCAGGGTCTGAATGGGGATTTATATATTTAGAAATACCAACATTTGTGTATATAGCATGCATTATATATTTATAATACAGAATAAATATAAAGTACATAATGTAACCAACAATTACAGACATCTACAACATGCTTTAATAATTTTCACAAAGTAAATATTAGTTTAAGAGAAAAAAAAACATATATGCTAACAAGTAATAATGGTTAAATGATGTGGTATTAAATAACTATTAGGGTTGAGTTCACTTATAAAAAAATTACCCCCAGAATAGCTTCTACAAAGAAAACTACTGTTGTTAGCTAGTTTTACGATTATGAAGATATATAATATCTAATATACAAAATTCTCGTGTGTTCATAGTGTTAAACATTGAACTCCTCCGAAACGGCTTGACCGATTCTCATGAAATTTTGAGTGCATATTGGGTAGGTCTGAGAATCGGACAACATTTATTTTTCATCCCCCTAAATGTTAAGGGTGGTCTATACGAATTTTTTTATAATTTTTTTGACATTTTTTTTTAAATTTGTTTGAGTATGAGTCAGCATTATAAAATATAACTTCAAATTTTCACCAATCTACGATCAACAGTTACTTTTGTATCGCGATTTTAATATCGGCAATACAACGTTTGCTGGGTCAGCTAGTATAATATAATATTTACTTTCATCAAAGTGCGAGCTTTCGTTCAATATCTCCATTAAAACTAATACCAATAATATCGGTGGCAAATTGTAGACCCAGTTCTCCCACAACTCGCCTACGCATCTTATGTGACCCACAAACCACTAATTATCCGATAACTGATGTAATCAAATCCCATTAACACACTGCACACGATACTGTTTCTGTAAAAGCTTCCCAATTTAACGCGTAGAAAGTTTCACAATTACAGTAACTATTGGAAGATATATGGCTCATGATTTGAGTGATCGTTGGATGTTTTGTTTGGAATGGAATATGCTGCGTACTTGTTTGTGTTTAGGGGAATTTCGCCGCTATCGTGATTTTCAAATGGTATACACATTCAAATTTAATTTCACTATTTAAAGACTGACTGCTTAGGAACTCCAATAGCTATATTCCTTAAGCTTAGTTACTTATGTGTAATATAATTGTGCTCTTGTTACAGAGTGGATGTTCACATAGTCGATGATTTTGAACATTTTTTTTGCCTCCATTCTCTTGCAACACCGGAGGAATCACAGGAGCGTTTGCAGGCCCTATAGAAAACACATGGATTCCATAGTTAAGTTGTAGGTAGAAGAAAGTTCCTTGAAAACCTTGACAACACACGTAGAGAAACGCCAGACATCCAGATGGTGGCGATGATATCCAAGTTTGTTTTTATGAAAATAAGGGACGAGACGAGCAGAACGTTTAGCTGATGGTAATTGATACGCCCTGCCCATTACGATTCAGTGCCGCTCAGGAATATTGAAAAACCCAAAAATTCTAAGCAGCACTACAACTGCGCTCGTCATCTTGAGACATAAGTTTCACTAGCTGAGTTGCCCTTCAGACCGAAACACAGTAATGTTTACACAATACAAATTACTGATACACGGCAGAAATAGGCGCCGTTGTGGTACCCATAATCTAGCCGGCATCCTGCACAGGAGCCTTCCACTGGTAAATGGTTTAAGATGTGTCGTGCGAAGGTGGAATTTGAGCGCTGGAATAAGGTTAAACCCTTTCATTGGATGCTAGCTATATTTCTATTCGAAGGTGTCGTAGTTACTTAAATTATTGGACTACTGAGATTTAACATTATATGTCATATGCTGTCATATTTTGGATTTTAAAGAATTCTGAGCGCCACCGCGTGGTTGTTAACAAAACGCGAACATCATCATCATTGATCACTCGTTTTAATGAATTCAAGCTTCGAATTTAGATTTCAAGACAATTTCAATTGAAACAATCAGACTATGGGATCAAACATTCAAAAACCTGTGAATGCAAAACACACATCTTCAATCTTAGATTGTAATCGAATTTTGAAAGGAAAGTTTCACCAATTTTCAAGTAAATACTTGATTTTAATATCAAAAAGTAACCGCATACAGAGACATTGTAAGTAAGGCGCGCGTGTTCAATGCTGTCATGTAGCACAGAAGCGCATTGAGACGCGCCACAATATAAACACAAAACACATAAATTGTGTGCATGCGATATATCCATAGACGGAGCGCTTGAAATTTAATATAATGTAACTCATTGCAGATAACTCACAGGATCGCAATATAATTTATTGCATAAGTGTGAAAAATATGCAAAACTATTTTGTTTATATTGATTTTTTTATGGAAAAGTAGGACAAACAGGCATACGGGTCACCGGGTGTTAAGTGACCGCCGTCCACATTCTCTTGCAACATCAGGGGAATCACAGGAGCGTTGCCGGCCTTTTGGGAAGGTGTACGCGCTTTTTTTGAAGGTTCCCATGATGTGTCAGGAAACACCGCACAAGGAAGCTCATTCCACAGCTTTGTAGTACGTGGAAGAAAGCTTCTTGAAAACCACACTGCGGAGGATCACCACACATCCAGACCGTACAGCTAATAACAATTATGGTTATACCCACATCCATAATTTCTGAAATAGATGCGGCACTTTTTTGTGCCTATCGGAAAACAATTCCCTATAATATATCAAAAGATTTTCTCCTTCAGCGTCAATAAATGAAAACAATTTTGATAATTTAAATCATGCTTATTTGTTACGATTCCTGTTAATTTAAATTCCCTTTGATTTGTTATTTTTAGGGCCTATTCCGCAACCAAATAATAACAAATACTTAAGACTGATAAAGAACATAGCTACGATATTGGATAAGTCTTTTAGTGCTGCTACTGAGCCGTCAGCTCTACGGCAGTATATTTTGTCACACAGAAATGAATAACGATTTTCTCTCTCGTACCTACAACTATTCAACAAGAAAACCAGTCACAGACCAAAATCGGCCGGCCGCCCTATAGATCGCTGACTGATTATTGTGTACGCTAGCTAAGGAAATACTCCGCTCTATCTAAACATAATACATCGATCTTTGTAACATACAAGGGCATTACTGCATTGAAGCTCAGATACTCCTTATCTGTTCCTTCTTGCTAAAGTTTCTCCTTAAACGTATCGTATACAATAGCAATTTGTAGATGAATAGACACAGCGATATGGCAACCACGTCCCAGGGTTTACGACGGGAGGTGGTAGGTCAGATACGCACACTTAATACATAGTTTATATATGAAGCGCACAATAACTTAAGCCTTTGTTTAGATTTCAATAGATTTGAATGATTTATAGCAACTACTAAATAAGGCTTGACGTAGTGTCGATACGATATTTAAAATTCCTTTCAACTAATATAATATGAGCTTTCGATGCTAATGATAATAGTTCGACTGTAAATGTTTGATCGACTTCAGGAAGCAATATGATACCTCAATAATATTTGTGTTTGGAATCCTGGAAGAAATTAAACCGAAATGCTACCATCCCATTCTTAAAACTATTTTTTTTTATGGAATAGGAGGACAAACGAGCGTACGGGTCACTCGTTGTTCAAGTGATCACCGCCGCCCACAATCTCTTGCAACACCAGAGGAATCACAGGAGCGTTGCCGGCCTTTAAGGAAGGTGTACGCGCTTTTTTTGAAGGTACCCATGTCGTATCGTCCCGGAAACACCGCACAAGGAAGTTTATTCCACAGCTTTGTAGTACGTGGAAGAAAGCTCCTTGAAAACCGCACTGTGGAAGACTACCACACATCCAGATGATGGGGATGATATCCTAACTTATGGCATGTCGTGCGAAGGCGGCAGGAATCAGGTTAAACAGCTCTTCGGAACACTCCCCGTGATAAATGCGGTAGAAGACACACAATGAAGCGACATCTCTACGCAACGCCAAGTGATCCAGCCCTAAGTGATTCACAGAGCACTGGGTCCAATTTAGCATTATATTGTTTACAAATAGACAATATGTAAACAAATAAAATAATATTTTACAAAAACACAAGCGACTACGTTTCCTGTTACAAATTTGTGATGAGAAAGTCTTCTTTTATAATATTCAAGTCAAGTTTTACCATGTGCTTCCTGGGGCATAAAAAGAATAGAGAAGTCCCAGGCCCAAAGGTGTCGTAAAAGGCGACTATGGGACTATATACCAGTGGGAGGCTCCTTTGTACAGGATGCCGGACTAATTATGGGTTCGATAAAGGCGCCTTTTTGTGCCGTGAAGTAGTAATGTAGTGCATTATTGTATTTCGGTCTGAAAGGCGCCGTTGCTTGTTATAAAAGCTGGGCAAATGAGACTTAACACGTTATGTCTCAAGATGACGAGCGCAATTGTAGTGCCGTTCAAAATTTTTGGGGTTTTTCTATAATACTGAGCGGCACTGCATTGTATTGGACAGGGCGTATTAATTACTTCATCAGCTGAATATCTTGCCCATCTCGTCCCTTATTGTTATAAAAAAATAGTTCGTGATTTTTTTCTTCCTCAAAACAATTATCAAAATTGTTTTGATTGAACATTTTTTTTAATCAGGTTTGGGGCAATTGTTCCAAATTTTTAATTTGCTGTACTGGTGTAGTCTGTTTATAAATTATTATTTAAGCAGATAAATAGTAACTTACTTTTATTCTTGTCAAACTCCATGATGTTGCACATCTGGAGCGGGTTGTCGAAGTCTTCAGGTGGATATCCTCTGCTGGTGGGCTGGCACCTGTACACTGCTCCTGGACGTCGCACCCCGGCAACGCGGTATGGATCGTCTTCCGGAGCACCCACCAGAATCCTGGAGACAAACAGATTACTCATGAAATAATAATTAAATGTTTCAATTTAAAAAAAATACACTGATCTATTTGAATTGGAAAGGAAAAGGATTTTAGTGTTTCTCCGTCGAATAATTTTTCGTCAAAATTTTACATTAGAAGGGCTATACGGGTAGTATGCTTACCCAGATGGAAAGTGGAAACCGTTGTTGACCATCTTAAGAGTATAAACATCATGGAAACTTATACTATCATTATAATTTGAAGAGGGTGGCTCTTTGTCTCCTCCTTATGAGTCCTAGAAACACCGCGTCCAAAATTAAACTATTTTGTTCGTCAATCATACTTAGGTATCACCGGTATTTACCAGTTGGAGGCTCCTTTGCACAGGAAGCCGGCTAGATTATGGGTACCACAACGGCGCCTATTTCTGCCGTGAAGCAGTAATGTGTAAGCATTACTGTGTTTCGGTCTAAAGGGCGCCGTAGCAAGTGAAATTACTGGGCAAATGAGGATTAACATCTTATGTCTCAAGGTGACGAGCGCAATTGTAGTGCCGCTCAGAATTTTTGGGTTTTTTGAGAATCCTGAGCGGTACTGTATTGTAATGGGCATGGAGTATCAATTGCCATCAGCTGAACGTCCTGCTCGTCTCGTCATTTATTATCATAAAAAAAAAGGTATAGCTTGTCGTCACGACATGCCGTATCTATTAACCGCAGAATCTTCTTAACACGAGTATTACAAACATCACCTGGGTGCAAGGTATAGTCACTAAGGATCTTGTTACGCTTATATCGACTTATTTTTATAATTTTGAAAAATTTCCCCGAGAAGCTGATTCATTCAGGGCAGTATCATTCAGATTTTAAACAATTATTATTTTTCTCGAATTGCTAATATAAACAGATTAATATCCGGACGACCGAGCCTTGCTCTGATTTTTAAGAATGTACAAAACTTGAACAAAAAAAAAAATTAATAGGACATCTGGATTCGAACCGGGGTCTTCTGCTTTCCGGATCACCCAACGTCCCATCTGAAATATAATAGTCTTGTATATAGTGGCGAAATTTACCTTTGTATTCTAATGTTATTGTATCTGTTTCTCATTCAAACATGGATAAAACCATTTTTTTTAAATTGAAACCTAGAGCTAGATCGATTTATCACCCCCGAAATCCCCTGCATACTTAATTTTATGAAAATCGTTGGAGCCGTTTCCGAGATTCAGATTATATATATATATATATATATATCTTTAAATGAGCAATTCTTGTATATATATATACAAGAATTGCTCATTTAAAGATATAAGATAAAGAATTATTTCATTCGTGTACACCTAAATATATACATTATTTTATTTCTATTTAATACATACATTTAATGATACGTCGTGATAATTTTGTAGCTAAAACTGCAAGTCACAGGCGCACAGCGTTATTATGTCACAATAAGTACATGGCTCCCATCGTGCACTGTGATGGTTGCAATTTGATACCAAAGGGTGTATAACATACGGGGGTTGAAACATTTGGTTTCTTAAAATGTAAGATCATCATAGATCTAAAAAGATACAATACAATACAATACGATTTGTTCTAGAAAATTCTAGAATGATCTAGAGATTTCAAGAATGTAAGATAATATTCTAATCAAATGAAAATGTTTTAAAAAATTTGAGAGCATAAGCTGACAATGACGACCTGCATAGCCGAGTGGTTAGCGATCCTACCTACTAAGCTACAGGTCCCGGGTTCGAATCCCGGTAGGTGCAAGCATTTATATGTTGAATATAGATGTTTGTTTCCGAGTCATGGATGTTTAAATGTATTTATGTATGTTTATATGAATATATGTATGTTTAAGTAAGTATATTGTATTAAATATATCATTGTCTTGTAACCCATAACACAGGCTATATATGCTTAACTTGGGGCAAGATAATTTGTGTAAAAAGTGTGTCAATATTATTATTATTATTATAAGCACGTATAAGTAAGTTGTATTATAAACATTATTATTAACATTGACAAATCAAATTATGACCCAGCGAACCTAGAATATTTATATTATGTAGGAAATCTATGTCTCGTTTTTGTATTTTATGATCATTATGTTTCTTACTGTTACAAAAATGGAAAATCTGCATTTCGCCGCCCACGTTAGGTTGCATACACCGTTAACGATTCGATGAATTGATGCCTAGCTGACACAGTTCATCGTAAACTGTCCATCATTCCTCAATGATAGGAAACCAGTTGTCCATCCATAACTCCAGTAGTTAGTATTTCCCGTAATATCAAGACATCCGTAATTACGTCCCGCTTGTCAACAGTGAGTCACTGCTGTGGAAATACAATTTGGCGAGTGTGTACGAGATTGAACCCGCGCTATTTGTGGCGTTGGCACTGAGCCAGCGGGCCCGACATACTCCAGCATCATTGTTGCTTTGATCGTCCTCTACACATTATATTATCCTATACTAATTCGAATGAAGGAAATTAGAGTCTATTAAAATTAATCAATTCTTACTAGAGCGACATAAATCTTTGTATATACAATTACAGATAACCTTTGATTTGTATAAATAGAAAGGCAAGGGGTGAACTGATAGAGGGGCAAAGCTTCTCTCCTTATTGTTACGTTAATAATTCAAACACTGTGTGATTTACATGTTTGATAAAAGTGTGGTTATTACAATCCTAGACAGTTTCAGAAATTTCTATATAATTTATTTTTCTTAGTTTATTAGGTATCGACAGGTATATGTGACCGCCTATAGAGTAACGGGTTGCGGGATCGATCCCCGCTAATATCATTGCAACTAGAGCACATTTGAGACGACAGAGGTGGTAGCAATGAATTCCAACAATATAAAATTAATGAACCTGTAGTTATATTTCCGTACAACAAAATGTCCATATTAAAAAATATCGATACATGTGATAGTTTTAAAGCATCGAAAGTAAGACTTCCGATCTACTTAAAGGAAACATTTGCGGCAATTTTTCTATATGACTCTTTTCTCCGTAGTTTTAACCCTAGATGATTAGTTTTTTAAATCAAGCAATACATATTATCATATGCATCTATCTGTTATGCTCTTTTTTGTACTTTTTGTTTTGGTAAGTGCTAGATTCTTCTTCTTCGTCGGATTACTCTTGACAGAGCAGTCGTGGTCACGTCGAACGACGAACGATTCTACGCCAGTTATCCCTGGCTGTTGCTTCTCTGGCATATGTGTTGAGGGGAGTATTGGTTAGGGCTTTGATCTGGTCTGTCCAGCGCATAGGGGAGCGTCCTCTTGACCTACTGCCGTTGACCCTTCCCTGAACAGCAAGTCTCTCTATGGAATGCTCTCCACGTCGCGTGATATGTCCGAAGTATCTGAGGATACGGGCTCTGACTGTATATGAAAGCCTTTCTTTCACCTTGATCTCTAGTTTGAGTGCTAGATACAGTTCTTCAAACATTGCTTAAAATTTAACGAAAACCCGCCCACAATAAGCGTTAAATTTAAAGAGTCCGACACAGAAAATTCCCTTCTCTATCAGTTTCCTAAATTTTGTTACTATTGGCAAACTGTTAAAAGAGGAAATTGTCGAGAATGGAACCCTGATTTTTGAGTCTTTATCACACTGGATAATGTCTAGCCCGCGTTAGCGCGACGGTATGTTATCTTACGGCCGTTCCCAATATACTACCTACAGATAGAGATAAATTACTACCTTCTACTGTCAGTAATTAGCTGTCAATAATCTGAAGCTGTCCCAATATACCCGATAAGTCATTCTTATCGCCTTAATTGGGACGCGTGAATTGCAATTTCCATACAAACTTAGAACATAGATCGCAGGTAAGCTATACGTCGTCCCATTGACAGACAGCGTGTACGGATAAGGTGAGTTACCGTCGATAACTTTATTGGGACAGAAAAGTCAACGATAGTTACGATTTTTATCTCAAGTAAGAGATATACTGAATAGTGGGAACGACCGTTAGAATTCTTAAAATTCAGAGAGGTCTCAGCTAATGTTTCTTCTTAAGGCTGGGGACCGAGCCAATGACCTTGAGGAATCGGACGGAGCAAATTAACCTCTCTCGCACAAGATCGCCATAGCTTAAATTCAGGATTAGAATCATAATTAATTTATTACAAACATAATAAAATTTTCTTTACAAAACTAAAATAACTATGTCATATTAAATAGTATTGGTGTACAATTAATAAATTTTCGTACAATTTTTATCTAAATTGAATGATTAGCATGTCTCCAACTGTAAAAGTTCCCGTAACTTTTACAGTCGGAGACATGCTAATCTTTTAACGTAAGTTTAGTTATAAAAAAAATGAATATTCTTCTCATATTCTGTAGAGATATATAATTATTTTTTCTAAAAATATAAGATTTATATAACCGTCAAGAAATGGTTTCAATTATGCACTTTTTTGGCAATTTTTTGGAATAGCGGCGAATATTACTTGAAAAAAGAACTCGATAGTTGTAATCGATTATTATTTATTATAAGACCACACTCACGAGCTTAATAATCCCAGCGGAACTTAAACGCGCTATGCTTTAATCTCAAGTCAAACATCGACCTATACCGTATTTTAGTCAGATTTAGAATCAGGTAGGTGTATATACACACGACCGCGACAAAGATATTTTCGTCGCCGGAAGGGGGACTATTTTAATGTGTGAACTTTCCGTTACACCTCCCTATTCCTAGCTAACACCAGCCGCATACATACATACCTACAGACAGAGCTTAATCCTTATGAAGCTGAAGAGTGAAGTGAAAACTTCTTGGATTTCACCGAAACTGACCCTTGGCTATGTGACGCTCGTTCGGGTAATTTGGCTTGAATCAGTTTAAGGAAACGGATTCGAATAATTCTTTATGTCTTTGATAACCAAATTCATGGGGACTAAGTAGTATTGGTATTATTTACAACTAGCTCTAAAAAAGCTCTCCCAATATGATTTATCATCCCAATTTGGATTCAATTTGCAAAAAAAATAAATAAAAATAAAAATTTCGTTTCTGAATACGTTTTCGGCACTGAGCAATCGAGGCTTTTATTTGGTGAACTTTGTAGTTTTCGTTTGCTTAAAATATTATTAGATTTTTTTTTTCTTTAGTATCTAGAGATTTAAATTCCCTATACAATGACGTTTTATTGCAAAATTATTATCCATTGTTGAGCTAGCAACATAAGAAATTAAAATAGAGTCGCTTTCATAAATGTTTATGGCTTTTCAAAACACTGTAATATTAAAAGTTCTGCTTCAATGTTTAGTAAATTTTATCATATTATGTACTTCACAGAACTTAAGTTTTGTTTGTCGTCGAAGTTTTAAAAAATATAATGGCCTGGTGTTGAATTAATTCGACTTTGCCCTCATATATTTCAAGCGGCAATCTTACAATTGATTCAGATTTTTTTATAATTTCATAGATTTTAATTTATTGGGAAACCTAATTGCCTCCAAATAAAAGTAGCCTTCCAACATGAGCTATCTGCCAGTGAAAGTCCCGCGAAATGATTAAGGCTGTTTCAGAATTTAACTGGAAATGCTTCAAATTTATGAATGGTGTTGGTTGGTGGTATTGGATGGTTTGTTTGGCGATAACACTCGTTGGGCTAAGAGCGATTATGGCGTAATCACCAACGCCGCAGTTTCGAATTTCGAATCGTCCATAAATTTATTTAGATCCCGAAAATGATAAATTTTACATTAGTGCTGAATATTAGTACTTTATAGTCTAGAAAGCGTCTCTATATATCTGTATATATATATATATATATATATACATAAGTGATTTCCACGTTTATAGTCACTCATCACGATATCTCTGGAACCATTAGGCGTAGAGACTTGAAACTTGTTAGGAATATTCCTTATTTTACGAAATTCCACCCGCAAGAGTTTTTTTTTAATATGAACAGAACAACGTCTGTCGGGTCAGCTAGTACTCTATGTATGGTGAGATACTAAGAATGTCTAAAGAGAGTATTCGGTAATCAATTCTAGTTCTAATTATGTCATAAAATTAGGCAGTTAGTGTAGATACATCTCCGCATGGCGTATTATTTTTCAGCTAATCCCAAGCGCCCACAGGTCCGCTAACTTTCGGTTAAGTTTATCAAGTAGTCAATTAATTGTTATTTTTTCAGGTATCCTTCACATTTGGGTTTAATTATATAAATAATTTTTTTTCTAGCTTAAATGATCGCCAAACATCCTCTTGGTTTTATCATGAGTTTTATCTCTTTATGAACACAGTAACAAACTACGGAGTACGGGTCTAAAACCAGTTGAAATCGTATCTTAAATAATAGTCTCTATCATCTTGACACTACGACAATACAACTCAAACCTCGATTGAATCTTGAGATTGATTCTATTTGATATGCCTGACATTATTGAGTTATTAAGTAGCGAGTAAGGAATGTATAATGACAGTATCACAAACGCAGCTGATATTGGCGCGTCGCTTATTGTTCTCGACGAAGGAATGCGTTCTGTACACTTACTGTACTGACACGCTCCAATCATTGTACTCAAACAATGAAACTTGCCGAGTCACAACTTAGTGCACGTGTTGAATAGAAACTATCTTAGAGTAAAACAAAAGCATAATATTAAGGTCAAATTGTTTAGATATGAAAGCAGTGACATCTGAACTTAGTTAAATTATCAAAACTTTCGTAAGACAAATCAATGTCCTCCGCCACGTCTGTTTATCTGTTCGCGATAAACTCAACAACTACTTCACCGATTTTTATGCTGTTTTTCACCAATAGGTAGCGTGGTTCTAAAGCATAGTTTCTCAACCTTGTTTTGCTCACCGCCCACTTTGAGAATATGTTTTTTTCTGGAGTATTTTCGTGTATTTTTTTGCCTTTTTAGACTATATTTTTTAATCTACCCACGCTCCATCTGCGCCATCTCAATGCCCCCTAATTTTCTCTGGGTCTGCTAGCAGTAGCAGACCCAGAGAAAATCTCAAACGCCCACAAGGGGGCGTTATCGCCCACGTTGAGAACCTATGTTCTAGAGGAAGGCTTTAGTATGCAATTTCTTAAGTTTTTTTTTTTATTTACAATATTTGTTGGAGGTGTCGATAAAAAAGCTGTCTCGGAGCTTTCAATGAAAGCACTTTCTAAGCCCTTTGAGATATAACAAAATAATGTATGGTGGAATTGTGTATCTTATACAAATATCTATCTATCTTTCTCTTAAGGATAACATTCTGTATCCATTTTAAGACTTTAAAAAATGGCAATTTTAAAGCGGTAATGTAAAAGCTGTTTACACAAATATGATATTAATCTTTATTATTTTATTACTACAGTGAAGATATATATCAAAAAAATACCAATCTTGTATTAAGAGACTTTAACTTTGAAATTTTTTTATGGATTCCTGAAAAACCGCGAAAAAACAAAAACACATTTTAATTGCGATACTACACTCAAAAATCTATATTATACTATCTGGTAAATCGTTGAGTCAAAATAGCTGGTGATTTATTTTCTTTTTGATGGAATTAATCAAATAAGGAACACGATGAAGGCTCGCAGACATTTAATTACGTTTTATCAACCTTCATCCGTTAATATTTAAAGTCCTCAAAACTAGTCATGACTATAAGTCTTACTAACCGTTATAACCATGGTAATGTTAGTGTCATCTTCAATGCTGGATTTAGACGTCTGGAGGCCTCGAAACAACAAAGGAATGGAGGCCCCCTGGCCCCAAATTATTATTAGTCGAATTTTCCAAGTTAACACGCCAAAAAAAGTATCAAAGGAAAAGTTGTACTACAAAGTTGTACTACAAAGTTGTAAAGTTGTAATACTAGTGTTTACTACTCTGAATTTTTTTTCCGGAGGCCCCGGCGCTGTAGCCCCCGTCGCCTTCCCCTAAATCCGGCCCTGGCCATCTTCAACATGCTCTAAATAGACTCGAAGACGCAATACTGTTATCTCTGCCACGTGCGCCAATTACACAAGCCGCAGTAAACACATCTGTTATATCGTGATCTTCATGCAAACATTGTTTTGTCATTTCACCTACATCTCACCTGATATCTTTATGTAATAAAAATTTATTATAACACGACACAATGAGAGAGCAGTAGAATGTTAGTTTTAATACAATTCGCAGCTTCACGTAGGGTAGGGTAGGGGTGTATTGCACATCAAATTTAATATGATATCACTTATTGAACGTCAAAAAGTACCATACATTCGAAAAAAAAATTCAAATCAAATAAAATTTTTAAATAGCTTAAGGGTGGTCACTCCATTCCTAATCTGCGATATCATTAAAAATGTCAAATATGTTATATCTAGTTAATATGTTTTAAAATTTTACTTCATTGATTATTTATGATCTAGGATATTAATACCAAAATGCATCTAAAAAGGTTATTACGTCAGTTACGTCTGAGATGACTCAGCACTTTAGGTCATAGTTGGTCACTACGATTCGTAACGTCTTGCACGGTAATGATAAAGATGATTTGTCACTCATATTTTGTATTTCACAGCAGAATTTAATATTACAATAATAAACGTTGATATTATAAAGTATACAGATGTGTTAGGTATTTTTTTTTTATTTATTCAATGAACAAAATTATCTTAATAAATATAATAATAGAGACAAACTCGCAAAACCTCTAAGGTTTATATGCGAGCGGTAAGTTCGCATTACAATAATTGTTTTAATTACTTAAGACTTAATATAACATATAGTAGTATTATTAAAAATATACATCAGAGGTATTCCTGGTTATTAGCTTCTAGATAGTATTTTTTAGCTTTACTTTGAAATTTTTCTTTTGCAGATATATATATCTATTAGATCATTAGGTAATGTATTTAATATCCTAGGTAATACATAGTTACAGGTTCTTTTACCATATACATTGTTATAGATATATTATTATACAAAAGGTATAGGTGACGCATTGAAATAAAAAAAATATTGTCACTTTCAATCTCTATGTAAACGAGCGTTAATATGTCGTCAAAACGATTCCCAATAAGGTCACTTTCGAGCCGAGCGTTGCGCGCGATTTTAACATATTACCAATCTGCTGCTTTTTAATAATATCTATTTATTTGTTCACAACACCATAAATAAATTATACACCTCTTTATGTGCTGGATTGAACACGCTAGTGAAGTGTGAAATGATTATGGCTCATTTCAAATGTAAAACAACAATAGGTTTCGATTCGCAACGTTTGACAGAAAATACGAAATGACGATTCGTCATTGATATGAATTGCGCCGTCATTGCTTTTCGACTAATTGTTTTCAATATACCTGTTATATATATACACATACTTTTAGGCTTCATTAATGTCTGGCAAACTTAACAAAAACCGGATAGTATATTTAAATCGCTACATATACCTACTGACTAATATTATTTATATACAAACGAGTTTATAGATCATTTGATAGGTGTTAACTACCGCCCATAATCATAAAAGCTTTGCGGGTTATTCTAAGATAACTAAAATAAAATTATATACAGACCTAGAAACACTACACGATGAAGATAAATCTAAGGTATTGATGAAGATAATTCCTTGAGACCCGCAGTATGCATATATATTTTTTAAATATATAATATATTATACAGACAGATAGACACTCCGAAGGAAATGTCAGTCATAGGAATGCAAGTAAGCACTGGAAAAAGACGCAGTAATGTGTAAACATTACTGTGTTTCGTTGTGAAGGACGCCGTAGCTAGTAAAATTACTTGGCAAATGCGACTTAACATCTTATGTTTCAAGGTGACGAGGATATTTTTGGGTTTTTCAAGGATCCTGAGCGGCACTGCATTGTAATGGGGAGAGCATATCAAATACCATCAGCTGAACTTCCTGGTCTTCTCGTCTCTTACTTTTATAGAAAGAAATTAGAAATTATTTTTACTATACCAGAGTACCTATAACATAACACAAAATAGCATGTACATAATAAAATTGTAATATTTTTTATTGCGCTGTTTTACATAGAATATTATAAAAACATATCAATTATATAAAATTTGCTTATAAGACTACTGTAAGCAGACGACTAGTGTAAGACTAGGTTTAGGAGATGTAAACGGGGGTTACAGGTACTTAAAGCTGGCATAGGTTGGGTTACAGATTGTAATGCTACCACTGTTATGCTATAAATGCTTGTTATAAAAGTTTATTTCATTAAAGGTATTTTAAATGAACAGAATTTTAAATATCTTGTACTGATCACACACCCAATCCCTAAGACACACGAAAGGTACCGACCGTCAAAAATATTTAAAGCAAAATCGTTTTTGGTTAGAAACTATAAAGTGTTTTAATGTTATGTCCGTTGACACGAACCATAAAAGAAATTATTCGACGAACACTAGAAAAAATTATTCATTATAATTATTGGATAAAAGCTATCATTATCACCTCTGTATATAATTGGAAATGAATTTGTTATTCAATTAATTAATTATTCAGTAATAAACTGTCTATAATCATAAAATAAATTGCTATAACTAAGCAAACAGGCTACAAGTTCTGGAGAAGATTACTTGACGGGATTAATGGTAGCGGTTAAATGTAAATATCGCGTAAATGTAAGTTGTCAACTACTTTATAATCTGTTACAAGAACTGTCTTAGTAGTATTCTAAGAAGGGTATTAATATGTTTGCAGTTCACTTCGCTTCACCTAAACAAATATAAACAATTTGTTATTTTTTTAAGTGATCACTTCTGGGATTCATTAAACAAATTAATTTTAAAACACTGTAGAGTAAGATCTTGTTGGTTGGCTCAGTGGAAGAGCGCTCGCACGGAACTCGAGAGGTCGCAAGTTCGAATCTCGCATTGTTCCTAAATTTTGTTTTCAAATTAATTTGTCTAAACATTATATTAAAAAGTTAATTATAACATTTTGTAGACGTTTAATCATTTCAATACTTATTACGTTTTTACCTGTTCATGTAATGAAACAATTTCCCATAGAAATTATTAGATTAAAAAATAGAAATTATTTATACAGAAATAAAATTTCTATTTAAAAATAGTCACGAATAGAAATAAAATCTATCCTGCCTCTCAAGCTGGATGAACTGGACGCAGTGTGCAAAATTTGATTAAAATCGGTTCAGTAGTTTAGGAGTTCATCGCGGAGAAGCAACGCCACAAGAAAATTTTATATATAAATATTAGAACCTGTTTTAGGATGGAAGGATGCCCTGAAAGCAAAATCAAGAGCTGGAAATAATAGGAAGTAAAACACAGATTTTTCATTCTTCATCAACGGATGACAACATCCTTAACAATACGGCGCTGATTGTGGTTTTTTCTTTACTCGGGAACTAGTAACTGGGTAACGCGAATATTCACAAACTAAGCCAAAACATACAATTCGCACTATCCAGCCCTCACATGAAAAGAACGCTAATCTGTTACCCCCTGGAAAATGATTTAATTAAAACCGCAATATACTCGAACATTCCAGGTGGTTTGGTGTGTATATCGAATGATGTAGAAATTTATTTTCTTTTTCAATTTTTGTAATAAGTGATAAATATTGAAACTAAATTTGATATAAAACAAGGGTTCCGTAGCTCATGAATAATCAAATCGGCGAGGAAGGCGGCTTAAAATCTTATTTTTTTTAAAGCGACGAGCGCAATTGCGGTTGTCGCTCAATTAAGAAGTCCAAGAACACTGAGCGGTACATTGCAATAGTCAGGGCTCTTACCATCAAGTGAATTCTCGCTGGGCTCAAAGCTACCAGATTCTAGTCTTTCGCGCTTCCATAATCCAGGGACAACTACTTTCAAGTAAGTGTGTCAAAATAGACGACCTAGGGGCACACCATTAAATAACACTGGTAAAAATGCTAACCAGCCGACTGTACTTATGACCGTCCAAGAAAAACAGAGCTCAAAATACTGTTTAATGCATAAGCCGTATATCATTGTAAATCAGGGATGTTAAAATACCAACAACATTCAATCAACGCATGTGAATGCATGAAAAAAGATCTTAAATTCAACGGATATTAAGGATTTTAAGACTCATATTATAAAAGTGAAACTACAAAAACGAATGGTAATAAAGTTAAAGAACATGGTCTCGCAGGTCCAAATCACTTCATGCTTGCAATAGTACCCGAATCCTATCATTGCATTACAATTAGTTTTTAAATTAACCTACTCGTAAATGTTTCTGTTCACAACCTCATATCGTGCTAACGTTGTCTAAATTATGCCGCGCACATCTGCCGGTATGTTTTAGTACATACCACCTGTCGGTGACTTCGCAAACACGCACGGCACTTGAATAAATTTAAACAATAACATATTTAATATTTCAAAGATAACTAATGCGGTGAAGTATTTTATTTGTGTTCGTAATGTTAGGGCGATAACTGTAAAACGTTTGCACGAAGATTGTTCCGCAAACGCAGAGACCTAAGAGGCGTTTATATCCCTACAAATAACATTATAAACGTGAATATAATTTTATTTATTACGCTTTCACGCCTAAACAACTGAACTGATTTTGATAAAATTTTATTTTATAGATAGACTAGAGCTCGGGAAAGGACATAGGCTTTAATTGCAAAAAATGAAATTGATGGGTTGAAATAGGGGATAAAAGTTTGTGTGGGAATTTGTCATTCTCAGAGATATAATCATAGCTTAGTATTTAGGCACTTGATAAGTAGTAATTTATAAACATTTGTTCGAGCATTTTTGAAACTTTGACCTACATGGGGATGAAGTAGGATATTAAAGTTTGTAGGGAAACACTATGAAAGATACTGTTCAAAATGACAAGGGATGTCGGCTGTATCACAAAAGAGCGCCACCAGCAGCAAAGAGCAGTTTATATATTATTTGCAAGGTATCCTATAAAATTAATTATAATATACAAAGTAACTATTCCACGTGGACGAAGTCGGGAGCTAAAGCTGGTTTTAAAATAAATTCATAAAATTTTAACGTTCTTCTCGATAATAACAAACTAGAGAACACAGACTTGAGTTTGTTGCCAAAGAATTTTAAGATCACAACAAATTAAAAAAAAACTAAGGATTATAAAAAGGGCTTTCGCAATATAAAGTTCGATGCAATATTTCAATTTGTATTCTTTTATTTATAAAAATAAACAACCCACACACAGGTGATTTCGAAAAAGAATTCCAATAAGGAGTTAAAGATATGAATGAATCACCTGCTTCTTAGTCAGTATATGATATATCATGAACTTGAATGAAACTGGTTTCTTAATGAAATGAATCATTATATAAGCTGTGACTAAATGATTTAACATTGCGATGACCGCCGCGACCGTCACACTAACTGATGTTAAACACAAAACTAACATTGGTTTGACCTTAACTAACGCCGTAATAAAACGCCCAGACTTATATTCTGTACAAGACCGTATCCTACGCTATATCTAATTATCTACACTATATAACTAATAAACGTTTGTGTGGTAAAGGTTACTATAACATAAATGACTTTCTTAATGATACCACAGATTGGGAACGGAGCGACCGCCCTCAGGCTATTAAATAATAAGTTTAATTGAACAATATTACTTTGCTACTTTGTAAATGTTATTTTAATTGTAAAACATATTTTTGATGAAAAAAAAGCCCGCTGAGTTTGTTGCGCCCATTCTTCTCAGGCCTGAGGCATTCATTTTGGAATGGGTGGTAGTTTTTTGACTTTCAATAAGTGATTTCACATCCTATTTTGAATAAAAATATTTGAATTTGAACTATATCGCTACACTCAATCCTAAAGCCTCTACACATTTTAACAACGTTTACTTACATCTTTTGTTTTGGACATATGCGGCTATGTTGCCTATGATCGAAATTAAACTAGGCATTCTTCAACAGTGCGGTTTTGAAGGAACCTTCTTCCAGGTACAACCACTTTTCTAGAAGGCTGGCAACGCTCCTGTGATTCCTCCAGTTTTGCAAGAGAATATCACCATCAGGTGACCCCTACTTTTGTCCTCCTCTTCCATAAAAATAGTATATTGTACTAATATAGGGGCTAACAGATAATAATAATGCTACAATAACGCATATTAAGACAATGTTTTAAAGAAATAAGAATCTTAATAGACTTTATAATAAGTTGTGCTTTAAAGAGAAGAACAGACAAAGAAATCATTGCCACTATTTTAAATCAACGGTAACAACTTCGGTACTATACAATTTTTTTATATAATAAATAATCAAAGTGACGCAACAAAAATCGTTAGAATTACATAAGTTAAAATTATGAAAAATTCAAATACATCATTAAAAAAACCCTCAAGATTAATGAGTTACCCAGTTACGGCTGTTCCCAATATTTCTTCTCTATTTCTGTCCCAATAAACTTATCGACGGTAACTTACCTTATCCGTACACGCTGTCTGTCAATGGAGGACGTATAGCTTACCAGCGATAGAAGTTTCTATGGAAATTTCTATACACGCGTCTCAATATAAGGCGATAAGAATGACTTATCGGGTATATTGGGACAGCTTCTTTTTACCTCTATTTATCTCTATCTGTAGATAGTATATTGGGAACGGCCGTTAACCACATACCGCAGAATAAATTAAGTATGACGTGAACCTTAATGTTGCATCTTTAATAAGACGTAAACTTTTTTTTCCAACAAAAGTAGAGTTCCCAGATAATAGGATCAACCAGTCTCTCCCTTCACTGGGAAGATTAACAAATGATGTATGAAACATGCAACTAAGGATTTTGTGAAATCTCAAAGGAACATTTGAAAATACTTTCAATTTCCATAGAATAATTATAAAAAAAATGTTAAAATGGGCTACTAAGAACAGAAAAAGACGGATTTCAGTTGGCTTTCACCTGAAATGGGTAATTTTATTACATGTATGAAGAAATTGAGTGAAATTACTGGGCAAATGAGACTTAACATCTTATGTCTCACCGCAGTTGTAGTGCCATTCAGAATTTTTGGTATTTTTCAAGAATCCTGAGCGGCACTGCGTTTTAATAAGCAGAGCGTATCAATTATCATCAACTGAACGTTCTGCTCGTCTCGTCCCTTATTTTCATAAAAAAAATGTTGTATAGAATAATATTAAGGTTTTTTATTATTACGAAACATACATTCTAATAACATAGCTCCGTCCTGTCCACATATAACTAAGCAAATAAACTACAAGTACAAGGCAAGTCGTCCAAGACCCGTATGGGGCGCGCCCATGATTGGCTCAATGAGAAGATTGCTCCGTAATGAGATGAGGAACCCATGTGAATAGCGGCCGGCACGCGAAACTCGCATACACATTAACTCTACCGCTCTATATCGCTCACTAAAAATGCAATGTTATTTAGTTAATAGACAAATTCGTCTATTATATACCTTTATTTTATACTAGTTACACCTTGCTGTTTTACTCGCGTATAAAATATTTTTTGTATTGGAAGAGAAGACGGGCAGGCATACAGTTCACGGATATTAGGTGATTAGTGATCACCGCGACTCACCGCGGTTTTCAAGGAACTGTCTACCAAGTATAACCAAGCTGTGGAATGAGCTTCCTTGCGGTGTTTTCAGGACGATACGACGCAAAAAAAACGCGTACACCTTTTTTTATGAAAATAAGGGACGAGACGAGCAGGACGTTCGGCTGATGGTAATTCATATGCCCTACCCATTAAAATGCACTGCCGCTCAGGATTCTTGAAAAATCCAAAAATTCTAAGTGGCACTACAATTGCGCTCGTCACCTTGAGACATACGATGTTACGGCACCCTTCAGAGCGAAACACAATAATGTTTACACATTACTGCTTCACGGCAGAAATAGGTGCCGACCTTCCAAAAATGCAGGCAAGGTGGCAAAGCCGCGATGATAACTTAACATCTGGTGACTTCGTTTGTTCTCCTCTTTCATAAAATATAATATTTTCACTTCTTCTTCTTCTTTAGCCGTTCTAAATCTCTAAGATGTAGGCCTCCTTCAGCTTATGCCATCTTTTCCAGTCTTGAGCAGTTTGTTCCCGCCAGTCTTTTGATATCGCCGTACCAACGCAGTCTTCTCTGCGGTCTTCCTCTCGGGCGTTTCTCACCCCACTTTCACTTACTTAAATAATAACTAGTAATTCCTGAGATTATCCTTTTATATGGCTGTTGTGTTCAATAACCAGTTTACAGGCAATTGTATGATATAACTGTGTTAAGCACGTTGTCTTGTGTTTATTGCACAATAAAATTGTCACCGAAATGTGATGATCTCATAGTAATGTTGATGTGGCGGTGAAAGTTGTATGTGGGCAGTTTTGTTAATTCGATGATTTGTCATTTGCTGTACAAACGAGTGTTACAAAACTCAATAATAACAATGGGTACGTATTATTCTACGTTAAACGTTGACATAAGAGATAATGGAATAGCAATAAATAAATACAAGGTATTAGTTTAAAAATAAAGATTCTAAAAGCTATATATTTCTCGCCTCGAAAATTAGTTTAAAACAATCTTTTAAAAATTAAAAAAAATATATGCTCAATTTTAATCTATGTATATTTCTCTTCTGGTCTCAAAACCAACTTATTCAAAACTTGACAGTGTCAAAGGAATTTATTAGTTTTATGAATTAAATATGAGATAAATAAAAGCTGATTATTTATAAAAATAAACGAAATTTATTTACGTTGACCTACTGGTTAAGTTGTAGTTAGTATACACGGGCGAAACTTACGGATAAAACCTAATTTAGTGCTTACGCCTAGAAGTATCTTATATCTTTAAACGAGCAATTCTTGTATATATATAATAATAAATATAATAATAATAATAATCTTGTATATATATATATAATCTGAATCTCGGAAACGGCTCCAACGATTTTCATAAAATTAAGTATGCAGGGGATTTCGGGGGTGATAAATCGATCTAGTTAGGTTTCAATAAAAAAAAAATGGTTTTATCCATGTTTGAATGAGAAACAGCTTCAATAACATTAGAATACGAAGGTAAATTTCGCCACTATATACAAGACTATTATAGCTCAGATGGGACATTGGGTGATCCGGAAAGCAGAAGACCTCGGTTCGAATCCAGATGTCCTATTAGTTTTTTTTTTGTTCAAGTTTTGTACATTCTTAAAAATCCGAGCAAGGCTCGGTCGTCCGGATATTATTATTTAAAAGAGGAAACCTATTTCTAAAAGCTAATGATAGCCTAATTTTATGATGTTTCTACACCCATCAGCCAGATATTGAGAGCTTCAGTCACTTCAATAAGAGAGTATAATTAGATTTAGAAAGGGTAATGAAGCTGCAGGTAATTATCACAACGTAGCGTGGGAGAGTTGCCGGCCTCGAACTCATTTTGTATGAAAGGTCCCTAATTTGAGCCTCGCCATCTTACAAATCAGATGTTGGAAGTTCTATTCTTATAGCAATTATTTTATGCACTACGTTGCGGGTTTCATGATAAAGGTAGAGATTTTTAACGATTTTCAATGTGAACTTTATGAAAGAGTTTGAGCGTAAGCTATTGTGGAAGCCTAACATTTTAGATTTTTTTCAAAACAAAGCGCTATCCTGTAACTTCATTGGTTCTCTTCCGTTTGTACATCATATAAATGCGGAAACTGAATATTGCATAGTTTTTGAAAAACAAAATATAAAAAATGAGTGTTTAAAAGACGAATCTGTTTTAACATTTAGGTATTCAAAATATTTACTAAATCCAAACCACATGACTTATTAAGTGCACATTCTTCAGAGATAAAAATAATGAAATAATATTAAGTCTAATTTGTTACAAACTGTCTCCAACAATATTACCCTTCAGAAATCGTATCAACCACCGTCACCTACCGAAGCATCCAAGCGTCATACCAAAATCCTTCATAACAAACTTCTATGCGTAAACGGACATCGTCATGAGTTCCCGGGAACTTATCAAGCAATCCAATTATGTCGTCATCTTTAGGACAACAACAAAAGTACACAATAATATAATGTTTACAGGCTTTTTCCTTACAATCACGTCATAATGTATGATGCATTTATGATACAGGAGAATATATTAATATCATACACTAACTGTAGGGTTACCATAATCACTTCAATTTACACATTATACAGCCCTTAGCATTAGCACCTAAAACAATTTTTAAAAGGATTAAAACGCGTGTATTCCCCTGAAAATAAGATCTGGAAAGGTCCTGAAACGTTGGGTTAACTTAAATATAAAATATAAATAAAAATATAACTTTTACTCAAAATCTAATGTGAAAACACAGTTACAAAAACACGCGTTTTAATCCTTTAAAAAGTGTTTTATTTAAATCAGGGTTTTCGCTTAATGCACAAAGAAATCTTATAACTATATTTAGAATACTATGATTACATAAAACTAAAACTATCATTACGGGGAAGCGTACCAAGAATACTGGCAGCATTTCCACGTTGGATAGCTAGGCTGATCCGTTGACCAAAATAGATGCCAGCGCTTGGGTTGCCAGCAGCCCTATTGAGGCAAGAAGATAGTACTTTGTACATTCTCCGCGCCTCTGAGCCCCACCGGCCAAGTGTCTCGACACCAAACGGCACCAAGATGTAAGACTCATTTAGACAGACTTATTTGCGATGCTTACCGTCTTCGGCAGTCGAAGCAGCAGCCCCGGCACCAACTGGCATAACTTGGTTCCCATCGGAAGGAGCAAAATTTATTCAAATGTGTAACAATTGCGTTAAAGAAAATACTATACGCGCCTAGATTCTAGAGAATAAGAGTGCTGAGAAAGACCGAATAGCTTTAGACAACCAACAGTCAGCTTTGATACTGAACTCACGGTATTAGACTTAATCATCTACCTAAAAATAAAATAGAAGAAAATTTATGGTGAATTATTTTTTATATCAATAACATAATAATTGATTTTTTTAGTTTTGGAACTGCTAGATTGCTTTTTTATGATAAGAGACGAGACGAGCAGAACGTGCAGCTGATGGTAAGTGATACGCCCTGCCCATTTTAATGCAGTGCCGCTCAGGACTCTTGTAAAATCCACTAATTCTGAGCGGTACTACAATTACACTCGTCACTTTGAGACATAAGTTGTTAAGTCTCATTTGCCTAGTATAAGCTACGGCGTGCCGTGATAGTATCGTGCTTAAAACGGCTTAATTTTAAAAGCCCAGATTACAAATTCGACAACAATAAGCGAAGCAAAATTAAAAAACTCTAAAAAATTGTTTTGATTGACAAAAAAAAAATTTTTCTATTAATTTTCCGAAATTCCGTTATGATTGGCTAAGTTTGAAAACAGGAAATTGTCCAGAAAGAAACCCAGTTTTTACTCACGATTTTTATTCGGAGTTGCAGCTGTCTTTAGTCTCGGCCACGTTAGCGCGATAGAAATATTGATTTAGGATTCTTAAATCTGAGACAGACATACAGTTACTTCTTAAGTAGTGAATTCATTTTATATATTAATTATTAATATTACATTCTACTTTGAAAAAGACATCTTGTTTAATTGTATTTCATTGGAAATTATTTAAATATTGTTCGAATTTTTATCATTAAATATTAATAAATTATGGTCACCCTAATTGTTAAGTTCATAGTTTACAAGACTGTCAAACGTTGACCACCCAAACAGGCTGGCGTGATGTTACCTTCTTTATTATCTCGAACGACCACGGCTCATCGTTCATTAGACAGAAGCGGTTGGTAATACTTTATTTGTGAGTATCTATAACATAGCTGTATACTGGTGATAATACATAGCACACAATATTATGATTTACTAGCTGACCTAGCAAACGTATTATTCTCATGTAAAGTTTTAAAATTCAATAATTAACATGTTTGTATAAAAATAGATAACGACCGATTCTCTGACCTACCAAATATATCGATCATAAAATTTATCGTATTTTTTTTAAATTCGATTGCCATCTTGAAACCCTATTGCGGATCTGTGGATAAAAATCGCGATACAAAACTAGGTGTTGATCGTAGACGGGTGAAAAATTTAAAGGTGTATGTATTTTTTAATGCTAAATCATAATAAAATAAAAATAAAAAATATGGTCAATATTAAAAAATAAAGTATTTTTGGGGTATGAAAAATAGATGTTGGCTGATTCTCAGACCTACCCGATATGCACACAAAATTTCATACAAATCGTAGCCGTTTCGGAGGAGTTTGTTAGCAAACACCGGGACACGAGAAGTTTATATATTAGATAACATCGTCTTTAAGGGGGCTAAAAAAGAATGGGGAATGAAAAAGTATGATAACGGAAACTGTCATCCTATTCCTTAAAAGTAAAAAAGAAAGTTTAATCAGACCAAAATCAAATTCTCATTATTTCTTACTTAGTCTCTTATAAAGATGAACAATGTATTTCTATTGGACAAACTTCACAGGACTTGTCTGTGATTGACTTTTAATTGCAACTTTAAAAAGCTATAAATTCGGGCTCTCATGTAGTACTGCTTCACGTCTGGGCGGGGGCTCCCCAGTACAAGTTTCTTCAATTTAATTTCATAGAAAGAAAATAACCCGAATTTCACCACCGGACATCATCATCACGGTCAAAATGTGGAATTTCGCCCAAACCACGTGTATGTCTGGCGTTTCATACCTTGCGTTTCGCAACAAACTTCCGGCCTTATACAGACACTTTATGGAATCCTCTGCCGGCTTATGTATTCCAATACAACTGGGACTTTGAGTTTAGTCTATCCCTCTCAACGATGACTCGGTTAAAACCAAACGCTGGTTTTCACTTTCCATAAGGTCACTTGCTAGTTTACGATTTCCAATAAAAAAAAAAGTGGGTGTATACTTACGTATGCACGCAAGATGTTATACTTCTTTGGCGTAACAAAATAAATCCTTAATATTATTTATTCGTCGTGCTATTCTACGTTTGTAGAAAGATTAATATTGTAAAAATCGTGAAATAAATTATTGAATATCAACGAATACGGCTGTATTGGCTTTTGAACGCTTTGCCTGTCCTAATAATGGACGAAGAAACCAAAAAAAAACAAACAATCAATATAATTTGTCAGAAATGTGTCAAATGTCAATAGTTGTTAATTCTCAATGTTTAAAAGGCATATTTACTTGACAATGGCTGAATCGCTTAACGCGCGGAGCCAATAAACCAAGAAGAAGAAAAGACATATTTTAATAACCAACTTCAACCTGTTACTTTTGTGTTTCATTAATACGCGCACATCTTGAAATTTCACTCTCATCATTTTTTCATAACGCGCCTAAAATTTCAATAAATATAATATGAAATAACACAATTGTAATACATTTGCTGAGATTTAATATACTGTGATAATTTTATGTATTGCTCACACCTTTACGAAAAAAAACAATCGAATGCACATATAAGTTATATTCTGGCACTGTAAAATGAGGAAAGAGTTGAAGAAGAATGTAAATTAAATGTTTTATGCAAGCCTACACTCACAGGTGTAGTGTTAGTATTATCAGTAAGCATTTTCATCTACACCCATGCTTTTAATCCTCTTTTAAAGAAAAAACAGTTAGCTTATTGCCTACATTAAAACACCCAGTGTCCTAAGAACCATTACATAATCCAAACGAGTGTTGTAATGAAATTTAGTACAACACTATATCATCCGTTTTCATAATAACACTCCTTTGGATGATATCATGGTTACTAGGACTGGCTTTTTTAATGTTAGCAGTAAGCTAACTGTTTCAGAATCTTTTATAAAGGATTCATATTGTGGGTGTCGATAAAGTCTTGTATGCAACTGTTGATAATTAGGTATTAAAACACTCATAATAGTATCACTATTATCACCCACATTCGTCTTTTAATAACCCTTATTACGCAACAGTTGCATAAATTACTAATATCATCTAATACTGTGATCTTTTTGGCCGTATTCAAAATTAGATTACGTATGCCTTGAGTGACAAACCTACAAAATGTAGGGCATTCCGTTGTACTTTCTTTTAATATCGCCCACCACTTATATATTGGTACTCTAATTGGGCTCATTACGTATTCAAGCAAGCACCTTTTAGCAGGAAGAACCAGATAATTACATACAACCTTATCAACGGCTCTTCTGTCGGCCATCAATTATGGAACTACCCACCTGCGCTATAGCCCTTCACCCTCCCCGCGCGGTCCCCGCGCGGCGTGTGCCGGGATGTTCGGACGCACGTGCCCTTGTCCCTTCCTTCCTGCGGCACAATTGATCTACCCAGGTTGAATGCATTTGTAAATGAAGCTCAAGATCAGATATTATGTTTATCATTCCCATTTCGAGGATTTTCGGTGTCATGGCGGATATGAAGCGATACAAATAACGCGTATTAATAATTTATTCTTACTTATTTTTTATTTAATAGCCTTAATACTCGTTTCGTTGCGACGGTGAGAGGCTTGCAATCTTAATTGATTCCGTGGAATAAATATAGTATGCATATTATTATAATAATAATATAGTAATTAATTATAATAATAAAATAATAATTAATAATAAAAAAATATTCGGGATTAAAAACTAGATGCAACCGATTCATAGACGTACCAAATATATCGGACTACAATTATTATTGTATTCTATATATATGTATGTATATCGCGACTTTTATATTAATATAAAACATAAAATATTTTATGTTTTTCTATGACGGTCTCCTAAAACGGAGGAGTTTGGTAACAAAGACGGGGACACGAGAATTTAATATATTAGACAAGTGCTGAACCAACACACGTTGTTTTGCCATTTATGAATTAAGTACCACCCCGCACCCACTCATTGTATGAATTGTCATACATAATGAATGTCACTGACTGAATTATTTGTAATGCTAATAAGGTATTTCTAAATAAAAAAATATAGGTTCCGGTTTTTATGGTATAAATATTATTCCGATTGGTTCAGTAGTTTTCGCAGTACTTATAACGTATTTCGAACAAAACAACGACTCTCCATTTATGAGTATAGATGGATTAACTAAATTATTAGTATGATTAACAATATTTTTTTTGTTTTTAACGTTTTTGACAATAAATGAGTCTAAATTTACTTGTATTTCTTTTACGTTGCACCCATTTATGTCCCAATATCCGAAATGTAATGTCGTCCCACAAGGAACAGACACTCATAACATTTCAATAACCTATCTCAGATGTTTTTTTTAAGATTTCTATAGAGATCTATTCTAGAGAGAACTACCAAGTTTTGTTGCTGGAGTATGTTAAAATTTAAAACAATTATGAAAATTTAATGTGTATTAAAATTTATAGACGGGATTCAAACCTGCGCCTCTCGAAATACAATCCAACTGTATGACGCATGATCGATGGTGCCACAGCCTGAGAGTTAAACAAACATACCAGCTCTTAATCCGCGAAGTAAGATCATTTAAAAAGAACAGATAGTAACTATGCGAAAGTATTTATAGTTTTCAATTACTTACTTACCTGTACTTCATTAAGAAAATGTATTTGTCATAGCCCGTGTTTAAGACTAAGTGTTAAACACAGGCTTATGTACCTGCTAGTTACCGACTACTGTAAAATCTACAAAGGTTGAAGTAAAACATACACGGCTTACAGAATATAAACACCCATTTATGGAGCGAATTAAGATTAAATTTTCACGTGAAAGCTGATGAAAGGTTTCATAATCCGAAAGCATTACGTAAGACTCTGTGATATATCAAAATGTTTATAACACGAGATAATAACATGAGGTACCGCGGCGAGGTGAGCCCACTTTGTTTATTGTTCTATAAATATTTGCTACGTGAGTGAACGCCGACGCACCCGCTCTCTGATACAGCTGTATCGTCAGCGGATAATCGGCGTTCATCCAGTGAGCCTCATAATGATGTTGACGCCTACACTAATCGTTATCTTGTAAATAGTGTTTGTAGTATATCTCCAGGCATCGACCTTGAGCTGTGTCATTGAGTCAAAGTCAAGAATATGGTCTCACTGGCCATCATATACACTCAGATATACGCCCATCCAGCGTTCGTGACGCAAAGTGCGCGACTGTACACCTGCGCGATGATTTCGCTAACCGTTCAAGATTATAGTATCTAGTTCCCATATATCAAATCAAAATCACTTTAATCATGTAGGTTACGGAAAAGAAGCTTATAAATGTCAAAAAAAAGATTTTTTCTTATTGAATCTACCGCTACTTCGTAAAGGGTTGAGCTAATGAAGAAGTAGCAAGAAACTCTATCTCTATCTATGTCTTTATATGGTCAAGTGCGAATTGTCATATATCTGTCAGTGATAGGATATAACATTTAAAAAGCAAATAGTATGTTCATGGCATCACATCACTCAAAAGGGTTCTAGTTGGAAGCCATTTCTTAAATCTGCATCGCCCAGGAAAACAGGATTGCATTGCATGAAAAATATGAAGAGTAGCACTTTTTTCGATTGTTTTGTAAGAATGAAATATATCAATTGTATATTATCGCTGTTCTTTATTCTCAGAGCGACATTTGTTTCCAAAACGGCAATAGTGTTTTATCGACGTAAGAATTCTAACCACATTAACTTATAAAAAACAAATGACTTTTAAATGAAGCAAAATTTAATCTCAACGATGCGTTCACCTTAAGGTGCTGTACTTGAGTATTCACATTTCATGAACATTCTAGCATGTCAAGGTAACAAAATGTAAACAGGAACAAACAAACGGGAACACTTTAGCGATCATTCTCCACGCAACTCTCTCTGCTCCAAGCGATATTTTCAGCGATTAGTTTACCACAATTTTCTGTCTTTTTAATATGGCATATTTTAATATACTTAATAAATGCATCACACACCACCGTTAAGCAAGACATCTTCGTCAAGAAAATTTATTTTTTTACATTATTTACTAGAGCGTTCGCTTGAACTATCGTAAACGCTATGAATATAAATGATGTTTGGCTCTTCGCTTTGCTCTCATCATTGTTAAGTTTGACTTTAAGAACAGCGAATGCTCGATGTTCTGCTCCAAATATACGTTCAAGTCTATCAGCACCTTTAGTGTTAATAAACAAAATGTAGAGTAAATGTCAATCAACAATGACCTCGTAGTATCTATCTTGTCAACACGACAAAGTAACTTGAGCGCGGACCTGAAGATGATTCACTATAACATTTTACGATAGAATCACTTTTGCTTCACAATACAAGCTGTTATAGAACATCAAATCATCCCTTAATTACATATTCGGATTTAAGATTTGTCTTACTGAAGTTCTTTAAGACACTCCAGTCTATACTAATTTTATAATATTATCTAAATCGGCGACAGCGGCGTTTATAATATTATCTAATAGGCGACACAAGGGAGAATAGACGGCGAGTTGGGGTAGAGGCTGCATGCCGGCCATCTCTAGGAAAGTGCCAGTCCCGTAGATATGACTACTGTTGATGAACGAAAAAACCTACCTATAGAAAAAATCATTCTATTTCGGTTTGAAGGGAAGCTAGTGAACTTACTGGGATAATGAGACTTAACATTTTATCTCAAGCAATCTAAATGGCCCTGCATTCTGGTGAGCAGGGCATTTCACTCAACTCTAAGGTGAATATCTTGCTCATCTTGTCAATAAAAAATAAAAATTCTTCTCATAAAAAACTCTACTTCATCCAGTTTGCAACTCTCGTTCCGGATAACATCTTGTTATTTTTCTGTGATTGCAAAAGAGATGAGAGTGATAAAAGGCAAACTAGACCTTCGCATTGGGCTGTCTTAGTTTAAGATTAGCATAATTTCAGCTGTCAATTGACTATAAAAACGATATCAAAGATTATGCTAAGTTTACACTCAGCTAAGTTTTACGTAAGCAAAAATTTGGTCCATCATGGTTCCATTTAATCTTCTAAGTTTTCGTTTCCAGTGGTTAATTCGTCCAAGGGCAATTGATATTAGTACGTTAATTTAATATCGTCCATGCTTTAGCTGGTTATAAAGACTTATTCATGTTTAGAACAGTAAATAAGCTGTGTAGTCAACTTTGACATGTTAACAAGTTTATGATGGATTGGTCATTAAATCACCGGGCAGGATAGACCTCTGAGGCAGGGTCAAGTCGACCATAAATCGTAGAGCACGGTGTCGAATTTCGATGCGCCCGCGCTCCGGTTTCACGAGACCACCAGCACAGTGGCGCATGGCGTGCGAACATAACAACCTATTTGTAACTCTGTTTACAACAAAGCTTTTTTAGATGTTGTAACGACACTGAAAATTATTATATATTTTTTGTATTCTTAACTGAACTATCGCGACTACTTGTAAGCAAGTAGACGCACGCAATATCTCGACAGTAGGAACTGTCGAGATATTGCGTGATATATGGATCTTATAGACTTAGAATGAACTAGCTAATAGATATAGACGATCTGACAGCCCTAAAATAGTATTTTCTATGATTAACGCGAGTGTTACATATTTAAATAAAACACTTTTTAATGGCTTAAAACGCATGTAATTGTATATTTGTTTTAACATATGATTTTTGCGTAAAAGTTACATTTTTATTATTATTTTCGTTTACTCGATGTCCTGTATTGACTTACACTGTCAGTAAATTTTGCCAAAAATTGCCTGTCTATAGCAAATTAATGGCTAAACTTCATAATGATAACTACCTATAACAAAAAGTATCTACAGTCTCAATCTGGAGTCCCCCTGAAAACGAGATCTGGGAAGGAAGGAAGATCTTGAAACGTCGGGTTAGCTAAAATAATAATAAAAATGTTACTTTTACACAAAAACTTACTCTACTTTTTCCGAACATATTGTAGATTCAGTAGTTTAAAATAAATATTTAGGTATAGTGACGATTTTAAAGCGTTTAATTTAAGGGTAATTGAATTAAGATGATTTATTTAGATTTGACTTCGATAATAGAAAGCCACATTATTTTTGAGTTTATATACTTTTATTTTGGCTATATATTAACCCGAGAAATGAAACATCTTATTCGTGGTTTCGTGGATGAGGAGTAAGTACTGGAATATCAACTGATACAGTCACAATGGTAAATGCGGACGAAGTCGCTGTTAACATCTATTCTAATACACAACGCAGTGATTAAGATTCGTGTCAGTGCCTTATATGTGCAAATTTAAAAAAAAATCGACTGCCAATAGGCGAGCAACACGTGCCTGTATAGACATGTGTGTGTTTTCATTAGCGGTGACCATATGGCGTTATGTCAGTCGCGTGGGTTGACCGCTTGAGCTGCGTTAATTATTCTTAGAATATAGCATGTTCTCACCACGTTACGTCGTCTGCTCACGACACACGCCTGAATCATTTATTCATAATGATCACTGATTTATTAAACCCGAAGTCGATGATGAAGTCAGACAACAAACCAGCTAATCATTTATTCTGTTACCAGCCGTTGAGTTAATATTTTTGCCCATTCTCTACCTATCTCTATATTTATTTGTTACCTTTAATTGCCTCTATATTTAAAGTGTTGTGCCGTTGTACTGAATTAAGAATAAAAACACAACCTATGGCGTGGTAAACCTCGTACGTCCACTACTATCTCTCTGGAACCGTATATATACCTTTTTTACCAGTGGGAGGCTCCTTTGCACAGGATGCCAGCTAGATTATGGGTACCACAACGGCGCCTTTTTCTGTCATGAAGCAGTAATGTGTAAGTATTATTGTGTTGCGATCTGCTTATATTGCGATAGCTAGTGAAACTGGGCAAATGAGACTTAACGTCTTATCAAGGTGACGAGCGCAATTGTAGTGCCGCTCAGAATTTTATTGGTTTTTCAAGAATCTTGAGCACTGCATTGTAATGGGTAGGGCGTATCAATTACTATCAGCTGAACGTCCTGCTCGTCTCGTCCCTTATTTTCATAAAAAAATACCTCAAGCAGTGGAAATAAGACAAATTTAAGGGTAAATAAGTAGGACGTGGTGACAGCATGGGAGCCAGCGGGTGATCTTATGGTAGGTAAAACATGATTCACCGCTGTTCATGGTCTTTTGAAACTCTGAAGATAGTGACAGTGTTTAGCCTTTAGATCTTGTACACGGTTTCTCCTGAGAAATTCTATAACATCTTAATACACGCTATGTACAATGACTGTCATTACATTGTCATTAGAGTTATCACTATAAAAATCTTTAAGAATACTTTTGACTTTTTGAGAAGGATACTTTTGACTTTTTTTCTACCATAAATCGTATTTACTTCTGTACTACTGAATAAACATAGAGTCAACGCTTGCAACCAACTCGTTCCAAGTATTATTGACACAATCAAAATCTTTCTCGATAGTCATGAACATCGATATTAGTCTTTTTATAGATGTTTTAATCAGAATATCTTATAGACCCTAGGAAACAAGTTTTTATGTTTACTGCGAAAAATAACTTAATTCCATGGCCATCGAAACAAGTAAGACAACAAGTAATTGAATGAAATGACGTAATCCCCGCTAAGATCACTACGATGTATTGGATTTAATGCCCCAACCGGTCTCGAGCACAGATCTCCTGCAAATTATCAGTTCCTTTCACTCAATGCCATAGCTCGTTGATTAATCTTCATTCATATGTCATAATTCTTCATTCAAGTGACACGTCCATGAAGCTAAAATTAAAAGTGGAGCCAATGTGTACTTATTGTGTAAAAAATGCAAATATGTCCGAGTTTGACTCTGTTTTTATGCAAGACAAACTGTTTCGTACAGATGATATAACAAGAACAAATCTATTAAGTTCAACCAATATTTAAATATGTATAATGTTCATATTGCTGCCAATCTTATATATATTTTTTTTCTTATATAAGAGAGTGCAAAGGAAAATAAGCTTAATATTAAGAACATTGTTTATTTCTCTTTAGTTTCAATTAGTATGGCATAAACATCTTTTTATGTACCCAAGATTGATTACCTCAAGGTTTTACATAGTGAGATGTGGATAGCGTGTCTACAATTTATGACTACAATTTTATTAGACTTATATGTTATTTCTTTATGTACCTACTTTGTAAGTTGTAGTTGTTTGCTTTTCCTGATAAAAAATAAAAAGGGGGGCATGGGACTCGTGTGATAGGAAGTGGTGAAGCAACTGCCCATGGACATCCGCAAAACCACCAAGAGGATGATCTATGCTTGAAGGTATCTGAGTCGTATCGGTTCGGGAAAATTGCAGACGGTAATTGATTCCACAAGGCGGCTATGCGAGGAAAAACCTCCTGTGGTGAAATTCGGCAGCTGCTAGCAACCCGAACGGCTCTTCTGAGCACTCTCGTGATATATACGTTAGAAGATGTCGAGAGAACCATCCCTACGCAACGCCGGAGAATCAAGCCGATGTTATATACCGAGCTTTCCAATAAATTAGCAACGATCTTTGAGTTGAAACATCTATTGCTTATATTTGACAGTAAAGTTTACCAGTTTGCCCTACGGAACTACGTCTTTCATGCCGTCATGCCTCCTCTACACTACCGCTCTTGATTCCCTTGTGTGTTTGCGCCCGCAGTTAGCTGCACACTATAGGTGCATAGGTATTTTCTATTTATGGCTATATAATTTTAATGTTAATTTTATGAAAACTCTATAGTTTAATCGTTGCACTCCTTTTGCACCATTTTTAATTGGTTTTGAATTTTACTTAGATGTAAAAGCCACATCTGCCGAGCGTCTCATGTCGGCCAACCCCTTGTCACTCGCCAAATTTCATGATTTTAGTCAATGGGAAGACTCTAAAGGTTGTCATTTACTTGGGTATTACCGTAACAGTAATATTTCGTATCTATTAATTGTGTTTGCTTGAAGATTGGTCTTGTTAAAGTTCGAAGGGTCTAAAAGTATTTATGAACCAAGTTGAAAAACTTGTTTCTCTCAAGCGTTTCTGAGGAGAAACAAATAAAAAGAGAGAAACGAACAAATCCTATTTTCTAGTTACATCATATTAAAAAATTCCGATTTAATATTTCGTGGAGACTCTCATTTCAAAATATACAACAATATAGTGTATATTATGAACACGATTGATTTATAAATTGTCTACATAAGGGTCTAAGTCTTACTCTAAGTTCACGATCATGGCCATGACCAATTATTAATTTAATGTGAATCAATTTAGTCGTCCGTTAAACAACATAATTTCATTGTCAGGAGAAACGCAACTTGAGACAAGCAAGGGTTTGTTAACTGATCGAAATTAACGTCTCAAGTTACTGCATCTTCTTATTTATATGAGCGAAGTCTGCAAACTACAACTGCATTGACAGTGTTAATCAAGTTATCAAAATTGAGTTGTCAAAAAAATTATGAAGTAACAAAACACTGCCTTCACAAGTGTCTTATTCATTCATAACATAGTATCAAGTCGAATTTTATGATCAATGCTGAAATCAAAACTCAAGCCAAAATAAATTGTTCGATGATTGTATTTTTATAAAATAGGAAGATGAAGAAGGGTCAGCTCATGCACAGTTATTAGTTATTACAATTTGTAAAAAGGGTGTTATTTATGAAAATATCCATGCTATATCAACCTAAAAACTCCAGAACAGGAAATATATTCCAAAGTTTGGTAGTTTATGGAAGAAAGTTGCTTGAGAGCAACACTGAGTGTTGCTGTTGATAATCTCGCCACATCCAGCATGCTAAGTTGGATTTGTGGCGATTGGTTCAACACCAGGCATCAGATGAAATTGCTCTTGGGGATAATTCCCAATAATAAATAAAATACACGCAATAATGCGACGTGCCTACATACCAAAGGCTATGTCAAGGTAAGATTTCGGTTTTCAAAACATGGAAAGTCATGAGTAGGTATAATATAATTAAAAAAAATAACAGGTTCAATTCAACGTCCCTTTTCAAATTGTTACTATTTAGTAGGTCATCTGATCAACTCGAAAATTATCAATTTAAGTAAAGTAAATGTTTGTAGTACAAGGTTCTGCCACGTTTATTTTATTTTCATTTGAGTAGTATCGAACCCATCAGGCAACCCAAAAATGACAAGTCATTAATAAAGGGGAATGATTAATCAAAGCCAACCCTTGCTGAGGGATTTACCCATTGCGTGACTTAAGTAACACCAGCGTGTCAATAGCCCTCTTCTAATTATACTTTTCATTTCATTTTCGTTACATTTCAAGAAAGATGAACTGACTGACTGAACCATCTAAATATCGAACACCCCCTCGTTGTAGATAGTGTACAGCGTAGAGAGGGGAGACTTTTTTGCACGATACGGTTTTTTTTCTGCCTTAAACATTGACATTCGATAAACAACTAGTTTCCCAATTAAAAGGTCGTAAAAAATATTCGAGTGCCGTATATACACCAATATACGTATATATTAACATATACAGATATAATTAAAACATTAATTTAAATTACCCCCTTCATTTAAATGTAAATGTTCAAAGTCTGTTTATTGTATACGCTAATAAGAAACTCATTGATTATAGGGTGAAATGTTAAGTTACATAATTTTGTTAACTTACGGGGGCACTTACCTAAAGTACGACACTCCATCCTTTTTATGTTTGGATTTGCTGTTATTTGGACAGTTTTTACTCAACACTTTGCCATTGCGTGGTGTTGTATTCTAAGCGGCGCGGGCGTCGAAACACAATTGAACAAAACTCTGCTTTATAGACGCGTAGGCAGAGTTTTCCTTCAGTAAATTTTTGAGCGTGATTGTGAGTCTAGTCGTTTATTATACGTAAATGACTGTAAAGCAGTAAAAAATTAATGTATTTTGTTTTGTAGAGTACCGGAGCTTTTGTAATTACTGGGCAAGACTTAAGTGACGTGTGCAATTGGGATGTCGCTCATAATTTCGGTTTTAATCAGCAATATTGAGTGAAACTGTAATAGACAGAGCATAAAAGCACGAGTCTTGTTCGTCTCGTCACTGTTTCTATTAAAAATGGAAATGTTACATCTACCAACCAAACTTAGACGTTTTTCCCATATTTTACCCGTTTTAAGGTACATTTTTTATCATAAGAAGTGGTGAGACGACGCTAACCTGACAATAAGCCCTCCTTCTACAATACGTGCCGCTCAGAAGTCTTGATAGTCAATGGTGCACTGCGATAACGCTCGTCAGCTTGCAACATGAGAGAGATTAAGTCTTTGTAGCCTATTATTCACTAGATTCAAGAGCGCCCTTCGGACTCAAACACAATGATTGGTGGAAGAAAATGACCGTGGTTGTGTTACCATACAGCCGATATCGAAAATGGGCCTTTCACTGCAGTGGAATAACTAAGAACGTACAAAGCGCACTTCGGCATTCTACAGAAAATAATGATTCTCGAAATGTCTATAGGAATCAAAAGTGGATTGTTTTTAAATTCGCATCGCACTTTTATAACCAAATGTCCGCTGCAGGGTTTTCGATCCGATTCGACTTGAAGACCTTAAACTAAGGCTTAGAGCATACTTTATCGTCAAAGGCTGATGAAGCATCTTCATGACTACTGGTATAAAAGCTGTGCAGTAAGAAAAGGCAGCAGTTGACCGCATGCTCATTTGATCTTCTAATAAAAATAGAACTTCTAATAAGATTCGAACATAGCATACTAATTGCTTAGATTTCATCCGATATAAACCTTTATGACCCTGACTTTAATAAACCTCATATATGTATTAAAGAATTAATAACGAAGGAATCGTGATGTAATATTAATTAAACGATACATAATAACTTAATGGGTAAGATAACTGAATTAAATAAACAAATGAAATCGGGAGTTAATGAGATAAACTTGAGTAAGTAATTGAAAATAGGTCGTCAGGGTCTTAACCTCGGTTTATCTTAAACTAACAAGCTCTCCAATAATATTATCTTCATATTATTCACGATTATATTATATAATAATATTGATCATATATTGTAAATATAGTTATAAGGTTTTTTATATTCTTCATCATCATCAGCTGGAAGACGTCCACTGCTGGACAAAGGCCTCCCCCAAAGATTTCCACGACGATCGGTCCTGCGCTGCGCTCATCCAACGTATTCTGGCGATCTTGACCAGATCGTCGGTCTGTAGGCCCCCCAAAGACCCCTAGTCTTTGGGGGGCCTACCAACACTGCGTCATCCGGAACGTGGTCGCTATGCGAGGACTTTTCTATGTTATATTCTTTACTATATATGTATATGCTTTTTATACTATTAAAAGTAAGACTATCTTGCAACACTGGAATCACAGGAGCGTTACCGGCACTTAATAATTAAATTCATTAGTAATAAAGCAGGAATTTAAGGAAAACTAAAGGTTACTATTAAATTAAATATTAGAGAAATATGTTGATTATATATATTATATTATCGTGTTTAGAAATTCGAATATTCACGAAATTATTTTGAAGGTGTCTCGCTATCAATCTCTCTGCACTTTATACCTTCGAACAATGTAACGCTAAATGGCTTCTTCTTAACATTTCATGAAGTGAACATTCCAAATGTAGGTAATCTGAAACGTCAAGTTAAATGCCAATATCCGATTGCTGCCATCATCGAGTTTATGAATAGCTCCAATATGGTTGTGATTACGTTTAAATAACGATTAAATTTCAATTTACGGCACTTCCGCCGCGTCACATCCGCACGTCATGCGCGCACGCATACTAATAGCACGCCCCTGGCGCCATCTAGTAACCAAAGCGGGATCAGTGTCCGTCTATTGTTGCTAACTCTATGGACCTTGGATATCGGTCATCTTGAATCGCAAACGGACGTGCGCCATTTTTGTTGCCAATATTTAAAATGCGTTGAACGCGCTTCACACGTTATAGGTACGTGTGTTGATTTTTAATGTGTTGTGGGAATATTATTGCATTATGGTTTCATATTATAATGTGATATGACTTATAGTCACACATATTTAGCGAAATAGGATTTGACTACATTGCTTGCAAAAAGCACAAGAGGCAAATAATAACCCCCTTAATCATAATAGTCTGCTAACTTAAAGCATTGCTAATTCATACACTCTTCTTCTATTGACCTAAGTCAGAATGAGAAAAAACACTCCTTAGCGGCTGTTTTAAGTTAGCGGACCATTATGAATAAGGGGGTAAGTGTATATAAGCCCCGAAAACTTGTAATATTTATGTGCGCGTGACTTCTGCAGTCAGTCACTATGAAAACGATAGCTATGATTGATGATTTTGAAGTTGCTGTCTGGACCCAACGTCACTAATTGCGGCCTAAACCCACCTTAACGCGCGGAGATTTCGCTTCAGTTTGTAAATCTCCCATAAAATTTATGATTCTTCCCGCATTATGTTAACATTCTACAACCGGGCGTTTTGCATGAAATTTCTTTGCGACTTGTAAAATCAATTACCGGCTGTTTTCCTAAACCGATACGACTTAGGGACCTGCAAGCTTAGACCAACCTGCAACCAACGCATCTCTCTACACCTGGTGTTACGGATGTCTATAAGCGGTTACAACTCCCCATCACATAATATTTAAAATAGAAGAAAGAATGCCTTCAGATTTAACAGCACAGAATAATTATTACGCAAAATATATTGACCAATAAACATGGTAATTAAAAAACCTCTACTTTTGTTAAATATCAGGTTCAGATATCAAATTATATCAGTCGTTAAACTGAGGAAATCCTTTCTAGATATTGAGTGTAATGGATACGGTTAGACAATACTTTAGAAATATCCGCGAATAGTTGTGGTGAATGAATATATAGAAGAATAGATCGTCGTAGATATTGTTAGAAACTTCATTTCTGTTTTAAGTTGTAAAGATTACAATAATAACTGCAAAAGCGATAAAGCTGAGGTAATAAGGCCTCTTTTTAAGAGATAACAAGCGAATTTTAGGTTAGGCTTACACTCGTAAAGTAGGAACTTAGGTATTTGTATTTAACTATCTATCGCCTCGCTTCTTTGTATAAATAGTACTAAGATATGTCCCAATGTCACGGGCTTTTGACTTGAAATGATTTGAATATTCCAAAAATAATATTCATTTATTTGTGTATTAATCCCAGAAGGGAGGGTTATCACTTTAAAAACATAACAATTTGTTTAGATTTACAAGAGCGATATCTCAAGTCAATTTCCTAATAAGCAAATATTGGGGTTGAACAGGTTATCAACTGTAAAGTAGATCCTGTAGATGAAGCCACAACCTGAGAGTTGAACAATGCATACAAGATTTTATGACGATACGTCACTCGAACGGTTAGCTCAGCTGGTTAGAGCACCGGCACGGAACGCCGGAGGTCGTGGGTTCGAGTCTCGCATCGTTCATAAAATTTTGTTTTTCAAATATAATTTGTATAATATTCATGCATTCAAACGTAAGGAATTGTCTCCTATAAATATTGCTCCGTCTACAGATAATAAGCCCGGATTTTACGAAAGAGTAATAAAGTAGTAACAGCAAAATATTAAAAATCCATTGAAATTTACGAGCGAAAGTCAATTAAATCTGGAGCAAGATTGGCCAATCATTAATCACGCCAATTGTTCAATTTGTAACTCGTATATCTACTGACATTTAAGAGTCTGGTAAAAGTTTTTTATAATTATATCACGATTAATTCATACTGCCAGAAATTCGTGACTCTTGATGAAGAAAATTTTAAACAAGACAGCCTTAGGGGCCGTTTAAATTTCTGTTATAGTGGCATATATATACCAGTGACTCTTTTGGACAGGATGACGGCTAGATTATGGGTACCTCAACGGCACCTATTTCTTCCGTCAGAAAGGCGCCGGAGCTAGTGAAATTTCTGGGCAAACGAGACTTAACATCTTATGTCTCAAGGAGAGTGGGGCGCAATTGTAGTGCCGCTAAATTTTTTTAGGATTTTCAAGAATCCTAAGCGGCACTGCATTGTAAAAGGCAGGGCGAATCAATTACCATCAGCTAAACGTCCTGCTCGTCTCGTCACTTATTGTCTAAAAAATATCCGAAATTAATAGAAGACATTACCTAAGAGCTTTCCCTTTTCCCTACCATTAGATTTCTTCTAACCGCAGATTTACTAACATCATGGTTAACACCTTGGTGGACGCCTTGTCTTTTACGTTCCCGCCACTGCTTCACTCTGTCATATGGTGTTTAATTGGTACCACTACATTCATATTAAGATGTTCTTCCAACTGTGACTTTACAATCGCAACATTTGGCTATTTGATTAGTGTAGGCGGAAATATATATTCTCTGTAACTGTTATAACACTTATATTCTGTGCACATATTCGATACATTTTGAAGCTGACGATTGAAACATAAACCAGTATCGTAGCTTGTTCAAATCATCAGATTATGTAACGTAGATAAATTACCTAAAAATGGATAATGGTGGGATAATTGAAAGTCCTCACTCAACGAAAATTCTTTTAGATTATTTCGATATGTATACATTTAACTTTAAACCTATATTTTATTTGTTTTTAAAGTGAAACTTTTATTACATCGTCTCAAACTTTTTCGTATGTGTGTTGCATGTCGCGTGACGGTCGGGCGGCGCCTATAGTTCGCATATTGGATGCAATTGCGTTCGGGTGGAAGAGTATGTTCGAACCCCACACACTTGATAAAGATTTTTTTTTATTTTATGTAAATGTAAAGCATAGTTTATAAATTTGTTTTTTTTTCTATGCTGATATTAATACCTATGTTATTTTGTAAAAAAAAAGTTTCACTTGCATCATAGTTTCATAAAACCACACAATCGTTTTTTTTATGTATTGCCTCATTGTAGCAAATACAAAGACGGCTAAAGTCTTGTAGAATTTCGTCAATAGTAGTAGTAGTAGCTTGTGGAACTAAAGAAATTGCATATATTATAGCTGTATAGCCAAATACCTGACAATTTTCATCAAAAACGCCAAAATTAATATGATCATGACCCGCGAGTTATAAGCGTATTGTAAGTTGTCAATACAACGACGAGATGGATTGATAAAGTAATCAAGTGTTACGTACAGGTTATAATTACGTGTCGCGTCCTTACCAGCTCTCGGTCATAACCGACCGCTGACGAACCACACAGCAACATGCATTACTCATCTGTCACCTGAGACGGATTACGAACCTGCTGTTTCCTCACGTGTATTTTAAACAAGCATAACCTCAAATATTCATTAAGTAGTTTTTTGAAAGATGTTTTGAATAATTTGTATAAGCATAACTGTTATATAGAAATATGTTTCGTAAACCCTTTCACCTGTATAACAGATAAAATGGTAAGTACTTACGCAAAACTATACCACAATGTTAACACCAGGAACATACATAAACTAATAATGCCTACTGCTCGGCTAAGTCGAGTTAGTAAGTCTTTTGTGGGACGATGTATATGCTTTTACAACAAGATCCCAGAAAATTATTATGTTAGAAAGAAAGTTGTTATTCAAAAGAATTGTTATAAAACGTTTGTGTGGTAAAGGTTACTATAACATAAATGACTTTCTTAATGATACCACAGATTGGGATTACAATGACCGCCCTCAGGCTAATAAATAATAAGATTAATTGTATAATATTACTTTGTAAACTTATTTTTTCGATGAAAAAAAAGCCCGCTAATTTTGTTGCGCCCGTTCTTCTCAGGTCTGAGGAATTCATTTTGGAATTGGTGGTAGTTTTTGACTTTCAATAAGTGATGTCACACCCTATTTTGAATAAAAATATTTGAATTTGTCCCAAAACTTATTCATGCGCCATACATCATTTGCTAATTTGCAATAATAGAATCGAGTGACAGAATATTCTTTTGTAAACTTTTTACGAAATATCTTCTGCTAAATGTAACAAACATAAGTAACTACCTACAGTATATATATATATATATATATTACTATATATATTAGTACACCCACAGAAGCACCACATCAACCTACGCGTGTACTGTCATCAAGGATACAATGACTTAACAATAGGTTTTTATATGAGTCTTTGTTAGGCTTATCTGGTGGCAGGTGACTCCTCCAATATCTTTAAAAATTCACCACCAATAAAGGCTTAAGATTTAGCTTCGCATACTGGTCAGATTTAAAAAGTGTAATCCGAACTTCACGGTCCCTGTTTTCTAAGCTTAAAATGCTAACCGCCCAAAACATACTAAAATAATAACACAATTATATAAAAAAATGTATGTACCCAGATGTAGAAAAATTTGTCAATCAGACATGGGTCGAACGTGGAATCTGGCTCATAGGACCAAAATGTCGATCATAGGTAAGTAGTAAAAGTAAAAAGTAGTAGTAAAATGTTCGATCAATATCGTAATCTTAGCTTGAAGATGTCCCGTTGTATTATAACATTTGTGGATTACTTTTTCTGTTTTCACTGAAATATAAATTAATGTCCCATTATTAAGCTGCGTATTCACAACTATTCTTCAATGCATAGCCAATAAAATTCTACTTAAATTGACGGTCCATATTATGCGAAAACTCAAATATATAATACTAACAACCGCCGCAAAATGAACGCAATCAATTTCAAGACAATAGCCAATATTGACAACTCAGTAATTCCGTGGTAAGCAGTATTGGTAATATTTCTCAGAGCTTAATCTCTTGCAATGTGGGTCAAGGAGCACAATCTGCGTTCGGCGAATATGGCAATGCAGCTTTAAAGGGAAAATATCACATTGTTTCTGACATTGGCCGTAAATTTTATTGTCGTTTTCTTCAACCTATTGTTCCGAAGACGTTACTTGATGACGTCTCAATTTGTTTTTTGAGGGAAATAATTCATTCTATTTTATTTATTTATATAAGTCATTACGTCAAAGTAAAGGACTTTCACTGTTTTCTACCAATTTCCAAAGTTGCTTCTAATATTTTGAAAGCATTTCAAGATTGCTTTGAATAATCAATATCTATTTCAAGATGTTCTCATGATAAAATCATATTCATTGATTAACGCGAGTGTTACACATTGAAATAAAATACTTTTTAAGGGATTAAAACGCGTGTAATTGTAACTGTATTTTCACATTAGATTTTTGCATATAAAGGGTTTCGAAGCCAAATGGCAAAAAACGGAACCCTTATGGATTCGTCGTCTATCTGTCTGTCAGTCCGTATGTCACAGCCACTTTCCGAAACTATACTGTTGAAAGTTTTTAAGTAGATGTATTCTGTGAAACACATTAAGATTTTTACACAAAAATAGAAGAAAAACAATAAATTGTAGGGGCTCCCTATACTTAGAACTGATACTCAATAAATTTTTTTCAAACTCATACGTGTCTATACTATGCATAGGTCGTCATTAATGATATGGAAGTTTCTAATATCATTTTTTTCTTAAAAAATATGATGTACAATAATTGTATTGTATAATTATTATAGCATGCAAACTACCACCGAAAATTTAAACTTACTAATACCACTTACAAGAGCTCGTTTAAACCTTCGGTTTAAGCAGTATTTAAGAGGAGTTTATTTTTAATAAGTCATAAATCGCACGTCTCAAGACCTTTCCGATGTCGTTTTCAGGGAGACTGTCAGTCACACACACACACAGACATACAGTCACAGTTACAATTACACGCGTTTTAATCCTTTAAAAAGTTTTATTCAAATGTTGCATTGATTTTAAAGACAACTAGTAAAACAAAAAAAAATGTAGGAGGCGCTGTTGCCTGTGCAAGCGAATTTTTCCAATTCGAAACTCAGCAAGGGGGTGGTAGTCCTCAGCAACAAGCAAGAAACGACAAATACTTACTCTTAATTAATTAAAATGCTCTTGGCCTAAAAACAAGTGCCATAAATGAACAACAAACACAGAACTAATTAAGCATTCACATTTGAAGTTCAAAGTCATATTTCAATTAGTACAATAATTAGTGATAGTACCGTCTATTTACCATTACAGTGCTTCATTGTTTTTAGTGCCAGCGATTATGGACGATCACGGTTATATAGCTGGATATATACGAGGAGAGTAAATGACTTTGCGTATTTCTAGAGGGAATGTGGATAATTGTTGGGAAAGGTCTACAGAGACCAGTATACTGTCCGTGTTGTGTGTAGAGGATGTTCTGAAATGTGGTCAGATAAAGGGTACCTAGAATAAGATAGCGTGTATTCATTATTCTTTGACAACCAGTGGGAGGCTCCTTTGCACAGGATGCCGGCTAGATTATTGGTACCACAACGGCGCCTATTTCTACCGTAAAGCAGTATCGTAAAAGCATAATTGAAGGGCGCCGTGAAATTACTGGGCAAATGAGACTTAACATCTTATGTCTCAAGGTGACGAACGCAATTGTAGTGCCGCTCAGAATTTTGGGGTTTCCAAGAATCCTGAACGGCACTGCATTGTAATGGCCACAGCGGTCATGGGACGACGGCAAATTACGATTCCCTGTAGCTCACGATTATGGATTGAACCCAAAAATCTGAGTGGCATCGCGCTCGTCTCTTTGAGACATAAGATGGTAAGTCTTAGGCCAGTAATATCAATAAAAAACCGTAACACAATAATCCTGGCACATTACAAGGCGAAGAGGCGCCGCTGTGGCCACTCATCTAGCTAGCATCCTGTGCTTCTCGCAAGCCATCTTAAGAGAAAATATTAGTGGCTATTTTTCCATACAAACGTTCTCGACGTTTTTCTCCTGGTTCCCTTCATCTTTAACCCTAGCTCAATATTGTGTGTCACCCATTTTTGATCGGCTTAATCACGGAGGCCTAACAATCTTTTCCTTGCCCTTCAGTTACAATTGATTAATTTTTCGAGGTTGAAACTGCCGAGAACCAAACCCTTTTTTGAGTTTTTTACTCGCAGTTATTAAAGCTGCAGTTGTCTTTATCGCACTCATGATAGTCTCGCCCGCGTTAGCGAGACGGTATGTTGTTTATGGATTCATAGATCTGAAAAAGGCCTCACCTAATCTACGTTACTTCAAAAGATGAAGGCCGTGTTGAAAGGACATTTAGTTCAGCTAAATACAGTATTACAGAGATGTAACTTTTGTATGTAATGGTAACAATATGACGTGTTGTTGCTGTGAGTATTGCAACAGTAGGTAAATAAATCTGTTTTGAGGTCGACCGCGGGCGCCATACTTGTAATGAGGTCACGGAGAATGCGCCTGCGCACGTCTTAAATACTCGCTACAAATATGTGTGCCTACTTATGCATGTGTAATTTTCTAATTTAGCAAATTCTTTTATTTATTTGAAACGACACAAACAACATAAACACTGCCAAGCCAACACAAATATATACTTGAGTTAGTTTGTAATTATAATAAAATATATAGAACTAGCTGACCCAGCAAACGTTGTATTGCCGATATTAAAATCGCGATACAAAAGTAACTGTTGATCGTAGATGGGTGAAAATTTGAAGTTGTATGTATTTTTTAATGCTGACTCATAATCAAACAAATTTAAAAAAAAAATGTCAAAAAAAAAGTCGTGTGGACCACCCTTAACATTTAGGGGGATGAAAAATAGATGTTGTCCGATTCTCAGACTACCCAATATTTCATGAGAATCGGTCAAGCCGTTTCGGAGGAGTTCAATTTTTAACACCATGACACGAGAATTTTATATATTAGATGATACATGATGACAATAATGTACCACCAAATGGATGTTTCATAGTATGTTGTAAGAAGTAATGGTACAGAAGTTGTTCTTTTTACTTGGTGTAGGCATACAACTGCAAATTAGACCAGTTCTGTTGTATTTGCTTATAGTTTTATTTAAATAAAATGGCCTACTAGCACTGATTTTATATTATTGTTTAATAATTACTTATATTAACAATATGTATATTTTTAATACAACAAACTGCAGTTACTATCATTTTCTTTTTTCGTTGAACTAAACCCATCCAACAAACTGGATTAGATAATACATATATATACGTTTGTCGAATAAAAAGGAAACAGATGATATTATTTTTTATGCCAATACGGGACGAGACGACGGTTCGTTCACCTTATGGTTATTGATACGCCCTGCCCATTACACTGTAGTGCCGCTCAGGATTCTTGAAATACCCAATAACTCTGAGCGGCACTACTATTGCGCTCGTCACCCTGAGACATAAGATGTTAAGTCTCATTTGCCCAGTAATTTCACTAGCTTACGGCGCCCATCAGACCGAAACACATTACTGCTTCACGGCAGAAATAAGCGCCGTTATGGTACCCATACTCCATAGATCCTGTGCAAAGGAGCCTCCCACTGGTAAAATTGAAGTTGGATACATCTTCTAAGTTTTAATTCAAATTTTCTGGTTAAAACTTTAAATAAAAATAATCTATTTGTTTTGCTCTGTGCATCTATAAATGGGGTATCTGATAAAGTATTTGAATAGTTGCAGTTGCACATGAGTGTAGCATCATAGTTTATAAACAAGTTGATAAGATTTTTGACAAAAAGCGGTTTAGGAGATAGGCCGGGTCGGTGGTCGACGGGGTTATCACGAGGCGCCCGCGACGCTGTGAAATGCGGATAATAATAAACGCAGATAACAACTTAACAATGTTCAATTCATGGGTCAATATGTTAATAATTTAAACGAAATTAATTCTGAGATAACAAGGCGACAACCTTCTCTACCTATAAATATAGCGACCAGTCTTTGTGGATTAACTTACTTCCGTCAGTGGTAATTTACACTTGAGAGATACACTGTAATTATGACTCCAAGTACATGTAATATTTATCAATTTTGAGAAATAAACGACTAATTAATTTAGCAGGAATTGTAGTTATATGTTGGAATTGTTGTTGTTGTAGTATAGACAGTCTCTCAAAGAAAAATTATAAGTAATAAATATTATGACTGTTCATTGTCAGTACATTTATGAAAATTTAATATACGTTCACAAAAATCGTCACCTTATTGCTCTTAATAGTGATTTTCATTATTATAACACTAAAAATAAGGGAATGCTTGTAACTAATTCTAGTAGGTATCATAAGATACATAATAGCTTTAAGGGTAAATGTATACACTTTTATTATAAAGTCCTAGCATCTGTTCAGGCATTATCTATAGATAAATTTGAATGTTTTATAAAAAAATGGCTCTGTCGTAAATCCTATTACTCCACAGCTGAACATCCAAATGATCGGACAGCCTAGGACTAGATTGTGATTATTTTATAGCGATAGAAATGACTGTACAATTTTGTATATTTTTATTGAAAAGAGCGCAAAAAAAGAATGCTGGGAGAGTTTCTTGCGCCTCTTCTTCTCACTCAGAGCGCCATTTGTTTCCGAAGCGATAGTAGTATCTAGTATATTAGAAATTACATCAAAAATAATTCTAAAGGAATCAATTTTGACCAAAGCAATCGTTAGAGATATTTACTAATAATATTTAATCGAAGGATTCTTAAATTTTCCGTTATTTCGATTTTCGACCCTGTTTAAAGTGGTATGAAAATCGCAATAGTATTTACTAGCGATTAGTGAGTAGTTGGTAAAGGTGGCAGACCTTGGTCCTCCTTCGCAGTCGGACATATCATAAAACATCCATTACCCAGGAATGTGTACAATGTTTAAAGAATGTGAATATATTCCATCATAATTAATTTTTTCGTTGATTACACAACAATTAGACGACACTACATGAGGCTGCTGTCATTATACTTGCATCTGGAGCACGTCCGAGACATAAATCACGAAGACACTCAAAGCTGCATTCCGACAGCTCAACATTTACATGATTGATAAAAAAACTCATCTATCCACAACAGGGACGGATTTAAGTGAAGCTGTTACAGGCCTCGAAGAAGTCAAGAATCACATATTTTATTTATGATCATGCTTTATTTTTGGAGGACTTATTATTATATTTATAATTCATAATTTCGTTTTCCTATCCTTGCCATGATAACCCAAATACTGTTTGCATGTAAATCTCCTTTCAAGACTAAGGGTAGGTAGGGATTCGAGCAAGGACTGTTATGATTTTAGGACTAAAATTAAGTGATTACAGTACAGCATTTTTTTTTCGATTGATGGTTAACTCAATAATCACATTAGGGCTAGTGATTACGTTAAATGTAAAATCAACGCAACGACACGGTTCGGCAACAATGCAAAAACAAGTTTACTACGCTTTTTTGGTTATCCAAATATTTTGAGTTTTCTTTAGTGTTAATTCCGCAAATATTTGTCTTTTAAACAATTCGACACGTGTTGATTCGCCAAAATCTGGCACGAGACTTCTGAGCTTTGACGAGCTTTTTTGGTTTTCAAGAAATCTTTTATTTATATGAACAGGTAAAGGCTAAGAAGTCTCTCTTACTCTCTAAGTATTTTTGTGATAGCGTTTGCCTCAAATCCAACCCTGTACTGAGTTGATGTTAGTGTTACCGTCCAAACTCATTACTTATCTACAGCATTAGTCGAATCAATGCGCTTGTTTCTCGACTAAACACGCCACCATAACATTGTAATATATATTCATGTTAAGTCATATTAAATTAATGCCTTTGTAGCAATATAACTGTTTCGTCACCTGATTCGAGGCTTTATCAGTTAATATAAAAGTTTGATTGTAAATATATTTACAAGTTGTAAACTGTAGTTAAAGGTACTTCTGGAGATATATAATTTTCCTTTAATTGGTTTTCAATGTTCGATAATATTTTATAGTAAATACTTAATACTGACAGAAAACATGAAGGTAAGTAATCTTTATCTAAAAATAATAAATACATATAAATAAATAAATAAAATAGCCTTTATTATTACTAGTGACTTAATTTTTCTTATAAATAAAACTTAGATTAGCTTAACTAGTAAATTGTCTCTCGATAAAGGCCTCCTCTAACGACTTCCACCTTATTCGGTCTCTAGCTACTCTCATCCAGTCCGGTCCTGCTATCCTTTTAAAATCGTCCTCCCACCTTCTAATCTGTCTACCTTTCCTTCGTTTCCCGTCTCTTGGATACCATTATGTGACGGTTTTTGTCCATTTCTCTTTCTTTTCCCTCAGAATGTGTCCAGTCTATTTCCACTTTTGCTTTTGACAGAGCTTGTGTGCGTTTTTGAATTTTGTCCGACTCTTAATGTTTTCTAACTTAACTTTGTCTCGTCTCCGAACTCCAATTCTAATAAATACATAATGTATTCAATTTTTTTTTACTCAGCGGTTGATATAACATATTACATTTTCAATAGATAAATAATCTCGAGATAGTACTCGTACCTAACAAAAAAATAGGTCATTAGTAATTCAAAGACAACTTTAAAAAAACTTATTGTTTTAGGCTTATGTACTAAAGACAGACAAAACAAAGTATCATGAATTAAATTTTTCCGTTGGTATAGTGCTTATTGAGATCTCTTGTAAGTCTTGAAACTAAACACTACGTCACCAAAGTGCGTTGAAATTCGAGCGTGAACTCTGAGCGAAACGAATCATAAATCAAGCGAGAAGCGGTCTCACCCTTACTTAAACAGCCCGGACTTCGGCCCCGGACTAAATTAAGAAAAAAAGTAAAAAAGAGCGCGGCTTGTTGGCGCATGTGCTGCACATGTGACCTGTTTCCGGTTACACAGTTTAAAATTTTGCGTATTGTCTTTGGGGTTGGTGTTTGAGATAGCAAATAAATGTCTTCCATGTGTCAAGTTCAACACAATAGAAACCTTTGAATTACAACGCGACAAGACGACAATAGCTTTGAAACTTTTAAGTTTAAATTTCGTAATATAGTAGATATAGCAGAAACTTTTTTTTTATGAAAATTAGGGACGAGAAGTGCAGGCCGTTCTGATGGTAATTGCTACGCCCTGCCCATTACAATGCAGTGCCGGTCAGGATTATTGGAAAACCCAAAAATTCTGAGCGGCACTACAGCTGCGCTCGTCACATTGAGACATACGTTGTCAAGTCTCATTTGCCCAGTAAATTCACTAGCTATGGCGCCCTTCAGTTCGAAACACAGTAACGCTCACACATTACTGCTTCACGGAAGAAATGGGCGCCGTTGTAGTACCCATAGTTTAACTTGATATGCTTAAGAGGAAAATGTACGAAAAAATTGCTATTATTGTCAAAATTTTTATACAATTTTTATTTTTTCACAGCAGGAATTGAAACGCAAATGAGTATGGCCGGCAAAAATTGTACAATAACAGTCGCGAATTTGTAACACACGGTAACATTCGTGAATGGAGGTAACACGTGTGAAATTTTTATATTTTATTAATATTTTTAAGTATAATACAATAAAAAATAATATAATTTATTTATTTTTGTTTATTAAGCCTAGTTTACATATTATTATGAAACATTCCCAACATTTGTTGATGTGTTTTTAATGCAAACAAATATTTTTTAATTGTCAAACTAAGTCTAAAACTTTGGTATACTTGTCCCTCGGCCTATTAGAACTATATAAGTGATAGTAGACCAAAATTCGGTAATTTTTTTGTATAAAACATATGGTGATGAGGTCGTTTTCAAAAATATTCTACACTACTACAATAATTCAGCTAGTTGTTTCTTTTAAAAAAAAACTTAATTATACATAATATTATAATCGTTTTTATGTATACACAATTAGCTTAACTACTAATATTGTTTACGTAATATGGCTAGTTCTTAGGTGTGTTATTTAATTCGTATTATGTGCGTAGTTACTAATGATCAGTCTACTAATATGCTATTAAAAACCAATTAACTGACTCATGTAGTACATCTTACAGAACTGTTGTTTAAATAATACATATTTTTTTTTATATTTAACACGAAATATATTAAAAACGTGATTCTTCACACAGTTATATACTTCGTCAATTTGTCAGGTTTATATTACAACTTAGGGAATGTTTTCTTAGAAGAACCTTTTATCAGACACGTCAGACACATCAGTTTCGCTTTTTTTTTTCAATTTTAGTTTGTGTGTTTTAAATTTATGTTTATTTTATTTTAGTTAACAAGTTACATGCATTTGCCTAAGTCGTGATAGTAACATAAAATTACTTATTGTGTTATATAACTCTACATTTATTTAAATTAAATATAACGCCATCATAAGTGTTTCCATTTAATTGACATATATGTTAATAATGGTTTACTTATACTAACGTTATTTTGTAATTATTAATACATGTATTTTGTATGGGAACCAATAAATAAATAAATAAAGACACACATAGCACTAATAATTTACGCAGATCATTTATTTATGCTCAGAGCAATGTAGAGATTCACAAACTGAGACTAAAAAAGCATATTTGTAAACGTAACGGTGGTTGGTCGTCACTTTGGAAATTTTGAACGAAACATTTTACCTCTCCAGAGCAGACTCAATAGTCAGATTTGACTTTATATAAAAAAAAAAGTTATTTGCCAAGAAAGGAACTTAGTCGAGTGGCGTCTGATCTATTTTTTACCGCATACGTAGGTAGACCTTACAAATTTAATTTTGAATAATGTATAATTTATACATTCGGAACCCAATACAAACTTATCTATCGTATGAAATAACTGTGAGTTATTTAATTATCAGTATTATTTATTAATCATATGAGGAATATTTACAATATTCTTCGCCTTCTTACAATACAATTACAACTTTCGATGCGGAGATCCAAGCCAAACTTAACTTTTAATTAGCAAATTTACAACTAAGTAAGACACATGAAGCTAATTTCGTAATTATTGCGGTTTCAGCTGGTAACATGGCACCAAGTTAGTCCTAAGTAATACGAACCTGCGGAGTACAACTGAATTATGTAACCACTTCACAGTAACAACGCGAACTGCTTTGTAAAATATGTGATACAAAGCAATGCGCTTGCGCAGCTGAAAGACACGCTGAAACTTTTTTATGAAAAAAACCTCACTAGATTTTATTAATTATTTTAAATATTGCTTCTTACTTACCAATTTATTAACAATTATAATGAGTAATCATCGAATATACTTATTATTGGGTTCATGCTTAATTGTCGCGACAAATGGATGCTTAATAGTTTTAAATTCTAAATCAGCGCAATGATCAATGTCTATATTAATCAATATACTAAAACAATATTTTTCCATTAAAAAAACTAGTTTAGAGCATGCCGGATATAATTACTCTCATTTTTTTTTAATTTTCAGTTAATAAATTAACGTCTGCGACACCTTTCTCAAGTTTAGACCTTTTTTGGACTAGATGTGCTTGTTTCGTCCTGTTACATATCTACCGGTTTTAATTAATACATATCAATCAGAAATATATCTATAGTTATTTCCTATAGTTCAATAACGTTGATTTTGGAGATCAGGTGATTCAAGCTCTACTAAAATTCGCGACGCGGAAATTTAATTGTAGAATAAATAATAATAATGTTTTTTTTTTTAATACTTAAGACCGACACCCAAACATTCCATCTATCATATTTCCTCAGCCTAAACAATTCTTATACAAACATCAAACTTGCTGAAACATTCAATTAGATGCCTTCAACAAATTCGCACTCGACACAACCTCAGTGTACGCAGATCTAGATCCAAAACTTCAGTAATAAAACACCTTTTGCCTTAAGACGTTAAAAATCGCACTCATGTATTTCTTGAATGATGATGTCATTACGATAAACTTCGTCTGAACTCGTAGGCAACCTTCATACAACCATTTATAAGAATTATAAATAAATACATTTATTCCTATCTTAAGGTCTTTTCCATATATGCATATTACGTACGTGTTAAAATAAATTAATTACTTTTTTATAGGTCGATTTGAATACTGTACGAACCGTTTTTTTTTTTTATTATTAGCTGCAAATTAATTAGTTTGAAATATTATTTACTCTATGTACTTACATTTTTCTATCACCATCCACATGTGACTGCACTGTAAAACCAAACATTGATTGATAGTTTCCAGTATACACAACCCTGGATGGGATGTCCACGTTAAAACCCAAAACGCCGGCAACAGCGCACACAAAAATGCTCAAAAATAGAGCCATAGTTACACTTGTAAATATTTAACACAACACAAAACACTTTTAAATTATATAAGTCGTCCTCATGATTCGTTTCGAGTTTACGTTCGTAAATGCGCGCGAGAGACGTAGAACCCCCTCGGCAGTCGACGTGGTACTAATGATACTGAGACATCGCACACCAGGCGAGGCTGAAGGCCGCGAATGAAGTAATCAGGTAGAAAATAAGTTCGGGAAACTATTTTCGCGCGCTTTTCTCAGTAAACCTCTGAGTCTGCTACTGATATTTCTGTTCTAATGAATGGTATTGACTCAGGTCGCGATAAGTATTGCAACGAATACGACTTGCGTTTGAGTCACGTAATATGACGCAAAATACGTTAAGGTAACTTATCAGTGATAATAGAGTTAGCGTTTTTACTAATAAGAGGCTCCTTTGCACAGGATGCCGGCTAGATTATGGGTACCACAACGGCCCCTATTTCTACCGTGAAGCAGTAATGTGTAAGCATTACTGTGTTTCACTCTGAAGGGCGCCGTAGCTAGTGAAATTACTGGGCTAATGTGACATGACATCATAATATGTCTCAAGGTGATAATAAACGCGAAGTAAAGTTATTTAAAATTAAAAAAAAAATGTCTTTATCTTACCTATGTTACTACAGAATTACCTGTCAGGGAGAACTAATTTTAAAATTTTGAGTGACTTTACATTTCGTTTATTGATAAGACAGTATATGTAGAGCTTGGCTCTACTATACATTGAGATAGATTGCACACTCCTTTGCACAAGAAGCAGTAAAGTATAAACATAACTGTGTTTCGGTCTGAAGAGCGCCGTAGCTAGTGAAATTACTGGGCAAATGAGACTTAACACCTTATGTCTCAAGGTGATGAGAGCAGTTGTAGTGCCACTCAGAGTTTTTCAATAATCTTGAGCGGCACTACATTGTAATGGGCAGGGCGTATCAATTACCATCAGCTGAACCTCCTGCTCGTCTCGTCCCTTATTTAAAGCTTAAAAAAAATAGCTTAAGTTCAGATTTATAGAGCGTTCTTAGACTTTGCTCAGATTTTTATTTATGTAAAACTTAACTGAGTGAAAGCTTAGCATAATCTTTGATTTCGTTTTTATAGTCATTTATTTGTCAGCTGAAATTATGCTGAGCCTAAGCTAAGATAGCCTAATGCAAAAGTCAAGTTCGCATTTCTCTCACACTTAGCTAAGTATTGCGTAAGTAAAGTCTGAGCAAAGTCTAAGAACGCTATATAGATCTCACCCTCAGCATTTTTTTTTAAATAAGGGACGAGATGCCAATTTCGATTTGTCGATGTGTGCGTTAGCTAGTGATTCACTATTCAAAATACTATATAGCTAATCTCAAGCGTCGCTGACTTTTACGACTTGTCAGATTCGCTATCATGCTGTATCTTCTCTCTCGCACGGTTTGTTTTTCTATACGCTAGTGTATAGTAAGTGGATCACTTGGCGTTGCGTAGAGACGTCGCTTCATTGTGTGTCTTCTACCGCATTTATCACGGGGAGTGTTCCGAAGAGCTGTTTAACCCGATTCCTGCCGCCCAATTCCACCTTCACACGACACGCCACAAGTTAGGATATCATCCTCACCATCTGGATGTGTGGCGGTCCTCCACAGTGCGGTTTTCAAGGAGCTTTCTTCCACGTACTACAAAGCTGTGGAATGAGCTTCCTTGTGCGGTGTTTCCGGGACGATACGATATGGGTACCTTCAAAAAAAGCGCGTACACCTTCCTTAAAGGCCGGCAACGCTCCTATGATTCCTCTGGTGTTGCAAGAGATTGTGGGCGGCGGTGATCACTTAACAACAGGTTACGCTCGTTTGTTCTCCTATTCAATAAAAAAAGTCTATTCGAAGTTCGAGCACACATACGAGCTTTTATGTCTTTTATCTCTACATATACTGTCTTATCAATAAGCGCAATGTAAAGTTACTCAAAATTTTAAAATTAGTTCTCCCTGACAGGTAATTCTGTAGTAACATAGGTAAGATAAAGACATTTTTTTTTAAATTTGAAATAACTTTACTTCGTGTTTATTAATAACACAGAAAATGTATACATAATTAATTATGTCTGTGTCAGTGAGTCATACATCTTTGTGCCGCTTGGTGTCGAGACACTTGACCCGTGGGGCCCAGAGGCGCGGAGAATGTACAAAGTGCTATCTTCGCGCCTCAATAAGGTTACTGGAAGCCCAAGCGCTTTTTTTATGGAATAGGAGGACAAACGAGCGTACGGGTCACCTGGTGTTAAGTGATCACCGCTGCCCACATTCTCTTGCAACACCAGAGGAATCACAAGAGCGTTGCCGGCCTTTAAGGTGTACGCGCTTTATTTGAAGGTACCTATGTCGTATCGTCCCGGAAACACCGCACAAGGAAGCTCATTCTACAGCTTCGTAGAACGTGGAAGAAAGCTCCTTGAAAACCGCACTGTGGAGGACCGCCACACATCCAGATGGTGGGGATGATACCCTAACTTGTGGCGTGTCGTGCGAAGGTGGTTGGCAGCTATTTCGGTTAACGGATCAGCCTAGTTATCCATCGCGGAAATGCTGCCAATATTCTTAGTACGCTTCCCCGTAATGATAGTTTTAATTTTATGTAATCATAGTATTGTAAGTATAGTTATTAGATTTGTTTTGTTTGAAAAAACTTAATAAATAAGATTGAAATTAAAAGAAATATTAAGATTAAAAATAAAACCATAACTAAATTCATAATAATAATATATTCATTAGCCACAATGATCACAACAATATAAAGTATAAATACTAATGGTCTTACAAAACTCGAACTTACAAAGTCTTCCCTCACTATCACGTTTTGTCATAACATTTCTAGATTTTAACATCATTGGATATATTGATTTTAACTAATAATAAATTTACTTTCGATAACAGCAGCAAATTACTATAGGGTTTTAAATAACCTTGATTATTTTATAAGACAATAATATACTGTTAAGTTTAAACTCAGATCAATGCAATTGTTTATTAGTTATTTATGCAACTGTGCGTAATAAGGGGCATTAAAACACGAATGTGGGTTTATCATACGAGGCGAAGCCGAGTGTGATAATAGTATCACATGAGTGTTTTAATACCTAATTATCAACAGTTGCATACAAGACTTTATCTACACTCATAATATGAATCTTCTAAAAGATTCAGAAACAGTTAGCTTACTGCTATCATTAAAACAGCCAGTCCTAGTAGTAACCTAATATCATCCATTATTGATTATAATATACAAATAAACTAAGTATTAATGAAATAATTATTATTTATTTTAGTTGTAATTTACATTTTGTATAGTGCAATTATTAATACTCACTTGAATATTAAGCTCTTTTGCAGCGTTTAAAATATCTGGTGGTGTGCTGTCAAAACTGATTCAAGTTTTTTGTAAACAAAACAATAAAAATATCGAAGAAAATTGGCGGGGATTCGAATAACCTACTTTATTTTTCCGGCGCGCGACGTTCTGGTAATGTGGAACGCGCGTAAACGAAAATAATCAATTTTTGAAATTCATACAGGTACCACGCATCGAGCAATTAGAATGTGGCTGTTGTTGAAAATCTTTGCACATGAAGGGTTCGAAAAAAAAAACAAAGGAGTGTTGTTATGAAATTCAGTACAACATTACAACACTCGTTTGGATGATGTAATGGTTATTAGAACATTGGGTGTTTTCATGTTGGCAATAAGCATACCGTTTTAGAATCTTTAATAGAGGTTTAAAAGCATGGGTGTAGATAAAATATATTATATGCGTGTTTCAGAAGTCAATTATGTAAATTAGCAACATGAAACAATTTATGATATATCAAGATGATATATTAATATTTATGATTGTGGATTTGTGTTAGTGAATTTGTTTAATAAATATAAATTAATGTTTTTATGTTGCTATTACCAAAAATAGACATAAAGTACTACATTTAATACCATATAACAATACTTATTTCAAACTGTCACCAGTGACCAATTAATATCATCGGTTTACGGCCGTTTTCAATAACCTATCTATCCTTAGTTTAGCTTACTAGAGGTAGACAAATCTATCCTTTTACGCTTACTAACATTTCAATAACCTATCGACATAAAGCATTGGACTATAACTATATTGGCAATAACTATGGATAGATAAGACCTTGTCATTAAACGGTGTCAGCAATGTATCCGTAACTAGAGATACGTTATTGCAATCGGCCGTTATTAAATTATGCTTAGTCGAACTTGGCTGTCATAATAATAAACGCAATGTAGAGTTACTCCAAGTTTAAAATTATGTCTCCCTGTCATGTATTTCTGTAGTGACAAAGGTAAGATAAAGACAAAAAGTTTTAAGCTTGGAATAACTTTAGTTCGCGTTTATTAATAACAAAGTGAGAGTATTGCAAATTAGTAGCCGCTAGTAGTTTCTAAAATAAATTCCAGATTCAACTTAGTCGGAATATGTGGTGACAAAAAAAACATTCATCCGAATACAGGGGGACCCACTGGTATACAACATGAGGGGAAGTACCTTAAATATTGTAGATGTTACATTTTACTATAACAAGACTTTATTTAAAATTAAAAATAATTTAAACTGCGTTCATAAATTTTTAAATAATTGCCTGATTGAAAAGGGAGATCAACCCGCTACATGTGTAAAAAAAACATCCTTAACAAACAGCTTTATATGATAAAGCTACAGGGATCGAAAGTCTTCATCATAAGCCTTGTTATAAGCTATATAATATAGCATCAGAAATAAAAGTAACACAATTAATTTTAACATTTGATGTAAAATTTTGTTCACAAAATGAAAAGCTGACCAATGTCAGCTTACGGCAATCCGTAAGAATACAAAACTGGCATTATAATGTTCGATTCCCGGTTCAATCGGGCAATTAGTTTAAAATCGATGAAGGCAGTCAGTTGTTTTTCAAATTAAAGTAAAGGCTTCTTTCAGTCAAATTGTACATATACAATATTTATGGTACTTCCGCTCCATGTGGCATAGCCGTGGCACACCTGTATATTATCTTAGGCCTACCACAGATAAAATACACGAAGCAACTTTTGATTTTTGAAAATATAAGATCGAGGCTAAACACTGAAATTTAAACAGAAAATCCATTCCTACTTATCGACGATAGATGAAAAAAAATATGTAGAAACAAAAATCTTATTTTGCAAATTGCAAAATGAATGAATGATATTTTTAAATTAATGTATTGTCATAGGTCCTCAATCGGGTCAAAAGCGCACCCAAATGAGTCTGTTACAAACAAACAAACATACATACATACAGGTGAAGCTAATAAAAAACGTGTAAAAATGCTTGCAATGCTTTTGAAATTCCTTTTGCAATAGAGCATGGGCGGTGATCACTTACATTGGATACTCATTTGTCCTCCTACCATATAAATAATATTTAATGAGTTTTAGAAATTTTAGATGTGGCATCCGACTGGAGAGTTTTAGTCTCGCCCTATTGCATGTCACGTGCACTTCACTCCTTAGATTCGGTCGCAAAAACCTCATTCGGGGTAGGGCTCGGTATAATACCTGAAAATATTTGACAATCGAAGATCGCAGAACAACAGAAAAACATTCGAGGCATATTTACTATTTGCGCTAATCTCGGATAATATAATTATACATAAATAAATCCAATATTGAACTATCAAACTAATAGGAATATACTTATTACAATAAATACAAGTTAACAAGTCTTTGATACGCTTACATTTTGTCCGTCTCGACCTTCTTAAATAACATATAAAAATATTTCTCCTTATATTAAAACCACTCATTCAAAACATTTTTCTAAGGATCATTAATATGAGGTAACATAAACGAAAAACTAAGTCTACTAATATTATTTTCTATATTTTTACTAAGACTTTCAATACGAATCCATTCGAGCGGTTTTCACTTGCGTGTCCCCCATATACCTGTACAAAATATTTACAATGTAAAAAATAAAACATATAAAGAAAATTTAGAAACGTTGGTGGTGTAATACTGCCTAAGCACATAGTCACATTTGCTACGGCCGGACCATCGGACCGGTCCGGTGGGCGTCTCGTACCAATTTGTACGGTCCATACGGTAATAACAATAATTTTGTGCGATGGACAATGCACATACCATCCAATATCGTGCGGTACCGGACCGCGTGCGATGCTTCGGCCGTACCAAATCCTACCCTGTCAAAGTCAAAATGAAATAAACTTTATTCAAATAGGCTTAAACTAAGCGCTTTTGAATCGTCACTACAAATATTTCTTTTAAATTACTGAATTTACCATAAGTTCGAAAAAGTTGAGCTCGTGAGTAGAATATACAAGAAACTCAACGGCCACTCTCTTCAATCAAATAGAGTATTTTACAATGGCCTAATAATGGTAATATACAAAACAAATTAGTTTGTAAGGTGCTGCATCCAATATACGACTCGTGTTTAAATAATATAAATTATTACATGAAAAGTAATAAATAATTAACTGTATAAATATAAATAATCGTAAGTATCTGTGTTTAGGCTATCAAGGGTAGAACCGTTAAGTCTCACTCCGTAGTGAGACTTAACGGTTCTACCCTTGATTTGTTGTGCTCCGTAGCCCCCGCGTTGATCCTCGCCGCCACGTACCCATATGTTTTCGGTTTTGGAATTCATACGTCCGTTTATTCGATGCATTAAAAAGTCGGTACTGCTCTTGTCATTCCTCTGGTGTTACAAGCGGTGATCACTTCCCATCAGGAGCATAACAAAACCGTTTGCTCGCCCATTTCTCTTCTTTGGTTAAATAAAAAAAAAAAAACATTTTAGATTTCAATTAGTTCTAACCCTGACTTCTAGAATCTTAGCGTATCTGCCCCCACCGCACCATCGCTTCCCACTTGTGTCGCCTCGACGAAGTATTTGCCCCAATGATATTATAGTATTAAAAGAGACTTTTAAATATCATTGATTTGCCCTCGATAGCTATACATTAGTTACTGCCATCTCACGGGAAGCTTAATTTTTGCTTTCGCGATAGGACTTTGGGGGACCTGCGGGCCTACCATGAACTCTTATTGCGATTCATTTGACGGCCTAAAATTAACTGCTTCGTTATTTCATGCCACGACATCTTAAGCGATCGAATTTAGGTTGGTTGTAAAAGGCACTTCATGGTACGTATTTTAACGATTCAGTTTAGGTACCTAAACTGAACTGCATCGGAATCGCATCGCTAATTAAAAGTTGATGGTAGGCCTCCTGGACTCAACAAACACTGACAAGGCATTTTGTATTGCTTCTGTAGAAAAAAAATTTATAATGAAAAATATATCAAAATCGCTGTAATAATGATAATTTGTAGATGCAGGTCTGACGATTACGCAGAATGTCAGAGGGACTCTAGGTAGGTCCAGTATGTATCCAGTATGTAGGTCCAGTTGACTTAAATTATTTCTCTTAAATCATGGGAACCCATTTTTCAAGCTTTTTATTTTACCGATTAGGTGCAATTTTAGCGATAAGATGCAAACCATGTCGCTAATTCGAATCAGTTTCTTCCATCGCATTCAATTCTTCATTATTTACCTTAGCGGCTAGTTTCCGTCGGGGTTCATTCTTCAAGTCGAAGTTTCCTATTCGGGCGCGATTTTTTTTAATGAAAACAAGGGACGAGACGCGCAGAACGTTCAGCTGATGGTAATTGATACGCCCCGCCCGTTACAAAACAGTGCCGCTCAAGATTGTTGAAAAACGCAAAATTTCTGAGCGGCACTACAACTGCGTTTGAGACATGAGATGTTAAGTCTCATTTGCCCAGTAATTTCACAAGCTACGGCGCCCTTCAGACCGAAACACAGTAATGCTTACACATTACTGCTTCACGGCAGAAATAGGGCCGTTGTGGTACCCATAATCTAGCCGGCATCCTGTGCAAAGGAGCCTCACACTGGTTTTTATATTGAATTAAAGCAAGTTGTAATGTGTTTTCATAATCGACATCGTCTTCAATCATTGCATTGATTGGCTGCGTTATATGAGTGTTTATACTATTTATATTTCGATTTATAATACCGCGAAAATGCTTTCCATGGGAATAGAACTCAACATTCACGTCTAAGCTTTCGAGGCTGAACGTCTCAGCTGTTTAAATCTTTGAAATCTTCTAATGACGTAAAGATCTATAATAATGGTGAGACACCGCATCAAAATCTGTTACATAGTTTAGCAGAAGTTAGCGAATATACAGACAGATAGCTGTTTTATACTATGTTATGAAGATACAAGACTTATCTGAATAATGTAATTATGGAACCCATTAACTAGTATCAATTTTGTATAATATGTAAATACATTGTAAGTATAGTGGATCAGCTTGTGGATAATAACAATAAGTTCTTTATGCAGACCGCTGAGTAAGTGTTAGGCAACAAAGTGGTTGTAAGTTACACTTCTTTATATAAGTTAACAATAATCGTCTTACACATTGCTTTGACACCTTGCATAGATATAAAACATACAGACAGAGCCAACAAATATTATCCTACAGACAGACTAACCGACCGACAGACGAATCCGAGACAGATTCCTGTGGATCATGACCTAAGGACCACTATACTTGTCTTATTTCCCTGCAACGCTCCTGTCATTTTTCTGATGTTTCAAGAGATGCGAGCGATGGTAATTACCTACTTGTCTTTTTAATTGCTACTAAATAAAAAAAAATGCATATTTTCTTCATTAATTATAATTTTCTTTTTAGTGGAAGAAGAGAACAACCTCGCGCACGAGGTGGAACCAGGTTTAAAGTGAACACCGATGCACCCATTCTCCTGCATCTCCCAAGAAGTGTACGCGTATTTTTATTTTTATTCCTTTATTTATTAAATTTTATCTTTGTGTATGTCAGCCCCATTATAATCTAAGTACAACACTCAAACAAAAGAAAAAAAAATCTGAACTAAACAAAAAAAAACGATAATATAAACAGAAATAAACTAAAAAAAATCATAAAAAGAAAAGCAAGTTATACAGCCTTCAACAAATAAGACTTATGGATTCAAACAGACAGATGGCATCCTTCGATGTAGGACCGGCTATTAACACAACATGCCCGTATCAAATCTGTTCAAACCCATAAGTCCTAAAATTTCCTCTCAATTAGACTGAAATCGGACACATTCATTTAATAAGTGTTCAACATCCGCAATTATTCCACATGAATCACATAGAGGTGACTCCGTAATTTTCATCAAAAATTAAAAATTATTCAAAGACATGTGTATTTTTAAACATGCCTATGTCATATCGTCTTGGAAACACAAGGAAACACATTACATAGTGCTATTAACTTCCTCTAGAATTATTTTAATTGATTTTGGCAAGCTTGATAGTAATTACTACCCTTAATTATTACGATGAATAAATTAAATAATAGCTGATAAACAATAAACACCAAACAAAGTCTCAATATATTCTTGGTCATTAAAACAAATTAAATAATGAGTTTAAAATTCTAGAAATAAATATCAACACGCAAGTTATTACTAATACTAATGAAACATTATCTTGAGCTTTAGATAACTTATCTTTAAGGAAATTTGCAAATCGTAATACAAAAACAATGCCTGATATAAATTAATCGATTATCTATTTTTGTATATATCACGGGTACGATAGATATCTATCATGGGTACAATTTATTATAATCACAGGTATATGACACGGGTTTAGAAAATGTATAAAAAATAACGTTTAAAAGCGTTTTTGCATAGAGTATATGCAAGTGGACCTCCAACTTCCTCACTGAGCACAGCATACAGGTCGTTGTCGACGGTTATTGCTCGAACCCAAATAACCCCTAAACGCTGGAGTTCCCCAAGGCCGTGTGCTATCTCAATGCTAATTCTAAAAGGCCGGCAACGCCCCTGTGAATCTTCTGGCGTTGCAGGAGAATGTGGGCGGCGGTGATCACTTAACATCAGGTGACACGTACCAAAGCGAATTTGTCCTCTTTTACAATAAAAAAATACTTACATAATTTAGAACCTCAGCTTAAGCATTCAATCTACCGACAGATTCAAACTTTTGATACTAATAAGGTTTTTAACGTGCTTATATCGCTATTCAAATCATTACACCCGAAAATCGCATTCAACTACCTTTCTATTTGACATTTGACAAGAGTGGTGCATTACTTATAACTCTTCATTTATGAATAAAATTTGAAAAACAACAAAATTTTATGAACGATGCGGGACTCGAACCCGCGACCTCCGGCGTTCCGTGCCGGTGCTTTAACCAACTGAACTAACCGTTCGTATGTTGTATCGCTATAAAATCTTGTATGCATTGTTCAACTCTCGGGTTGTGGCATCATCAACAGGATCTACTTTACAGTTGATAACCTGCTCAACCCCAATATTTGCATATTAGGAAATAATTGACTTGAGATGTCGCTCTTGTAAATCTAAACAATTTGTTATGTTTTTAGTGACAATCCTCACTTCTAGGATTAATACACAAATAAAATTTGAAAATATTTATTTTAAAATTTTTTTTTATTTATAAAAATTTCAAATTTTATTTGTGTATTAATCCTAGAAGTAACTTCATTTATGATTGAAATTTGAAACCACCAATCATTAATCATTAACTGTCTTTTGACAGATTTATATTATGAACTTTGTTAATAAATGCTTTCTAATTTGGTCTTGATCTTATGTTTGTTGGATATATCAACTACTAGAGTTTTTTTTTAATGTTTGAGTTTCCATGTCCAACACAACATGAACGACAAACTTATTAGCAATAATAATATGTTTACTCAAAAGATAATAAGAGAAACAAACTGATTCGTAATAAATATTTGTAAATATGTAACTAACAGATAATCGCACTCCACACGTGGCCTGCTATGACTTGGAAAACTTGAACACGCTCGGAGTACTCTTCTTCTGAGGCTTGTTCTCTGGCACCTACAAATAAATACATAAATTAATAGAATGTTATAAACTAAGATTATGTAATTAATTATTATGTAATTTATTACACAATCTAGTTTACTTATAAGTAATCAAGTGTTCTCAGAAACATTGTAAACTTGTGAACCTGATAATGATGCCGACTTTTAAGAAACTGAAGTGCAATCATCACCGCATAATATGTTTTTGTAATCTGGTCAGCTAACATACATTGTAATGATATTATATAATATACGATGAATTCAGAAATGCCTCTTCAGTAAGCTGTATAACCGCTATTACAAGTTTGACTATGTTTTATTTTAATTCATATTTGATTTGCTTTTAGTTAAAATTTCTTGGGATGTTAGATTTCTTTTTTGTATGGAATAGGAGGACAAACGAGCGTACGGGTCACCTGGTGTTAAGTGATCACCGCCGCCCACATTCTCTTGCAACACCAGAGGAACCAATTTTATGAACGATGCGGGACTCGAACTCACGAATATTTCTTCTGCCAAACTAATTAAAAAAATCATCTAATTAGAAAAGGTAAACTGCTTGCCAGTATCATCTCACTTGGCTCGTCTTATTCGCCTCTATTGTAATGCGTTGATGTTTATTTTGTGCACCCGTCCGCATCAGTGGTACTGATGGGAAAAAGCCTATAAATAAATATTTTTGACTTTGTATTTCGACCATATCATTAATACAAATATTTATTTATTACAACAAAATACAAAATATACAATATCAGTGTTGGGGTCTCCTTTAAAGCAAAGAGTTGCCTGTAGTAGGAGGCCCCGCTCTTCCATTGTAAAAACATAATATTTATGATGTAATAATAAACAAGTTGAAGTTGAGTGAAAGAAAACTACTAACAATAATAACATTATAAAAATTGATTTATTTGTAATCTAAACTTAATTTGCTGTGTGTATGTGAGTGTGTGTATGTATGTATGTGGACGTGTGTGTGATTGTATGTATTGGTGGGTGTGTGTGTGTTAGTTTGAAAGAAAACTTAAAGATTTAGTACCTAACTATAAGTAGGTTTTCTGCGTTTTGATAATTATATGACCTTATCCACTCAATTATTATTTTCTTTCATTCATAGTATGATATATTAATTACCGTACGGTCGCCGAGTAACAGGCGCGCCTTGTCCTCCTCGAGCGGTTCAGGTGCGGCCGCGGCGCGACGGTGAAGTTGCAGCTTCTGTCTGATAGCCTGCGACACCAGGACCCTGACACAAACCAATTGCACTTTGTTTAATCCACGTTAATAAAAAATAACAATAATTAAAGAGCCCATTGCCGAGAAGCCATATAAAAAGGTTATACAGATTACAGAAAAAAAAAACACAGGAAATTATATTTTGTGGCTTAGGTGGACAAATAAGACTGCGGGTAGCCTGATGGTAATCACCGCCGGAAATACCTACGAAATGACAATGCTCGCCTTAAGGTGGGTAAATTCTGCAGAAGTTAAGTTATATGTGGAAAATAGCCACGTGGAAGGTACTTAAAATCCGTACGTTGATGGCACGCCACATAAACATGAAGACCTGTATAGCCGAGTGGTAAGCGATCCTACCTACTAAGCTAGAGGTCCCGGGTTCGAATCCCGGTAGGTGCAAGCATTTATATGATGGATATGGATGTTTGTTTCCGAGTCATGGATGTTTAAATGTATTTATGTATGTTTATATGAATTTATGTATGTTTAAGTAAGTATATTGTATTAAATATATCGTTGTCTTGTAACCAATGACACAGGTTATATATGCTTAACTTGGGGCAAGATAATTTGTGTAAAAAGTGTGTCAATATTATTACATTATTATATATTATTATAAAGATGCTAAGCAGAAATGATTATGCTAAAAACTATAGTAGTAGCAGAAGTAATAGCAGTATTAATGCCAACTAGGAAGTTCTTACCTTCTGGTGTCGTTCTTGGTGGCGAGCAGTAGATCAAGCCAGGTCCAGGTGACATTGTGGTACTCCAGAGTGGGTAGGACCAACGGCAGGTCCCGCACGTCTTCCAAATTTTTCTCCTTGTTACCCTTGTACGAGACACGCACGGGTACCTCAGGGATCTTTATGTAGATAAATAATTTGTTTTTCTCGGCGCGTTCCTGTCATTTTAATCATATTATAATAAATACATAAAAAATCTTAAATATAGGAAATATTGTTACAGATTATTGACGCTTTTCTGATTTTTTATTCGTTTTTAAAATTTAATGCTGCATCTCGAAATTTCAGATCATGTGGAAGGCAAAAGCCTAAGTGGCTTCGAGAAAATTAGGGGTGATCAAAGCCAGTCTTCGATGTAAGTCCCGCTACAGAGCAATACTGCTCTCATTTATGGTTTGATGCACTCCAGTATCCGTTTGGCCGCATCCAAAGGAGATACTGTTGATGAACTAGTGATAAAACAAGTACTTATTCTCAAAATACCTTCATTTTCTCAACATCATCCTTGTCCTTTTTATCTCTCTTCACATAGAAGTTAGAGTTAGAGTCCTTATTCTTCTTCCTCGACTTCTTGCTGCTGAGCGTTGTGCTAGCGCGGCCGCCTCCACTCCCCGTAGTCCCACCCTCTCCTCCTTCATCTTCGCCATCTTCCATCGCGTCTGGGTCGCGCTCCGGGAAGCAGAACTTGAGCATTGTGTTGAAGAATTTCTTTGTTAGACCTGATCAATCAATTAATATCTATAGAGAGATAACCACAAAGAAAGTAGGATTAGTAAGATTATCTTAATTCTAATAAACTGAACCTTTTCTGTGAACATAGCTTGATATTGAAATGCTTATAACTTAACAATATAATTAACAAACCACTAGCGGTCTCGGTAGGATTTACTACATTTTATCACTTTATGTAGAGTACTAATAACTTATTTATTATTATATTAATTATCATTTTAATGTGTTAATTGTACGTGATGAAACAAGTGGAATGTTCAAGAAATAAATCTTAGAGAAGCTTTGAAATAATTAATCACTACTTTTAATATGAATATTAATAATGTAATACGATCACAATTTCTTATGAAATTTTATACTTTTAATATCATAGAACATAATTTGTATATTGTGTAGCTTAACCTTTTCAAGTTTTGTATATAATCTGTGGTTCACATTGCTGGCGGTACATTTAGTATCATTTATTAAGCTGGTATTAAATGTGTCAACTGTTTGCTGGCCCCAATTAATATAAAATAAAATGAGTAGTTAATATATCACACTAGTTATTCACACACATGAGTAAGAGTTCATTACAGTCCAGTACCTATTATGCGATAAGGGAGCCGAAGATGACATCAATGCTCAAGCGTTTCATATGACGCTTTGAAAATAATCAAACTCGCATCTAAAATGGTAGTGGAAAATAATGCTTGTGTAAAACGACTTTTTTAGCAATAGCAATATACGTTTATAGCCGTACAGCCTGTGCAATATTATTCAAATTTCTAACGCGACTTATTTTGACGTATTAAAATGATCAAAAAGTACGCTAGTAACATCTTACGAGCTCTAGTCAGTATCGTAGAGCAACATATGTACATCATGCAAAGCTGAAACTAAACCTTAATAGGCTGTAATAGGGTCGCTTATACTAAAACTTTATTAGACATTGGGATATTTATCAATGCCTGTATATTATATAATAAAATATATAAAATTTAGTAAAAAGGTATAAAAGTTTTTTCGAAATTCGAAAAACAATTTTCTCAAAATTGATTCCTTTAGAAAATTTTTTATGTCACTTCACAAACCGCTTAAACATAACTCTGAGAAGGAAGAAACGGCACATGAAACTTTCCAAGTATTCTTTTTTGCGCTCTATTTAATAAAATATACAATAGTAAGTATATAATAATAGTAGTTAGTAATTCAAGCCATTTTCTTACACAGAGTTTATATGCAAAGCTGAATGTGCTGGTAAGGAAAGATATTTAGGGACGGAGGGAACTGACGTGGTAAACGCTGGTACTCCTCTGCAGCTCCCGGGGGAATTAAATTGGCCTTTATATTTATCCTTTCTTCTACGTTACTATTTCTAGGTCATTTATCACCGATGAGGTTAGTTAGGTGGCGCGTCCGCCATTACATTAAGAGAATACGCGGGTCACTGAGCGCTGTGCAAGCGTGTAAGCGCGTGATCCATCGACGAGAAAGAGAGGACGAGGTAGGGGGAGAGGGCACGGGGTGTGGAAGGAGGGATGAGGAAGCGGGGAGTGGAAACGAGAACTTGACAACTGATGTTGACGCTGACAGTTACAGGTTCGTTCCGGCATCAGCAAATGAAATATGGCGCCAACGAAAGCGTCACAGTCTAGAAATAAAAGTACGTCACCTATATATATATTTTTTTTATTTATTTCATATAGGAAGACCAACAGCGTACAATAGTTTTAAATAAAATCTAATAGTGACAAAAAGCCAATTTAAAGGTCCGCACGGATAGCGACATATTAGTTTATAATAGTTTTGAACACTTCTGTTAATAATATATATAATATATATATATATATATATACACATATACGTAAAATATCATTTGATTTGAGTTTTCTTTAGTGTTAATTCCAATCAGAGTGCTCTGAGTCTCGTGCCAGATTTTGGCGAGACAACACGTCCTGAGGATGCCTAGTGGAGAGGCGAAACATGTGTCGAATTGTTTGGCATAATTAACACTAAAGAAAACTCAAATCATTTGTATAATTATGGATTTCCGTAAAGTAACGCCTACTTCAATAAATAGTACGTCACCTATTTTGATGGGCACGATGTTGACCTCGAAGTGCTCCTTGACCGCGATGCCCCCGACGGGCGGTCGGTCGCGACAGAACACACGCAAGGCCGCGCGGCGAGCCAGCGGGGCGCGACCTGACGCCGCCTGCGGAACCAGCACCTACCGAAAAAGTCATTCGAGTTATTTTTTTCTCATAATAAAGGAGAATGACCAGCATTGCATGGAGCTTGGGCCACTTACAAATACTTTTGCGAAGATAAATATTATCATAAAATAAAGTTTGGTAATTCTATTTTCATTCAGAAAAATATTTTCTGGTTAGATTCGGAATATATATAAATACCAGAAAAAAATGTTATTTAAATTATAAAATATATTATTGTCTCACACAACCATCTCCTTTCTTGTGAATTATTTTTGATATCAATTAAATCAATACCACGGCTTTGAAAACAAAAAGCACTCTGAAGAAGAGGTGCAAGAAATCTCTTCCTTTATCATTCTTTTTTTTATGGAATAGGAGGACAGACGAGCGTACGGGTCACCTGTTGTTAAGTGATCACCGCCGCCCACAATCTCTTGCAACACCAGAGGAATCACAGTTGCCGGCCTTTAAGGAAGGTACGCGCTTTTTTTTGGAGGTACCCAAGTCGTATCTATATGCGATCTAAAAAATTAATAATATTATAATCATAGATATACAATATACTTAGCCTATAGACGAACAAAGCGTGTAAAAGAGAAGAACTCTCTTACGAAGATACAACAAGATAGAAAAGGAAGGCGCTTATATTGTTACTGTAACCGATTATGAATAACAATTCGTAAACAATCAGCCACGCTTGATATTAGCTCCTCAGTATTTTGAATATTACACCACTACCTATTGTTACATGCACAGTCTCTTTAACTTGTGATAATTAATGTCCTCAAAATCATACAACAGCAAACAGTAATTCCAAATCCCAGATTAATATTTTTGTTAGAAGTAACAAGGGGGTATATCACTTACGCTCTCCTGTAAACACAAATGGCTACATAAAAAATATTCTCTTGTAATGTAGTAATGTAGTAAAACGGAATTTGAAGTAAAATTATATATTATAAACCATTCAAATTATCTGAATATAATTCTCTTATCTTGTAATTAAAAGTATATTATATATTTTAGGGGATCTCCTTGATTAACGTATTACTTAATATTTATAATAATATGTTTATTTATTTATTTATTTATACGGAACATCAACATAGTGATAGTCTATTAAACAATCAATGAGTTATAGTTAATATAGAAACAAAGATTATTATAGATACGTACATATGTTAGTCAGTAACAATGATATACAGGGTGTCCCAAAGTTATGGGACATGAAGGGAAAGTACCTTAAATATCGAAGATAGGGTATTTTACTGAAAGAAGGCTTTATGTTATTTTTTAAAGTTAGTAATTCTGCATTCAAAGATTTTCTAAAAATTACTTGCTTCGTCTGGGACTTGAACCTTAAATGTAAAAAAAACACCCGCACCACTTTTATGATGATGATGATAACTCTTCTTAAGTAACATAGTATTTTAAAAGAAAGGAGCAACGTTAAATGTTTGAGTTAAATTTCAAGAAAGTTATTTATTGCCGACGACGACGTTCAAAAAGTAGAGATATTATAACTTTCCGTAGATAGCATTTATTATTCGTAAATACCTACTAGTAAAATACTTTATAGCATAGTTTTTTTTAGTTTAAAAGCAATACGAGAACGTGGGCGAGTTACAAACAGAATTGTGCCATATCATATCGAGTATTCACCATAAGAAAATTAAAAGATTGGCGATTTGCGAAAGACATCGAGCTATCACATTTTGAGCATTTAATTAATTAATTTTCAAAAAAATACCCACTTAATTGACTACTTTCTCATATCTACATATCATAAAAGTAGGGGTGTTTTTTTTTACACTTAATTAAATAACGGTTCGATTCCCAGACGAGGCAAGTAATTTTTAAAAAATCTTTGAATGCCGAATTACTAACTTTTAAAAATAACATAAAGTCTTCTTTCAGTAAAATACTCTACGATATTTAAGGTACTTTCCCTTCATGTCCCATAACTTTGGGACACTCTGTATAAGTCAAGTCTTAACCGCCGCCATCCGAGATTTTTACACCAAATGCTTGGACGAAAAACTAATGACGTGAAACTCGCCTCGGCCCTTGTAATTGTCTATAATCGTTGCCACGTCGGAAATTATTTATTAAACGTTAAATTTAAGGACGACAGTATGTTACCTCTGGGAAGGGCTCGTTGGGCAGCAGGTTTGTGACGCGCACGTAACCGACTTCGAGCTGATGCTCCACAGAGTCATCTGACCGCGATGTCTTCGTGTACCTGGAGATTCAACAATGTAAATTAGTTTATGTAGAAAAATATGTTATATCCAACATTCTTAGTCACTTAAATTGCTTCAATTATGGCTCGTAATAATAATAAAACCAAACACCTTTTTACAATAAAACGCATTTTTATTAGTCACACTGATTTCTTATTTACACTTATTAAAAATTATTTTTTATTTTTCAGTTGGCTATTATTTTTACCTATTATTTAGTTTTGCTGGTCTTGAAATAATTAAATAAACGCGTTTTAAAGGATTAAAATGCGTGTAATTGTAACTGTGTTTTTACATTACTTTTGCGTAAAAGTTACATTTTTATTATTATTTCAGTTCCAGGATGTTCCTTTGAACACGAGATCCTGGGAAGGGCACGAAACGTCGGGTTTCAAACCAAAATAATAAAAAAAAATAACTCTTATGCTAAAACGAATGTAAAAACATAGTTACAATTACACGTGTTTTAATCATTTAAAAAGGGTTTTATATAAAAGAGTAACTATTGCTAGGTCTATCCCGTTCGAACAACATGGTTTTATGAAGGATCGTTCCACCGTGACTAACTTGGCGGTATTCACCGATTACGTATTAAAGTGCATGGATGAGAGGTATCAGGTAGATGAATGAGATGAACGTTGTGACGGGTAGCGCCAGAAGCAACTTCGTGTCCAATACCATCAGGTGTGCCACAAGGCTCTATCCTAGGCCCGCTTTTGTATAATGCCTATTTATTCGACATAGGAAGTTGCTTAGTCACAGCCAATATTTAATGTTTGCAGACGACAAAAAAATCTTCCTCAAAATACGTGATATTGATGACTGTTACAAGATGCAAACAGACCTGAATGTTTAGTCTGAATATTATAGTAATAATAGGATTGTCTTTAACGTTAAAAAATGCCACTACATAACATTGACACGTAAAGTAAAATCAATACTTTTCGATTACAAGACAAACGGCGTATCAATATCTAAAGTGAGCTCCGTTAGAGACTTGGGAGTCAAAATGGATACTAAGCTTTCCATGAACGACCAGGTTAATATTGTAGCAGATAAAGCATATAAGCAGTTGGGATTCATCAAACACGTAACAAGTAATTTCAGCAACATAGAGCCCATAAAAAGTCTGCACTTCAGTTATGTACGTAGTGCACTTGAGTATGCAAGTAATATCTGGTCACCTCATACACACAAAGGATTGAATCCATACTAAAGCAATTCCTAAAGTATAGAATTCTTAAATATAGAAAATGCTCTTAAGTACCTAGGTGTCTTGGCTGCTTACGACGTCACTTAGAAACCATTCTCTCTGATTGGTTTCAGTTAAAATGATGGATTGTTTGATTGAAATTGTAAATCATTTTTAATACGTCATAAATCTAATTAATATTACTAAATTCAATATTTTTGGAAACCTTTCGTCATGTTTTAAATCTCAAAATTATTTATTCCTTGATTCTTTAATGCTGTCATTTTACCAGTGGGACGCACCTTTGCACAGGATGCCGGCCAGATTATGGGTACCACAGCGGCGCCCATTTGTGCCGTGAACCAGAAATTACTGGGCAAATGTGACATGACATCATAATATGTCTCAAGGTGATGAGCGCAGTTGTAGGGCCGCTCAGAATTTGGGTTTTTCAAGAATCCCACGCGGCACTGCATTGTAATGGGCAGGGCGTATCGATTACCATCAGCCGAACATCCTGCGCGTCTCGTCCCTTATAATCATAATAATAAAATCGTGTGTAACGAGGCAGCAATAGATGCGGTACGACGTGTGGACTGACAGGAAGTTGGTGAGCAGCAGGTCGGCGATGCCGAGTTGGCCGTCGGCGTCCGTGAGCCGCCAGCGCGCCGACTTGAAGCAGATCTCGTTGTAGCGGTGCGGCCGCGC